>VSWD01000007.1:12487475-13216213 GCA_033119305.1 Pinctada imbricata
AAAAAAAAAATTTCAAAACGTATATAGCGAAAAATATACATTTCATAATCAATAGGATTTTTTTTATAAATATGTCAAAAAGGTATATGTTTTATAATTGAATATGACATCATTTGAATAACTTTCATATCCGTCACAAAAAGATATATTCCAGACAAGGTTTCTGGTAACATTCTACGTATGGATCACAGGAAAAAAAAAAGGGGGAGGGAAATCATGCTTTATATCATGAATTTAGGTAAGTGTATTAGCTAATTACTTAAGAGAAATTCTGTTCACATAATCATTCTTTATCAAAGTAATAAAGGTGCTCTCCGATTAATAATAATTATGATTTGATTATTAGAATACAAGTAGAATGCAATACCCATTGTTTATGTATAAATGCAAGTAAAGAAGCTCCTTTTTCATACTTGCAAGGCCAAAAGATTGTGAGATTTTTCTCTAGTAGAAAAAAAATTCAAAACTTCACTTTCAGTGCATTATTATTAAAAGATTCAAAATCTTGAATACATGTGTATTGAGGAAAATGTAAAACTTTTAGTTGGAATAATCTATACATGTACATATAGCATTATAAATGCAATTAATAATGTAAGTGATGTATATTTGGTCCAATTACCTGGCACATTGGGATTGGCTGCGTTCCACTGAGGGGTAGCAAAGGAGTTTTGGCTGCTCATGGCGCTAGTAACGGCATTCATTGCCATTACATTTTGAACGTTTTGTACAAACGGATTTCCCGTTAAATTCATCAGGTCATCACTAGGTCTTGCTGAATCAGGCTGAGATTTTGTAGGTGACCCGAAAATGTCATTTGTTGTTGCTGCCGGGGTTCCCGTAGCGAAAGGATTATTTTGTGACGTGGCATTCTGTGTGGTCTGACCTCCCGTTTCTTTTAATCTTTGTTCCTGGAATAGGAGATAAAACAACTATAATACAACTTTTTTCCATACAATTTTGTACATAAATATTGTCTGAACACATTTTTAGTCCTTGTTACTTGTACGTACATGGAAGTTAATAGCTTATTACCAACTCCAACATGGTCAACAGAATGCAAAACAAAAATTCTCTATGAGCTGTGAATCTAACAAGTTGCTTGAAATTCCATTATCCATTCTGATTTAAATATGAAATTTCCAAATGTTTCTTTCTTTTTTTTTAATACTGAGTATTCTTCAAATATACTGTAAATTGCTTTATTTTCGTCAGTACCAATTTTCGTCAATTCTTTCAAAATGACCATTTCGTCAGTACGTAAATTCGTCATCCAAGGGTCCCTAAAATATAAATTCGTCTGTTCAAATGCAATATTAACATTCAGGTATAGGCCGTATGCATTTGTTGTCATTGTTTGTTTAACAATTATTGGTAAACAAACAATAAGAGACATGTATACCACCAAGCTTGTTGTGAAAACATAACATTTGGTAATTAGAAGTATATGCGACTTTCAGTTTTCAAAGATTTATCATTTGCCTGTCGTATTAACTCTTAAGATTCAATTTTTCCTTTCTACATATATTTTGTCAGGAGTAATTATATTCGTCGATACGTAATTTCGTCAAGGGAGGCTCTGACGAAAATGACGAAAATTGGTACCTGACGAATAAAAACCAATTTACAGTATGCAACTTCTCCTGATCTTTCATACAATTGTGTGTATCATGGTCATTTCAAAACTCATTTATAACTTGTTACTGACACTTTCAATATAGGCAACTTATCATGATCTGTCTTTCATACAATTGTACATATCATGTACATTTCAAACTTCATTCGTCCATTGTTACCGACACTTTCTTTCCCTGAATTTTGCTAATGAAACATCTATGAATTGATAATAACAAACTTTTCATTGTCTAGGATAAACAAAACCAAAAATCAAAACTATAAAATATGACTACACGGATGAATGCTTTTCAGCTACACTCAACATAATATCATTCTACAGTATTTTTCCCACTTCACTTCATTTGTAAAATAAAATCTTTCACTACAAAACAATTTCTATTTATAATGTATTTGTAATGTTTATGTGATAGATGAAATAAAATTAAATAATTCAAGAACATTTGGAGTTAACTTCATCAACAAATCAAAAATTTGCAAACACCCGAATTCAACATCAATAACCCAAAAGCAAATAGAAAAGTGTACTAGTAATAAATAAAAGTTTATACATGAAAAACATCAAGTGACATAATTTGAATATCGCCATGGTTACCTTGTTAGCAGAGTCAAGGGTATCTGAGGAGTGATCATCCTTTCCACATGAAGAAAAATGAAAAAAAAGTCAAATGCATGCTAGCAAGAAAATATCAACAGTTCTAGCTGCGTCAGTAGAAATGCCAATGTCAGCTAGGGGAAGATAACTCTACATAACATTAATAGCAAAGAGCAAGTAACTCTTTAGAACACGATTTTTTTTTAAGTTTCAGATAACAAGTTGTAATAGATATGTCTCTATACATGGAAAATCTTATCAATTATCGATTACAAAGATAAAAATCCTAAAATTTACATTACTTCTTCTTTATTCTTAGATTTACTTGAATTCTTTATTCTATTTGCTCTTTAGCACATACATATTCTACAGTGCTTCAACTGGCATTTCAATAAGATTTTTCCTTGTGCTACAATATCAACTTATGCACAAAGCATTTTTTAAAAGAAAAATGAAACTTGATTAAAATTGATTTTCATAACGAAGTTAATTCTTTCATTTTCTTAGACAAAATCTTAAACAATATCAAAAGAGTTTATAGGTAAGTATAACGAAGTGTTAGTATAATAATAATAATAGACATTCTGATATTAAGTACAAAATATAATCAAATAGCTTTTTGTATAAATATTAGATCAATTTGTGCACTTCATTTTAAACAATTCACTTCCATAGTAAATATGATTACATGAATAAATAATAAATTTTTCCTGTATAGGTATTGTTTGAATATAATTTTGAGGTTTGGGTTCAAAGGCAGAAATTTCAGTCTCAAATATAAAGTACCAGATGAACTAATAGGTATTTCAACTAAAATGCTGTTGTCTCGGAAAGGGCTTTTCATGCGTGAATATGATATTTTAATATCCTCAGTTCCACAAACAAGCAAATATATTTTTGGTGTAATAATTCTCGTCTTTGCAAGATACACGTGACTTGGATATTGTATAAAAAGGTTAAAGTGCAAGTCGAATGTATTCTATACCCATATCCAGAAGGATTACCAAGGCCTATGTAAACTTTCCTTAACAACCATTAAATCATGAAGAGGAGACAAAGCTTTTGACCATATCCATTTTTCCAAGTCAACAGGTCATTCCGAAAAGTGTACATCGAGGGACAGAGCTAAAGACACTACCGAGTGAAATAGTGTCCAAAGTCCCTATAGTTTGTAGGACAAAGTGCTATTCAAGAATACAAACCATTACCCAATACAACATCAGGTGGGGTGGGGAAAGACTAAATAACTTTAAATTTTATAAGCGAAAGCATGCTATGATTTCCTCTCTTATTCTGATAGATGTATTTATTCATGTTCCTAAAAGCTTGTAATAGTAATACTCCCGTTTAACATAAATTTATTTTACATTAAATAGCAAGACAAGCAAATTCTTCAGAGATGCAAATTACAAAGAGTAGAAGAGAATACAGGAACATGCTAACCATAGAAGGCTGTACTAGTATCCAAATATACATGTAAATATTTCCAAGTAAATATAAGAAAACAAAGCTGCAATTTGTCTGTCAATGCTTTATAATGCAGAAACAAGCACCGATTCCATGCTTTTCTTACCATATGCTGCTCACGAACAATTTTTTTTTCAAAGAGAAATTTCCCGTAAAGTAAATATTATATGTACCAGGTATTTGCCGTTTTATATCATTCCATCATTATATCCCCTCTTGTACCCCTTTTCAATGAGCCCTGTACATATTACCCCTTTTTGCACCCCAGTACCTTGAGTTGTTGAAGTCTGGCGTTTTCTTCATCCAGAATACGTTTTTTCTCTTCTTCCGAGATCTGGATTTCTGGTGTATTATTGGAAATTGTGTTGATAGCTGATGTAAACCCTGCAGGCCTTCAAAGAAAGATCATTTTGAACCATCAGTTTTTAGTTTCCAGAACAATAGATACTATCATCACCTTAACATTCTAACTTTGGTAAGATACTGAAGCTCTATACCTTCATATTTGACAGCACAATGTGCTTAAAAAAAGTATTTCCATTGATCAAAGGCAAGAGAATATGTGTTTTTTAAGTGATAAAGATAGATACATTAGCCGGTTCTTGCATCAAACTCTGAGCTATCCACTTGCAAACCCGCAAGGAAATAAATGGATAGTATTAGATTTGTAACATGAAACTTTTAATGTACTGATTAATACCACTTTACAATTTCTTTTATATGACATAAAAATCAATTTGCCAATTTTTCTGTTATGTTCAATTCATCAAACATGTCTGGGCGAAACATTATTATCAAAATAGAAACCAATCAACCATAAATACTGATGTCATTAACCAATCAACCATCAATACTGTTCATTGAGCCCAAACAGAAAAGTACCACAAATGATGTGTAGGAGACGTTTGTCTCCCTTATACAATACATATAACAAATAACTCGTCAGCTGATGTTCCCGTTTGTGTATGTACTAATTCTTACTTAGAGGCAGTTCCTGGAGTTGTCACCCCTTTTTTACTGTCTAGCGCCTGGTAATGCTGCTCTAACGCATCTAACAAACTAGATGGAGCCTGAAACAGGTATCAACCAATCAAAATACATTAAAATGGATATCAACCAATCAGAGCATGCACTCAAATTTAAGCAACTGCAATACGAAATTTGGAAATATGTAGACTAAACTTCAGCTATTTTTATTCTTTATAAAATAATTTGGGAACACATGGAATAAAATGTGAAATTTCTTGAATTTGGCAAATTCTATTTAAACTAAGCAGACAGGTCAATTTCAATGAATGGTTAACTTATATGTCTTGCTGCGCAAAGTATACAATACAGGCACAAGAGAGGACTTCAAAATTAAAACACCATGTCTAGCATAAAACATCTAGTATGAGTCTATATATATTAAATAAACAAATTAACAACAACTCTGAAGAAATTTGACCTTGACCTGTTAATCTTCATTAACAACAAATGTGTTGTGTACATGGATACTAATTACAGTCAAATTATTTGAGATTATACGTGTAAGTGTTGCTATTTATGTACATGTATTAGTAACTTAGCAAAGAATTATTCTTTTTATGCGTCTTCATATTTTTGGGGGAAGAGGGGCATTTACTAAAATTTAACAAGCTCTCCTGAAAAATAATTCAAAGCAGGCTACATCATCTGGCAATACGTTTCAACTTTCTCTCACCGGCAAATTTCCAACTCTTGTGACGTTCCTTGTCATCTATAGAAATAATTAAAAATCCCTAAAATCAGCCATACGTGCATCATATATGACCTCATTTGCTCTTAACTTTAGGGGTGAGGCTATCTAATTTCATTAATGCACCAGAATTTTGCCCATCTATTTATATTTTCAAACATTCTACAATTTTGAGACACTCTGAATGTAGTAGTATTTGGCGCAATGCTGCAAAGTCAAAATATTATTTCGTTATTTCAAAACAGATTACAATTAACTTCATAATTACAATAAATCTCAAATCTTTTATCAACAACAGCACCAAACCTTGTTTATCCTTTCAAATGACAAGTACATGGATAATAGATAAAGCCTTTCAAATGATACTAGATAGAGAAATAACTACTTTCTCTCTGGAAAATGAGATAGTCATATTAATAGCATTAGAGTGAAAAGAATATCATCTCATTCTGTCTTGCAACACATAATCCTCCAAACTTTGCCAAAAACTCTTCCTATGACACAACAGGACGTAACAACACCACAACATTTTACAGTCGAGAACAAGACATTGTTTACTTCAATTTTCATGCTTGCTGTACTTATTCATTTCAGTTTTGGACAGGTCAGAGTGAAATTATCAATCAGCACTTCCAAGAAGTATTTGGAAATCACATCAGAGGTTGAAAGATTTGCAACTCACAATGAGATTCACAAACTTGAGTTTTGGTTTTAGTTAATTTTTGTAGCAACATGCAAGGAATCAGCATTCATTAGTAACTACATTTAGCATCTGAGATGCCTAAATCATATCATAAACTTGGTTTTAACAAATAAGTCTTTCAAAAACAAATAATTTCCTCTCAAAACTCAATCTCTCTTTCATAAAATTTGTTGTGCTTGGGTGAAATTCAAAGATCTGATCACCTAGGACTTAGCAACTGTATCGTGTCTTGGAGAACTGAATTTTATAATTGAAAGATATTCATGTAAATTTCTCCCTAAGATATGGAACTTAAATTATTTTCACCAATTTTACCAATCAAGCAGTGAAATATCAAATAAAATGGGAAGAGATACATTTCCTTTCTTTTACTTTACAGCGAAATTGCAATAGAAGTGTGAAATTCTTAAATTGGGAGAGTTTATATCAAAGAAATTGGTGATTAAAACCTTTGAACTTGTTAAACTTGTTAGTTCAATATACAGTTACACAAGGTTATCAAGAAAGGGAATATAAAAGGTCAAATAAACAGATAAAAAATAACATTTTTTTGCGCTTCATTCTTGTGTTTTTGGAATTCCAAAGATCCAATGTGTTTCGCATTATACTGAGCTGTTCAGTCTAAAGTTGCCTAATTAGGCTTATATTAGTAAATGTTTTAAACTTTTTACAGACTTTCTACTTATACAATGGGGAGCCTGACTTCACAAAGGACAAACATTATTTCATTATCCATTTTTTTTATTCCTACAAAAAATGGGTCTTTTTGATCTAGACCAGGTAATATTGGGTAACTGCATATAAAGCAGAACACTGTAGCACTAATTTTAAGTACACTTACTGACTGTGCATTGTTCTTCAAACCCTACAGAGGAAAACAAGAAACAAAACACACTTAACCTGGATCAGGAACTCGTGATCTAATCACAGAAAATAGAAAATAAATAATATACTATCGAGGATTGAATATTACTACCATAAGATATATTCTAAACATAAATAACACCGCGTGGGATCGATACGTATGGTGTTGTGCTTCCTTACATAGTTTCTTGGTATTTTCTCATTTTCTAAACTTTACAAAACTGAACAGCAGTTGCAGTAGGGCAACTCCCTATAAATCAATCCATATTGTCCAGGTTTATAGAAAGTTCATAGTTTTCGCAAACACTTCAATAGTTTGTTGTCGACAGAAAATAATTCCTTCTGACGAACTCTCGAAGTATTTGCAGAAACTACAGACTTTTCAGATATATAAACGATATGGACTTACTTCTTAGACATTTCTCTACTGCAACGTCTCATCAGTTTTGTGCAGTATCACTTAAATGATGAGAAAACATCAAAATTCTCCGTAAAGAATCACAACATCATACATTTCAATCCCACGCGGCGAATAAGGTCAAGTCAAATACAATGTATATGGAGTGTTAAACAAACAAAAAAAAAAGAAGTATAATAAAAAAAAAAATCCAAGGAATGCATGTGTCGCCTGCGAAACATAGAGACTCTTAGGAATCACTTTTATATAAGGTGTGACAGACATCCAAGTGTGACAGACAGACGGACAACTGACAAAGTGATCCCTAAGTGTCGCTATGCTTCGCAGGCAACACAAAAAAATCAAATTTCTACGAAAGTACTAGAATAAGTCAAAATTTGAGAAAAAAAAAGACGAAAATGACAATTAAAAACATAGCTATAAGCACTCTGCCAGCTAAACATTGGATACAGCAAAAATAAGAAAACATAACGAATATAATGTAGATAATCTTCGTCAAAATGGCAAAATTAAGTCCCTGGAAAATGACATGGTATTTTAATTTGAAGTCCATGTTGATGAATGGCTAGACATATCCGCCTTGATTTGCTAAACCTAATCTATCTAGTTTATATAGTTTAATACAATGGTCAGCAGATACCAAATGATGCAGTTTTTCAAGGGTGGCAAAAGCTACAGCGAGGCTATTTTTAGCCGACTTACCTTGGCCAGATCTGGTATATCACTTTTGTCGATTCCGACACTCTGAAAGTAAAATTTACAAATGATGAATTAAAGACCTAAAAAAATGTATGTTTCATTTCTTGTACTGCTGAGCTATGCATGCATACATACTAGCATCAATATCAAACATCAAGATTGAAATGCCTACTCAGAAAAATTTTCATTTTCTATAAAGTTTATCAGATAATGCATATTCCTTACATATTGATCATACAAGGCATTTTCCATCATACTAGTGTTAATTTTGGCATGTAATGTTCCAATTTTTTTTTTTCAGAGAGGACGAACAACATGTCTTAATCTTATAAAATAATCCCTTAATCGTATAAAATAATCCCTATATCGTATAAAATAATCCCTTTTATCTTTAAACAGACTATTTTGGATCTTTTGTTCATGCATGATACAGTGAACGTAAATTTAGGTAAGTATTCTGATGAAGAAGAGATAAAGCGAAACTCAATCAAACAGACTTATATAACCCATAACTAAAATATAACTGCAAATGAAGGAAGTAAAAGGAACATTTCTGCAAAGTTAAATTGATGTAGGCGAATACATAATCTCCCACTTTGGTATGAAACCCAACTATAGTAAAAGATTTCTACCTCGTTTTCTGCATAGTACTGTAGGAATATAATCAAATTGACCTTTATTTCTCAAAAAGTTGTCAAGTCGTATATCAAATTAATCCTAAGAGATTTGTTCTTTTTCAGAAAGACGATATTCATTGTGATTCTGAGAATGATGACTGCCAAATCAAATTTCAATCTTTACAACAATTCAAACACACAAATTCTCTGTGGACTTGAACAAGCAACTTTCTGCAAATAGCTGTCAGTGTAGTTCATTTATTCTGGTACGTTGCATCAAATACTTGTCCTGCTTTTAAACAGCAGTTTAAGGTGAAATTAACCCAATAATTTTTTTTAAGCGACAAAGCAGAGCTGCTATATAAAGAAAATTTTAAGTATCTTATGACAGTAAACCACTATATGTATATATATATGTAACATGGACGTTAGGGAATTTTAAGTGTTGCAATATACTTTATTCTTCAATCATTGATTATTTACAAATGAACAAACAAAAACGCTCTGGTAAATCAATAAATTGACTCCATCAATGAAGAGCTGTAGTTGTGGTACAGAATTTCTGGGAGTGAATCAATAAATTTCCAATTTTATTCTCATTGACTTTTAATTTGTACGTGTGAATGAAATCAGACTATTGGCATCAAGTCTTGCTTCTTTCATCAAACCAAAACTGTCTAAATGCAAATGTTGTTTGAAATTCTGCTGCCCTTACACAGAAAAGTGCCTCAGCAGTGAATGTTACTGTGCCAAATCACACACATACTGTATGACATTATTTATTTGAAATAAAAGGACATAATTTAAGTTAATTTTTGACTATATTAAAGTGCTTTGACTTATAAGTTTAAAATTCATCATCTCTGACTGCATGACTTTGTTATATGGGTCACAATTTGTGCAAAGCAGCATTAAAACATCAGAGTTGCCATAAAAATCATAAGTATACATATAAGTGATTTATTTTACAAACATATCAAAGTCCAAACTTACAGAATCTCCCTGTACAAGTTGTAAATGTAAACAGATTTGTACAGACATGCAAATCTGAGATAACTCATTAAGTCCTCCTCTTAAAATCTAACATCACATAGTTGAGTGATCTCGACATTTTACGCCATATGGGAGAGTGATCTTATCATATGACATCACTTTTAACATATGACATCACATGGTAAAGCAATCTTTGCATTTTACAGTGATCTGTCTTTAATAAATAGCCAAGAGATCTACTTATTTTGGTATTTGGATTTAGTATTCCTTCTGCAATCAATACTATAAATTGTACTACATAATCATCATAATATCTTAAATAGACAACTTTGAATCTTCCAAGTCTAATTCTAGCTTTATTGAAACATGGTTTTGAATTTTGCTACTTAAAAATTTTGTTAAACAATCTCTTATGTAATTTTCCTTTTCCCAGTCTTGAATTCGCCCTCTGGTCACAGGGTGAAAAACAAAATTAGGGGATTCTTGTATATAAATATAACTTACCTCTGCCGTTTTTAAGAATTCGGAGACTTTGTCCATCCGAACCAGGAATTTTTTGTAGAGGTCTAATGCTTCTTTACACTGTTTTTTATTCATATCAAAATATTTTTCTGAAACAAAATTGTAATTCGTTAAATACTAGTAATGATGTATGTAAGAAACTATGCAGAGACAGTATATGAACGGTAAATAACTTAAATTCAACAAAACATTAAAATCCCTCTATACTCTTCCGCCTCCAAATTCCTGTTACTCTTTCTTCCCCATCTTTTTTTTAACTCAAAATCTAATAAAACACCACTAAAGACGGTATGGCCGGATTGCAAAGTAAGTTTTTGTCACTAACTGGGTCAAGGTCAATAGGTCAAATTAAACAAAATGTTTTTCATAAAAAAACAGATGTCTCCCCCCTCCCTCTAAGTTACTTTGACCTTAGGCCAAAATGCAAAATGATGTCCTTTGAGTCATGGGCAACATCATACTAAAACATGAAAGTGATTCATTACATTGTTTGAGGTAAAGCCCAAACATGATTGGCATATACAATTTCATTATAAGCATATTTAAAGAAATTGACTTTGGTCACATGACCTTGGATATAGGTGATCTGAAACCTACACTCACTGATGAGGGTTAAGTACCCGAAACATGCATGTCTGGTCCATGCTGCAAACTTATCTGCTTTTAAATGATGCTATTGAATTTGAAGACGTTTAACATTGTATGGATCATGAGCAACAAAAAACTGAATTAGTGATTGGATACACGGTTCAAAATATAAAGCCTAAACATTATTAGCATAGACAATTTCAGCCTGGACATGCTTAGCATATACAATTTTATTACCAAAGTAAGAAGCTACCTTAACCATGTGACCTTGGGACAATGTGATAAGAAACATTTAGTCCTTAGAAACAACATACTAAAATATGAAAACAATTGTAAGAAGGGTTCAGGAGATATAGCCCAGACAATATTAGTACGTACAATTTCATTAAAAAGAACTAAATGATCTTGACCTTGGGCACATGACCTTGGGTCAAGATGATAAGAAACCCTCCAGTCCTGGGCAACAGCATACTATAGTATAAGAGTGATCCAGTATACGATTCCACAGATATAGCCCAGACTCAATAGCATTTACAATTTCATTAAAAAATGTAATACTTGACCTCATATGAAGGAGGTGTGAAACCTTTGGGTCATCAGCACCATCATACTAAAATATGACGTGATCCGATCACGGTTCAAAAGATTCAGCCTGGACATAAAACATGTAACAAATACAATTTCATTTAAAATATACTAATTGACCTTGACTTTGGTCACATGACCTTGAGTCAACGTGATGTGAAACCTTTACATGATAAGCAACAACATACTAAAATATGACGGTGATCTGATAAATAGTTAAAAGAGATACAGCTCCAATGGGATAGCATGTACAATTTCATTAAAATGTACTTTGTAACTTTGACCTTGATCAAATGACCATGGGTCCAGGTGAAACCTTTTGGTCATGACTAAATACATTCTTAAACTTGAAAGCAATCCAGTATGTGGTCCAAGGGATAAAGCCTAAACAAGAATGTATCTACAATTTCATTAAAAATGTAGTAAGTGACCTTGGCCTTTGGTCAAGGTGATGTGAAGCCTTCGGGTCATAAGCAAAAACATACTAAAATATGAAAGTGATCCGGCAAACGGTTCAAGAGATATAGCCCGGACAAGAATGTATGCACAATATCATTAAAAATGCACTAAGTGACCTTGACCTTGGTCACATGATCTTGGGTCGAGGTGATGTGAAACCTACGGGTCATAAGCAACAACATACTTAGATATGAAAGTGATCCAGCAAATGGTTCAAGAGATATAGCTCGTACAGGAATGTATGCATAATTTCATTAAAAAATGCACTAAGTGACCTTGACCTTGGTCACATGACCTTGGGTCATGGTGATGTGAAACCTTTACGTGATAAGCAACAACATACTAAAATATGAAAGTTATCCGGCAAACGGTTCAAGGGATATAGCACAGACTGGAATGTATGTACAGTTTCATTTAAAATGCACTAAGTGACCTTGACCTTGGTCACATGACCTTGGGTCAAGGTGATGTGAAACCTACGGGTCATAAGCAACAACATACTAAAATATGAAAGTGATCCGGCAAACGGTTCAAGAGATATAGCCCAGACAGGAATGTATGCATAATTTCATTAAAAATGCTTTGAGTGACCTTGACCTTGGTCACATGACCTTGGGTCAAGGTGATGTGAAACCTACGGGTCATAAGCAACAACATACTAAAATATGAAAGTGATCCGGCAAACGGTTCAAGAGATATAGCCCAGACAGGAATGTATGTACAGTTTCATTAAAAATGCACTAAGTGACCTTGACCTTGGTCACATGACCTTGGGTCAAGGTGATGTGAAACCTACGGGTCATAAGCAACAACATACTAAAATACGAAAGTTATCCGGCAAACGGTTCAAGAGATATAGCCCGGACAGGAATGTATGCATAATTTCATTAAAAATGCACTAAGTGACCTTGACCTTGGTCACATGACCTTGGGTCAAGGTGATGTGAAACCTTCGGGTCATAAGCAACAACATACTAAAATATGAAAGTGATCCGGCAAACGGTTCAAGAGATATAGCCCGGACAGGAATGTATGCATAATTTCATTAAAAATGCACTAAGTGACCTTGACCTTGGTCACATGACCTTGGGTCAAGGTGATGTGAAACCTTCGGGTCATAAGCAACAACATACTAAAATATGAAAGTGATCGGGCAAACGGTTCAGGAGATATAGCCCGGACACGATGTGTGACAGACGGACAGACGGACGGACGACGAAGGCAAAACCAATATGTCTCCTCCCCGTTGGGGGGGAGACATAATAATACACCATAAATTGAAAGGTTTTGTCAGAAGCAACCTACATGTATAAAATAAAGTTTCTACTGCATACAGTTCCATAAAAATTGCTTTAACCAGGAACTTTAACCAAAATTCTTAACTAGGTCAAAGTCCATGGTCAAGGTCACTAGGTCAAATGTTACGGCATAAATTGAAAGTTCTTGTCATGGGCAAGCTTCATGTATAAAATAAAGTTTCTACTGCATACAGATCTATCGATTTTGCTTAAACTAGGAACTTTAACCAAAATCTTTGAGTAGGTCAAAGTCCAGGGTCAAGGTCACTAGGTCAAATGTTACGGCATAAATTGAAAGGTCTTGTGATGGGCAAGTTTCATGTATAATATACAGTTTCTACTGCATACAGTTACTTAAACTTTGCCTCAACCAGAAACGTTAACCAAAATCTTTAACTAGGTCAAAGTCCAAGGTCAAGGTCACTAGGTCAAATGTTATGGCATAAATTGAAAGGTCTTGTCATGGACAAGCTTCATGTATAATATAAAGTTTCTATTGCATACAGTTCCATAGATTTTGCTTAAACCAGGAACTTTAACCAAAATCTTTGAGTAGGTCAAAGTCCAAGGTCAAGATCACTAGGTCAAATGTTATGGCATAAATTGAAAGGTCTTGTCATGGGCAAGCTTCATGTATAATATAAAGTTTCTACTGCATATAGTTCCTTAGATTTCGCCTCAACCAGAAACTTTCACCAAAATGTTGACGGCAGACGGACGGACAGACAGACGGACGGACAGACATCGTCAATCTATAGGCCAGAATTGCTTTGCAATCCGGCCAATAACTTACACAAATGTGTTATTAAAAAATTCATTGGCATTTTATGACCTTTTTTATCACATATTTCATGTCCTTTGTACCCCCTCCCCGCATTCGTTCTTAACCTGGTCAGCAGCTAGCTTTTGATCACATGTAATGTTCAGGAGGTACAAATGCTTAATTAAGTTTTCCATAGAAAAAATATAAAGGTTATAGAAATTGGAATGCATGTGCCACATATCATCATTTCAAGAATTGTTCATCACCCAAATAAATTGCAAGATTGCAAGTGCTACACTGCACAAATTTGTGGAAATTTGCATTTTGAAGTTGTAATTAAACAGCCCATCTATCAAAAGTACATACACTACCCACCTTTAATAAGTACCCACCTAATACATTTCTCTTGTTTTCAAAAACGTGAAGATTTTTGTTCCATTGTTTTGAAAATCTAAAGATTAACCAATCTGCTATCAATTCAAATATTTTTTTTGGCTAAATCTTTGTTTTATTATTTTTTGCAATTTTCCCCCCAAAAATGTCAATTTTTCACATGAAGAAATTCTAAAAGTATTCTTAAAAATTTTCCATTTTTGTGATGCAAATGATGCAAACAATATACTGAAAATTTTCATGCATTTAAAAGCTCAGAAGAGAAAATAATGGGATGAGTTTTCATTAAATTTCTAATGTTTATACTACCTGGAGACTTATTTATGGTGGGTAGTGTAAATGAGCTGTACTCACCTAGTAGATTGATGACTCCATCATTGTAACATGCAAAAAGTCGTATTAAATCTTTAAACATAAGGAGAAAGCAGGCATTTATTACTCCATTTGTTAATTCATTGGATGTACACTGAAAAAGATCATCAACAACATAGTAAATAACATGTCATATATTGAATATTCATATTTTTCTATCTTATATAGCTGCTTCACATACAAAATAAATATCTGAGAGGGGGACCAGTTAAATTTACTTAGACTTAGAATAAGAAATTGAGTACTATGGTATAAAGGAGACTTATAACTTTGTCACATGTACAAGATGTAAAGCTGTACGGAGATTTTATATTTCTTGACAATCGTAAGAATTGTAAGGCAAGGTGCTACTGTTCCATTATATATTATTCTATTTATGGTTGATTCCAAATTGCCTTTTACTGCATTTTGTAAGTTTTTCCCATTCTTATTTTTCACTGCATATGAAAGATTTTTTAACAGACAATTTGATCATATCAAGCTACATGTATATAAAGCTTTAAAGAGAAAAAAGGTTGTTTTGATAATAAGACATCGTAAATATGTATATCATAATATGGTCATTCTTTGAGAAACCCATAAACCAGACTTGTCAGAATGACAACATAGCTCGCCGGTGGCAACCATATGTAAATTGCAACAACAACAATAAAAAAGGTCTTATCACAAGGAATGCACATGTGAAATATCAAAGCCCTATCACTTACCAATCAAAAAATATGGCCAAGGTTAAAGTTTTTCAAAAGTAGGTCAATCATCTCCAAGGTCAAGGTCACAAGGTCAAAAATTTTGGTATCCATGGAAACGTCTTGTCACAAGGAATACACATGTGAAATATCAAAGCCCTATCACTTACCATTCAAAAAATATGGCCAAGGTTAAAGTTTTTCAAAAGTAGGTCAATCTCCAAGGTCAAGGTCACAAGGTCAAAAATTTTGGTATCCATGGAAAGGTCTTGTCACAAGGAATGCACATGTGAAATATGAAAGCCCAATCTGTATTGGTTTAAAAGTTATAAGCAAGGTTAAAGTTTTTGTGCACGCGCACGCAGACGCAGACGCCAACGCCAACGCCAACGCCGACACCGGGGGTATGACAATAGCTCTCCGGACATTCGTCCCGGCGAGCTAAAAATGATTTTCAGGGTCAAATGTCAAAATAGGTCAGAAGGACATGAAAGACATACAGTGTGTAAGAGAACAAACTGAATTTATGACAAATTGATTTCTCTGGATTACATCAACATGAAACAAAATTATTCTTTTAAACAATTTCAGACAGTTGGGTCAAATTCACAAAGAAAATCGTCATAATAGTGCACAAGTGAAAATCAATTTTCTCCTACTGTTCTATCAGTAAAGGAAATTCAAAGACTCTACAGAGAAGAGTAGAAGGTCAAGATCACTAGGTCAAAAAGCATGATATACAAAGAATAATCTTATCACTAGGAATCCATGTATGAATTTGAAAGCCTCGTCACAGACTATGTAAAGCCAATAGTTATTTCAAACCAAACTTTAATTGACAAGTCATGTATCTGGAAGTGTGCCTGCATATAAATATTAAATATTTTTTTCAGGAAACTAATGTCTTGACAAAGGTAGAACAATAAACATATCAGTATAATTTCTCCCTTCAAGTAAGAAGACAAAAGAGGAGTGTCCACTATACAAACAGTCTACAGGTACATACATTTGTAGGATGGATATAGGAAAAAATCGTCAACAATATTGATGACATACAAATTATTTCAGTAATAGTTTGTTCATCCTTTATATACTGTGGCTATATTTCTGAACAAGTACTTCAAGTGTTGAATATGAAGAATTAAATAATCTTTGAGAAAGAGTCCCAAATAAGACAGAACTTTTAAAAGGTTTCACTGTTTGAGTTAGAATGCTATTCAAGTCCTACATGACTTTACCTGATAAAGCTTAAAAAAATACAATCATAAACATGTATTTGATGGCTTTATGCTATATCAAACAGACTACAGAATGTTGGGTTGTTTTGAGTTTGATAAAGTTGACAACCCAATAAAAAAAAAGGTATAAACTTGAGAATCATCAAAATAAAATACATGTATACAAATAAACAACAACAATTCCATTCATAACAGAAATTATATACTGATTGTTACAAACACAAACTTCTGGAGTATTATATTCTATTGACAGTAAATCATGACCACATGCAATGAGCTTGAATCTTAGGACATGTTTGACTGATCTCATCATTCAAACTTTTCTATCAAAAGAAATATATCAATCTTATCTTCCAAAATTTGGCTGATCTAACTTTAGAACAAAAGATATTATGCATCAGACCTAAGCATATTCTCATTACACATACAAATGTCTTGGAGATTGAATGCTTATGAAATAAAATTGCTGGATCACCAAATGTCCAACATCACACTTGTTGGCAAACTTTTATATTATTACATCATTATCAATAGACCCTCAGAAATATGACATCATTATGACATCATAATGCACACAAGTCCGCCAACTGGTGTGATGACCTTTGGCAATCCCTCAATTGTCTCTGTGAAAATCTTTAGGAGAATAAGCCGAACGAACAATTGATTCCAAAAATTTTCAATATCAGGGACCCTATAAATTTTAAGGACAAAAACTGAATATAAACAAATACAAAACAAAGAAGCAATAATCTGTCTAAAATGGAAAAAATTCAGCAAATTCTCATGCATTCACTACCTTTTTCTTGAATGGCAACCCATCCTTTCCAAACAAAAATATCTAACTAAATTCTATACCAAATTACAACGACCAACAACAAATAACAGTGCGTAAGAATTTCAGCAATTGCGTATCTCTTAGTGAAAGAAATTCAGATTAAACTAAAAATTCTAAATTTACAAAATTAATTTTATAGAGAAGTGCAACATTAAATTACAGATGTCATTTTAATATTTTTATACTTACATCAAATTCTAAAAGTGCATCTAACTGCTGTTGAAGTGCTGGTAATGTTTTTAATAACTGGAAAATAGGTAAGTAATGAGTAAATCTTGAGGGGAAAATCCAATGAAAATTCTATAGTGGCTCAATATTATTGGAAATAATTTCACAAACTATTTCTCATATGAAAAATATTACAAAACCAATTGTGGTGTATTTTTTGAATTCCATGAATTGAAATTTTTTTTTTTGAAATGATAACAATTATGAAATCAAATATATAAGCAAACTTACTTTATCTGCATTCATTGTTCTTAATAACCCGTCATCTTTCCTAAAAAGATAATGTGCAATGTAAATAAAATAGACTTTAAAAATCAGAGGAAAATTCTTGGTGAATTAGAGTTTCACTTAGAAAACTGCTGAATTGATTAGGATATAACTTGAAGATGATTCACAATTGTCCAATCAGATCTCATTCATTAATCTCTACCACTTTTAGCCAATCAAAACATTATTTCTTCTTTCCATATACCAACTCTTGGTTTTGGACCATGCCAAAATTTGTGACATTTAACATAACTTTCTGTATGAGCTGGTCCATCGTCGGAAGCCCACAGCATCTTCTTCGTTATACTACGTTAGGGCATATAATCGTAGGGCAATAGGCTGTGGGTTTCCGACGATGGAGCTAGTCCAATCAGACAGTCTTTATAAAATTGTCTTCTTTATTCTAACTTTTTTCCATATGATATTAACGTACCCTCTCCTGACTTTACAGAAGTCAAATGCCATGCTTCTATATGACACAGCTTTTTCGTTCAAGTATTTGGAATATCTTCTAATAAATGTCGACATGTCATACCCTGCAATGGAGATCAATCATGTATCGATTATTCTCTTTTTTTTAAATTATTGGCTCAAATTCTATTTCTAATGGAATCTGACTTAAATGCATTGAGAAGCAATTCAAGTCCTATAGCAACGCACTATTTGAAGCAAAGTTTTCCAGAAGTTTATGCTGGTTCCCATAGAATTTGATGAGAACACAATTAGTGTACATCAGATATTTGCACAAATGGGAAGTAACTCTTAATTTATGAAAAGACGGATTTAATCTTGTTATATTATAACGAAATGATTAGTATGCATCAAAGACTACAGCTAGGATTGAAGGTTTTGGAAACGTTTGCTTACTATATTCATGAAATACGAAAATGAGCATTAAGACATAATTAATTGTTGATACCTTGTACACCTCCCTTGTCAATGAAACTGCCGAGTTGAAATGAACAATTATTTGATGCAAGATACTGTGTGAACCTCTGAAAATACAGGTAATGCAAAATATTAAACATACCACTGAGATTCTATGTACATTTGTACAATGAATCTGTGAAAACAAGGAAAGTAAAATGTATGGAATGTCTCTGAAAGTTTTGGTGTAAGTAACCATTTGGTACCCGTAACTACTTCACTTCATAGTTTATAAGATTGTGCATGAAAATTGATAGAATCAATCACAAGGTGATATCATTGACAAGGAAATAAAACCAGAGTGTCCAGTATTTGCTTGTACTATGACAAGGCTTGTAGTGGTCACGAACAAGGATGTCAACGACTTGAATGTACAATGATGAGACATCACAAAACTGTCAAATAACATACAAAGTCAAACAAAGCCAAATAACATACAAAGCCAAATTCAGGGCACAAGGGTTGGATTTCCTTGTCAATGATTGAACCAAGGTGATTATTTTTCTCCTGTCTGCAAATGTCCAAAATATTTATGGTAAGGTTCAGATTTATGCATTCTTCATTTACTTTATTCATATCAAACAAAAGCACATGTGCAACTTACTAAACCTTCATGTGAGCAAGAAAATCATTTTTCACTTATTCTGGCAAAACAAATTGCAAATGCTTCATACACTACCTACAAACACATCATTGCCATAGTTCATCAAATTATATTCAGTGATAAGCATTTCAGACTTTATCTCAAACATTAACATCATTGCCGTAATCCACAAGATTGTTTACAGTAAGTGATTCTGATTTAATACTAACTTCATTGCCATAGTTCATAAGATTGTGTATGGTGATGAGTGCCTTAAAAACGATGACCCAGCTTTGATTCTGCGTCCTTTCTATTAATAGATCTGCTAGCTGAGGTATGGAGACGTTTGGTTCATTCGTACACTGTAACAAATCTGAAATAAAGACGTAAAATGTAATTTTTTTAGGTTTGTAAATACCATGATTAAAATAAGCAAGGAAATGCACAAAGTAAAGCATCCCCTTGCTAGGAAAGACTTTTATTAATATGATATGACCTTGACCTTTAAACAAAGACCTTGATATAACTGAAAGTGCACTGTTGATGGTCATCCAAAGTTATCTCTAACCTCTATTTTGTCATTTATTTTTATTTTGGCATGATTTGACCTTAACCTTTAACATCATAATTGCCATCCTTTCAAAATAGGCAAGTCATCTGCAAAGTTTTTGATGCATTGACCATCTAATATCAACTGTGACTTCTAGAAATAGAATGTCTGCAAGGTTTTTCAATTATTGCCAGTTGTGACCTTGGCCTTTAGTTTAACCTTAACCCCTGACCTTGACAATCAACAGATATCGCCTCTTAAAAGAAGCACAACCCATATATGTATGCAAAGTTTGAAGACCATCCAACTTAATTTTCAACTTCCAGTGTCAAGAAGAATTTGCAGTTGACCCACATCTAGGCCATACCTTAAAACTAAAGGTTTGTGTTTGTGGTTGACCCACATCTAGGCCATACCTTAAAACTAAGGGTTTTTGTTTGCAGTTGACACACATCTAGGCCATACCTCAAAACTAAGGGTTTTCTGAGAGAAGTCCTGACTGAGCCAAAAGATGTATGTTAATATGACCTTGAGAACAACCATGACCTACATTTACTGAACTTCTGACAACGAACTCAAAAAATGCAGCAAGTGTTCGTAACCACGGATCATTAAAGCTACAAATCTACCAGAATGAATGGAGCAATAAATTGTTACATGTGTATGGATTAAAGCATACCATACTTATAGTCATACATTAAATATAATGTTTGTACGGTACATACATTTTGTTGCAATAGCAAAGCTTTTTCACAATTTTGCTCTATGCAATGTAATGAAGCATGCACAGCACTGTCTTACTTTTACCAAAATTATGATTTCAAAGTGCAAAATTTTCAATAATATTTGAATAATATGCCACATGCCTTTGAAGTGTGTTACATTTGTGGATCTCTATCGGAGCAATATATCTGAGGCTATACTTACACTAATGTACGGCATTAAAACGTTGGGGAATAGACTCGTTATACAATGTAATAACATAAAGATTCCCTTACACTAACACTTTAACATCTAGCCATTTCCATCAAATCAATAAAATATTATTATATACCTACTTATATGCAACCATGAATGACGATATGTACACGATATAAATCAAACAGACGTTAAGATGGATTTGAAACACAGAAATTTCGTTTCTTGCTTCATCTTTCTGATGGCCTAAATTTCGAAGAGGGGAGGCACCTGCAGAATCCACAATGATACCACTTTTTAAAATTAGATATATGCCAACGAATCAAATCCATTTGCTTTCCAGTCTCTAAACTTTTTCCCCTTCTTTTGCACTAAGCGCGCTAGAAAGTCGATTCTTTTTAATTCCGTGAAGAAATATCAATTTTTACAAAATTTAGATGAGAGAGATTGAGAGAGAGAGAGAGAGAGAGAGAGAGAGAGAGAGAGAGAGAGATGTAGCCTCATCAAGATCATTCTGATTATTGAGTGCCAAAGCAGAATTCCCCAATCCAGCAGCGGTATGTCGTTATTGATCGGAACCTTACTGTTACAGCGAGGGAGTATTCAATAATTGAATTGTGGCCAACCTGACCACCAATATCCCAGACAAATAGTGTATCATAAGCCTTCACTCAGCAAATATAACATTATAGTAAACCAAGGCAATAACACGTCAAATGCTACATTAGCCAATCACAATGCTGAAGGCTTCTGGCGTTGTCGGCTGTAAGCTACCACGGGGGACCGTGAATCAATGCGAGACTGTTGGGGTCTGGGGGTAAGCTATGGAATTGGATCCCTCAGACTCTGTAGTCCAAGGGATCTTTTCTTCAAGCGAAGGCAGTTCGGTTTGTAGCTTGTCTTTGGTGCCAGTCATTGTCAGTTGAATGTCATCGGGCCATGGCCGTAGGATCCAAAACCCTCAAGAACGTGGACTTGTTCTTTCTTATGCCATGAGATGATCGATCAAAGAGAAATGTCTGCATAGGTACGAAGGGCAAGTGGGATGGGATTTCGGGCCCTGGGCACGGCAAAAGAAAGAGAGAGAAGTACAAGCCACGGAAACGGTGTGGTAATGGCGGGGGAGGCAACGGATCTTACTTCATGAAAGCCTCTGGGAGTCTAAATTTATTCAGAAGAATCATAAATGCTTATGAATATGGATAATCTATCCCCATGGAGGTCATAAACACCAGAAAAGGACTATAGTAGGTCAGAAGGAAGATGATCGGCGTTTGTGTCACGATACTCATGCCAAAGAAGATGAGGAATTAGTCTATAAAAAGAGGATTTTTATGTATAGAATTACCGTTGCGTAAAAACCAGAATTTGGTTCTGCAACGTACCAGATACAGATACAGAATTATACATACACCTTATGAGATAAAGAAGATCCTGACGACAATTTCGACAGCACTCACAATAGAGCATCAAATGGAGCATAGACGGACCCTTAACAAGCTAGAGGTGGGACAAGGTGCCCGGGAGGAGTAAGCATTCCCTGTTTGGCTAGCCGCACCCGCCTTATGAGACACCATGGGTCACCAGAATAATAGACCCCCCCCCCTTATACTGTCTTCTACACCTTCATAGAATGCCAATAAAGAACCACACAGTCATAGAACTTTGACCTCTGTCTCATCATAAAAACCACAATTTCTCAGCAGTATTTTTATATATTTATACTTTAGACAATCAGCGGATGACGCAAGTGTCAACACAGAAACTAAGACTACATGAAGTTGAGATGTTTAGATTGGCATTTCCGCCTGTGTAGACTTGACTTCCTGGGAAGCCATCTACCACACAATGATGGATTTCCTCTGATTATATGGTGAATGTACTCCTGTGTTATAACTACAGCATCACCACTTTGTGAGAAAGTACTACCGCCCCCTTTATTCTAATGACTAAATACCGGTACTGGAATAAAAAATCAACTTGTGTATAAGCATAAAATCACCATTCCAAAAACATGATATGAATATAATTCCCACACTTAAAATGTCTTTGAGTTACGGTACTAGTATTTTCTTTTCATATCATCAATGAGACCTTGTTAAATATTATGAACTTGACCTTTAATCTCACTAAAATGACATTACAGCAATCTTAATACGAGGGCTGATTGATATGTTGTGAGTCTCGGTTTTCTGGGTTGCAGTAGGTATTCTGCAGATAGATTATCTCCAAAAAGGACAAACAATCAATGGCACATACTATGCTTCGTTACGGGAAAATATTAAACTTAGGAGTTGCGGAAAACTCACTACATGTAGTTAAAGGTGTGTTGTTCCATCAGGACAATGCTTCTGTTCATAAGTCTGTCACTGCCATGGCTGCCATTCATGTCTGTGGCTTCAATTTGATTGAGCATCCACCTTATTCACCTGATCTTGTTCCATCAGACTTTCGTCTATTCCCAAAACTGAAAGCAGCTATTTCTGGCGCCCACTTTCAGTCTGATGATGACGTCATCCTTGCAGTGGGTAGCTTTCTGATCATTCGAGAAAAGGAATTCTTTAAAAGTGGTATCAAGACCCTTAAACACCGGTGGCAAAAGTGAATAGCTACTGAAGGGAATTAGGTAGAAAAATAATGCAAAATGTCAGATAAAATTCAACTCCTTAAGACTCACAACACATCAATCAGCCCTCGTAGTTCTTGTCATGACCTTGATTTTGACCTTCCAGGGAATATTTAAAGTAGTATTCCATGAGGATAACGAACTGCAGACCAAAGTAGCAATTCAGGATTGTAAATAACATCGTTTTCAAGACACCAAACGATTTAAGATATGTACTTAAACCTGTAATAGTTCGTAATTTTATTCCATACGAGCTCGGCCAATCAAAAAGTCCCTGAGGGAAATCGCAACAGAAGAAACACTTCCGCTTTCATGTAACTTTTGTAATATCGTCTATCAACTGCATACAAGACAGACAGGGACATATATTCTGTCGGTTTTTTATCCTTAAAAACTACTTTACCACACAAAAATCCAACGTATTCTGCCGTATACGATTTTTTCCTTGTACGTGTACATCAAATTGTTAGTATTAGGGAAAACGGTCATTTAGATGTGATAATGCTTGTTACTTTCTCATGATAACATGGTAAATATATCCCCCAAAAAACTACTGCATATATTTGTACATTTTATAGAAAACCGAAAAACAAACTGTGAATCAACCAAAATTGCCAATGAAAAATAATTTGTGTGGATTTAATATGGAATATTTCCTGCATAAATGACTTGTAACCATTGGTGTTTGCGATGTATTGGCAGTGAGAGATCTAGAACTTCCTGTATTCTATAACGAATTCTGAAGACGAACCCTTCAATCAATAGTAGCGTTTGCAGAGATCCTTTTAATTTGTACAGACCAGGAAAAAAATCCTATAATCAATCACGACACCCTCTATTAAAGTAATTCTCTTATGTAGAACACGAGTTACAAAGACGAATCAAGTGCCAGCTGAACACGAGGATAAGAGCAAACTTGGGCTATGCGAACACACACAAAATGTTCCTCTGAACGAAAGAAGAGATGGGAAGGGGGTGCGGCTCGACGATTTTTAAAATATTTCACAAACATTCTGCAGCCAATTAAGAGACAAACACAGCATAAAAGGGCCCAAGGATAAGGACTGGGTTGCAATGGAGTGAGTGATGCGTAGAAAGGAAGGGGGAAAGGGGGAGGGAGGATGTCTTGCGTTTCTTTCACAGAACTGAGAATTATTTACTCTCCATTTCAGAGCTTTACATAATTCATTGCCGTACAAATGCACACCTGTGCTCATCTTTTTAGTTTAGGCATGTAAACAAGCAACCACTGAAGGATTACGACCGATCCATAATGCATTACGTATACAGTAACGATAATGCATCATTTCTCTATGTATATAACATGTATGTATAAACTCCATATCTGTCAATCTGCTCGGATATCAGTATAAAGCTCTAGATGTATAAAAATGAACGTTAGTGATAAAGTAAGACCTCCAAGTCACTTGTAAGTAAGAAACTGTATAATAAGATTACACAGTAAATGGCCAAAGTACTAATTGACCAGTATGACTGATGACGGCCAGTTTTTTTCCTCATCCTCGTGATTTGGTTGACTCATATAAAAAGTATCGTATTTGGTGACTAGTAAATGAACTGAACCTGCCCCCCCCCCCCCCCCCCCCCCCCCGTAGAAATCGGTCGACATGTCAGGGATAATAGTATGGGTGGTATATTCAGAAACGATTATAGTTCCATGCTTATTTCTAATTCGTAGGTACTCAAACGACAGAAAACTTAGAAACTCTTCTTTTGCTACAATTTACTTGATAAGCTCTCGTGTATTAGGTAAACCAGTACATGGACTGAGCCCTGGGGAAATCGGTCGAGTGTCAGAAAGTATGGGTGGTATACTATTATTTAGAATCGATGCTAAGCTCCGTGTAAACCATTCCGATCAGATCATTTCCTAGAATGAAGACAAGGATCTATTTTTATATAGAGTAATACAGTGAGTAATCAGTAAGGAATTGGGAGCAGATCCTAGAGCACTTGCACCAATTGAACAATAGTTTACAGAAGTCTGAATATAAACCTTAACTGATGATGTGAGAGATTCAAGTTTACACTAATGTTTCTGTAAAAAAACTATTGTGAACGGGGAATACAAAAAACGCACCATTCCAAAAGATTCCTGACGCTAAGCTGTACAGATTGGTTCAAAGTTTTTTTTTTAATTTAGGGTACTATAATTATGCAGAATGACGTCAAAAATGTAATGAGTCGAAGAACTGAAAAACAGTACAGACAGACGGATGGACTAGCAAACGGACGGACGGACAGATAGAAACCTTCTATCTTTATCGGTTGAGAATTTCAAATTCACCATCGTATGTCCCCATCGAAATACGAGACAGATAAAGAAGGTGAAATATGACTGTCCCACTAAAACATTATGATCATGTCCATGGTTTGGCAGACATCAAACAAACCAGTGTCCTTACACAAACCAGTGTCCTTACCCCCCCCCCCCCCCCCACCTTCAAAATGGAGAAGGAGGGGAGCTGTGTAAGAAAAAATGGTTCTATACGTTGTCAACCTCCCAAACTGAACATTCTGTTACATAGGACATCAATACTGTATTTAATTTGTATACACCGTGAGTTAACCACCTGTTAGTTATCTGGGGGGAGTGCAGTATTTGACTATACAGTTCATATTACCCTAATCTCCATATGCTAATATTACAAACAAACAAAAAGTTATGTCAATATTTGTATGAGATGGTTATCTATTGTATGTATTGTGATAGTAAGTAGTACTGGCGACCTTGATAGGTTTCAGTTGTCATTCAGTTACTTATGTCAACATTTTTATCACAAAATAATATGTATGTAGGTCGTCCTCCAAAAAAGTTTTATTACCGATACCTCGACCAACTATTTATTTCTTTTCATAAATTATTTTGCCTATGATTTTGCTTTGATTTTTCTGGAACATTTGTTGACTGACAAGTTCTTTTTTAAACATCATACTAGTTACCCTGCTCAAGGTTTTTTTTACCCTTCGATTCCAGGGGCCTGGGCCTTCAAGATTGGGAAAAGTAGCTACATTTGGTTGAAATTGGGAAACATATTATACAAATAAATTGAGAAAACAAGCAAAAAGTATTATCAATATTTCTACAAAGGTAGCCTAGGTATAGAAATTTAATTTAAATAATTGTCTAAGTGTTTATTTTTTAAAGATTCTTGATGAAATTATTTTACTTTGTTTACTAGAATTTTATTTTTTTCAAATTGGGAATTTTAAGCTCAGAAATTGGGGAAAATGCCTGTTTTTCAGCATTGGGAATGGGGCCGAATTTCGGCCCTGGAGAACCCCTAAAAAAATTCCTGCTGCTAGTGAAAATCTTTTACAAATGTATATTTAATTTACTGCATGCATTTTTGTCATACATTTCAGAGGACGTTGTGACCCACTGGAAGCATACACAGTGCAACTGAGCGTGGGCATCCGATGATGGACAGCTCTGAGAATAGAAATATTTGCTGCACTACTCAGCACTAGACAGCTCTGAGAATGGACAGCTTCGCACTGAACTACTGAGCACTAGACAGCTCTGAGAATAAACAGCTTCATACTGAACTATTGAGCACTGGACAGTTCTGAGAATGGACAGGCAGGACAGCTTCGTACTGAACTACTGAGCAATAGTTAGCTCTTGAGAATGGACGGCTTTGTGTTTAACTACTGAGCACTAGAAAGCTCTGAGAATGGATAGCTTTGTGCTGAACAAGTACTAAGCACTAGTCAGCGGATTTGCACTGATCTACTCAGCACTAGAATGCTCTGAGAATGAACAGCTTCATGCTGAACTACTAAGCACTAGTCAGCTGTTTTGCACTGAACTACTTAATACTAGAAAGCTCTGAGCATGAAGGGTTTTGAGCTGCACTACTCAGCACAAGGCAGCTCTGAGAATGGCTCTACTCAGCACAATGCAGCTCTGAGAATGGACAGTTTTGTGCTATCTGTACAATACTCCGCACTAACACACTTTCACTAGGCAGCTCTGAGAATGAACAGTTTTGTGCTATCTGTACAATACTCAGCACTAACACACTTTCACTTGGCAGCTCTGAGAATGGACAGTTTTGTGCTGCAAAAATCAGCACTAGAGCTCTAAGAATTTGCACTGCACTACTACCGGTAAGCACTAAATGATTCTGGGAATGGACAGTTTTATGCTGCACTACTCAATACTAGACAGCTCTGAGAATGGATAGTTTTGCTCTTCACTTCTCAAAACTAGGTAGCTCTGAGACTGCAAAGCTTTAGACAGCTCTGAGAATCTGTTTTAATAACTTTTATGCTAATTAAACTCTACGTGAAGGTTATCCCGATCCTCATCAGCAATTCACCGGACTTGATAGTATTGTACGTGGTATCTTCATTGACGGAGACAGTACGTTGTACGCACGTTAAAAGTTCCCTTGAAAATATTATCGGATGAAATATATGTAATACAAATGTAGAAAGACATTGAAGCGTCTTTATCATTTATTTATTTAATGCAAATTCTCGGTGACGGTCTCATTCCTCGGTAACAGGGCCATGTACCCTCACCAAATATATAGTGTGAACGTGTCTATACCTATAGGCATGAATCCCTGAAAATTTCAGTATCCTGCCCAGGGGATTACAATAAAAGTTTGACCTATTATCAACTACATGTATATGTTTCAAGTATTATCATAATGAGAATTTTTCATAATTGAAAGTTATTGGTACTCTTTGTATTTTTCATCAATCATTCGATCTGCCACCCTTAATATTCCTATAATCATTTAGTAAAGTCAAATGTGCGATGAGAACTTACATGTAGCTGTATATATCGAATGGTGAACTGCGTTTTAGAATGCAGTTCACCATACAACGGTGAACTGCGAACTGCGTTCCAAAATGTTTGCCGCAAATGACAACGACAGCCCCATGCATTTTAAAAATAATATGCAATGTACTGACCAGTTGTGCAAACGTTAGTGGGTATTGATATCCGTTTTCATCTCTGAAGAAATTAACACTCTCGTAAACTTTAGTTATACAATGCTTTATATTTCCTTCTTTTCTGTATAATTACGGGACTATATATATACTAACGAATATTCAAATACCAAATTTCCATTCAAATATTCGCTGAAAACTATTCATTCGTGAATATTCGAATATTCGTTTCAGCTCTATCCAGTTCCAAGATCCCCCCTCCCCCTTTTCAACTTTTGAAGTTACCAGTCTTTTATGAATCACTAGCCTGAAGAGAAATTGAAGAGGTAGATTCTGATTGTATAGTTTGTTAAATAATTTCTAAGAAATTCTAGGAGCTAGGCATCAGGTACATGTAAGTGACACACATTGATACTAACAGCAAACTAAAGGACAGACATTAATTAAGGTGGTTCCTAGAGGGTTCTTCCATTTCAGTGTGGGCCTTAATTTCTCAAACAACACATCCAAAATGGTTTAGAAAATCAAGTGAAATCTGAACGTTTAACAGGAACGGACCTTTGCACAGTAACTGTAGAACAGAGGTAGTTTCAGACAGCTAAGTACATTCCCAATAATTTACATGTAACATCATAGACAAGCAGACTTTCTACAAAATGCTATTCACGCATTTATGTTAAAAGGCTTTATATTAAATAATCAGAAGTACATGTACCCAGACTCTTTCACAATAAATGTCTGTTCTGTTCACTTTTGTCTATCTTGCCCACCTGAACAAGCAAATGACCTCATTCTTGACGATGTATGCTACTATTTGATTGTTCTGGTTGGCAAAATTGTCCTACAAAGAGACAAAAGTGAACTGAATGGGTCTATAATCAGGAATATTGAAAACATGGAAAGAGAGTCCCTCTTGCTCCTTTTTATTGTTCCAGTTATCACTATATTTGCATCTCCATCAAATAACTGAAACCATTTAGTGTTGTGAATTACCTTGCAACAGTGCAATATCTAAATTATGATGCTACATGTTGAATTTTCGAGTTTCCTCTGATCAACTACGATTTGACAGCTGGAGAAAAGGCTAGTTTTTGACCCGACTTCAGCCGCTTCATCTAAGCAAAAATAGTGCTATGTTAGCATCCAGTGTGAAGATTTCATGACACAATTAGTACCATACTAAATTAATGATACAACACAAAAAACTTACAATCTAAATGTTTTTTCTTAGGGCCCATAACTTCTTCGGTCGTTGCTTTACACACAACCTTGGCTAATCCTTGGCCGGCGACGGTGTGTTTCGCCGCTGTCATGCGGTCCATTATGCTTTGCTTCGACATCTTGGATTAACTATTAGTTTTAGATGCTCAAGATTAATTCCCGGGTCTCAAAGACCCTGTATCTTTGAGAAAACACTCCTTACGTCAGAAGCAGAGGGGTGGATGCGCCGACCAATAATCCAAAATGGCGATTATGAATAACATCAATAGTCACGTGATGGGACCGTTCATTTTTTTTATCAGAAAAAGTGAAAAAAAAAAATCGCGTAAAAATATATCGGAATGCAGACAACATGCGCGGATCTAGAGGAGATGGGAGATGGTTTTTTTTCTCCAAAATGCCGATTTCCCAATGCCGTGGAACTCCACCCACCTATGGAAATGACATTAATCGATGTATCACAAACTTTATTAATTTATTAGATTTTTTACTGTCTGGTATTGTTTGTTTCCTTTTCAGTGGTTTTATTTTTTACTTATTTTTCGGGGGGGGGGGGGTCATGATGTACCTGAACACAAAGTGACTTAGTCGAACGCCATATTGATTTACCACGGATAGAAATATGCTTGTTGTATTTATAAGCTTTTAATTGGCTGTGACAAAGAAAGAACTTTCAAAGTCCATCACAGACGCATAAATTAAAACCTTTGAGTCGAAAACGTAACATGATGATCCTACACAAACAAGATCATTCGAAGCCAAAATTAACGAACACAAAAAATCAACAAGAATAAAAAGAGTGTTAAAAAAAGAACACGAAAAGTCAACAATAAAACACAGAATGAGCAATAACACACAAAGTAAACAAGAACACATAGCCAAATAGAGCACATGCACACTGTCAACGAGAACAGTACGTAGAGTAAAGAAGAACACACAAAGTCAACAAGAACACACAGAGTAGACATGAACACACAAAGTAAACAATACTATACTGAGTAAACAAGAACAACAAAGCCAAGAAGAACCTTAAAAGCCAACAAGAATACACAGGGTAAACAGGAACAAACAAAGCAAACAAGAATATTAGACGACGATGTGAACAAGATAACACAAAGTAAACGAGAACACACAAAGTAAACAAGAACAAACAAAGCCAACAAGAATATAAGAAGCCAACAAGAACACACAAATTAAACAAAAACATACAGAGAAAACAAGAACACACAAAGTTAACAGGAACAAACAAAGCCAATTTGAACAAGATAACAAAAAGTCAATAAGAACACACAAAGTAAACAAAAACAAAGCCAACAAAAAACGTAAAAAAAGCCAACAAAAACACACAAAGAAAAGAAGAACGCACAAAGTAAACAAGGACACACAAAGCAAACACGAACAAACAAAGCCAATATGAATAATTAGGATAACGCAACGTCAATATGAACAAACAAAACCAACAAGAACATTAGTAGCCACCAAGAACACACAAATCATTCAAGAACACACAAAGCAAACAAGAACACACAAGAAAAAAAAAACATTGAAAGTCGATCAATATGAGCAAGAACACTTAAAGTAAACAAGAACACACAAATCAAACAAGAACATTAAAAGCCAATATAAACAAGAACACACAAAGTAAACAAGAACATTAAAAGACAATATGGACAAGAACACACAAAGTAAAAAAGAACAAATAAAGCCAACAAGAACATTAAAGACCAATATGAACACGATCACACTAGGGAAACAGGAACACATAAAGTAAACAAGAACAAACAACACCGACAAGAATTCATAGAATGAACAAGAACACACAAAGTAAACAAGAACATACAAAGTAAACAAGAACACAAAAATTGAACAAGATTACAAAGAGTAAATAAAATCACACAAAGCCAACAAAAACACACAGAGTAAATAACATCACGCACATACAACAGGCACATACAGAGTATACAAGAAAAAACAAGAACAACCAAAACCTACGAGAATTCAGAAAGAAAACAAGAACAATCAATACCAAAGAGCGCTTTCTAAGCAAATGTTAGTGCACAAAGCAACAAGGACACACAAAGCAAACAAGAGTACACAAAGCAAAATGAAGAAACAAAAACCAAAAGAGTAAACAAGAACACACAGAGTTAACAGAAACACACAGAGTAAACAAGAACACACAGAGTAAACAAGAACACACAGAGTTAACAGGAACACAAACAGTAAACAAGAACACACAGAGTAAACAAGAACACACAGAGTTAACAGAAACACACAGAGGAAACGAGAACATACAGAGTAAACATGAACACAAACAGTAAACAAGAACACACAGAGTAAACAAGAACACACAGAGTTAACAGGAACACAAACAGTAAACAAGAACACACAGAGTAAACAAGAACACACAGAGTTAACAGAAACACACAGAGGAAACGAGAACATACAGAGTAAACATGAACACAAACAGTAAACAAGAACACACAGAGTAAACAAGAACACACAGAGTTAACAGAAACACACAGAGTAAACAAGAACATACAGAGTAAACAGGAACACAAACAGTAAACAAGAACACACAGAGTAAACAAGAACACACAGAGTTAACAGAAACACACAGAGGAAACGAGAACATACAGAGTAAACATGAACACAAATAGTAAACAGGAACACAAACAATAAACAAGAACACACAGAGTAAACAAGAACACACAGAGTTAACAGAAACATACAGAGTAAACAAGAACATACAGAGTAAACAGGAACACAAACAGTAAACAAGAACACACAGAGGAAACGAGAACATACAGAGTAAACATGAACACAAACAGTAAACAGGAACACACAGAGGAAACGAGAACACACAGAGTAAACATGAACACAAACAGTAAACAAGAACACACAGAGTAAACGAGAACATACAGAGTAAACATGAACACAAACAGTAAACAGGAACACACAGAGGAAACGAGAACATACAGAGTAAACATGAACACAAAGAGTAAACAGGAACACACAGAGGAAACGAGAACATACAGAGTAAACATGAACACAAACAGTAAACAAGAACACACAGAGTAAACGAGAACATACAGAGTAAACATGAACACAAACAGTAAACAGGAACACACAGAGGAAACGAGAACATACAGAGTAAACATGAACACAAACAGTAAACAGGAACACACAGAGGAAACGAGAACACACAGAGTAAACGTGAACACAAACAGTAAACAAGAACACACAGAGTAAACGAGAACATACAGAGTAAACATGAACACAAACAGTAAACAAGAACACACAGAGTAAACGAGAACATACAGAGTAAACATGAACACAAACAGTAAACAGGAACACACAGAGGAAACGAGAACATACAGAGTAAACATGAACACAAACAGTAAACAAGAACACACAGAGTAAACGAGAATATACAGAGCAAACACGAACACAAACAGTAAACAAGAACACACAGAGTAAACGAGAACATACAGAGTAAACATGAACACAAACAGTTAACAGGAACACAGAGTAAACGAGAACATACAGAGTAAACATAAACACAAACAGTAAACAAGAACACACAGAGTAAACGAGAACATACAGAGTAAACATGAACACAAACAGTAAACAAGAACACACAGAGTAAACGAGTACATACAGAGTAAACATGAACACAAACAGTAAACAAGAACACACAGAGTAAACGAGAACATACAGAGTAAACAGGAACACAAAAATAAGCAAGAACACAAATAATAAACAAGAACATACAGAGTAAACAAGAACACAAAAAGTCAATAAGAACACACAGAGTTAACAAGAACACACGGTAAAACAAAAACACACAGAGTAAACAAGAACGCAAAAACAACCAGGACACACAGAGTAAACGAGAACATATTATAGTGTAAACATAGTGTAAACAGGAACATACAGAGTAAACAAGAACACACAGATAAACAAGAACACAAAAGTAAAAAAGAACGCATGGAGTTAACAAGAGTACACGAATCCAAAAAAGACATTCATATCCATAAGGACCCATAAAGAACCATAGGAACTCATAAGTTCCTTCTATAAGAAATTGATTCCTTTAATTATTATAAGAGGAATATTACTTATAAGTGTCTAAATCAAAGACCATTTCAATTTCCCGCACAAAGAACGAAGAAATTCCGAACTCCTCAACCAAAACATAAATGATGCAGAACAAAACAGGATGAACTCGTGTTCGTAAAACAATCCACCTAAAACGATGTCAGCAACTTCGGTAAAGACTACAGTGTCAAATGACATGGTCACACATTCCATGCATCCCCCTCCCACAGTCATGGTATAATCAGAATGACTACAGTGTCCAATGTCATGGTCACACTTCCCACGGTCATGGTAAAAACATAATGACTACAGTGTCCAATGTCATGGTCACACTTCCCACGGTCATGGTAAAAACAGAATGACTACAGTGTCCAATGTCATGGTCACACATTCCAAGCATCCCCCTCCCACGATCATGGTATAATCAGAATGACTACAGTGTCCAATGTCATGGTCACACCCTCCCACGGTCATGGTATAATCAGTATGACTACAGTGTCCAATGTCATGGTCACACATCCCAAGCATCCCCCTCCTACGGTCATGGTATAATCAGAATGACTACAGTGTCCAATGTCATGGTCACACCCTCCCACGGTCATGGTAAAAACAGAATGACTACAGTGTCCAATGTCATGGTCACACATTCCAAGCATCCCCCTCCCACGGTCATGGTATAATCAGAATGACTACAGTGTCCAATGTCATGGTCACACATCCCAAGCATCCCCCTCCCATGGTCATGGTATAATCAGAATGACTACAGTGTCCAATGTCATGGTCACACCCTCCCACGGTCATGGTAAAAACAGAATGACTACAGTGTCCAATGTCATGGTCACACATTCCAAGCATCCCCCTCCCACGATCATGGTATAATCAGAATGACTACAGTGTCCAATGTCATGGTCACACCCTCCCACGGTCATGGTATAATCAGTATGACTACAGTGTCCAATGTCATGGTCACACATCCCAAGCATCCCCCTCCTACGGTCATGGTATAATCAGAATGACTACAGTGTCCAATGTCATGGTCACACCCTCCCACGGTCATGGTAAAAACAGAATGACTACAGTGTCCAATGTCATGGTCACACATTCCAAGCATCCCCCTCCCACGGTCATGGTATAATCAGAATGACTACAGTGTCCAATGTCATGGTCACACATCCCAAGCATCCCCCTCCCATGGTCATGGTATAATCAGAATGACTACAGTGTCCAATGTCATGGTCACACCCTCCCACGGTCATGGTAAAAACAGAATGACTACAGTGTCCAATGTCATGGTCACACATTCCAAGCATCCCCCTCCCACGGTCATGGTATAATCAGAATGACTACAGTGTCCAATGTCATGGTCACACATTCCAAGCATCCCCCTCCCACGGTCATGGTAAAAACAGAATGACTACAGTGTCCAATGTCATGGTCACACATTCCAAGCATCCCCCTCCCACGGTCATTGAATGTCTAGGTGAAATAGTTCAAGGTAAAGATAAAGGTGTCTTTTGCTCAAAGTACTTAAGCCAAACTTTAAAGTGAATATTACAAGATACTAGTAATAAAATGGAAGTTCTTGTCACTAGAGATGAACTTGTCTAAGCTCTTGTTGCTGCTTTTAAAAAAGTCTTTGCCTTTAATGCATTCTCGGCTGAGTTTATCGAACTCCACGGACAAGTTCTCTGGGTTAAAGCTCAATACAGCAAGTAAAATGTCATGTCAGGGTAATTCACTTGTTAAATGACGTGGTTAAAAAGATATGATCAACGGTAACGTTTCGGACAGACAAACGAACAGACGGACAGACACAGACGGGACAAAAGCAATACCGGTATTTCATTCGTTGTCACAAAAAGGAACAGCAGAATGTCAAATTCTCAACAAACTCCATCTAGCACCTTCTCCAACGCTTATACACTCCACGAAAAACCTTGTCAAATCCTCATTACATTGCACTCCATGACGCACCTTATCAATTCTTCACCACACTCCATGATGGATTTTGCTACTTTCTAATCGCACTCCACGACACATCATGTCCAATCCTCATAACACTCTACGACACATCTTGTCACACCCTAATTAAACTCAATGACACATCTTGTCCCATCCCTATTACACTCCATGACGAACGTGGTCTCGGCTTCATTAAACTACATGACGAGCGTGATTTCGTCTCATTACACTCCATGAAGCACCTTGTCCCACCCTCATCCCACTCTATGACACATCTATCATACTCTCACATCACTTACCCCACCCTCATCACATTCCATGACACCCCGTCAAGTCCCCACCACACTCCATCACGCACCTTATCCCACGCTAGTACACTCCATGACACACCTTGTCACATCCTAATTACACTCCGTGATGCAACTTGTCCCATGCCATTAACATTCAACGACGCACCTTGTCAAACTCTCATTACACTCCATGACGCACATTGTACTTTCTCACCACACTCAATGACAGACATTGTTCATCCACATCCCGCACCATGACGCACCTTGACAAATCCTCATCCCGGCCTTTCCTTGATACACCTTGTCGAACGTGGTCTCATGACGCATCTCCATGATATACTCCATGAATCATCTTGTCCCACGCTCGTATAATACTCCATCCCGTATCATGTCCAATCCTCATCACACTCCATGATGCATCTTGTCCCACCCTCATCACACTCAATGACATTCATTGCCACATTCTCATCACACCCTCATCACATTCCATCACGTAACTTGTCAAATCCTCATTACACTCGATGACGAACGTAGTTCAAGCCTAATTACACTCCATAACGCACCTTGTCAATTCTTCATCACTCTGCATGACGCATTTTGCATATTCCTAATCACACTCCACGACACACCATGTCAAATCCTCGTCATTCGAGACATCTTGCCCAATCCTCATAACACTCCACGACGCATCTTGTCACACACTTATCTAAATCAATGACACATCTTGTCCCATCCTTATCATTCCCCATGACGCACATTGTCACACCCTCGTCAAACTCCATGACACATCTCGTCCAGTCCTCATCAATCTTCACGAATCATCTTGTCAAATCTTCATCATCTTCCATGACGAAAATTGTCCAACTCTCATTACACTCATGGCAAACCTTGTCTTAAATATCCTCATTAAACTCCATTACGCACCTTGTCCCATCCCTATTACACTCCGTGACTAACGTGCTCTTCGCCTCATTACACTAAATAATACACCTTGTCCCAACCTCCTCACACTCCATCACGAACCTTGTCAAATTCTCACTACACTCCTTCACGCACCTTGTCCAACGCTAATACTCTCTGTGACGTAATTTGCCACACGCTCGTCACACTTCATGAAGCACCTTGTTACACAATAATCAAACGCCATGTTGCACCTTGTCCCACGCCAGTTATACTCAATGGCACATCATGTCAAATCCTCTTTACATTCAACTCCATGACGCACATTGTCCATCCTCACCACACTCCTCGACGAACATTTCCATCCTCATCACACACTAACGAACGTGGTCTCCGCGTCATCACACTACATTCTCACTACACTCCTTCACGCACCTTGTCCAACGCTAATACTCTCTGTGACGTAATTTGCCACACGCTCGTCACACTTCATGACGCACCTTGTTGCACAATAATCAAACGCCATGTTGCACCTTGTCCCACGCCAGTTATACGCAATGGCGCATCATGTCAAATCCTCTTTACATTCCACTCCATGACGCACATTGTCCATCCTCACCACACTCCTCGACGAACATTTCCATCCTCATCACACACTAACGAACGTGGTCTCCGCGTCATCACACTACATGCCGCACTTCTCCCATCCTCATCATACTCCATGAATAACTTTGTCCCATGCTTATAACACACCATCAAACACCTTGCCCCCATCCTCATCACACTTCATGACAAACCTTGTCGAATCCACATCACACATGGCAAATCCTCATTACACTCGATGACGAACGTAGCCCCCCCCCTAACTACACTCCATGACACACTTTGTCAATTCCTCATCACACTACACGACATTGTCAAATCCTCATTAAACTCATCATATTCGATGACACATCTCGTCCAGTCCTCATCAAACCACTCATCATCTTGTAAATCTTCATCATCTTCCATGACGAAAATTGTCTAACGCCCATAGCACTCCATGACATACCTTGTCTTAACCTCATCAAACTCCAAGACACACCTCGTCCCAACCTCATGACGCTCCATGACACACCTCGTCCCAACCTCATCATACTCCATGACACACCTCGTCCCAACCTCATCACGCTCCATGACGCATCTTGTCCCACCCCCATAACACTTCACGACGAACGTGGTATCCGCCTCGATCATTACACTACATGACGCCCCCGTTCCACCCTCATCACACTCCATGACACAACTTAGCTTCAACCTAGCTTCAATATTTCGTCCGTCTCACACATAATTTCAATTCAGTTATACACACAGAAATAACCGAATAGAAATAATGTGTGAGATGGGCAAAATATTGAAGCTAAGTTTGTGCCATGGCCATCACAATCCATTACACACCTTGTCTCACGCTCATCATACTCCATGAAACACCTTGTTAAATCCCCATTTTACTCCATGATGAACGCAGTCTCCGACTAATTACACTACATTACGAACATTGTCCCACTCTCGCCACCTTTCGTGACGCATCTTGTCAAAATCTCATCATACTCCAAGACGCTTCTTCAATACTTAAAGGAAGGGACAGGGCAAGCCATACCCTGGGTCTCCACCAATAGCTTCCTCTTGATTAGGATGGAGGTCAAGGACATCAGCCATCAGTAAGTATCGAACAAATTGAAAGGCAAGGAAATGAATCAATCAACTGGAAAATATTGTATAGCAATGGTAAGTAAATAGTAAAGTTTTACTTAAAGTATTCAATTAAATGAAGATCCTAATCATCTTTATTGTAAATTCAGTTTAAGAAATAACTCGTTTTCATCTCATTTAAGTAAATTTCAGTTTTGAAGAAATTTCATTGTATCATAATGAAATTTTAAAATACTAATTTTCAGATAGCAGTATAGAAGAAGTAGGAAGACACAACAACGCAATTTGTACCATCCTCATTACACTGCTCGACGGAACTTGTCAAGTCCTCATCACACTCCATAACGCACAATGATTCACCCTTATCACACTCCATGACGAACCCTCATCACTCCCCGTGAAGCACCTTGTCTCACCCTCATCACAGTTCATTACGGATTCTGTCACTACATGATGCACCTCGTCCAATTCTAATCACTCTTCATGACGCATCCTGTCAAATCCTCACTAAACTTCACGACAAACCTTGTCCTATACTCCTCACAGTCCATGACGCATCCTGTCACTACATGATGCACCTCGTCCCATCCTAATCACTCTTCATGACACACCTTGTCAAATCCTTATTACACTCCATGACGCACGTTGCCAAATTCTCATAACACTCCATGACACACATTGTCCCATTCTCATAACACTCCATGACACACATTGTCCCATTCTCATCACACTCCATGACGCACGTTGTACAATTCTCATAACACTCCATGACACACCTTATCCCATTCTCATCACACTCCATGACGCACGTTGTCAATTTCTCACTACACTCCTTAACGCACCTTGTCTAATCATCAACCCACTCCAAGAAACACCTTGTTCCTTTCTTGTCAAATCGTCACCACTTTCCATAACGAATATTGCCCAACGCACATAACACTCCATGGCATACCTTGTCATTTCCTCGTCAAACTCCTTAACGCACCTTGTCAAACGCTTATCAAATACCTTGGGATTGTCCAATCCTCATTACATTCTAAGACGCACCTTGTTCCACCCCAGTTACACTCCGTGACGAACGCGGTTTCCGCCTTATTACACTACATGACCCACCTAGTCCCACACTAACCATACTCCATGATGCACATTGTCCTATGCTCACCTCACTCCGTTACAAACCTCGTGCAGTCCCCATTACACTCCGACTAACTACACTACATGATGCACGACTAATTGCACTACATGATGCACCTTGTCAAATTCTCAACAAACTACATGGTTTTATCCCACGCTCATCACACTCCAGGACGCATATTGTCAAATCCCCATCACCCTCAATGACTAAAAACGTCTTACCCTCATCACACACATTCCACGACGCACATTGTCCTACCCTCATCGTAACGCACCTTGTCAAATCGACATGACACTCAATTACTCTTAACGTTTTACTCTCATCACATTCCATGGTATATATTGTCATACCCTCATCTTATTCCATGTAACGTTCCTTCTAAAACCCCCATTACCCTCAATGACTCAGTACGTCTTAGTCACATTACATTTCACGATGCACATTGTCCCACCCTCATCACATTCCATAATGTCGAAGGGTTCCAACTCTATACCTTCTTGAAGAAAATTCCAATCAAAATTTCCATGCACCAGACACGTGTTTCGAATATTAAATTCTCATCAGTGATGCTTTCGGCGGAGCCACCAAAAATAATTTCAGCAGCGCCCTCTTTAAATTTTTGAAGTTAGATTTTTACATTTACATTACAGAGTGTGCGCGGCTCAACATTTCCCGTGGGGTCGATTCAGAAGCATATCCAAATAAAATCTATCTTCAAAATAGCATTGGAGGGATGGTGCTAAGATGTTAAACTCCATGTAATGCACCTTGTCGAATCCCCATGTCACTCCATGACTCACAACGTCTTACCCTCATCGCATTTCACGAGGCACATTGTCCTACCCTGAATACCCTGATCACATTCCATGTAACGTACCTTGTCAAATCCCCATGACACTCCATGACTCACGAAGTCTTACCCCCATCACACTCCATGACACGCATTGTCCTACTCTCATCACATTCCATGTAATGCACCTTGTCAAATCCCCATATCACTCCATAACTCACAACGTCTTCTCCTCGTCACATTCCATGGTGCACATTGACCTACCCTTATCAAACTCCACAATGCAAGCATGCAAGCAGGGGATGCTTACTGTTCCTGGGCACCTGGTCTCACTCTCATATCTCTCTTCTTTTCATATGGTGGAGGTTTTTGTTTGTTTGCTTTGGTTCCTGTTTTATCCTTATTTTGTATGCCTTCGGTTTCTGATTTTCTGAATAATCGATTTTGTGCTGTATACAGGGATATGGTCATTACCCATATTTGTCGTTTTTACCACTGTCCATGTGTCACTGCTGGTGGACAAATTGTCCCCGAGGGCACTTGTCGGGCAGTCTTTTGCTTAAATGGATAGTACTCAGGAGACCTACAAAGTGGCTGGCGCCCACTAAATAGGCCCCAACCGGTTGCGTCTACGGACACATACGCAACAGGTAATTTAGGTGTCCCTAGAATTAGTTTACATGATATTAAAGACGAAACATTTGTAGTAAGTAGAAACCATGACTTTTGGTATAAACATACATATGGGTATATTAAAATCAAGCCCTGTAAGATTGAAGTTGTCGATATACTAAAAGTGCACCAATTTTCACCAAGCGATTGCCCAATTTCTAAGTGTTGCACGAAGAACTGCAAAACTTGTAACATCCTAATAACAGACACTTCATTCTCAAGTAATCTCACAAAACACACATTTAACACGCATAGTTTTGAAAATCTAAACTGTAAGACATCTAATGTTGTGTACGGAATTGAGTGCTCTAGTCTAGTTGCCAAATGGCTATTTTTGGGTGAACCCAAAAAATGTTACGCACAAAATGTTTTTGCATGAAAGTGATGTTAATACCCTCTACTTTGATAATCCGGCGGATGCCACTCTGGCATCCATCCTTGGGCATTTCGAAAATTTTGGAAAAAAAGGTCATTTTTCAACGAAAACCGTTGAAAATTGGAAAAACGCAATAACTTTGTCCGTGTTGTAGCTAGAAGAACAAATTTGGTATCAAAAGAACAGCAATGCCATTGCCTTTAAGTCCCAAACTCATTTTATCAATTTACTTGCCCATAAAATGGGGAAAATTATGGATTTTCGATGAAAAACCGTTGAAAATTGGGAATATGTCATATCTTTTTTCATACCGTAGATAAAATAACAATTTTGGTACCAAACACAACAAATGTATTGCCTTTCATTTTAAATATCAGATTAGCAATCTGCAAGTACGAAAATGGGGGAACGAATGAATTTTGAATGAAAAATCGCTGAAAATTGGGATATTGCAATGTTTTTTCCATGCTGTAGTTAGAACAATAGCAAGAAAAATGATTTCATTGCTTTTAATTCAGAATTCCACTCAAGCAAATTGAATCTTCTTGTTTTGTTTTGTTTTGTTTTTGCTGAAAACAGGTTTTAAATTGTAAAACAAAATCGGTTTAAAGAAATTCTAAAACAACCATTTTCGTATCAAAATGATTGCATATTGATAGTTTTAGATTTGCACTCTCTTATTACCCCTTATTCTACTCTAGATATATCATTCCAAATAGTATAAATGTCCTAGCATCATCTTACAATATCACGCAATATTTCACGAAAAGAATGTTCCATTTTAATTGCATAATTCATACATTGCTTATTTGATGTTTGATGTGTTTGCTGCTCCCTGTCCGTTTGATTTCTCTTGCTGTGTTTGTCTTCTCTGTATTTTTACTTGAGGTGTTTTGATGTGTTGATATTGGTGCTGCAACCCAGTTTTGTTGGATATCACCTCCTTTCTTATTGCCTTGTTTTTTCATCAACATGCAATTGTAATTCTTGTGTGCAACTACTTCTAACAACAAAAAACCCCTCTTACATGGTTGATCAAAATGCCTCCTTTGCATCGTACTCTGACAATTTTCTACTCCAAAACATTTACAGAATTAAAGAAAATTGAGCACAGAATTTGTCACATCTGTTTGTTACACAGCTCAAATTTCATTTGCGACTACAACAAATCAACAGGATAACAGATAGAGGTTCAGACTCAATTTGCAAAATATTATCACAATAGGTCTCAACATTTATTTTAAATTTAGTTCTTTCAGCAGATCCAGGTTTGATTGAACTGCATCTTAAGAATGTTTCCTTATGCATGGCTAAAAATATTTCGTTTTTCTTGACATTTTATCGAAATTATTCAATTAATAAAGTTGATGGTAATGGTCATCCAAGAGTTTTGAACTCTGTGACGAGGTTGTTTTACACCATAATTGTGCGTTCTTCGAGACCTCTGGGAAATCGGAATAGTGGGAGGGTTGTGCGCACGTAATCCATGATAACCACACCGTCTGCTATTTACGTGGCAGATGGCCGTCCTAAGTCGGCACCGGTCGCCCATTGGTCTCGTTTGTTTATGTTTAGTCTTTTATGTTTCATGTTTCTATGATGTGAGTTGGTGTTTCATGTCCCTTTTGCGTCTCTTTCTGTGGGTGTCTGTTCTGTGTTTTTTTTTTTTTTTGCATGGGTGTTTTGGGATTTTGCTGTGAGTGCTGCAACCTAGTGTTGTTAGAGATCCCCTCCTTTCTCTTATAGCCCATTTCATTCAATCGTACACTGGATCTGACATCAGATATACTGCCGGTCTAGATTCTCTAAACCATAATAATTTTTTATGAATACCATGTCCTCTGTCACCATCTTTTCAATATCTGAATTAACTTCTCTCATATTTGACACGGAACACCACTTCAAGAGCTTCCCACAGAACAACCTTTGTCTCTCCAATACCATCATATGTTGATGGTATCCATCATCATGATCTGTTCGCAATACCTACATCTTTAGAATAATGTGTAGAATGCGAGTTCTTAATCAATCGGATTGCTTTCTCGATCAACTGATCGCAAGTACATGTAATATCAATCAGTTGCACTTCATTTCATGAGATGTAGCTTTCTTGACTGAATCTTTTATGTCATCGTGATCGTAAGTAGGAGTCAATTGAATATCATTTAAATTTGTTCTCTGCAAAGTAATAGCAATTTGGCTGTGCCATGAAGTCACTTTAATTGAAAGCATCACTGATGAGGATTTTTCTATCCGAAACACGTGTCTGGTGCATTAAAATTGGTTTAAAACTTTCTTCAAGAAGGTAGATAGCTGGTCCAGAACACTTATCATTGAACATCTGAAGTGTTTAGTTATTTTTAGAATTATATGACCAGAAACAATAAAGGTATTAATTCTGCCATTTAATGGTCAGTTGATACACCAGAGCCCTGCATACATCAATCGATCATCAGCTCCTAGGCATTCTTGTCGAATAAAAAACCTGGAGCTTATTTTAAGAACAAATTTCGAAGTTGCAAAACTGAAGTAATCTTTTTAACATTGAACAATGTCACCACTAAGCAGGTCTTTAAGATCCACTTCAAGAATTGAAAACAATTTCACAACCCTGGCAGAAATCATCTATGTTAAACATGTTCAAATTCATTAGCATCATTAAAAAGCAGATCAATTAACAGCGTGGACTAGACATGCACGTTTCGGATATTTAACCCTCGTCATTGATTCTCAATCCAAACAATGAAATATGGCCAAAATGTGTGATAATTATGTCCAAAATATAAGACGTAGCAAGATGACTAGGATATGATGCAACAGGACCCAGGTTTCAGAAATTTGTGACAATTTGGTGAATACACATATCTTTGTTCTAGATTTTCTCTAAACGTTTTGCATTTTTCAAAGTCCCAACTTTGTATGGAAAAAACCTTCAAAAATCAAAGTTTTCTCCCTCATTGTTATTCTCCCATTTTATTTATGAGCAAATTGTTTAATATGTATTCAGAATAAAAGACAATAACAAAAACCTTTATTTTGGTACAATAATTGCAGAATCTCATACTACAGTTTGAAAAAGTCATTAGATTTTGCAAATTTTCATCGATTTTTCATCCAAGAGTAGTCGTTTTTCCCAATTTTTCATACCAGCAAATTGCAAATCTGACTTCTGTATTATTTTAAATGAAAGGCAATAAATTTGTTGTGCGTTTGGTACCAAAGTTGTTTATTAAGCTACAGAATAAAAAAGATATGGTGTTTTCCCAATTTTCAACGATTTTTCATCGAAAATCCATAGTTTTCCCCATTTTATGGACAAGTAAATTTGTAAATTGAGCTTGAGACTTAAAGAAAATAAAATGGTCGTTCTTTTGGTACCAATTTTGTTGATCTAGCTGCAGCATGGAAAAAAGTAATTGAATTTTTCCTATTTTCAACGGTTTTTCTTCGAAAAATTCCATTTTACCCCAAAATTTCAAAATGCCCAAGGATGCCAGAGTGGCATCAGCCGGATTATCAAATAAGAGGGTGTTGACAACACTTTCATGCAAAAACATTTTGTGCGTAACAAATTTTTGGGTTTCGTGAATGGCACCTAGACTAATAGTTTCTCCATCGATGACTTGGTTCCATTTTTGAATGAGCCTCTAGGCCTGAATTATAAGACGTTTAACATTATGTTCGTACCAAATTATATTGTGTTCCTTTACGGAAGTTACACGAAATCTACGAATACACGAAGGACCTCACATTTACCGATACACGTTCCCCAGACTACAGACTACAATGAGTCATCATGGACATCTCTACTTTTCGTTTATTTCAAGCAGTTGCATCAGATAAATCAGAGGAGAAAACAAACCTTCCTTTCATTAAAGTAAGACTTGCAAACAGAGGTATTTATTAAATTGAATCTCGGTCAAATTTTGAATCACAAAACTGTCACAGAAAAAATTCCACCATATTTCAAAAGAAAAGAAACTCCTTGTATTTCCTATAGCTACACACCAACAGTTGCATCTAAAATTTACAATTACAAACAATTCTTGCAGTTTATTGATTTAAGTAATCCCTCACTACATCCACTTCCTTGCGAATGTTCTTCATCGGATTTCAACTACTCTCCTTGAAAACACGTTGTTACTGGTGACCTTAGTATAGTCAAGAACGACAAGTTGAGAGAATTGTTAAAAAAGGGTCCCAAATACAGAGAAAGTATGTCTTTTACATGGAACCAAAATGTCAAAATCATCATGGACTCTTGTGAGGAATATGCAAGACGTTGGACAAAGAAAGAGGATGTACAACTCGACACCTTTTCCGAATGGATTAAATCCATCAGAGGGTTACTTTTATCTAGAATTTACCTATTAAAATCAACTGTGAACACCAGATTCGAGTCTATATTTAAAGACCCTGATGTTATCACAGAGCTTACCTACCTCCAAGAACATTATAACATCACATCAGCGGACAAAGCCTCAAATAATAACACATTTACTTGCAAAAAGTACTATTTCGACAATCTAGTTAAAGAGTTGGGTTTAAATGCGACACCTGGAAATCCCACTTACACCCCAATAAACCTTTCTGCTTCTGAAATAATAGATAACCACAAATCAGCTCTTGCTTCTTTTGACTTCGATACTAACAATTTAGATTAAGATTTACCGTACTTATACTGCATACCTAAAATGCATAATAATCCGTACAAACAACGTTTCATCGCTGGTTCCTCACAATGTCCTACCAAATCTGTATCGATCTTACTCACCAAAGTTTTATCTGAAATCAAATCTGTGCTTTAAAAATATTGTTCGACAGTATATTCTCGCAGTGGTATCAACTAGATGAGGATTTTAAAGAATTCGAAGGAACTTTAAGAACATCTGAAATCCACTCATTTTAGTAGAGTCCATTCGATCAAAGCCTTTGATTTTTCGACACTTTACACTACAATCCACATTTTAAATTGAAAGAAAGACTCGCAAAAATTTTAAGTAATGCGTTTACAAGTAAGAACGGTAATCGCAAATACAAATTTATTGTTGTTAACTATGACAAAACCTACTTTGTAAAAGAAAAGTCCGATTCTGAAAATAAGTACACTAAAACAGATATTATTCAGATGTTGAACTTTCTGATTGACAACATTTTTGTGGTGTTTGGAGGAAAGGTCTTCCAGCAAATTGTCGGAATCCCAATGGGGACCAATTGTGCCCCACTCCTTGCCGACATTTTCCTTTACTCGTACGAAGATGAATTCATTCAATTTTTGGTCTCTGAAGGGAAAAGATACTTAGCTTCTGACTTCAATTTCACTTACAGATACATAGACGATGTGTTGTCCATCAATAATCCAAAATTCGCGGATTGCCTTAGCAGTATCTATCCTTCGGAGCTTGAAGTCAAAGAATTCAGCTCCCTATTTGGACATAATGTTGTCCTACGACACTGATGGTCACATGAACAACTCATTCTATGACAAACATGACGACTTCAATTTCTGTGATGTTATCACAGAGCTTACCTACCTCCAAGAACATTATGACATCATATCAGCGGACAAAGCCTCAAATAATAACACATTTACTTGCAAAAAGTACTATTTCGACAATCTAGTTAAAGAGTTGGGTTTAAATGCGACACCTGGAAATCCCACTTACACCCCAATAAACCTTTCTGCTTCTGAAATAATAGGTAACCACAAATCAGCACAAATCAGCTCTTGCTTCCTTTGGCTTCGATACTAACAATTTAGATTAAGATTTACCGTACTTATACTGCATACCTAAAATGCATAATAATCCGTACAAACAACGTTTCATCGCTGGATCCTCACAATGTCCTACCAAATCTGTATCGATCTTACTCACCAAAGTTTTATCTGAAATCAAATCTGTGCTTTAAAAATATTGTTCGACAGTTTATTCTCGCAGTGGTATCAACTAGATGAGGATTTTAAAGAATTCGAAGGAACTTTAAGAACATCTGAAATCCACTCATTTTAGTAGAGTCCATTCGATCAAAGCCTTTGATTTTTCGACACTTTACACTACAATCCACATTTTAAATTGAAAGAATTAAAGACTCGCAAAAATTTTAAGTAATGCGTTTACAAGTAAGAACGGTAATCGCAAATACAAATTTATTGTTGTTAACTATGACAAAACCTACTTTGTAAAAGAAAAGTCCGATTCTGAAAATAAGTACACTAAAACAGATATTATTCAGATGTTGAACTTTCTGATTGACAACATTTTTGTGGTGTTTGGAGGAAAGGTCTTCCAGCAAATTGTCGGAATCACAATGGGGACCAATTGTGCCCCACTCCTTGCCGACATTTTCCTTTACTCGTACGAAGGTGAATTCATTCAATTTTTGGTCTCTGAAGGGAAAAGATACTTAGCTTCTGACTTCAATTTCACTTACAGATACATAGAAGATGTGTTGTCCATCAATAATCCAAAATTCGCGGATTGCCTTAGCAGTATCTATCCTTCGGAGCTTGAAGTCAAAGAATTCAGCTCCCTATTTGGACATAATGGCGTCCTACGACACTGATGGTCACATGAACAACTCACTCTATGACAAACATGACGACTTCAATTTCTGTATTACAAACTTTCCTTTTCTGAATAGCAACATCCCTTCGTCGCCTGTTTATGGCGTGTTCATATCTCAGTTGATACGTTATGTCAGAGCAAGTACCAAATATACGGATTTTGCTTTGAGAGCTAGGCGTCTTTCAGATAAGCTTTTCAGTCAGGGATATGTTTGTGACCGACTAACATCGTCACTGAGGAAGTTCTACGGTCGATATGGGGAACTTGTCATACACTATGATGTCCTACTCTCCAGAATGGTGGATGATATTCTGCCATAGACCTGTATGTCTTCCGAAATGGAAGTAACCGGATGTGACAGTTCTACCGAATTGAAGCGGTGGGTGTTGCGTGCAAGCAGGAGATGCTTACTCTTCCTTGGCACCTGGTCTCACTCTCATATCGGGAGTTCGCTTCTATACATATGGTGGAGGTTTTTGTTTGTTTGCTTTAGTTCCTGTTTTATCCCTATTTTGTATGCCTTCGGTTTCTGATTTTCTGAATTATCGATTTTGTGCTGTACACAGGGATATGGTCATAATCCATATTTGTCACTTAATGATTCACATCACATTTCATGATGCACATTGTCCTACCCTCATCACATTCCATGTAATGCACCTTGTCGAATCCCCATGACACTTCATGTCTCACAACGTCTTACCCTCATCGCATTTCACGAGGCACATTGTCCTACCCTGAATACCCTCATCACATTCCATGTAACGTACCTTGTCAAATCCCCATGACACTCCATGACTCACGAAGTCTTACCCCCATCACACTCCATGACACGCATTGTCCTACTCTCATCACATTCCATGTAATGCACCTTGTCGAATCCCCATGACACTTCATGTCTCACAACGTCTTACCCTCATCGCATTTCACGAGGCACATTGTCCTACCCTGAATACTCTCATCACATTCCATGTAACGCACCTTGTCAAATCCCCATGACACTCCATGACTCACAACGTCTTACCCTCATCGCATTTCACGATGCACATTATCCTACCCTCATCACACTCCATTACTCACCTTTTCAAATCCCCATGACACTCCATGACTCAAAACGTCTTACCCTCATTACACTTCACTCCACGACGCACATTATCCTACCCAATCACACTCAATAACTCACCTTGTCAAATCCCCATGACACCATATTCCATGTAACGCTCTATTGTGAGTGCTGTTGAGATTATCGTCAGGATCTTCTTTAACTCATTTGTGTCACACTTATGCCCTTTGCAGTGTGGAGCTTGAAAAAAGTTCCCCTCGAGGGGTTTGACAGTAAGTGTTTTGAATATTTTCCCTGACATGGTCGCCATAGAACTTTCTATATATACATAACCTCAGACAATGCATGCATTTTAGATATTGTTTTCATTTTTTTTGTGCATGAACAACGACGGCGGGTGCGGCAAGCCAACAGGGGATGCTTACTCCTCCCGGGCACCTGATCCCACCTTTAGCTTGCTAGGGGTCCGTCGATGCGCAATTTTGTGCTCTATTATGAGTGCTGTTGAGATAATCGTCAGGATCTTCTTTAACTCATTTGTCAAATCCCCATGACACTCCATTACTCACAACGTCTTACCCTCATCACATTCCATGGTGCACATTGCCCTACCCTCATCACATTCCATGTAACGTACCTTCTAAAATCCCCATTACCCCCAATGACTCAATACGTCTTACTCACGTCACATTTCATGATGCACATTGTCCTACCCTCATCACATTCCATGTAATGCACCTTGTCAAATCCCCATGACACTTCATGTCTCACAACGTCTTACCCTCATCGCATTTCACGAGGCACATTGTCCTACCCTGAATACCCTCTTTACATTCCATGTAACGCACCTTGTCAAATCCCCATGACACTCCATAACTCACAACGTCTTCTCCTCATTACATTCCATGGTGCACATTGTCCTATCCTTGTCAAATTCCATAACACACCATGTCAACTCTCCCTAACACATACTGATTCACATCACATTTCATGATGCACATTGTCCTACCCTCGTCACATTCCATGTAACGCACTTTGTCAAATACCCATGACACTCCATGACTCATGTCTTACCCTCATCACATTCCACCACTCACATTGTCCTACCCTCGTCACATTCCATGTAATACATCTTGTCAAATCACCATGACACTCCATGACTCACAACGTCTTACCCTCATCACATTACATGACTCACATTGCTATACCCTCATCACACTCCATATCGCACAATGTCAAATGCCCATGACACTCGATGACTCACAACGCCTTACCCTCATCACATTACATGACTCACATTGCTATACCCTCATCACATTCCATATCGCACAATGTCAAATGCCCATGACACTCCATAACTCACAACGCCTTACCCTCATCACATTCCATGGTGCACATTTTACTACCCTCATCACACTCCATAACTCACCTTGTCAAATCCCCCTGACACTAAATGACTCACAACGTCTTACCATCATCACATTCCATGATGCGCATTGTCCTACACTCATGAACTCCATAACTTATCTTGCTAAATCCCCATGACATTCCATGACTCACAACGTCTTATCCTCATCACATTCTATGACGCATTGTCCTACCCTCATGACACTCAATGACGCACCTTGTCAAAATCGCATCACAATCCATCACGCATATTGTCCCATCTTCATTATACTCAATGACGCACCTTGTCAGATCCTCATCACACTCCATGATGATCCTTATCTCGTGCTCATCACACTCCATGACGCACATTGTCCCACCCTCATCAGACTCCATAGCGTCCTTTGTAGAATCCCCATCACATTCTATGACGCACATCGTCTTACCTTCATCACACTCACTAACACACAGTGTCCTACCCTCGTATCACTACATGACGCACCTTGTTCCATCCTCATCACAAGACTCGCCTTGTCCCACCCTCATCACATTACATGATGCACATTGTCCGATGCTCATCACATTCTGTGACACACGTTGCGCCATGCTCATCACAATCCATGACTAGCCTTGTCCCACCCTCATCACATTACATGACGAACATTGCCCCATGCTCATCACAATCCATGACGCACCTTGTCAAACATAATGCTTCATATCCCATGCTCATCACACTCCACAACGCATCTTGTCCTACCCTCATGACGCTCCTTGCTGCACCTTGTTTCAAGCTCATCTCACACTCCATGACGAAGGTGGTCCAATCCTCAGTACACTCCACGACACACATTGTTAAACGCTCATCACACTCCAAACGCACCTTGCCCCCACACTTCATGGTGCACCTTGTTAAATCCTCATCACATGTCTCACGCTCCCAAAACTTCATGATGAACCTTATCCCATGCTCATCACACTCAAAGACTCGCTTCGTCCAATCTCAATCAAACATCATGACGCACATTGTCACGCCCTCATCTTACTTCATGACGCATCTTGTCCCAAGCTCATCACAATCCATCATGAACGTGGTCCCGCCATCATTACGCTTCACGGCGCACATTGTCAAACGCTCATCACACACCATTACACACCTCACCCCTATCACTCCATGATGCACCTTAATTGTCCAAAGCTCGTCACGCACCTTATCCCATCCCCATCACACTCCATGACGCACATTATCCAACCCTCATCACACTCACATATGATTATCTAGAACGTACAAATCTACATGGCTCTAGTCCTTAGACGACAATGGCGTAGCTAGGGAAAAACCAAGTGGATGATTTAGGCCTGATGACCCCTTCATGTTGAAGAGATCCTCAGCAGGTCCAGGGTAAAATCTTGCTAGGTGGGACCGTACGTCCTGTGTACATATACGCATACATACATGTTCCAGGCGAATTCACGGCCTATGATGGCAGCTACTCCATTGGATGGTTTTGTGAATTTCTAACATGACTTGGAATTTTCTCTCTATATGTATGCTATAGAACTCGCCTGGTGTAAAACTTCCAACAAACTTCGAGTCCGCTAAGCTCCGCCCACTCTCGTGCTATAGATTTCGCCTAGTGTACTTCCTGTCCGTTAAGCTCCGCCCATTGTCGTTTATATAGAACAATTACAACTTCACTGTCCATTACTGGACAATAAACCATGTTAGCTAGTTTTATTTCTTAAAAATGCTACTACATTTAAAAAGTAAATAGACTATAAACTTAACAGAGTTGTGTTTCTTGGCTTATCGATTTTGTAGTTTGTAAGTCGACGATCCAGGATGGGTTGGGGAAGCGTCAATAATAAGGCCAAAAATAAAAAATATCTTTATTTCCGCTCAATCTACCTATACCCTCTTTTGAGCTGATCCTCAACTCTTTTTTTGCCATTTCAAAGGATTTTGTCCACACAATGACTGCATTTTATAGTGACTTTAAAATAATTTAAAATGGTTCTAGTCCTTATTCGAAGTGTCAATACTTGGTTTCCTAATTTGATTATGAGTTTTATAACAAAAAGTCACTAAAACCAAGCATAAACAATGTCAACTTCCATACAATCCTTACGTCGAAAGACTAAAAAAATGGAAAGAAAATTTCCTACCTATACCTACCCTATTTTTTCTGACCTGGTGAGCGGAGATAGACAACTAATGTTTTGACTGAGCATGCGCGGGTGGAGAAAGACGCTTTCCTCTGTGAGAAAGAAAAATGTGATTTAAGAGACTTTCTAGAGGTACGGGCACATCGATTTTTGAGTTTAAATGTAGATGAGAGTATAGTGAAACCCACGGATGGGTCTTTTGAGATTTTTATGTCGCACATGAACATTTATTGCATGTCTAAGCTGAATACTTAGCTGAATACACACACATATAGTGACCGTGAACTCGTCACGCATGACTCCATAGATATATACGATATACATATACGAGTCCATCCACCCGTACACCTGTACCTGCACTACTTTGTTTACATTCCGCACCACTGATTTACATCGAATTTTGCCATGATGTCCCAAGGACAATCTCGTTTACGTAGGGAGTCAAAGCCCACCCCTCCAGAGAGCAGTGATAGTAAAAAGACTAGAATCGTATCACCTGGTATCATCACAGGACTTAAACCGTTTTCCATGGTCGTTAAGCAATCATTAAACCAGTCCATATGTGAAGACGCCACACCCCTAAATGAAACTGTCGGTACTGGGGGTACTGGGGGTAGTACGTCTGACGATCAAGATCACGGCGATCTTGATAATGTTGCAGTAACTGGTCAAGATCCGTCTCAGTCGCTACTCCTATCGCTAGCGGAGGAGGATATGCAGTCGATCGCTAATTCTGTATGTCAGTACATCATGCAAAACATCAGTACCATTATGAGTCCACTGCTAAGTCAGCTCACCGACGATTTAAAAGAGGCACTACACTCCACCACAGAGGAAATAGCTCAGCTCCGCGCGGAAAACGTCATCCTACGTGACAAAGTAGATGAACTCGAGCAGCGTAGCCGCCGTAATAACATACGCATATCTGGTATCAAAGAGGCGTCCGGAGTGGAGGAGGACGGTCAGCTCATATCTACTGTCAAGAAGGATCTCTCTGTTACTGGTGTGTCGATCCAAGATTCTGATATCGACGACGTATATCGCGCGGGAGAGAAACGCCCAGGTCGCACTCGTCCCATAGTTGTTCGATTCACCAACCACATCACGAAAGCTAAAATTTCGTCTTTCGAAAGCAGGAAAAAGCTGCCTAAGGGCGTTTATATCAACGACGACATTACCCGAAAGCGAAACAACCTACTTTACCGTGCACGATGCCTTGTGAAGACGAGGGCGCTGGAGAAGGCGTGGTCGGCTAATGGTAACGTCTTTGCGCGCGATCTCCGAGGAACGAAACACCGTATTAACAACGAAGATGAGCTCGATATGATAAAAAATGGTAGCGGATAGTAACTGGAAATCCGATACGCCGTTTATTGTGACCTTCGGTGTGCTCCATCTCAACATACCCTTTATTCATGAACATTTTCATAACCGTTCATAATTTTGTATATATGTTCAATTTGTTTTGTTTCTTCTCTTACTTTGCATCCTATTGCTATAATCCAATGAGACCAGTCCTTGCTCAATCCACCATTGATCACACTCACCATGCACCAATAACATAATGCCTCTTGAATCATTGATGTTTCGTGCAAGAGTTGGTCTCTATTATGATAAAGCCTGTGTATTACATCACCATGAAGTTCTGGATTTTCCCACTGTATTTTATGTTAATATACTTGCCATGACAAGATTCAAAGGTCTTCACATTGTTTTGTATTTACACATGATATTTGAATACAAACTTATGAATCTTCATGTAGAAAATATGTCAATCATACCATACATACAAGTATTTTTCTCGGTTAGTCACTTTAAACACTTTCTTAATGACTCCGATTATCATGTACCTTCTTACTTCTTCACCGGCTCTCGTCTAGGTCAAATCTATCACAGTCGACTTCGAACGGAAAGTAGTTCCCTCAAATCCCATCTCTTTATGCGAAATATTGTCAACAACGCGACATGTGCTTGTGGAGCACTGGAAACTACAAAGCATTTCCTACTCGAGTGTCCACTTTTTAATTCCATTCGTATATCAACAATTGAAACATTACCACGTAAAACTCTAGAACTTCTTTTGTATGGTGATGTCATGTTACCGAATCAAGTTAACTCCCATATTTTTTCCACAGTTCAAGATTTTCTTATAAAAAGCAAACGATTCGCCACTTAAATATTCACAGTCTTAGGATAAGGATGCATCTCTCATTCTCTCTCTACCCTCTTTTCCCACTAGTCATATGACATTGTTAAAATAAAACATACCACTTTTATTGTCACTATCTAATTACTTCTTACTTCCTCACTCACTTTCCTTTTTCCTCACCGTCACTAACGATACACTTCTTTTCCCGAGCATGAAATATACATCGTAATTTGAGCTCAAAGGAAATGGATTAATATAAGTATATTTACTTGTTTCCAAATCCTATTCATAAGTCGAATTGAATATTGATGTATTGTAATTTTCTTTGAATAAATACAGTTTAAACTAACTAATGTTTGGCCTAAACAAAAAATTAAAAGGGAAGCATAGTGTAATTTTTAAACAATCAGGGGTAGAACGTACTTTGGCTCCTATATTAGGGCATTCGGAGATACTTACTCCCAATATAAGGACTTCGCTATTTTCTTATTGACCGAGTGGCCTAGTAACGGCCGTGGTCAGTGTTGGCCGATTACTCCACGGTCCGAGCTAACAGAGAGTCGTTTGCTATTCATTCTTTACTAAAGCACTGTGGCATTTCACGTGATACGCAGGTGATACGTTCCACGGGAATTCCCTTTGATTAAACCAAGTAAATACTGTCTAAATCTACTTTATATGAATTTACTTTAGGCCTATCATATGGCCATTATCATCAATTATATGATGGTAATCCATTCTGGTCAAGAATAGACGTGTATTCGGATAACACTTAAATAGAATTTTGTTCAATCCTCACCACATGTAATGATATGGAGCACAAACAGATACAAAGTTTTCTGTTTAAGCGTTCTCCAAATATGCGTCTATTCTTGACCAGAATAGATTACCATCATATAATTGATAATAATGACTATATGATAGGCCTAAAAAAATAAATTCATATAAAGTAGATTTAGACAGTATTTACTTGATTTAATCAAAGACGATTCCCGTGGAACATATCATTTGCGTATCACGTGATACGCCACAGTGTAAAGACCGAATAGCAAACGACTCTCTATTGCCACTGTGACTCAGTAAATGTACCAATGATTCATTTAGGGATTTTTTTCTAAATATATATACTCGAATTTATTTAATCGGTGAAAAAGAAGGATCTGACCGTTCAAGGTCTGTTGAAGTTTCATGCTTCATCGAATCGATCAAAATAAAAAAAAAAAGATGAGGGTACTACTGGTGGGGTACCAATTATCACAGGGTACAAATTATCGCCACTTGGGATATATGTTTTGTACTTTCACTATTCACGGTTGAAACATGTTTTTTTTTGTGACCCACCCCCACCAAATTAGTCATTACCCGATCCTCTCGGGGAAGGGTAGTTCGTTTACATATACTTACATTGTATTTAGTGCAGGCTTTCAAAGTATTTTTCCCGCAAATAATCTTGATATGTAATAAACAGGATCTGCATTGGCGATATTTGTACCCTAACCTAGTTTTAAAAGAGCATAAACCATTAATTTGTTATGAAGGGCATGCGCGGATCCAGCGGGGGGGGACAGGTCTAGAGATTTTCGGAGATGAGGTCCAGCTTTGGTCCATTGCTGATTGAAAGAGGACTAAAGATGCATAAAAAGGCTGTTTGAAAAACCTGAAATTTCGGCTCGCTTCGCTCGCCATTTACAACTACACAATTATTTTTTTCAGCTCAATTTCTTTACCTATTTTTAATTCTTATACTAAATAATTGACCGCATTGCGAAGCTAAATCCGGTCCATGAAATTGTGAAGTCCGTCCGTCCGTCCGTCCGTCCGTCCGTCCGTCCGTCTGTCTGTCTGTCTGTCTGTCTGTCTGTCTGTCTGTCTGTCTGTCTGTCTGTCTGTCTGTCTGTCAGTGCGTCAACTTGGCCATAACTTTTGAATGGTAAGTGATAGGGCTTTCATATTCCACATGTGTATTCCTTGTGACAAGACCTTCCCATGGACACCATAATATGTGAACTTGTGACCTTGACCTTGGAGTTTGACCTACTTTTGAAAAACTTAGGCAATGACTTTTGAATTTTTGAACTTGTGGACTTGACCTTGTAGTTTGACCTTCTTTTGAAAAACTTTAACCTTGGCCATAACATTTGAATGGTAACTGATAGGGCTTTCATATTCAACATATGTATTCCTTGTGACAAGACCTTTCTATGGACACCATGATTTTTGAACTTGTAACCTTGACCTTGGAGTTTGACCTACTTTTGAAAAACTTAGGCAACGACTTTTGAATGGTAAATGATAGGGTTTTCTTATTTCATATGTGTATTCTTTGTGACAAGACCTTTTCATGGAAACCAAAATTTTTGACCTTGTGACCTGACCTTGGAGTTTGACCTACTTTAAAAAAAATTTAAACCTGGGCGGTATACCACGAACTGTAGAGAGATGGCTTTGGTATTTCACATGCAGAATCCTCATCACCAGACCTCTCATTTTATATCATGACTTTTGACCTAATGACCTTGACCATGGAGTTTGATCTACTTTAAAAAATAAACTTTAACCTGGGTTATTTTAATGTACTGTAATGGGTAGGGCTTTGGTAATTCACATATCGATTCCTCATGACCGGATCTTTCATTTGATATATGACTTTTGACCGAGTGACCTTGATATTGACCTTTGATCTATTCTTAAACTATAAGAGATAGGGTCTTGATATTTCACATGTAGATTCCTCATGACCAGAACTTTCTTTTGATATCATGACCTTTGACCAAGTGACCTTGACCTTGACCTACTTTTAAACTATAAGAGGTATAGGGTTTTGATATTTCACTTATAGATTCCTCATGACTAGATCGTTCATTTGATATCACGACCTTTGACCAAGTGACCTTGACCTTTGACCTACTTTTGAACTATAAGGGATAGGGCTTTAAAATTTTACATGTAGATTTCTCATTACCGTAGATTTGTTCATTTCGCAATAGTATTAATTATCGTTGACCTTTCTGTCTGCATAAAAAAGTATACGTCATCTTATACAACCACTTCGCAATCCGGCCTTACCGCCTTTAGCGGTTTATTTATTTATTTATTCATTTATTTATTTATTTTTTGTTATAATTGTCTTGGGTCTCAAGATCTCATATTTTCAACAGTCCCCGACTTCCCATGATGCCACCTCCTTCATCTTTTTTAAAGGTATTGTCATTATAACATGTCTGATTATTTGGAAAAATGCGAATCTCTTATCTTTTTATTCTCATGAAATATAGACATGAATCACAATTTTCAGAATTTTCGCGGCTCCCTCCGCTCGCCGATATAAGGAATAAAATATAAGCATCTCGATCGAATCAAGACAAATTTATATTTCATATCTTAAAAAATTCAGGTTCGCTACGCTCGTCGATTCTTTATCAAAATAAATTGGAAAGGAAAGCTAACAAAATTTTACACGATATTCAACCACCAACACCCTCCCAAATCAAAATTTAATTCTCACGTTGAACCCCCCATACGCGTGTTGTGCACCGAAATATACCTACATGATGAGTGGGCTTCTTAAAATTTTGGACCCCCTCTTACCAAAAATGCTGGATCCGCGCATGAAGGGATCGCCCAGATGTTATGGAAATTGGTAGACATATGACCGATGTATCAAAGGATCCTAATTTGTGCTCTGTAAATTTCGTTTTCCTGCTTTGACAGATAAAGACCCGGCCAATAGTCCAATGTCAATCAAACTAAAGATAAGTTTCAAATGATAAAGAGCATAAATCACATTTGCAAAGAACAAGATAGTGGCTTGTTAAAAATGAAGTCTTTGGAAGTTTGCAGGTCTGTTACATGTAGGCAAAGAGCGTTCGAATAGTCATTTCCGTCTATCATTTTGTTATTATACTTATTTTGAAGGTTCAAACTATATAAAAGGTCATTCTAAACATCTGAAACAGTGATAGGTAAAGTCATAATCTAGATTTTTTTTACTTTTTTTTTTTTCTTTTTATCCTCGTGTATTCAACAGATGCTAACAGTTTGCAGGTTTGTACATTGCATTGGAATTTTGTCCAATGATTTCTCCCTTTCAACAAGTACTTCCGGGTTAACCGCAAAGGTTGTAAAGCGTTGTAATCTATTCATCCTGTCATCTGTTGGATGCTAATATCTTAAATCTAGTGAAATAAACTGGACATAAATCCTACAGAATGAAGTAGGTAAGTAACAGCTTCATGTCTGCATGCTCACCAATCACATAAAACCCGCCAAAATTTTGATACAACAGTCCAAGGCCGAGAGGTCGCAGACGAGTTCGATTTGCCTGCATCGAAAACGAAGGGGGGTGTCGCTGCAAATAACACTTAAGTGGAGTATTATGGCTTCAATATTATGTTTTGAAGTGTTGCACATGTCTTTATTGAAAGCCACTGACTGGACAGGCGTTTGATGCAGACGCAATGTCGGGTGCTAATCAGGGCCAACAACTCGCACTGCGACCCGCGCTGCGATTATCTCTTGTTTGCTATCACTTTACATTATATGCATATTATATTACTAAGTTACTACTGTTCATGGATAGGCACATTCCATTGTAGAAAACAAAGCTAAAAAATTTGGCCTAGCATTACTCATCATTTCATAAATGTGATAGATCATTAGCAATAAGTATGCCAGACCAGATGTGGTTAGTTTTGATAGACTCTCATCTCATACTTCAGTATATTAGCTCAGCAGCAGTATGTCAAACATCCCCTCTATCATATGGCAGACTCTATTTTTGTCTTACTCTGAGCTTTATTTAGCTCGCATTATATACAACTGTACTATGAAACCCTGAACCATGCTTTAGCGAATGCTGTGTAGCACTCTGTATGATTCTAGGAATGCCTTAGTAATCACTTTCTTACTGCTGGATTGTATTTTACACAGAGCCAATATATATGTGAATATATCATTTTCATATATTTATATATCCAATTTTTCAAACTTCTAGTACCATGCAATGAAAATCCACAGGTGCCTGCAGATATGATAATTTCCACCCCCCCCCCTCTTTCTTTCTCAGAATCATGGAATTTCCAGGGGGGGGGGGTGCGGTGGGGTGGTGGAAACGATCACATCTGCAAGAGAGAAGGGGGTCTGGAGGTGGGTGGAAACGATCATATCTACAGGCACCTGTTCGTAAACCTAGGCCGTAAAAAATGAGCAGTATATGTATGACACCAAGGATTTCAATCTTTTAAATGTACATACACGCATTTAAATTTTGAGCTGTCTGCCCATCATGCATGTGGTGCTGGAGACTCTACACTCGACAACGAGTTCTCCTGTACAGGAAGAAGAAGAAGGACTTATGTTTAAAAATCAATTCTTTAAAAGTCCTTGATGTAAACTACCTCGACCATGGGACCCTGAATATGCCAAATGACATACATTTGTAATATTATATAAAAGTAAAAACTTCATTAATTTTTTTCCATTTATTTTCATATTCTAAGAAGATATAATGAATAATTTAAAAATAAGATTAAAATGAAAGTAATGAAATATGGAAATATGAATAGCTTGTTTTTGTCTTAGTTTGGCTCAATAGCTTGTTTTTGTCTTAGTTTGGCTCACTGAATTCAAATTCTAGGTACATAATGTTACATTGTACAATCTATATTTATATTTCTGTATATACAATATACTCTAGGTTTTCTAATCCAAAACACAGTTTTTGTGCATGTATTATATCTATAAAACATGTATATGAGTATTATAATCTATTGGCATCTATAGCCTTTCTGCTGACTATGCAATTTGCTGATTTAGTAGATTTGTTTGTTACAACTAAAAAGTTTAAATCATAGTAAATGTCTAAAATGTCATTCTAATATTCATGTACATTTTTCATGTTACATGTCACACCTGACCTAGGGTATATTGGCCTTATTTCCAAAGCAATAATGGCAAAATATTTCTCCATACCTATGAGAGATTTACTCAGTGCTTTAAATCGGAAGAATTCTTCATCCTTAAATTCATCCTGTGCTCATTCATATTAATCTGTTAATTATGATAAATATGACAATATGTATGGAACTTTTTCAAGGAATTATCTGTTACTGTAGGCCACTAATCAGATGAAAACAAAACTGAAAAAAATTAACTATTTCATAGAAATGTATCAGACTGATTCAGATGTGAATTAAGCTAAAGCTTACTAAATAGGTGCTTTGACCTACAACAAATGCTTAAAAAAATCCATGTATCTGAAGAAATTAGACTGCAAGGTTGAAACAGTCCAAAATTCTTTTCTTGTGTTATTAAATTTTACAAGTTTGGCATGCTTCCTTTCCACTGAAAGATATACATTTGTATTAATAATATTTTTGGTTTTTTAACAAAATTTGTCTACCTTTTTAGGTATTCTCAACAGTCTAAACAATAAAATGTTCTGTCTTTGTCTTTCCCCTGTTAATGTTTCAGAAAAAGACATAGATTTGTCATTGAATTGTATGATGAATTCATGAATTGTATGATATGACTTATACATTGTCTTGTGATATTGTAGAGGAAACGATACTTGGTGCACCAAGTGCATCAGCTTTATACTTATATACATCTATACATTATGATACCGTCATACTAGTGATGACACCGACTCAGCATCTAATAATAAAACTGAAAAGATTACTATAAATCTATTTATTTCTGTGATTGATTTTAAGTGGTATTTCCTCAGATAGAGCATGTATAATGTACTTTGAGTTATAGGATGGTGTATGTCATTGCAAAGCTTAAGTTTAAAAGCTTTTCAAATTAGGGAGTTTGTTTTAAACATGTTTAAAATGTGCTGATGCAACTTCAGTGTTGTCTACACCAACATCATTCTCAAATCTATAACTGAACTGAATGATTGATGAGATTTTTAATTTTTCTTAGTTTTGTCATATTTTGCATTACTACATGCATGAGTGGATCTAGGAATTTTTTCCAAGTTGGTGGTGGGGGGGGGGGGGGGGGGGGGGGGGGGGGCGGGGCGGGCTGGCTGGCTGGCTGGCCAAGCTGTCAGGGGTGGTTTCAGCACACAGTATTAAGAACAATGGAAAAAAAGCATTTATGGCAAATTCCAAGGTTGTTGGGGGTGCTCCTGAACTGATCTCCCTCTAAACCCGGCATGCATGCATGCATGGCGCTCTAGGCATACTGACTCAGTATTAAACCTAGATCCTCCCCTGTATTTATTTATGTCACCATCATCCATGTTGTCTTTACTTGTCTAGTACATGTCCACCCTTACATCAGATTTGAACACTAGAAACCTTGTTTGTCTGTGTTTGGTTTTGTCAGGTCTGTCACTGTCAATGTGGCTGACATCATTTACACCGAGGTAGACTTTCTAACAGCGCTTTGTATTCATTGCACAGATACAAAACAGCAAGTTTGAATGAAGGAAGTGGGAAATAAATATTTGGTGTTGACATCAAGTTCAGAATGAAATCTGGAAGTGAGAGAATTCGGTGATGCGAAATTTCTTATTTTTCCCTCATTTTTTAACAAATTTTCATTTGTTCATTCGCAAATAATAACAGTGATTCCAGAAATTGTGAATGGACCATTTTCCACGATTTTCTACAGTTCTAAAAAAAGTACACAAATCTTTCCTTTTTAATTTAGTTGGACTATGGTGCATGGCTCATGTCTTTCCTAACCATGAGGCCCACAACCTTTCTGTCATCTTTCACTTTGTAAAGAGGGTTTTTTCCCTCCCCATCCCATATCTTAATCCTTTTCCTGGATCCACTAATTCCCATTCAGTTTGTGTTATAGAGGATGAGTGAAAGGTTTAACTGTCATTAATAGAGCAGAAATCTAAACAAATACCAAGCACTTGACCTCAACCTGATGAGGCATGCACAAATGTTAATACTTCCCTGTTATAACCATTCTCTTTCACATGCACCAGTATTCACTCACGTGCTTTTAATTTCATTATGCCTCATCAAACAACAGGGAATTAATAATGTGATGACTTGGAATATGAAACAGCGGGACAATTTTTATTGCAATACAAGGTTAGCATAATCAAATGTATACATTTTTTTTCGGATTTTGAGCAATAACACGATGGAGCATTGATTCAACAAAAATGCTCAATTCTTAAACTCATTTAAAGTGGGGTCCCTACTCGTAGATTTAATAGATGGTTTTTTTTTTATTAAAAGCATTTTTCCTATACATAATGATCCAAAGGACACAAGGAACATAGACATAAATATTAGATAACCAATTTTGTTTTCATCAAAGATACGGTAATTTTAGAAAGGTACCCTTGCGCATTAAGATTTGTGAATATACTATACATATCCAGTGTATGCATTTACTCCCTCCAAATTAGACCCAACTAAACTGTCCGTGAAATCATTTGCACGTAAACAATACATTTTTTCCAGGGTAAGGGGGTAGGGGGCTCCACTCCGGTTTATACTCATAATTTTATGTGGGCATTACTACCGTAGTAAATGCAAAAAATCGAGAGTATGCAATTCAGGCTAAGGGTGTCCCAGACCGCTAACTCACATGGTGTACAGAACTTACCAGATATAGAGAAAGGGAAAAAGAAACAATGTGATTTTAATATATGTAAGCTTATTAATATGTTTGCTTATACCACAGGGGCTACAGTACACAAAGAGTACAGAATAAATACCCCCTCCCCTCCACTTATAATATTTAAACAATTAGTGGAGGGGAGGGGGTATTTATTCTGTACAGTACTCTTTGTGTACTGTAGCCCCTCTGCTTATACATATAGTAAGTTAGTTACCAATGGCACAAAATGCTGAAGTTTGTTTACGTAGTATTCTAATATCATTTATTTAAGTCACTGCACCCCCCCCCCCTAAAAAAAGAGAGAACAGAAAAAAAACTTAAATTGCCCATTTATATTTTAAAGGCAAAACCACAGCCACCGCAAATTTATTTCTTGTATGAAATTGAAATTAATTTTAAACGTACTGAATGCTTTATGCAGTTGTAACAATTAACCTTTTTACTTACTCATTAGTAGGTGATTTTATAATGGGTGGTCACTGGTCACCATATGCATCAGATGGGGACACCACAAAAATCACATGTATACTGTATATGTTTTTCCTTCTCTGTACAGTATTTTAATAAAGGACAACAGCCGGTACTTCTGTAATCTCGTACTACTTTTTACATATAATTGCCTAGTTCATTTACTTTTATCAGTGTTATGAACTTATGATGACACAGAAAATAATGTTTAAAACTTCTTGTACTTGCCAGAAATTGGGTTTGTCTGCGTTACAAAATTTCTTCCTAAAGTAAGAAAACGAGAGAGGGAGAGAGAGAATAACGGTTTGGCTTGGGAGGGAGGGATGGACAAAATGTAGAGGTCCTTCACTTCAAATGAAGAGCCCCCCCCCCCCCCAACATGATGCTAGTGGATTAACTTTTGCTTTCCTGAAGCTGCCCCTCCCCTTTTTTATGAAATCGTTAGTTTGTCTTATTTACATTATACAATATTTATAGGAATTACACTGTGATTCAGATTTCCTATCTCAGATACATATCACTGCTGTCTATTTAGTTATTACTTTCGTCATATTTCGGATTTTCGAAGAAAAAAAGAAAGTCGTTCGCCATTACTTCCGATCTGGAAGTACCAGGTCGTGACCCTGATTACGTATTACCACCCCATAACAAAAAGAAACCAGCGTGTCTTGTGTTGCCATCATATGACATCAATGTAAAGGCGACAACAGGTGCGAGGGGCTCCCTAATAGCTCATTTACTCTCACCAACTCTTACCTGTGCATAATATTATAGAGTCGATTCCCGCTTACTCTCTTTTATCAATCAAAGGTTAGTGCGAATAAATACTTAATTCATAAAAATTACCAACCTATAAATATCAAAAGTGACAAAAAGCGTAGGCTAAAAATGATTTAACCTTTATGTTAGTTACATATATTTTGACATTTAAGAAGGAAGGCAGTGTTGCAGACGAACGTTTAGTCTGGATAAAAAGTAAGATTTTCTATACGCTTATAACATATTTTGATTAAAGTCTATTTACTTTCCAAATAAAAATACATTTATTCACTTTCCGATTTGTATTTGAAAATATAAGAATACCATAAAACGATGATTTATTTTGAATTTTAAAATCTAAGATAAAAGATATATGTAAAATTTGTTCTTGAGTACTTGTTCGACTTTTTTTAACCACCGTCACAATTCGAATGATATTTTGCTTTTTGATATGTACAACAGAACTGGTTAGTATTTTTATTGAAACGAGGGGAATTGAATAAACAGGGTACTCTAGTATGCCTTTAGAGTAGTTCCACCTTTTCTTTGTTTCCTCCTTTCCATGGGGTTCCAGCAAAATAGAATTGCAGTTTGTGTAAATTTGAAAGGGGTAACCAAAAGATAACGCCATTGTAAAGTTTTGATATTGATTTTTTTACCTGGTAAATTATGCAATATACCAACGAAACTAACATCTGTCAAGTGTTTGTATTTGTTTAAAATCTTACTTTTTATCACTGTTGGTAAATACCCATTTAGACAAGGTGAGGGAGATCTATTGATAACACCATATAAGTACAAGCATTCTAGCATTTCCATTTATTATGATACAGCGATTTTTCCCTAATGTTAAACACTCCTTTGTGGATTTTTAATTTCATTTCTGCGCCGAGTTTTTACTGTAAACAGGATTGTTTGTCACGTTGTGAGTATATTTTTACATTATTTATTTTGTTGAAAATGAAAAAAAAAATCTGACTTTTTTCTTATATTTAAAAAAAGCACAATTAAAGTAAGATATTAGCCGTATAAAGTACTCCATTTTTTACACCCATGTAGTCTCTTTTAAACAATCTAAAATCTTATGTTCACAAGAAGCCTCTAAAATATCTCTTTGGCACATAAAACAATACGATGTACTGTGTACGAAATGTACGTAAAGTGTTCTGTGTCAATTGTACCCTTGTGAGAGGAAACGCTTTGTGATCAAGGGCGATAACTCAGAATAGGACATAATTATCGGGGAACATGGATCACGAAGACAAAATATTGAATGAGGATGATCAACAATATAAGTCAAGGAGTGTATTATAATGTTTAAAAAAGTCTGCTCGTCCTAAAACAATGACTGATAAAATCTCTGTGTATAGTACATGTATCTGTAACCATTGGCTGATCTTAGTGATCTACAATGCACTTTTAGTTTAGACCTTTATATATATATATATATTGAGGACATATAGCCAAGCCTTGTAATTATACGTAATTTCCACCTTTATGTTAACTGTCCTTTCATTTAAAGGACTGATATTTGACTTTAAAGTGCCAATTTGGTGGACTTGAGATTTGGGAAAATACTAGTATATATCTCATATAAACGGATCTATTAAATTAAAGAAAAGAGCGGTAAGGTTAGAATATCTCAAAGTTGTCTATTTTCTATTTTCAAAGCTATTGAAAGAAACAGGAAAATGTCTTTTTTCCAGTTCAAATATTCCTTTAAATTATTACAGTAAAAATGTACTTTTGTGGGCGTTACGTGTACCGGTGAAACTTTACGTTAAGTCATAGGAGATAGCCGGATGATTATTTATTTATCCATTTTTGTCTCCAACGTTCCTGAAGATGTGCAGACATGCCTTGTCCGTCCATGTGTCCTGCGGTCACTATCGGTGTCCAGATTGTGAATAAGAACAACCGAACTATTCAAACCAATTTTGCATCTATAGATACTTTAAAAGAACTTATAAAAAAATGGGAGGAGTTGGATACATAGCCTCCTTATACTGAGAGCTAATTCAAGAGACAGCTTGACCAACTTGTAGCTTTATGTAGGTCTACGAATGTACCCAGGAGTACGCCATTGTAGTACCACAATATAAGGAGACTTTGGTGGTACACAAATGGTAAAGTATAGAAACTGGATGATGGTGCGCTTGCATATGCTACGTCAATAGATGTTACGCAAACTTCCTCAGTAGTAGAGATGTGATTCTGACGTATTCAGTGTAGAGGTAGCGTAAAGATGTATCCTTACAGAGCAATAAACCTCTTGTGATTGATAAAAGGTCACTGATTTGTAACTGTAATTATCTCACCTTGGTCCACTTCCGATTGTGTAGTATTTATACATAGTACACACAATCAGAGAGTGAGCGACCTTTTACTTCCCTCCCATCCTATTATTGGTTTCCTTTGCCTTATCTTGATACATACAGATACATTATCACGTAGTGTACAATCCCTGTAAGTAACCAATCTCACTTGTCTATTGACTTTATTACAGTACAAACTATTATCTAAGGTTGTAGTAAGGTATTTATGGAGAAGATCAATGGGAGGGTGTTCCCGGTCTCTTCACGAAGAGAAGCGAATGGAGTTATTCCATGTTGTCTATAGAAAGTGTGTGTGCTTAGAATCTCCCCAAGGAATTTGTCAAAATTGCCAATTCCTCCCCCCCATCCCGTTTCATACCCCATTTTAAGATGACAGTGATATGTCACGGTCAGAGTTCAAGGTCACGACTATAAATAGGAGCGTATGGTAGACGTATTTTGTGCTGGTAATAGTGTTGCGTATGATTTTCTCAAGACCACTGGCTTAACCGCTTAAAAGATCAAGATTTTCGAAGTCGGTGCATGTTGTGCAGCTTTCATTTTAGTGATCATGTGTACAAATGTGGGTAAAAAGTAGTTACTAGGGGCAAGGAATGAGATGTTTGTAAACTTCTCCCCACTTTTCATGAAATACAGACATAAAATTGTTATATTTTACAAATGACTTCCAAAAATCATTTTGATGCCAATTTTGCTTTACTATACTGAACTACTGAACAAATCTAGATCTGTACCTTACCGACTCGGACAATGTGAGTAAGATCTGATGCGAGGGTGACACATCACGTACAAATCATAGATAAGATGTTCTGATACTGAATATAGGGTCAAGGTTATATACAGTGGGTATGATGGTAATGCACTTTGACAACAACATGTAGCCACCAAGGTCGGGTAGCAGAAAGTGATTAAAGGTAGATGCAGGTGCAAATGAAGAGTTGGATGTAAGATAGACGAGGGAAAAGAAGGAATGGGGGTGATGTTAGCAGGTGATAGGTTTATGATAGAGATTTCCAAAGTTTTTATAATCATTTCCGTGCGTTGAAAAGAGAATGGGGTCTATGAGATGGACGAAATGCAAGAAATATTGGTATCGAGACGAGTTTCGTTTTATGGATCCATGATACAAGCATATGTTATAAGATATATAAAACATGTATGTGACTGTAAAAATTTCATCTTCGTGTTTCTATCAAATAGTTCTTTTCTTCAAGATTTTAAATTTAGCATGTGACAATGCCTATTATGTACCCCTTTTGTACTGCTTTTACTGAGCGACGTTTCTCTTGATTCCCTTCATGAATTAAGTTAAACAAAGATGAATGGGATTTTATCTTTTTAGAAATCCCATAAAATGACCAGGATCCTTGGTTTTTAATCGTTTGAATAAATATATCAATCTTGTATACAGGTAGGTGTCCTTGTATGCTGAATCTTGCACAATATGCTAAATATTTTCTTCAAAGGTAAGTGAACAAATTATCCTAACTTTATCCCTAGCAACGCAAAGGATAGAGTTGAAAGTGCAACACTTGTCAGATATTTTTGCCGGCGCTTCTCGCATTGTTTCCTTGTTCCCACAATGAGAAATGAAAGAAACGAGTGAGAATCTAGTACAGCTGTTTTCTATTTCGGAGAGCATATGTAAGGGGGGTTGTATAATACACGGAGAAAATACCAAGGTGCATATTTGTGATAGGGAACCTCTAACCCGCTTGCACCTTCTAGACACTGTATGCTGGTATTTATTGGAGTCCTGATAGACGCCAGCGTGTTAATACCTGGAAAAAAGTCATAAATTTTCGACTAATTGCCGCCTATTACTAGCGTTTGTGAGCGAAACAAGCATTCGAATGCAAGTGAATATTATTACTAGTCCTAAAATAGCACACCCGCTTTGAAGAGGTGAACTTACGGCATCTGAGATTCCAGCCAATTATAAAGGTTACATGTCTACTATTTAAATCATAACTTGAGGTCTTGTTTGAGAGGTAGTTTAACAAATCTGGTGGTTGTTGAAGGTTACTTTTATAATAGAAACATTTTACAACGGAAAAGGAAAATATCCAAGCAGGCTATTATATGCAATGGATTTACCATATCGTACAGAATTAAAAAAAAAAAAAAAAAAAAAAACAAGGCAAAAGTTGCCTAAGTTGCCTATCCGGCATTTTCAAATTGGAAGCGGCTAGATGATTTTTTTTTTCATTTTTCATAAACAATGATTGGGGGGGGGGGGGGGGCATTTTTCGCAAACCATTATAAAAAAAGCGTTTATGAAACGAGGGAGGGGGGGGGGGTCTCGTGGATTGATCGGAATGTTACACTTCCCTATATAGTATAGAGCTACAGAAGAGGAAATAGATAAAATGACACCACTTAGGACACATCCCTTTGTTAACAAAATATGTGGGGCACTTTACTCCGGATACGATGAGTCGATGTACATTAATAATAATAGGAACGATGAATATAAGTACGTTTATATTGCTATCGTTAGATGCCTAAATCTGTATTAGAAGCCCCCCTTTCCGCGACTGATGTAGAACAGTTCACGATGTCGTCAGTGTACAAAAAGCTTTAAACATTTGATCCAGAGAATTGCCAAAGAAATTATCATTAGGTTGTCTGGAAAAACATCCTAACTCAGTTTTCTAGTTGACGAAAGATTTTCAACATTGAGCTATTTTTGAATTTTAACTGCGTTATGCTAGCATCAATATAACGATTGTTTCTCTATGATGAGCTGACATATTTTTGGGTAAGAAGGTTGCCAGACCACTGTGTACCCCTTGTATTGCGTGGAATGTAAAATCAGACAGATAGTGATTGATACAGAAAAAAACACCAAGTCTGGTTTACTCTAAGAAATATGTGTCAGTGGGCGAAATCGTCGCATGCTCCAAACTTTACAATTCTTTGTGAATCTACAGAAAATGCACTCAAAATGAAGGCAGATTACGTAACCGTAAAGATGTTTATCTGCCTGTAAACCTCACAGAAGTCGTATGTATGAAGCAGAGGAAGCCTAGACCTCTAATTAAACACTATTTAATAACATGTCACGATGAAGTTTATGATATCAATTTTATGACTTTCCAAATAGCAGATTGATGGATGAAAAAGTGGGATGAGGAAGAGGAGGGGGGGGGGGGGGGTTGATAGAGGAGGGAAATTCCCCAGTGTGTATAGTGCATCATCCATTAACATTATCATCAAAGAAGCCATTTGCTCATCTCAGTATAGTGATCAAATGATATAATTTTAAGGAAAAAAAACATGATATAACATTAATTTTATACAGGATCAACCAGTAAGAGTTATCTTTCCTACAAGAGGGAAAACTACCTTAAATTCTGGTTAACAGGTAGGGGATCCTTGTACAATTTGTTTCAGCAATTTCTAGCATTGGTTAGGAAAGAGTGCACTCAATATATACTCACCTACAGCAAGTGTTGTAAAAATAGGTAGAAACAGGGTCAGTGTGATCTATATTTCATGGCTGAGTGATTTTGGAATGATATAAATGTAGTTAGTTTTCTGTCTTTTTTTTCCAGGTCATTTTGATCTCTGGTCCAAGTGGGAATACTTGGTCATCTGGTGTGAGATTACAGATCAGTTAAGGTCATCAAGGTCACAGAGATGGACATCGACTGTCGTCATGACAACAGTAACTGACCATGGCCTGAGGCAGGTCACCATAGCGATGACTGAGTAACATGGCAATGTTGAGGAGTGTCTTCGGTGGCTGCGTATCAGACAGAAGCACAGAGGCAATGCGCCTTAAAAAGTAGGTCATCACCTAGAATTTGATCTAATGATATGTTTGATTCCAAAAACTTTTGTGCCAAAAGCTAGGGTATATGTAATAGTTATAACACAAAATCATTCAACTATTGCAATATAAAAAGGTGTGACAATTAACAACAAGACAATGATGTCTCGTGAAAAATGATCAGTATTAAGAAATCCTGCCGTCATATGATAGTGTGTTTTGAACTTTTTGTCTGAAGTTTTGAAATCTTCAAGACCTGTAAAGTTGTAAGGGTGAATCCTTTGGGGAAACTTGATTCTCTCAAAGCTGTAATGTAAAAAATAAAGTTGAGACTTTTATGTAACAGATACCGGTAGTTCAAACTTCTAGCAAATATTTTTCAAAATTCAGCAAGAAAAGAAATGGGTAGCTTGCAAAACCTTGATGTCTACTTTTTTTCTACTTTTCTTTAAAGGAAAAGTACCATGAAATCAACAATGTATCTTATTGTATTTATCATGTTTATTATGATTTTTGTTAGAGGAATTGTTTGCCTCTATTGTATATATGTCTTACCTTAGTTAGCTAAATTTGGCAAATATTAAAGGTCATGACCTAAGTTATAACAGAATATAGAAAGATATGCTTTGATGATCATTTGTAAGTACATGTAGTTAAATTCATCATTCTGAAGTAATTGAATTATTATTTTTAAGTAATTTGATTTATTGTTTGTAAGTAATTTAATTTATTGCTTGTGAGTTTTTTAATTTATCATTTGTAAGTAGTTGAAATGATCATTTGTAAGTAGTTGAAATGATCATTTGTAAGTAGTTGAAATGATCATTTGTAAGTAATTGAACTTATCATATGTAAGTAACTGAATTTATCATCTGATGGTAATTTAGTCAATCAGTTTTAAGTAATTTAATTTATCATTTGTAAGAAATTTAATTCACAATGACATTTGTAGGTAATTCAATTATCATTTGTAAGTAATTTACTTCATCATTGTAAGTAATTTAATTTGTCAAACTTTCTCCAATAGAAATAGTTCTTAAAATATTTCATTTTCTGTTTCAGATTAAAATTTGGAGCTCCACTCTCTACTGCTTTGAAGAATGGATATCTTCCCATCCCCTTGGTGGTTTGTTCTTATCTATATATTGTCTCCTGAGTCCGCTCAGAATTGAATGTGCACGAGTGTTTACTAGAGCTGCAATGAGTCAGGCACTTTTCGATTCGGTTTGATTTCGATTTTACAGTCACGATTCGATTTTTTACAATTCGAGTTATTCACGGTAGAATTCTCCAATTTTTCCTTGAATTTGAGACCAATTATGAAAATCTTACCTTAATCATAAGTTAAAAAATTGCAAAAAAACTAAATAGTATATCCCACTAGATGCTTTTATGCATCATGTGACAGTGCTCGATGTTGTACATGGCTTAAAGCACTTATGATGTTCACTTTTCTCATTCTTGGACACATTGACACATTTATATGCATAATATTACTGTTTGATTCAATTCGATTCTTTGACTTTGTGACTCCTGATTCGAGTCAGAGGTAAGAATCATGATTTTCGATGCATCGTTGTGAATCGTTGCAGCTCTAGTGTTTACTGCATACATCATGATACATGTACTTGTTTATAAAAATTAAGACCCTGACCTGTACAAACTACATGTACATAGGGAAAGAGCACATGTAATTGTTGGGAAACTTTGCCCTATTCTCATTGCTGCATTTAATGAGAAATAAGGTATGTTTAAACTAACTACATGTACTATAATATGGCAGAATGAAAAAATAACTGTTATATCATAGATTGAAGTTCATTACTGGATCTCATTATGGGAACAAGACACGTATACATTCGTAGGGGATTTTGATCTAGAATAGATACTCTAACAGTAACAAAACCTTACATTGTTAAAATAATAATAATAATTTCAACTCTCCTTTCTTCAACTTTTCCTTTCTTTTACCAGGAATTGTTGGTATATATTTCCCACGAGGGAATGCACACGGCAGATTTGTTTCGTCGTCCTGGTAACCCTGGCGATACCAGACGGATTGTGAAGAGGATGTCCGAGGGGAAACCTGTGATCTTCCAGAATTATAACCTCTACACTCTCACTTCTGTAGTCAAGGTACATCATTACCTGTAATCCTCTTAACATCTCGGAATATAAGCTATATATAAAGTCAAGTTGGTTTTGGCTTCATTTCAGGTAGCTCTGACTTGATTTCTGGTCCACTCTGTTCTTGATCCATTTATTGAAAAAATTATTTCCGTTGTTTCAATGTAAATTTTGGGGATAACATATTTGTTTTTGAATGATTTACATGCATAAGTTGTATGATTTTATAACAAAAGTCACAAATTAAGTTTGACTGTGACACGTTAGCTGAGCGGTAAGACAAGTATTTGCTATTATCAATCATACAATTTATGCCTGCAAATCGTTTGAATACGAAAAAAAATGATCCCCATTCTAATTTATATTTTGGAAGGAATATTTAATGTTATACAGTACTATACAGCTTTTTTAAAGACCTGACATCCTTGTTGATTTGAAGGCATAAACACTATGATTTCATAGCTGCAAATTCAAAGATGTCAGCCAGTCATGTAATTGAGAAATTGGGGACATGTGGAAATTTACTCTGTTGGTTAAAAAGTTATCTTTCGAATCGGAAACAAAAAGTTGTTATAAATGGGAGGGAATCTGAATTCATCGAAATTAATGCTGGAGTCCCCCAAGGTTCTATTCTAGGTCCCTTACTATTTTTAATATTTATCGATGATATAATTTGTGAAATTAACTGTAATATTAAATTATTTGCTGATGACACGTCTATTTACATAATTATAGAAAATCGTAACCTAGGAGCACATATACTGAATGAAAACTTAGAAACAGTAAATAAATGGGCCAAACAATGGCTTGTTACATTCAATCCTCATAAGACTGAGTCTCTACTTATATCTAGAAAACAAGTTCCTGCTAATCATCCTCCATTATTCTTTGATCACGTCCTTGTAAATGAAGTTAATAAACACAAACATTTGGGGATCATCATAAATAACACGTTACATTGGGGGGATCATATTGACTTAATCGTAAGTAAAGCCCAAGTTAAATTAAATGTCCTTAGAAAACTAAAGTTTGATCTTGATCGCCATACTCTACAAACTATGTACTTTTCATTTATTCGCCCACTTCTCGAATACGGTGATATTTTATATGATAATTGTCCCTTTTATTATAAAGTCAAACTGGAAAGAATTAATATTGATGCAGCTAGGATTGTAACTGGTGGGACCAAACTTTGCAATTTAAATCTCCTTTATATTGAATGTGGATGGGAAACACTTGAAACACGTAGGGAAAAACATAAACTTATTGAATTTTATAAAATTAAAAACTCATTAACACCTGAATACTTACAGACACTCATACCCAATCAACATGACCAAGTACATCATTACAACACACGACATTCACAACATCTCATCCCTCCACAATGTAGAACATCAAGCCATTTTAACAGTTTTATGCCCACGACAATACGTCTTTGGAATTCTCTGCCTGATAATGTGAAAGAATCGCCTTCCTTAAATTCCTTCAAAGTTAATCTCTCAAAACTTTATATTAATCATGAGGTTCCTAGGTATTATAATGTAGGTACTCGGAAAGGTCAGATACTTCACACTAGACTTAGACTAAATTGCAGTGGCCTCAAACATCACTTATTTCAGTGTAATATTGAAGAAAATCCATATTGTTCCTGTGGCGAAATAGAATCGACAGCTCACTATCTCCTTTATTGTACTAACTATCAAACCTTACGAATAAATTTGTTGTACTCCTTAGATTTTCCTTTACATTGCAATTTACTTTTATTTGGAGACAGAAGAAAATCCTTCGAGTTCAATGAACATATTTTTCTTAAGGTGCAAGAGTATATATTGAAAACCAAACGCTTTTTGTGATTCTCCCCTGCATCACGCTCTCTTCAGAAACTCTACTGATATAACTCATATTTCATTATTATCCTTATCCTTACTTCATTATTATGTAATTATGTATATATATATGGAAAAAAAAATACTGCTGTTAGAATTTGCATTATAATTCTGAAGTTTTGTATAAATGCGTTACATTTTAACTTGAAAACGTGTGCCACCCAAACCATATCGGTTTCGACAGCAACATTTCGCCTTTACATTTTCGCCTTTACATTTTTGCCTTTATATTTTTGTCCTTACTTTAATTTTACTCCTTTTTGTAATCATTTCATTACTTATTTATTCCTTTTTCACATTGACTAGTTATAGCGACTGACTTAGTTATTGCCAAATTTAATACGGGAAATGAATTTAAATAAGCGATACGCTTTTTTTCAGATCCCTACATTGTTTGTAATTCTGTAATTATATGTAACTTGCATATGGAATGAATAAATATGTTTAAACTAAAGATGTCAGCCAATGAAATAGTGTGTTGCATATGATGTGAATCAGATTGCATAATTTGTCATCATACTGTTAAAAATGTGTGTAGGTTTTAACTATATCTGGATACATGATTTATTTCAGAAATTTTTGCTGCGTATTCCTGGTGGTATATTTGGTGAAGAAGGGGAGGAAACTCTGTTGAAAGTTTTGAATATGAAACACAAGATGGAGCAGTATGAGGCTGTACATGAGTAAGCTCCCTTGTTAGAAGGTTGACTGTAAACGTGCTTATTTTGGCTGGGGGGGAATTTTTACAATTATAACATCAAGAAGTTACGTTTTGGGAAAATATTCGCGATATAAAGGTATCTTCTATTGTAAGATTGCAGCAGGGTTATTTTCATGTAGGGAAAATTTTAACGAAAATTTGTTGATTTGCGAAATGCGCAAAAATTACCCCCACTCAAAAATTTCCACGTTTACAGTAAATGTATTAAGTATCAAATTGCTACAAATGTCTGTCAAATTTCTATTACTTCTTCGATATCAAACTGAATAAAAACTTTGACCTGAGATAAAATAGAAAAAAGTAGGTTTTATACCTTTTGAGTATAAAACATGTAACTATACAACTACGAAATCATGATGGATGACACATTTTCGAGAAGTGAAATCATTAAAATTGTATTTTGATTAGTGAAAAAAATATATACCTCCATTTCATGAAGTTGTTTTAACTTTAATTTGTTCCAGGTATATTATTTCGCTGAGTAAGGGCCATCAACAGCTGGTGTCTCTATTATATGGAATATGGTTCACTATGATCAACAATTCTGATAAAAATTTCATGACAATCGAGGCTTTATCTCGTAGTGTTGCTGGTAGCATGTTTCATTCTTGTGCAATGTCACCAGAAAAAGTGGAAAGAGCCAGCAAAATCATGCATTTTCTAATAGAAAACTTTGGTGTGGCTAGTATGTTCGGACAAGAAAATATAGAGTTTTTTGCGGAAACAACACACACCAGCATTCACATCAAGGAAAAGTTCCGATATGAATTCCAGTATCCCCCAGATTTGCCTCGTAAGTTTATTTTCTGTCCATTTTAAGCCTCTGTTTTTTTACATGCATGTTGTAGTTGGAATGCCTTAACACTTTGACTTGTATATTTTTTCTCCTCATTAATATTACTGTTAAGTTATTTAATGCCATTGAAAAGACTTTTATGAATTTTAAATGTTCATTAAAAATGACCTGTATTGAAGGATACCTTGTATTCTATAAAAAAGGCAAAAATGTATACCTCTCTAGTATGTGGATTTACTACTCCGCTGAACAATTATTAAACACAAAACCTAAACAGACAAGTCATTACAAGGCAAGTTTATATAGATCTCCTTCTTTTCCCAAATCCAAGACATGTCCTAAAATTATTTTCATTGAATTATCTAAGATATGTTTATCTGCTTTTAACAATTTTTAAACTACAGTACGTAAGTTCTACAAGTCAAAGTTCTAGATCACAAGTAGGGTCAGAATGTAGAATTTGATGATACTAATAGGTAATTTGAAAACTGCAAGAGAAATCTCATTGCAGACCTTTCTTCTACGACAACCTATTACAAGGTCAAAGGTCAAGGTCACTGGATCAGATGTCTAGGAATGTGATACTGTTAAGGTAAATGTGTATTTGAAATTTAAAAACTTTTCCCTAAATCTGCCTCCAGGTCAGGATTAACAGATGCACAAACAAACAAATCAATTGACTATGGATGTATGTCTTTATTTTGAAGTTGTGAAAACGTGATTCAAAGTTATAAATTTAAGTTATGAAAAGATCTTACTCATTTAGATGTTTAACATGGATGAAAGAGGAAACAAAATTAAAATGCATAAAATTCTCAAGGAAGACCTACAAAAACCAAGAAGTTCCTTATCATTACGTAGACATTTTCATTAATTTCCTTGACAAATTATAAGGATAAAGAATGACTCAGACTTGTTACTATTAAGTTCTTTTATCTGTAAACTGAATCCTGAAGTTTTTAGTTCTTTTTGACTTGATCATATAAGTTTTGTTTAAGCTGTTAGATTTTATGAATTAAATCCTGGGGAAAAAGTTCAGAAATAGGGAACAGGAAGTAATAGGCAGGATGGTAGAGAGGAAATTGAGAAGGAATTAACCTAGATTTTGTATAAAGTAAAGTATAAAAGGGAACAGGTTATGGGTACATATTAACTCATTTACAAATGATACGTATTTCATTGTAAGAATTGGTATATGTACTTACTTAAAGTCAACTCATGCCAACTTTAATTTAGTGATACAGGCAGATACAAGCTAATGCATATTCATTTTGCTCACAAACATCAAAATTGCTCCTTCCTAACTTAGCTATTCGATCTTTTCGAAATAGAGAGTCACTTCCCATTTGTGCAGGTATCTGACGTCAGCGCATTATGATGTCATCAAATTCTATGGAAACCAGCATGAAAATCAAGGTAACAGGGTTACATATATGACGTTTCAAAGGAATTTAATGACGTCACAATGTTTTAACGTTAGATACCTGCACAAATCGAAGGTAGGTCTGTAAATTCAAAAAGACAGAATTTTCTTACTTCAATTTGTAATGCTTATTTTTGAAAAATTGTCACATCACAGCACTTCAGGTCGTGATCAACCACAATCCCTTTTATACAGATAGATTTAACCATCACTTAAAAATAATACTTGGAACCCAACGAGTGGTCACGCAAAAATTGTTGCACCGTTACCAGTCATGAATTCTGACAATGCATATAAGAGAAATCTCATCCTTAATAACCTAAAAACACATTAAGATTATTTTGCCATTTTCTCCATCTTTTGATGATTTTGTCTTTATTTTGCATCTTTTGTTTAATTATGTATGAATATATATGCATGCTTACGTTGTGATTTTCTCTCTGCATGATTGTTGTACACTAGGTTTGGAAGCCATGAAATGGTTCTGTTTATATCTCTGTCACGAGGCTCACCACAAAAAGTTTCATCCAGAGAAGGATGGTAAGAGGAAACCTGCCAGGAAACGCTTTGCTTCTTTTAACGTGGAATATATTTTTCCGTAGAGCTTGCTTGGCGTTTGGCTTCTATATAACTATAATTTCTATTAAGGGCGACGTCTTGAAAATCCAGAACTTTTGAAAATTTATCCAGAGAATGTTTATATTGAAAATTCAGGAAAAAAAATTATCGAGAAAAAGAGACAAATTTTGATGTTCTGATGTCTATGAAATTGTCATTTTTTAAAACCTTACAGATTTGAAGTTGTAATAACTATGACAACAAAAGTTGTACTCCTAACTTCCATAATAAAACTATTTAGTCTTTTGAAAGAAAACTTTCTTTTGTTTACAATTTAAGTTTCCTATTTTCTACATGTCATGATATATGATGGATAATTTAAAACATTTCAGGATTGCTCCATATTAGAATTTCATAATACAAAATCCTTTTAAATTTGGACTTGGTTTTGGAATTTTCAAAATGGACAAATCTCTGTAGCTGGAGTTTATGCTATATAAGATTCTTCCATTCATTGAAAATTGTGTTGTTAGCTTTCTTCATCTTCATAATATCTAAAATAACAAATGTTTGGTAGAGGAAAATCTGTGCTGTGGTAGATTTAATTCAAAATAGAAATGTGTCTTTCTTTCCTTCTTTATTTCTGATAAAACATTGTACTAAACAGAAGTGAGAAAAACCAGAAAATCTAAGGCTGTAGAACATTTTACTAAACAGAAGTGAGAAAATCAATTAACGTAGAAAGTCAAAGCAACATACTCATTTGCAATAAGGATCTAAGAGTGTTCATCGTATTGTTCAAATTAAAACAATTTGAAGTTTATTTCATACCATCTGCAACAAAGCTGTTTGTTGGTCGGTGCGTTGGGTGTATATACTCAAATCATTAGGACTCTGTGTCTGTACACGATAGCTTGTCATTTCAATTCCTCTGAAAGGGAATTTCACCAAACTTGACACATATGAAGAGTAGCACCCGATGATGTGAAAATGGGGGGGGGGGGGGGGGGCTGTTTCTATGTATTGGCAGGAGTTGTGGTCCTGTTGTCTTAAAAAAATTATTGCATCATCTTGTTATAGCAACTAATGCAGAAATGAAGATCGTTTCTTTAAAAATCTCCCAATATCCTATGGAAACAGATTACTACTTTATGTATTGCAGGTACATGTGTACATGAATTATCTGTAGGGATAGGGATAAAGTTGTATGCAGTCAATATGATATTTTTCACTGAATTATTCGTCTCATTAATCATTATATAGTTTTACTTTTCAATATCTTAATGTCTAGAAATGTAGGAGTACATGAGCTATATACGAGGTCATTTTGACAGAGTGCTGGAGAGTTTGTATGTAAACATATATTGCTAGCCCCTCATATATCTTATGCCATAGGTCTGATCTCATATGCTGAACATTATTTCAATATCACTTTAGATATTTTTCATATTTTTGTGTATTGTAACTTTATAATATATGATAGATAATCAGTCAACTCTATGGTAGCAAAGTGTTGGCAGTGGATTTTCGTCGTGAAGGAGTTGATATTATGTTTCAATTCTTTGATTATGAATGACAAATGTGATTAAGAGCTTTACACGTGAATACTTAAGATTCCATTTTGCAGAAATGATTTCGTCATATATTTAGTAGTATTTGGCTATGTCATATAATATTACCTTTTGACAATATTGAAAAGTATATATAATAATATGTGAGACAGTGACTAGAACTTTCTCTAGATATTTGTTGTTTACTTTTTGTATGGTAGTATGATTTGAAGTAAAGTAATTAACTCAAAAATATTTTAAAATGAATTATTTTCATGACTTAAATGTATGATCAAGAGTATTAATGCCCATTAAAGTATAAAAGATCTAGAAAATATACATGTGCTGGTAATTTTAAGCCAGCGTCTTTTGCCTTCAATTTCTTCCTCAGCTAATGTTTTTAAATTGAAATATCAACTTGTCATATTATCCGCGTTCTTTCAGCCATCACTGAGGAGGGATTCTTTGAACAGAGGGAGCATGAGCATGAACACGAGCATGAGCCTAGTGAGTCACCAGGACATTCTCCTGAGCTGGGACTCAAGCCTTACCTTAGTGTGAACATGGAGGAGGATGGCGGGTCGAGTTCCTCGCGACTTATGGCTGTATCCACAATCTCTGCCCCAGAGGTCTCTCTAGTTCCCTCCCCTGGTATAATAGCCAAGGTAACTATGATTTATATTGTACCCTCTCAGTGTGAACATGGAGGAGGATGGGGGATTCAACTCCTCACAACTATGGCTGTCTCTACAGTCTCTGCTGTTCCAGAGGTTTCTCTAATTCCCTCCCCTGGTATAATAGCCAAGGTAACTATGATTTATATTGTACCCTCTCAGTGTGAACATGGAGGAGGATTGGGGATCTGACTCCTCACTACTATGGCTGTCTCTACAGTCTCTGCTGTACCAGAGGTTTCTCTAATTCCCTCCCCTGGTATAATAGCCAAGGTAACTATGATTTATATTGTACCCTCTCAGTGTGAACATGGAGGAGGATGGGGGATCTGACTCCTCACTACTATGGTTGTCTCTGCAGTCTCTGCTGTTCCAGAGGTTTCTCTAATTCCCTCCCCTGGTATAATAGCCAAGGTAACTATGATTTATATTGTACCCTCTCAGTGTGAAAGGAGGATGGTGGGTCGAGTTCATCGCGACTTATGGCTGTATCCACAATCTCTGCCTCAGAGGTCTCTCTAGTTTCCTCCCCTGGTTAATAGCCAAGGTATCTATGATTTATATTATACCCTCTCAGTGTGAATATGGAGGAGGATGGCGGATCCCACTTCTGTCTGTCTGTACAGTCTCTGCTGTTCCAGAAGTTTCTCTAATTCCCTCCCCTGGTATAATAGCCAAGGTAATTATGATTTTACCCTCTCAGTGTGAACATGGAGGAGGATGGGGGATTCGACTCCTCACATGACACAACTATGGCTGTCTCTACAGTCTCTGCTGTTCCAGAGGTTTCTCTAATTCCCTCCCCTGGTATAATAGCCAAGGTAACTATGATTTATATTGTACCCTCTCAGTGTGAACATTGAGGAGGATGGGGGATTCAACTCCTCACAACTATGGTTGTCTCTACAGTCTCTGCTGTTCCAGAGGTTTCTCTAATTCCCTCTCCTGGTATAATAGCCAAGGTAACTATGATTTATATTGTACCCTCTCAGTGTGAACATGGAGGAGGATGGGGGATCTGACTCCTCACTACTATGGCTGTCTCTACAGTCTCTGCTTTTCCAGAGGTTTCTCTAATTCCCTCTCCTGGTATAATAGCCAAGGTAACTATGATTTATATTGTACCCTCTCAGTGTGAACATTGAGGAGGATGGGGGATTCAACTCCTCACAACTATGGTTGTCTCTACAGTCTCTGCTGTTCCAGAGGTTTCTCTAATTCCCTCTCCTGGTATAAAAGCAAAGGTAACTATGATTTATATTGTACCCTCTCAGTGTGAACATTGAGGAGGATGGGGGATTCAACTCCTCACAACTATGGTTGTCTCTACAGTCTCTGCTGTTGCAGAGGTTTCTCTAATTCCCTCTCCTGGTATAATAGCAAAGGTAACTATGATTTATATTGTACCCTCTCAGTGTTAACATGGAGGAGGATGGGGGATCTGACTCCTCACAACTATGGCTGTCTCTACAGTCTCTGCTGTTGCAGAGAAATCTCAAATTCCCTATTGAATCTCGCATAATTTTATGCAATGAAAATAAAGAATTAAAAAATAATTATCTTCTTCCTGGTATGGAATGGTCTCAAAATGAGTGTTGTATAATCAAGCATGACATTGCAAACGTTATCATCTTAGAGTTTAGTAGAAAATATAACATGCATTGAGGAATGCTTTATAATATTTTTTTTAAATTCTGTACAAGGTCTGTTCATGAAAATGCTTATTAGCCGAGTTGCAAAACTCGGCTCTTAATTTGATGTGAGACGGGCGGGCGGGCGGGCGGTTGGGCGGGCGTCTGGGCGGGCGGGCGGGCGGGAGGGCGTCAACAATTGGTTTCCGGACTATAAGTCAACTACGAAAGAGGCTATAACAATGAAACTTCATACACTTACTCACCATTAGTCAAGGATGAGCCCTATTGATTTTGGGGTCAAAAGGTCAAAGGTCAAGGTCACAGGACTCAGATGATTGAAAATGGTTTCCGGACCATATTTCAGCCTGTATTGCACCTATAATCATGAAACTTGCCAGAAATGTTTCCCTTGAATCAAGGATGAGGCCTATTGATTTTGGGGTCAAAAGGTCAAGGTCACAGGACTCAGATGATTGAAAATGGTTTCCGGACCATATTTCAGCCTGTATTGCACCTATAATCATGAAACTTGCCAGAAATGTTTCCCTTGAATCAAGGATGAGGCCTATTGATTTTGGGGTCAAAAGGTCAAAGGTCAAGGTCACAGGACTCTGTTGATTGAAATTGGTTTTCGGACCATATTTCAGCCTGTATTGCACCTATAATCATGTAACTTGCCAGAAATGTTTCCTGTGAATAGAAAATGACCACTTTTGATTTTGGGGTCAAAAGGTCAAAGGTCAAGGTCACAGGACTCTGATGATTGGAAATGGTTTCCTGGCCATATTTTAGCCTGTATTGCACCTAAAGTCATGAAACTTGCCAATAATGATTCCCATGAATCAAGAATGACCCCTATTGATTTTGGGGTCAAAAGGTCAAAGGTCAAGGTCACAGGACTGATTGAAAGTGGTTTCCGGACCATATTTCAGCCTGTATTGCAATTATAATCATGAAGGTTGCCAGAAATGTTTCCCATGGATCAAGGATGACCACTATCAATTTTGGGGTTCAAAGGTCAAGGTCACAGGACTTAGATGATTAAAAATGGTTTCCCGACTGAATTTGAGCCTGTATTGCACCTATTATCATGTAACTTGCCAGAAATGTTTCCTATTAATTTTGGGGTCAAGAGATCAAAGGTCAAATTCATAGGACTCGTTAATTGAAAATGGTTTCTGAATTATATATGAATGTGGATCAACCTGAAACATGCTAATAATGTTTCCCATCTGTCGAGACCATATTCAAATCATGTATATTTTACTTATATTCAAGTTTTGCAACTCGGCACTTTGCATCTTTGATGCATTTTAAGCTTATTTTCTTATTGTTCTCTCAACAGCAGAGACCCAAGTCTCTAGAGGATAACCTTAATGAGGCAGACGAGCCAGTCCAACCCCGACCCAGCTTAAGTAGGTTCAACTCAGTCAAACGCAAGCAGTTAGAGAGATTACGACAGAGATCTGACTGGTTTCTTGGACCAAATATGAATAATCAGGGCTCTTCATCATCATCACATACACAAAATACTTGCGTGCATTCTACACAAGACACATCTCAGAAGCTTGAGAGACTCAAACAACATACATCAGGGAATTCTGTCACCAAGGCATCGTCTGAAGGCATGGCATTGGACGTTTTGTCATCAGATGCCGATAGCGTGTTTTCGGACAGAAGTGAATCACCAGCATCCGAGCCTGTACGGACTCCGCCAATTACGGTGACACGTGACATCATTCATAGTGACACAACTACGGACGCCGCGTTAGCATCCGGAGATGTCAACATGGAGGAAGTGACAAAGGAACCGTGTGACGATGGCGATACAGAGATGAATGAATCGGAAGTTTGCTACTTCGTAGTTGAACATAAATACGGTGACCCATCATCCTAGCATAGGTCATCGTTAGGCAAATTTTATTTAGAACTTGTTCACATTTATGAAAAAATTTTGGTGTTTTCCTTAACTGCATTTAAGTGTAATACTATGCTTTTGTGTAGTGCTACGTCTCTGATGTGTTATGTATGGGTTATACAATGAATGGCAATGAACTTAACTAATCAGATGTACTTTTTTTTAACGAGGGAAACATTATGTAGATTTACTGGTATTTCATTAAACCTATTCATTGTTTTCGTCTCAGAAAAGGCTCATACCATTTATTTCCATAGATTAGTACATGCATTACCAAATCACCTCAGAGGAAAAAAATCCAAAGAACTTAAATCAATAATAATAGAATTCAATGTATTATTGAATTTTAAAACCTGTGAATAATTTAACATAAAAATTTCAAACATGTAAAAGTTTTATACTACAGGTAAAAGCTGTGATGATTTTTCAATAAGCCAAAATCTGTGAACGAGTTTATTTGATATTTAAATTAAGCAAAATATTAAATCTTAAAGTAATTGCAATAAATCCCAATACATGTACTTTAATTTGCACCTCCTCTTTGATTTAGTTGACAATTTGATCTAACAAATATTTTCACATCTTACTGACCTTCTATTTCATCTGAATGAATCATTATTTTACAAACCAGGTATTTGAAATCCTTATGAATCTTAGGGAAGATTGATTTTTTATTAGGATTCTACCTCTCCCCTACCTAGTCCCTTATACAGGCTTTAAATATATATCTAATGCTTTTTCTCACACATTTACTTCAATTGATTTTACGAAGTGAAATATACACAAGTTCATGTAGAGATGAAAAATAAATTCAATGGAAAAGCAAAAAGCCAAAAAGAATTAAGAATTATGAATTAATTATGAAATTGGTTTTGTTTTCATCATAGATGAAAGATTTCTTTTTGTCCCCCGCTTTAGCAAAAGTGCAGGGGCAACATTGATTCCAAATGAATTTTAGCTTGCTTTATGTAAATTATAATTCTATCTTTATATTAACGTTGATAATTTTTCTGCATATGATATATGCACATGTACTTGTATGTTACACTGTGTTGTAATACACTAATTTTTTAGATGTAAATTGTTGCGTAGTTGTGTATAAGTCTAGTCCACCCTATTAATGTGCTGTCTCCCATTTTTAATTGCTCAATCTAATTATTCCCATATATCTATATTTAATTTGTTTATGTATTCAACACATACATAATCTCCTTACTCTTTTGAGATATACTAGTAGTATCGTCTAAAGAAATTAAAATTTATTACAAATCATACTAGACACGGGTACTAAAAAATATAGTAACGAAGCACATTTAAATCAAAATCACAAACGTGTGTTTATACTAAGAGGAAGAATGCAATGGCAAAATCAAGTAATTACGTTAAAAAAATATTTTACTTTTTACTTTTTCTTTGGATAAATAAGCATCTAGATGAGTAATTTATGGCATCCTTTTACACTATTTTTAACAAATGCTGCTTAGCTTAACCAAACATTTTATGTATTTATCCAAAATATTTTATATTCAGTTTTTATTGGTTTTTGTGCAATGGTATATGTTCTGTCTCAGTATTTCATATTAAACCTTTATCAGTTTTATTCATGATGCATAGAAGTCATTCAAAGAAATTGTCTAGTCTAAAAATTATCTATGAGGGGATAAAAAATCGAAATTTCATATTAATTTCTAATCTATATATTCAAATCTTATTAATTTCATAGCTTAAGTGACTATTGTGCTATCATACTGAAAATCTATAACATCTTTTCCTAAGGAGTGAGGGATTTTGTGACAATTACTTCATTTCAAAACTTTCCCCAAAAGAGCTTTGAACTCAAAGAATGGTTTTCAGTGACTGATTAATCTTAAATAATTCTGAAGCAAATGATCTTTCTTTAAATTAACAAGGTATTTTATTCACTACATCTAAAATGTGCAGGAATTACATGCATTACTTCATCTTAACTTCTTTCAATGATAGAAATAAGTTTTAAACAAATTACTTTGCAAAATGTACACTGCAAAAATCCTGAAAATGATGCCTTTGACCAAAAGCTATGGATTTTCGAAAATGACAAAAATGTCATAAAACTGCTTTCAAATAATATTATTCTGCTGAGAAAAATAAGTTTTCAATTGATTCAATTTTCAAACCTGACTGCTAAAATTCTATGATGAGTATCTTTTTATTTGTTTGTTTTTGCTATGATTTGCATCCATGCTAATAATCTGAATCTTCCATCCTTAAATTGTACAATGACATCTGTGACATAAAACACAGGCTTTTGATTATACAATGACATCTGTGACATAAATCACTAGCTTCAATTGTACAATGGCATCTATGAAATAAAACACAAGCTTTGAATTTTACAATGACATCTTTGACATAAAACACAAGCTTTGAATTGTACATTGACATCTGTGACATAAAACACAAGCTTTGAATTTTACATTGACATCTGTGGCATAGCACACAAGATTTGGATTGTACAATGACATCTGTGACATAAAACACAAGTTTTGAATTTTACATTGACATCTGTGGCATAGCACACAAGGTTTGGATTGTACAATGACATCTGTGACATAAAACACAAGTTTTGAATTTTATAATGACATCTGTGGCATAAAACACATGCTTTGAATTGTACATTGACATCTGTGACAAAACACAAGCTTCGAGTTGTACAATGACATCTGTGACAAAAACTCAAACTTTGAATTGTACAATGACATCTATGACATAAAACACAGGGTTTGAATTTTACAATGACATCTGTGACATAAAAAACAAGCTTTGGATTTTACAATGACATCTGTGACATAAAACACAAGGTTTGAATTTTAAAATGACATCTGTGACATAAAAAGCAGGTTTTGAATTTTACAATGACATCTGTAACCTAAAACACAAGGTTTGAATTTTACAATGACATCTGTGACATAAAACACTAGTTTTGAATTTTACAATGACATCTGTGACATAAAACACTAGTTTTGAATTTTACAATGACATCTGTGGCATAAAACACATGCTTTGAATTGTACATTGACATCTGTGACAAAACACAAGCTTCGAGTTGTACAATGACATCTGTGACAAAAACTCAAACTTTGAATTGTACAATGACATCTGTGACATAAAAGACAAGGTTTGAATTTTAAAATGACATCTGTGACATAAAAAACAAGTTTTGAATTTTACAATGACATCTGTGAAATAAAACACAAGGTTTGAATTTTAAAATGACATCTGTGACATAAAAAGCAGGTTTTGAATTTTACAATGACATCTGTAACCTAAAACACAAGGTTTGAATTTTACAATGACATCTGTGACATAAAACACTAGTTTTGAATTTTACAATGACATCTGTGACATAAAACAAACACAAGCTTTGGATTTTAAATAGTATTGTAACCTTTGTGTTTTTTCCTGAAAGATGAGGAGTTGAAATTTAAAAAGATTTATGAAATTAGAAAGAATAAAATATAACAATTTTCAAAGTAGGGGATGTTCAATAGCAGGTTTCAGTCTATTTATGAAATGATTGCTTTCTTAATGTAGGGACAATGAATTTCCTCTGTCGAAACTTATCATAAATAGCATAATAAAATGCTTTGGACATTAGACCTCGACTTTTCTGTTACATAATATATACTTGCTTTTATTTTGGCTTTGTGCAATAAAATGATAGAAGATGTAAATGGTTTATGTATAGGTAGGAATTTTTAAAGGATGTCACTATTTTATATTACCTTCATCCATTGCTTTATGTGGACCTTACCTTAACACAGTGATTAGCATTTTTAGCATTTGTTTTATTTTGAAAAACAAAATTTCTGATTTCATAATTGAAGAATGAGATTTTTATGCACAATGTTACAAACTTTTTTGTGTGAATTTTTGTAAGATTTCATCTGACCTGGTATGAGTATCTTGAAAATTAAACTTTGCCAACTTCATGATATGTATACTAGTGATTGTGTACTTATTTCAGTGCAACCATATTTTAGTGGAAACAGGCAAAAATGAGGCAAGGGACATAATTGCATAATCATCAATAGGTGCAAATGTCATTTCCTATTATAATTCATAATTCATTCATAAACAATGTACATGTAGATATTTGTAGTTTTGAATGCTAACTCTACTGTAATCTGAGTCCCGCTAAAATAAGTACACATACAGTATTTAAGAAAGTCTTTGCTCTGAAATTTAAGCCTCTAAAATTAGAAATATTTTAATGTTTTATTGCATTATCAAGCTCCATGATATATGTATGACTTAGTACAGGTCATTTGTGAGTTGATAAGTCATGAAATTAAAAAAAAAATCTTATTAAAAGAACATTAAATATAATGAAAAGGAACGAAAATTAAAAATGTACTCGTTAGGTACTCACCATTATTTAAAAATATATAACAACAGTAGGCAGCAGTGAGGGTTGCCTAAGCATTCCAGTGATTTGTTCTTATCAATATGAAAGTTTATAATGTCACATATAATTGTCACGGAGATAGTTCTGTCTCCATAGAAGCTGTCTCCATAGTAACACTTTGTATTTTATATATGGTTTTGTAGGGTAACTAATCTTATGTTTTCTGCACACTTTAGTACTGAATTTTTTTGCGTGTCCAAAGTAAAACAAATTTCCAAGTGTATTCATTCAAATATTTTACCCCCCCCCCCCCCCCCCCTTCCCAAAAAAAGCGATGGACAGTTTGACTGATGCGCGACTTACGAAATTATACAGCTAGTCGTTATACTTAAAAACCATGCTATAAAGTAAGCAAAATTTTGTGTGAAAAAACTTTATACATTGAAAGTTTATAAAGTATAGAATTTTGAACTATATACGATTAGAAAGGCAGAAGTGCCAGTGGTTACCATTGGTATCTGATGATGAAATAATATGGATTATTACAAACAAAAATGTTATTTGAAATCAAAGAATTGAGAAGCACTAGTGATCTCTTTTCACATGGTTCAGCTTAGCTAACTCATTTATAAAATGTGTTTTAACAAAGTTGAAGTAAAATTGCATGAATGTCATTAGATTTTTAGCTTTTGATGCTGGTATTCATATATTTTGATTAAAAGTCCTTATTAATGTACTACTTTATTATTTATCCTGTTTATATAAAAATGTGGTGTGTTCATATAAATGTTTCACGTAAAAAAAAAACATTTGAATTGCATAATTATTGACTCTTTATTTTCATGTTCGACTCATTAAATAAATGACACTAATTTAATTATACTGATCAGTCTTCTTGTTATGTATTGTAGATTTAAGAATTTTGTGATATGAAGCTAAACATTACTGATACATGAAGAAACCTATTAACATTTGCACCATGACATTATGGGAACTACTTGCTGGTACCAAACTTTGCAAGGCCTTTTCCTGTCAATATATTTGTTTCTAGAGAAGTCATTACAATTTCTATCCAGTCTTGTTGAATTTAATAACCATTACATCTATCCCGTGAGCCAAGCTTTAGAATGGGTAGATATTCAATCAGACGATTTCATTTTGAAGGATTGGTCTCCCTCTGGCAATACTTGAGTAATGTTATTCCAGATTTTACTTTCTTCACTTGTCAGTCTTGGTGTCATTCTTCCTTTTTTTTCCACAGGGATTTACCGCGCTTCCTGGTTGCTTGATGTACAGTGGGGTATATTTAACCCATAGTTCATTAGGCAACTGCAAAGCGCGATCAATCCCTGTACCTCTTTCCATTTCCTCATATCTCTTGGATTACATGGAGTTACTATGATATGAGAATGATAGCTAGAAGTAATAGGTCAAAGATCAAGGGCATTACTTTACTGTATTTATACCGTTTAAGAATTTAAGTCTCTAATCTGTTTTAAGGAAAACGTAACCATATTTTCAATCAAATAAATTCACATCCACTAACAGAATCTTACAAGCCACGAAACACACTATAAAGTGGGTCATCATTGCCTCCTGAACGGAGACATACAGATATTCTTCAGTTGCTTGATTTCCATCATGAGACAGTTTCTGAAAGTTTGAAGTCTTACGGCATAAACGAAGAAATTGATGGCAGAATTCACGTATACCATTATTCTGGTAGTTGCCCTGTACAAAGAAGAAGAAAAACACATAAGGGATAGTTATTCTGGTATGAAGTTATTTCAAAGAAGGAATCCTATTTTATCAGATGGGTGAAAATGTAAGGTATGTGAAATCTGTTCTTCAATGCGACTCGTTCCCACTATGTAAAATGTATGACAAGTATAATATTTACCTGAAATATAGCGATATTTGACATTCTCCACAGGAAAAGTAATAGAGGAAATATATGGACACGGGTAACCACGTGGTTATATAGAATCCCAGTAGTAGGGTAACCACTGTGGTACTTCTCTTGTCACTCTTGTATGTCTGGGTGCGGTTATCCACAGGTCTCTGCGCGGCAATCGCCCTTGCCTGACGGCGCGCCACTTTTATTATTCTGATATATAGACAAATCAATATGATCAAAGGTAATGCTCCAGATATGATATTCAAGGTTATGGCGTGACGACTCGTATACATGACCTCGTATGTGCATATACTTGCCTCTCTCTCTGAAAATGAAAGTTTTATTATAAAGTATATACCAATAGGATGGGGTTTTTTTTATAGAATTTACTTTTCTTTTATATTTCCTCAATAAGTTTTTTCTGAAGTTATGCAAAGGACTTTGATCTGTTACTATGATTTTCATGAAGAAGAATTCATTCTTTGATAAAAATTCGGACCGGACAATGATTTTTGTTGGCTCAAAATTGCTCATGAATGTCTTGCAATACTTCAAGACATAGATCTAAGCCACAAATTCCGTCCGAATATAACAATGTAGTTTCGTCTTTTCGCGTTATATATTGGCTGAAATATAAACGTCATTTATATTTGAAAAAAGGGAAGATAAAAAAAACTTACTGGGAGAAAACGCCACATGTGCCACCAGCGTGTAGGTCTCCGCTCCAATCCACAATACAGCGATAGATAACGCTGTGGATCGTGCCGTGACGTACCTAACGTAACTCAGTGGATAGATAATGGCGATATAGCGATTAGCCGTGATGGCTACCAGACTCCACGGCGACGCCACTATAGCCACCACGACCTGAGATATAAAAATGGTACAAGTCCAGTAATCATCTGAAACAGAAAATAAGCGCGTAAAACACTTGCATGTACGCCCTCGTAAAGCATCAAAAGGTAATACAATTTCAAGGTCAATAGAAAGGCCATACCACATTTTATCACATGTTTCGCCCGTTATGCAGTTTCATAAAGCCATTTCACAAATATATGATATGATAACACGTTACATACCACTCTGCTTGAATGCGATTGGTCAAGTGGAACCTAATCACATAAACCTTGACAAATGTGACCTTTCAAATATCGGTCATCTGTTAAATTCAGACCCAGAGTCAGTATCAATGATTAAAATTGTTGTTGTTGAATTAATTTTTGCATTAAAATACTATTCAAAATTGAAATACTTTTCTCTTACGCACACAATATCTATACGATGGGGACAATACTTCTCATGGCGTAGCAGACGACTTCTAGATCACGGCGTGATTCGCCTCAGTAGTTCTCGGAAACGTTGATTTCACGTTAGAAATACACATTTTTAGGCAATATCGTGTGATAAAAAGAATCTCAAATGAATTTTCATTTCATACGATGTATTATGAAACTCGTTGTGCGTTTTATATCGCCTCGCCAAGGCTCGGGGATATAAAACTCACAACTCGTTTCATAATACATCGTATGAAATGAAAATTCATTTGAGAACCTATATGAATACAATAAAGTGGAATACAATGTATATCTTAATGTATTGGATGTAGAAGTACTCACCAAATAGAGATCCTACGACATCCAGGTAAACTAAATTATACAGCGGGTACGTCACTGCCAGGAAAAGGTCTGCAAAGGCTTGATTTACCAAATAAGCATTACAGCTACGCCGCAGACACTCGTGTCTGACAATGACAACAATAACTAGCGTATTGCCTATGACATTAACCAGCGTTATCAGACCAAATACGCCGTAATAATACGCGTAAAATGCCGCACTAGTGTCCGTGGAATCGGTGCGATCCATATTATTTTCAATAAAACAAATTCTTGTTTTGATCTGAATGTTCCAAGTTTTCAGGAATTGATGACGTAGGGAAATTTAATGTCCAGTAAGTCCGATTTGATGCCATCGTTTATGACCTCAAGGACATCTCTTGTCAATTTATTAATTGAGTGCAATATCCCAAGAGAAATGGTTTTCGCATACATACTAATCAAATATCATGATTATGTTGCGATCGATAGGTTATGTAGTAATTCGTCTTATAGTTGAAAACGTTTTAATCGTGTCTTATCATGCTTATCGTGAAGGTATTTTTATGTCCCTTGAATCAAAGTTTCGGGGGCATGTAGTTTTTGGCCTGTCCGTCTGTTTGTGTGTTTGTCCGTGGCAAAATCTTTGGGGATAACTTTAGAATGGTAAGTGATAGGGATTTCGTATTTCACATGTGTATTCCTCGTGACAAAATCTTTCCATTAATATCTAAATTTTTGACTTCGTGACCTTGACCTTTGACCTACCTTTCGAAAACTTCAAAATTGGAGATAACTTTTATATGGCAAATTAAAGGGCTTTCATATTTCATATGTGTATTCCTTGTGACAAGATATTTCCATTGATATCTAAATTTTTGATCTCGTGACCTTTATGTTACCTTTGACCTATTTTTCAAAAACTTTAACATTGGGGATAAGTTTTGAATGGTGAGTGATAGAGCTATCAAATTTCACATGTGTAATCCTTGTGACAAGACCTTTCCATTGATACCAAATTTTTGACCTTGTGACCTTAACCTTGACCTTTGACCTACCTAACATATTTTAGTGTTAATTCTAAAAAAGATGCCACAGGGGGCATTCGTGTTTCACAAACACAGGTTTATTTATTATTGATATCATAGGATACATTGTAGTTTTAATTCAATGAAGAACCCTCTCAACTGCTGGCAACCAGTTGTGAAAAAAAGTAAGGCTAATTGTTATAATTTTTTTATTTGTATGACATTCTGTCTATGGAGATGGATTCTAATAAATTACTAAACTATAGTGGGTCTTCAGCATGTTATCATTTCCAAGATACGATTACCGTTTTAGCCCACCTCAGTCAAAAGCTCGTGTTAACATTCAGTCCGTCGTCTAGTCTGTAAAATTTTACACTTTCGACTTCTCCTATACCATTTTGAAGATTTTGATGAAACTTGGTATGCATGAAGTACTAAAGGTTCTCTATATCAATTTTATTCAATTCAACTCGATCCCTTCATGGGTAGATCCAGGGTAGGGTCAAGTAAGGCAACTTAAGGCAATGTACAAAATAACTTACAATCTCGTTGCCATCACCATGCCCCCCCCCCCCCCCCCCCCCCGTACTTCACATTACCCACTAGGACCTGGGCTAGGAGCCATGCACTCTCTCCGTCATCACCCATTATGCACAAATCGGGACTACTACAAATTCTCTTTCTTTTCCCGCACGGTTATTCATTTAAATATCCCTCCATATGCATTAGTGACTTCCAAGGACCTGGACCCCTTCAGAGACACCGTCTCCCAGGTCCCCCATCTAAGCCCCTAAAACACTGTCGGTTTTACCTTTTTAATTAGTGTACATGTAAATGTACATGTATATATACGGTTTTAATATTGCAACTCCGTTTTAGACTAATTTGTGAAAAAGTTATTCAGTCCTTGGTGTTAGACCGACAAAATCGGTCTTACCGGTTTTAATTCTCATTTCATATCAATTATGTATTTATATTTTTCTATTTCTTCTCTCTATATATGTCTTGATGTACGTATACATTTGGCTTATGTACAAGTACATGTGTATTAGTGTCCTTCAATGGACCCGGCCAATATCATTACCGGGGGTAATTTGAATGCATTTACCTGCGGTTTTAGAAATTTTGTTTATAATTCTTTTGATTTTAGTTAATAAATCTTTGATCGCTGAATGATATATAAGTCTCCTACCGGCATAAATCCATGTCCTGCAACTCTCCATAGAACGCTTCAATGAATGCCCACACAAGAAAGGGTATGGAAAACCGAAATTGTTATGAAAGTCAAGTCAAGGGGCCCTAAAGTTAAAACAAAAACTTGATCTGTATCACACTAAGATGTAGAAGTCAAGTCAGGAAAACCGAAAAATTCATGAAATTTGCTAAGTGCAAGGGCCATAACTCTTCTAAAATCAGGTCAATCAAAACCAAGCTCTAACTTGATCTGTATAACACTAAGATGTATTCATATACCAAAAATCAGTTCGATATCCCAAGGACTTATAAACAGAAGGATTGGAATCTCGTCTTTTCCCGTTACTATCTCGCGTGTCCTTTTGATATGCAAATTAGGCAACGAGATGTTAGGGTTGTGATATTCAAAACCATGAACAGTGGCGGATCCAGCGCCCCCTTTGCCGGGGGTCAAGGGGCGAATTTTGCCGATTTTTACTGAAAATGGGCAAAAATATACCTGTTTTTGGAAAATTTGGGGTCAGTGCCGGGGGGGCGGGCGCCCCCTCCGCACCCCCCTGAATCCGCCACTGATGAAATTCCTAAATATATTAATTATGACAACATAAACGACTTGAATAAGTAGAATGGATTATCCTGATCATTTTGGTACCAATATTTTGATATTACGTCTTGAAATAGCCGAGAAAATGGTAAATTAAATCGGGCCAGGCCGCCTATAGGTCACGTCGTACTCGTAGTCGTAATGGCGAGGGCGAACTGAGGCAGTTATATTATGGTCAATTATCGACATCTATGCATGAAAAATAATTCTATCAGATACAAAAAAGTCCAACTTTATTTTAAATTAAACAACTCTTTATAAAATAAAACAGAAACAATGGTTTTTAGATGGCTTGTTTACTTTCTTCGTTACAGGCCGTGGTAAACAGGTGATCGTAAACACCCCCTATTTTCGAAATCTTGTATTCTTATTAATATTCGGTATCATGAAATGAAAATGGTACTAATGCACTCATGCGAATTTATGAATTATTTTGATAAAAATATCCCTTGTGTTTATCGTGTCTTGTTTGAGAAAACGGGTCAGAGCGTTGACCTGCCTACGTCTTTTGAGAAAATGGCCGCGCGTACCGACGAGTGAAAACACCCATTTTCGAAGCCCCGTAAAACAATGAAATTGTCGAATTAATTAAATAGAATTGGTCCTAATGCACACTTTAGGTTTTAGTCTTTATTTTGATAACAATATTTCATATGTAAATCTTGTCTAGTTTGAGAAAATGGGTCAGAGCCTTGGGCTATCTACCTCTTTCAGAAAATGGCCGCGCGTACCGACGAGTGAAAACACCCATTTTTGAAGCCCCGTAAAACAATAAAATTATCGAATTAATTTAACAAAATTGGTCCTAATGCACACTTTAGGTTTTAGTGTTTATTTTGATAACAATATTTCATATGTAAATCTTGTCTAGTTTGAGAAAATGGGTCAGAGCGTTGGGCTATCTACCTCTTTCAGAAAATGGCCGCGCGTACCGACGAGTGAAAACCTCTATTTTTGAACCTCCGGTATACGATGAAATCGTCGAATAAATTAATCAAAATTGGTTCTAATGCACGCACTAGGTTTTCATTTTCGATTTGCCACCAATATTTTATGTGTAAGTCTAGTAATGACCGAGAAAATGGGACAGAGCATATGCCTATTTAACTCTCTTTGACGATATCTGGGTCATAACGGCGAATGTCAAGGCTCCGCTTTGAAGTAAGATAATATAACAATATATCAATATATTTTGATAAAATTGGTATTTATTAAAACAGTAAGATTTCTTCTACATGTACGTATCAATATTTTATATGTTTATTGTGTGATGCTTGAGAAAATCATGTTATTTGATCACCCTTCTCGGATTGGACGGGGCAATGTTTTGATCTCGTTCAGATCTCGTTACACGCGAGTTTTCGTTACTATTCTCAAGGCGGTGTAGAGAGTTGCGAATCCTTCTGTTTTTAAGTCCTTGGATATCCGAAGAAAAGTCCGGAAAAAGTGCAAGGACCATAACTCTTGTAAAAATAGGTCAATCGAATCCAAACTCAAACTTGATCTGTATCACATTCAAAGATATATCCACATACCAAAAATGAGTTCATTATATGCAAGCCAACAACAGCGAAAAAGTCCGAAAAACTAAAGTGTGACAGACGGACAGACAAACAGGGTGGAAACTATAATCCCCTCCGGCGAGCCGGTAGACTAATGAACAAGTCTCATTTTTTGCTCTGCGCCCTTATCTCGTGAAGTGGAATACAGTTTTTGCGGAGTACTCGTCACTCGAACACACTATTATCGTTACGAAATCTAAAATCACTACGCATAATAACTAGAACTTATATATTTTATCTTTTATGTTTCATAAAAATAATACGAAAAGACGATTTTTGTATTGATAATCAATATCTAATTTATCTAAAAGTAATTCAATAGCACTTATTCTTGTTACTAGAAATTTATATACGGATTACATTCCGCGCAGTCAATTCCGTTCAGTACGTTGCAAGGTCACCAAGAAATAGAACGAAGACAAACTGAAAAATGGCTCTTTTTCGCTCTAGTGCACAGCTTTTGAGGACAGCAGCCGAGGTTCGATTTGTACCTCCCCCTGCGCTATACCACAAAAATGTGAGTTGATTCTCAAGTGTATATTTTCGTCCCTCCATGGGACATTCAGTGATTCACTGATTGGCTGTACAGTAGTGTACAGGTGTACATGCAAGTGTGGAAATATTTATTTTGACATTTCGTTAGCAAGTGGGCAAGAGCATACCTGGTTGGATTTACATACTTAGCTACTGACATGTTAAAATACATAGTTGTTCATAGTGCTGTGTTGTTGCCAGACCAATGGATCACATTTTGATTATCGATTATAATTGGGAAATTTAACACATTATAACAAAGATATATTTGCATCATTAAACCATTTTTTTTTTAGAAAAACAGTTCATATGTCATACTGATAATTTAAGTCAACTGATATATCTTGGACTTAAGTCAGTATGCAAACATGTATGACACATTTTGCTGAGTATCCATCAAATTTACTACCGATGAAAAGTAAATTAATTATGGACAAAAAATGAAATCATGAAATATTTGACAGTTTTGCAGTATATTATAATAGAAGTATTTTTGTAATATCATGACTGGTCTGCATTAGACACAGGTTATAGTAATTATCACAGGCTGCCGATGTTTATCTATTAAAAAATATAAACCAACCTTTTTATTGTTTTTTATCATACGTACAGGGAAAGAGGAAAAGGTATTTTACAGAAATCGGGGCGAAAAATTTAACCTAAAAATGTTGACATGTTTTTTTACCTGCTGAATCGTTTATTTTAGTTTTCATATGGAAATCCAGGCATCGTTCAATTCGTTTACACTTCAGCTATTTGCTTCTATAACGCACAAGTCGAAATAATGTCACTAGAAGACACAGCACGGCCGTTTTCCTGCTCCCTTACCGAACCTCGACCTACTTCACCGCTGCCATTGTCGTTTAAATCACGTGATCGCTAATGACGTGTGCAACTCCGGGCTGAAGAAACAGAAATAAAATATAATAAATAAAAAAACGTCAAAATAAAATGGAACGTTTTGCAAAATTTTGTTTGCCTTATTTTTAGATTAGACTTATGCTACTTCATTATTTTTTAAAGCATTTATAAGCTTTGAATACATCGTAAGGTTTGGAGGTGTGTCTTATGACGTCACGCACATATTTCTGTTATTAGCGATCACGTGATTTAAACGACAATGGCAGCGGTGAAGTAGGTCGAGGTTCGGTAAGGGAGCAGGAAAACGGCCGTGCTGTGTCTTCTAGTGACATTATTTCGACTTGTGCGTTTTAGAAGCAAATAGCTGAAGTGTAAACGAATCGAACGATGCCTGGATTTCCATATGAAAACTAAAATAAACGATTCAGCAGGTAAAAAAACATGTCAACATTTTTAGGTTAAATTTTTCGCCCCGATTTCTGTAAAATACCTTTTCCTCTTTCCCTGTACGTATGATAAAAAACAATAAAAAGGTTGGTTTATATTTTTTAATAGATAAACATCGGCAGCCTGTGGTAATTATATATACTCGATACCATGGTCTCTCGGTGTCTTGGACTCTCTTGTAGTCCGGTTATCCACTTTACCAATAATACCTCAATAATACATGTAGACCTGTTTTCTTCATGTCAAGGATAAGTGTGACTGGTGTCCATGAAAATCATAAAGGCATTGTCATTAACATATAGTTTCATTTCTATGTAATGTCGGGTGCACGACGTTTCGCCCCATTGCAAATTTGCCCCATTGCAAATTCGACCCATGCTAGTTCGCCCCAGATTCAGTTAGCCCTGAATTCGGTTCGCCTCATGCCAGTTTCGGTTTGCCCCAAAATTATAACCGATTCGCCCCCACGTTATATTTAATTCGCCCCAACAATATTTCTATTCGCCCCAATCTTCAAACAAATAGTTCATCACATGTTCAAATGCAATGCCAGTGGCAGATTCAGCCAGGGTTGGGGGGGGGGGAGGGATCATGCATTTTAAAAGAAAACTACTGATTCTGTGAGACACAAGTTATTTAAAACAATTAGAAATAGCCCATGTACAGACACTCCAGAAATCGCTTTTTACTGGAATTTTCTAAGGGGATAGGTATTAGTATTTATTATAGTCAACGATTGCAAAAAAGGGCGAGTGTTCGATCAGAAAGGATCCAGTGCCCACGGTCTTAACGTCTAAGTACATGAAAGTACATGTAACATTACAGTCATTTCATGTTCAAACTTTATAAATCAGGGAATTTTATGAATCAGGAATCATGGCCCAAGGTTTTGAGAGATAATAAAACTCAATCGCATTAGGATATTTCTTGTCCAAATCTTATAACCAGAAAATAATGAACTTCTTGAAATGAACGATAACCTTCCTTTATTTAGGGGGACGATTTTTTTCAAGTGTGTGGGAGAGTGTGCAAATGGCGGGGAGGGGGGGGGGGGGCATGAGCGGATCTAGAAAAAAAATCAAGGGGTCCAAGCAGTCGGGGAGGGGTCCAGCCTATTGCTTTGAAAATTAATACGTAAAGGCGGGGAAAATCAGCATTTGACAGGGATTTTTCAAGTCCGTTTTTGGGTCCGATTATCGGACCCATTCCCAACGCCAAAATGGCCTGTATTTTCCCAATTTATGATTGAAATTTCCCAATTTGAACCTCTTTATTTTTTGTTAAAGTGTTATTCAATAAAGAACAATATAATGTAAACTGAAATACCTAGCAGAAATCCGACATCGTCAAAAATCTTTTATCCGGTACAGGTTTACCTTTTAGTCATCAAATTGTATCTCCAGTATTGGGAACCCAGGACCATGTCGTCTCACAAAAAGCAAATCTGATAACAAAAAATTACAAAAGGGATACATCTTCTTTGTAGAGGAAAGATACGTTCTTCAAAATAAAATTTTGGATAGTGACTATAAGAGAAACAACAGAAAATAGTTAATGTTCAGTAAATAGAATGAGGCGACTTGGACAACGGGAATGTCCCTTGTCAAACACTGACTTTGAATCTGAATCCTGATTGATCATGATCGTTAAAGTAGCCCCTCTGACTCTGAACAGATGCCTGTTCCAGATCCTAGAAGTTGATGTCCTTTGAAGCACAATCTAAAGAATAGATGGCTTTACTAGTAGTGTTTCTTTTATTGAAGACACTTTGAATAAGAAGGAGTTATATCTCTGTGTAATGATTTATTCCATTGAGAATCAATGAAACTGTTGGAAATTCCCAATTTTATTGAAACGCCGCGATTTTCCCCAATTTTAACGGACCCTGGACCCAAAGTAAAATACCCTGAAAAATCCCTGATTTGTCCTTCTAGAGGGTACTGACCCCTGAAGTAGCATTAGAAATTTCAAATTTCAGGTCCAATACATATTGTACGTCATTTGCTTACATTGAATCATACATGTAGGCTCCTTCCAGATTCAGTTCAGATTGATAAGCTCAAGAGGCCACCAATTTGCTTCATTTTCTTTTTCTTAAAAATTTTTCGTTGTCTAAAAGTAAAGAAGACCATAACAATTTTGCCAAAGTTAATTGGCGCGAATCCAGCCACATTTAATAACTAAAACACACAGTGAGATAATGCCGTAGTAGCGGCCCTTTGCTTTTTTTGGGGGGAAGAATAAGAAAGTTTATCGGGGCGTATCGATAATTCTTTGGGGCGAACTGGGTAGACACTTTGGGGCGAACCGAATACAAGATGGGGCGAAATGACAACTGTTTGGGGTGAACTGAAAATGGGGCGATCTGAATGTGGGGCGAATAAGCATGGGGCGAAATAGCAATGGGGCGAAACGTCTGTAATCCGTAATGTCACTTTATCTAAATGCAATCATGTATGTTAAGTGTTATGCCCCTAAGGGCCCTGATTTAGAAATAAATAATCATGAATCTTATAGGAATCTGATTGTAATTGATAATCAGTTGAAAGGCTTTCCCAGTAATAAATTTTGTTTATTCCATCCAATTCCCAACACTAGTACATGTAGTTGGGTACATGTACTTACTGTCCTGTTCGCTAAATCCAGAGCACCCTGTTTTGGCAATTTATTTTGTCCTCTGTAGAATTTTCCTATTGTTTCCGAGAATTAACCTCCTGTAGTTGTTATTGGAAATTAACTTCAACTTACTCTATCAGCTGCCTTCAAAACGCAATATGAAAAAGCATCCGACATCACACATTTTCAGTGATTTTACCATGCAAAATCCCTGAAGACATGGTAGACTTTTTATTTTCTGTCCTATTTCTAACTTGATTGACATACAGCCAAAACGATAGTATTTTCTGACATGACTAAAGGAGTACTGTAAAATTGATATCTTTTCGGAAGATGACAATATCATATTTTGGAGAAAACTGTGATTTAGTGAACAGGACAGTAATCCAAGCACACTTGCTGAAGGTTCTGTAAATTTGTGTTTGTTACTTTTGAAAGACCTGTTAGGTGAACAATATTCGAACTTAATATTGAGATAAAGCAGAGTGAAAGGGTAATGTTTTTGACCTTGACCTTGAGGTGTGACTTTTACCTAGAAAAATGTAATTTTGGGTTTAAGTTTTAGTTGTGAAAGAACTACAAGGCTAGGGGTACAATCTTTTAAACTTGGTTCAAAGATAAAGCATGGTGAGAGGATCTGATTGCAGGTACCAGTAACTGAAATTAGTATTCAAATATTCCTGACAGTAGCCAATTCTTTACGTGTACTATCTATGGCGGATGGGCATTATGCTTAATTTGTTATTCTTGTATGTAGCTATAAAGCTTCCATTCTTGTTTCATGTAGTGGCCTCATAAATTTTTAAATCTGGCCTTATAAGCTTGCAGAAATTTTGATGAATTTCATACCCTGTATTTTACAAAAATGCAACTGCACTTACTTTCATACCAAGGTTACTTTTGAATCTTTCAGGTTATAGATCATTATGAGAATCCCAGAAATGTTGGATCTCTTGACAAGAAGGATAAATCTGTGGGTACTGGACTGGTGGGAGCTCCAGCATGTGGCGACGTCATGAAACTACAGGTATTGATTTTGATCTATTTCATTGTTTAGATTGAGGATCACTGACGAAGGTTAAGTACCCGAAATATGCATGTCTGGTCCATGCTGCAAATTTATCTTTTTGTAAATGATGCTACAAAATGTACTATAGATTTGAAGACGTGTTACATTAATGTAAAGTTCAGCTTAAATAGACTGATGCTGTATTGTAGGAATTACATGTATGTTAAAAATGTAAAATATTTTGAAAATGATAAGCACAATTTGACATCGTATAGCTATGGCTCTATTGATTTTCAGAATCAGAGGGTAATATTAAAGGCACCGTAACTTGCCTGTAATGTCATTTAGGAACTGCACTGTATTTTTTTGTCCCCCATTCTCGCGGAAGCAAGGGGATTTTAAAACAGATTCGTCTGTCCGTCAGTGACAAAAAAAGCTTTAACCTTGTCCATACATTTCGAATGGTACCGGCAAATGATAGGGCTTTCATATTTCACATGTGTATTCCTTGTGACAAGACCATTCCATTGATACCAAAAATTTTTAACCCTTGTGCTTAAGAGTTTTACCTTCTTTTCAAAAACTTTAACCTTGACCATAATTTTTGGATGGTAAATGATAGGACTTTCATATTTCACATGTGCTCTCCTTTTCACAAGCCCTTTCCCGTGGTAACAAAAGTTTGGACCTTTTGTTAGAGTTGATATTTAGAATTTTGATAATAGTTTATACACGAGATATATTATGAAAACTTAAGAATAGGGGGAGGGGTCTGTAAGCATTTCTTCAAATACGAACACCCAAGAGTGAGGGACCACCATTCCTTGAATTCGATTTTACTATTTGAAGTTTATTTCTGATATCAATTTACTTTGCAGATAAAAGTTGATGACAGTGGTAAAATTGTTGATGCCAAGTTTAAAACTTTCGGCTGTGGATCTGCCATAGCATCAAGTTCATTGGCTACAGAATGGGTGAAAGGAAAGTCAGTAAGTAGTAATGTACCAGTATCTACATCTTAGTACTTCTCTTACAGTTGTTTTAGTATACACTGCCATCCATTAATTACTATACAAACAAGGAAATCGTTCTAAATTCCTTATAATTTTATCCTAATTTTTTCCATTCTGAACTTTAGAGATTCATAATGATTGGCTTCACATAATTCAAAATTATGAATTGTGATACTGAAAATGCCTATAGAATTTTTTTTTCATCGGCACAATTTTCTTTCAAAAATTGCCGTTTTTATATAAAAAATGAATAAAAATTCAAAAAATCGTAAATATTTTGGTCAATTTTGTTACAAATGATTTCTATAAAGTTCATATTCATAAATATAAGGCAATGAATTTGAAACTGTTCCATTTTCGAACAGCAACATGAACAGAAATATTGCATACTTATTTATGGATGGCAGTGTATGTTGTTCAGTCAGACACCAACATGTGTTGCCTTTATGAGTAAATTGATTCAATATACTTTAGAGTGGAAAAAGTGGTCTTCTAAATAAACATATAAAGTAGATAGATTTGTAGTACACGTTGAAAGCATCCGAACTATTCATCTGCTGCAGCAATATCATGTCCAATTTAAAGTTTTTCATTACATGTTACACGTTCTGTGATCCGATTTATTATACAAAATGTACTTTGAATAGGTTGATGAAGCCATTAAAATCAAGAATACAGATATTGCAAAGGAACTGTGCTTGCCTCCTGTGAAACTACATTGCTCCAGTAAGTTTGTTATATATACTCTAGACATACATGTAACAAAGATTCTTTCAGTACTCCCTTCAGCAGTTATATCAAATACGAATTCCTGCAACACGAGGAAGACATTTTGAATCAAGTTGCCAAGTGTTCATCTGTTTCTATGGTCGTCACACTTACACACAGATGACCATATCTTAATTTAAGAAATAAAAAATGACAAGCCGGGCTCTATTGTCTCATAATGCCCGAGTGTCCTCAGCCAATCCCATTTATGACCGAGCCGCGTCAGCGGCGAGGTGATAAATGTGATTGGCTGAGGACGCGAGGTCATTATGAGACAATAGAGCCCGGCTTGTCATTTTTTATTTCTATTCTAATGATGACCAAACTTAGATCAATGAAACACAGACGACAAAATCGATTCTTGGTAAAAACCAGTTCCTGCCGGTTTAATGGGTAGTCGTGGTTTATCGCTATAGGGCCTATATTGGAGAATAGAGCCCGGCTCGCGTCTGTTGTCTTAATAGGGGGAAAAAATCTAGTCATATTAGAATACTTGATCTACATTACACTACATGTACTATCCATAATTTACTAGTTGACTGACATTACTCTACCAACAAACTTGCAAGGATAGTCAAGTTACCTAGTGAAGATCAAGATCACTTACAAGGTCAAGGTCACAAAGGGTCAATTGTGTGCCATACGTATCATTGAACTGTAAAGTGAAATTTTCATGATAACTAGTCATACAGTTAACTACCACCAAAACTTGCAGGAATAGTTAAGCATGTTGAGACTCACATCTGAAGAAGACCAAGGTCAAGGTTATATCATATATTGTTAGGGCCAACCATGATCTTTTCTTGTGTAGTGAAATCTAATCATAAATTGTAAATGTTACCTTCCTCATCCAGATTTGTGTTAACATTAGCATACCTTTAGTTTAAAATTCCTTATTTTTGCAGTGCTGGCAGAGGATGCAATTAAAGCAGCACTCAAAGACTTCAAGATCAAGAACCAGTCCATGCAGACGGCAGCTGCAGTCGATTAAAGTCGGAATTTTGATGTCTTTTTTGTGTTTTGTACAATTTTTGTGAACCTGTGTTGGTATAACAAACAGTATATTACATGTTACATGTATGAAGTTTTATGCCAGCAACAATTCTGAAGTTTGATTTGCACTTAATATTGCATTTACACCAAAACTGCTGCATTTTTTCATCGAAATGTGTATATAGCTATTTAGTATTAAACCCGGAAGAAATTCCTACTTTGTGTACAGAAAGACTGGAAATACATTTAACATCTTAAAGCTAGAGTATTCTTATAGACAGTTACTATGTTTATAGTCAACATCATTTTTCTCCGAGTTTATCCTTGTAAATGATTTAAGATTCCGTACAAAAGAATAATTTTATCAGAGTTTCAGGAGCAAGTCTCTTTCATGTAGAATTTGCATTTTAATGCTACTTGTGCTATTGATATTAAAGTACTTGTTTTGTTATTCATTTTACATGTTTTATGTTTTAGTGCCGTATAAAAGTGTGGCAGACTGATTCCCAAGTGCTTCTATGCAAGCAAAATAATCTTAAAAATCATTTTATAACGTCGTGCAAAGATCTACATCCATACTAATTAGATCTGAATGCACCTTGAAGTTAATATTTCTCACAATGACCTTGACTTACTTCGTTTGAAATACTACACCTTCGATAAATCTTGTTGAATTTTTACCTCCACTATGCAGTCTTTCTTCTCCATTCACAAGTTATAATTAAGGTTTAAGTTAAAGGCAACAAGAAGTCCAAGTGGGCCTACATCAGTCCCATTATATATAAAAATGTGCAACTTGGTTAGAATTTTGTACTTCTGTTGTGGAAATAAAAGTCAAGAATAGGGGTTCTTGACCTAATGAGACCTTGAAGGTGATCTTGAGCTACATTGGATGTCGACTCCCTGCAAGTTTAATGTACAGTATTATATGTAAAGCATGTTATGTCAAAGTAGTAAGACAACCAGTCGGACGATTAGCGTGGTCTATGGCAACATAAAGATGTGTTGGTCAATCAAATTGATTGGCAGCATTCTTGGTACATACAATTTGATCAAACAAGAAGCCCAAGTGGGCTTATATTGCTCATCCGAGTTCCGTGACATGCAATATAGCAAGTAAGCATTGGAAAGATTTATTGGTTACTTCTTGTAAATTGATGCAAAACTCGGTGCAGTAGTTGAAAGGAAAGCGGTCTCCAGTAGAAATAGAAATGAAAGAAACTTGGTATGCATTCTTGTGCCTTATAGGTGTATCTAACAATTTTCATAGCAAGTCTAAATTTTGCTTCCATGAAGTAAATTACATAATGAACTCTCTCTGGTCTATTTTTGTGAGGGTACTGTATGCAATATCCGACGTCATATGTTAAAATCAACTTATGATGGTACCTGCTGAAAAATTCTGAAAGACTAGGGTCGGACTGTTATATTACATGTAACGTACTGTACTGTTGTCAAGTTACACACAGTACCTGCTGAAAGACTAGGGTCAAACTGTTACACATGTACTGTGCTGATATCAAGGTACACATGGTACCTGCTGAAAGACTAGGGTCACACTGTTATACATTTACTGTACTGATATCAAGGTACACATGGTAACTGCTGAAAGACTACAGTCAAACTGTTATACATGTACTGTGCTGATATCAAGGTACACATGGTAACTACAAAAAGACTAGGGTCAAACTGTTATATCTGTACTGTGCTGGTATCAAGGAACATATGGTACCTGCTGAAAGACTAGGGTCAAACTGTTATATCTGTACTGTGCTGATATCAAGGAACGTATGGTACCTGCTGAAAGACGGGTTGAACTGTTATACATGTAATGTGCTGATATCAAGATACACATAGTACCTGCTGAAAGACTAGGGTCAAACTGTGATACATGTACTGTGCTGATATCAAGGTACACACAGTACCTGCAGAAAGACTAGGGTCAAACTGTTATATCTGTAATGTGCTGATATCAAGGTACACATGGTACCTGCAGAAAGACTAGGGTCAAACTGTGATACATGTACTGTGCCGATATCAAGGTACACACAGTACCTGCTGAAAGACTAGGGTCAAACTGTTATACATGTACTGTGCGGATATCAAGGTACACATGGTACCTGCAGAAAGACTAGGGTCAAACTGTTATACATGTACTGTGCGGATATCAAGGTACACATGGTACCTGCAGTAAGACTAGGATCAAACTGTGATACATGTACTGTGCTGATATCAAGGTACACATGGTACCTGCAGAAAGACTAGGGTCAAATTGTTATACATGTACTGTGCCGATATCGAGGTACACATGGTACCTGCAGAAAGACTAGGGTCAAACTGTTATAAATGTACTGTGCTGATATCAAGGTACACATGGTACCTGCAGAAAGACTAGGGTCAAATTGTTATACATGTACTGTGCGGATATCAAGGTACACATGGTACCTGCAGAAAGACTAGGGTCAAACTGTTATAAATGTTGTGCGCTGATATCGAGGTACACATGGTACCTGCTGTAAGACTAGGGTCAAACTGTTATATCTGTACTGTGCTGATATCAAGGAACGTATGGTACCTGCTGAAAGACGGGTTGAACTGTTATACATGTAATGTGCTGATATCAAGATACACATAGTACCTGCTGAAAGACTAGGGTCAAACTGTGATACATGTACTGTGCTGATATCAAGGTACACACAGTACCTGCAGAAAGACTAGGGTCAAACTGTTATATCTGTAATGTGCTGATATCAAGGTACACATGGTACCTGCAGAAAGACTAGGGTCAAACTGTGATACATGTACTGTGCCGATATCAAGGTACACACAGTACCTGCTGAAAGACTAGGGTCAAACTGTTATACATGTACTGTGCGGATATCAAGGTACACATGGTACCTGCAGAAAGACTAGGGTCAAACTGTTATACATGTACTGTGCGGATATCAAGGTACACATGGTACCTGCAGAAAGACTAGGATCAAACTGTTATAAATGTACTGTGCTGATATCAAGGTACACATGGTACCTGCAGAAAGACTAGGGTCAAATTGTTATACATGTAATGTGCGGATATCAAGGTACACATGGTACCTGCAGAAAGACTAGGGTCAAACTGTTATAAATGTTGTGCGCTGATATCGAGGTACACATGGTACCTGCTGTAAGACTAGGGTCGAACTGTTATACATGTACTGTGCTGATATCAAGGTACACATGGTACCTGCAGAAAGACTAGGGTCAAACTGTTATAAATGTACTGTGCTGATATCAAGGTACACATGGTACCTGCAGAAAGACTAGGGTCAAATTGTTATACATGTACTGTGCGGATATCAAGGTACACATGGTACCTGCAGAAAGACTAGGGTCAAACTGTTATAAATGTTGTGCGCTGATATCGAGGTACACATGGTACCTGCTGTAAGACTAGGGTCGAACTGTTATACATGTACTGTGCTGATATCAAGGTACACACAGTACCTGCTGAAAGACTAGGGTCAAGCTGTTATATACATGTATGTACTGTACTGATATCAAGGTACACATGGTACCTACAGAAAGACTAGGGTCAAACTGTTATAAATGTACTGCGCTGATATCAAGGTACACATGGTATCTGCTGTAAGACTAGGGTCAAACTGTTATACATGTACTGTACTGATATCATGGTACACAAAGACAATCAGTGAGTAGTGTTCATTTCATTGAACATATTGTTTACATATTTATTGCAAGATATACCTACAGTGCAGGGACACCTTTTTAACCAGAAGTCTCTGATGAGACTAAAGCTCTACTGGCTGTTTTGTTAAATTCACTAAATTGACATCCATTTTCCAACCCTGGGGGACAGGGGCTCACACAAAATATCAGATGCACATCTACACCACAGACACATAATAACTCAAAAAGAATTTACTCTCAATGAATTATACTTTCTGAGATCTGGTGTAACAAGATTACAAAGACTTATATAGGAGGAAATGACCACACCCATTTTCAAAGACAGGTCAGTCTTAAACAGCATTTCAGGCACACAAATAGACCACAGACTCATGGAAATGGAAAGAAATATATCTCTCTGCAATTATAGTTTCTGAGAAATGGTATTCACTAGATTACATGGAGTTTTATAGGAGAAAATGACCACACCTATTTCCAAGACTCTGGGGGCAAGAGGCTGAAACAAAATAGCAGGCACACACATAGACAAGAGACTGATTATAATACAAAAAGAATTATCTCTCTATCAATTATACATTCTGAGAATTTAAGTTCACTAGATTACATAGACTTATATTGGAGACAATGACCACACCCATTTATGAAGACCCTGGGGTCAGAGGCTCAAACAAAATATCAGGTGCACAACGAGACCAAAGACTGATTATATTGCAAAAAGAATTATTTCTATATCAATAATACTTTCTGAGAAATGGTGTTCACTAGATTACATAGACTAGTATAGGAGTAAATGGCCACACCCATTTTTGAAGACCCTGGGGTCAGAGACTCAAACAAAATACCAGGTGTACAACTAGACCAGAGACTGATAATATTGCATAATTATTTCTCTATCAATTATACTTTCTGAGAAATGGTGTTCACTAGATTACAGACTTATACAGGAGAAAATGACCACACCCATTTTCGAAGACCCGGGGGGTCTGAGGCTCAAACAAAATATCAGGTGCACAACTGGACCAGAGACTGATTATATTGCAAAAACAATCATTACTCTATCAATTATACTTCCTGAGAATTGGTGTTCACTAGATTACATAGACTTATATAGGAGAAAATGACCACACCCATTTTCGAAGACCCTGGGGGTCAGAAGCTCAAACAAAATATCAGGTGCACAACTAGACCGTAAACCAAACTAAACGCAAAAAGAATTAGCTTTCTATCATTTATGGTTTCTGAGGAGTTGCGCTCACAAAAAATTGTTAACAGACAGACAGACAGACGGACGGACGGACGCCGGACAACATGGTATTGCATAAGCTTGACTGGTCTTTGACCAGTAGAGCTAATGATCATAATCAAAGAACTCGAATCCATCAAGATAAGTTTACAAATCACTATTGACCCATTTGGCATCTTTATGACATAATAACGGATGACGGATGTATTTGAAAAGTAGTTCATGCTCTTGAGGTTAAGATGTAACAAGTTTTGGTACCAACAGAAAGGTCTTTTCATAAGAACAATGTGAAATATGAAAGCCCTACCCATCATCATTCAAAAGTTACGGCCAAGGTGACAATTCTTGTAGGCAAACAGACAAGCTCTGATTGGGGGCACAAAATTGTCTGATTTTGTAGATATCATGATAAATCTGTGCAATGTTAATGGTACTTCAAAGAATGAATAGGTACCTTTACCTAGAGACACCTGGAGGATATTATAGTCCAAACATGTCAAAATGAAAACACTATTAGGTGATGATATTCAAACGCAGGCAATTAAATCAATACATGCACATCAACACAAAAGATTCATCAATGTTTCTTAGAGTCTTTATTTGACACGGTACATTAATTGTAACCATATGCCTCGATCACTTTCTGGTGCTTGTCAGTCTTCTTTGCAACATTTGCTTTAGCCTTTTCTCTTAATAACTGAAATGGAAAAGATACAAAATATCACCACAAATTCATAACATGTATGTTCATAGCGAAACTAAGAACTTTCTTAGAATACCAGGGGCAGCAAGTATAACGTGCACAAGCAAAGATATCTGACATCAAATAACCATAACTCGGCTCAAATACATATTTTGATCTATTTTTTTTGTGCACATGTTAAGCTTCATTGAAACCCATCAATTTTCAAGTTCATAACACACCCTTTGTTCTTCAGCAACACTTTCTCGAAATGTAAAGTCTATATGCATGTTGAGATATGAACAAATTTGATGGTTAAATGGACAGGGCAATTCCTATTTATCTCCCGAAGGGAGGAAAAAGTAAATGAATATAAAAGTCCCTTCCTATTAGCATCTAAATTAGAGTTCCTTTACCAAAGATCTCATATCTTTAAAGGATGGCCAAACTTACATGTTTATTCTGTTGAAATTTAATAGTAAGTCTGTTTCAGCTGGTGGTACATGTTTGATATCATGTATTTAATATCATCTGTGTGATTCGGTGATAAGTAAATCATCATCAACAGACAAACTATATTTTTTACCAATGTCTTGAAATAAATGTCCTTTGATCATCGATTGAAGTTTGTGTAAGAAGACAGCCTTCACATCTTATACAACTTATATATGTATATCAGATGTCACTAGTTGGTGATAGCTATCAATGGATATTGATTATACCAGAGTTCCTGAAAAGTATTGGTTTTTATCGGATTTGCCGTTAAAAATTTGGTCTGATAAAATCTCAACGATGACTATTATTTAGAACCATGAAAATCCCAAAATGTCGGATATTCAATGGAAATTTTCAAGAACTTTGTTTCACTAACAATTTTCAAGTAGACCAATTTTAATGTTCTATTTAAAGAGGAGCCTCCAATCACATGAATTATTTCCATATTCTAATTTTAATACCGGAGTTTCAAACAAATGGCTGTTTCTTCAATAGACAGCTGGTCTAGTTTACATGAGTGTTTTATTCTATTCAGATGAACTTGGGAAAATCTTAGGTATGGGGATAAGTAAATTCAATAAAGACTTGAATTTAATTCCAGATCATAAACTTCAATTTCATTCAGACGAATCAGAGAATAAATGATTTCAAGAACGAATGTAAACTAAGTTTCATCCGAGTTATTTGTCTAGGAAAATCTTACTTAGTCTACCATTCTCAGTGATGACTTTTTCAGTGGCCAAAAATACAAGATACATGTACTACCTAAAAGTTGGCTAAATTATTATAAAATAGAGAACTTGTATTGATCCAAAAAATATGGGAGCATAAATTACAGGTAATTGATGCTTCTAAGATAATCTGTTTCAGCTGGTGGTACATGTTTGATATCATGTATTTACTATCATCCGTGTGATTCGGTGATAAGTAAATCATCATCAACAGACTAACTTTATTTCCTACCAATGTCTAGAAACATGTTTTCTTACGGTAGATCATCGGTTGAAGCTTGTAGAAGAAAAATAGTCTTTACAACTCAATCATAATATGTGAACCTACGTACTGTCCCTCATTTCAGAAATAAGAAAACCACAATTATGTCTACTTTATCTTGAAGAGACATGCTTGACAAGATGCATTTTTGTACTCATTTTAGATTGGGTGGCTTCATATCTTACTCTGACGTTTAACACTCAGGTATACTGAAAACATGGAAATTTTTGCGTGGAGGGGTTGGTTGGGTTTAATTTTCACGCTTCAAGAGACTTCGCGAAAATTTCCCCCATGCAAAAATATCCCCACTGAATTCTTACAATGGGAAACACATTTTTATCGCAAGTATTTCTCCCATGTGTGATGTATTGATGTTATAATCGTGAAATTTTCCCCAAGCAAAAATAACCATGTTAACAGTATGTGGATGGGATAGTGAAATTCAGTGAAGACTTAATTGAAAGTCAAGTTCATAAACTACAGAGTTACTTAGAGGATAAACCAAATTTCCAAATGCAACTGTTTTTCCAGGGTTCTCACACCTGTTTTTTTTTGGGGACTGGGGCTGGGCCTTTGGAATTGGGGGAAAATAGCAGCAAATTTTCCAAAATTGGGAAAAAATATAATAGATTTTTATGCTTTTTCACATGAAATTTTGGATTTTTACAGACTTTCTCCTCTACCTTGATGAGTGTAGGAAAAAAGTAGGAGGAGCCAATGTAAAATAGTCAGAGAAAAGTAGGAATTTACATCATTCTAGTGACAATTTTTAGCAAGTATTTCAAACAAAATCAACGGTAAGCCACTTAAGAAATGTTGCAGACTGGTAATATTCACTTAAGGCATCAGTGGTTTTTTTGGTATTATTTTTTTGGTTGATCGAGGTATCAACACCAAAAATTGAGGGAAAACTGAATTGTGCGTGCTGATACCTTGATCAACCAAAAAAAAAATTACACTGATTACTTATCATTTCATTTAGTCGCATTTCAACGTTTATTTGCAGCTTTGAAACTGTGTTGCCAACAATGTTGCTTATGACATTGCTAAGCGCTTACACCCGGTTTGGGTTGATGCAAGTATCAACACAATTTCTTGGCAAATCAGAATCTTCGTCTCTTAAGAAAATTGATGGAAATTAAATGATCTTTGAAGGAATCTCAGGCTTTAATCTTTGATTATTTTCTTGTACAAATAATTGATTTTATAACATAATTCATTGGGAAAATTAAGATGATATTCAAATAATACACACAAAGTAGAGAATTTCAAAGATCTTGTAGGATAATATCTGTTTCAGCTGGTGGTACATGTTTGATATCATGTATTTACTATCATCCATGTGATTCGGTGATACGTAAATCATCATCAACAGACATCTATTTTTTCTTGTATAGTTCAGTTAAAATATCAGATTTGGTGGCTTACTTTATTTTCATGAAAATTCCAATTTTTACACATGTACTAAATGTGAAAATAATCTGTAATTTACAATGTAACAATAAACTGCTGCATGTAATGGATTCTGTCTTTTTGAGTTTTTTCCCATTGGTACGGCATCCGACGTAAAGTTATTGTATTGTCATCAAAATCTTTGGAAACAAGCAAAACATCCGTGAGAACATGCTTCAAATATGACTTTTCTAAAGGAATTTCACTGTCACAACGTATTTACTTCAGATACCGTCCCGAATGAGAAGTCACTTTGTATTTCCAACAGATGGGATAATAAATATTAATAAGGTCAAAAATATGAAGTTGATTCAGAGATGAATCTTGTAGGTTATAAGGTAGGAAATTTAAAGTCAAGGTCAAATTACCGTAAGTTGCTTCTTCTTATCGTGGAATCTCTTTGATTTCACTTTCCTCCTTGCTTCCAAGGTTGATATGACACCCTGGTACTTCCATCCAACTTCATGTGCAAGTCTGTTCAAATCACAGTACTGAAAAACGATCACGTCATATTTAATTTTTTTAAAATTCTGGTCAGTAAAATTGTAGTAGAGAATTTTCTTGAAATCTCTTAATAGCATTCTCATAATTTTTTTTTATGAATACAAATTGTATCATGTTTCATAAGTTCCCATCCTTTCTAAAGAATCACATACAAATAATAAACTATAAATGAAAGAATAAACAACATAAACATTTATCTTATTCCATACAGACATTCCCAATTTATAATTGTACATAATTGATAATTAATATCAAGGTCATGCCGTATAAATTGCATATGAAAATTTCTGTCTGATAATTTTCCACCTTTTTGCCATACAACCCAAAGCCTGAATGAAATGTACATGTAATTTCAGATTAAAGTTTCGCTAGAGATGTTGAGCTTATCTCCGCTAAAAGTAAATTGAGGTGAATCTTAGGCTATATGTACATGTACATCGTACTATAAAATCAGGTTTCTAACAAATGACTTTGATTTCAGTGTTTGCTCTTATGATCTATTTTAAAACGTATGCACTGCCAGTCTCAGTTGGTGGTACATGTTTGGTATCATATAGTGAATATCAAACAAGATTCGGTGTTAAGTAAATCATCATCAACAAGATGTGCATAAAACCTAAGCATTGTACTTTCAATGGATAAACGATATATGTTAAGTACAGACATACATGTCCCCTAGCTATTTATTGTACAGACTGTAAAAGTTTTACAGCAAACATTTGATAATACTTCTGTTCATCTGCCTTCTTTGTATTCCGAGTTCAATAATTTCCATATCAATAAGACTTCACTGTATATAAAGATATATTTTCTCTACACAATAATTTCATTCATCCATTGGACTTACACATTTTTCAAAACGTATATGTAAGATTTATGCAAGAAATAAGTGCATCTTGCAAAAAAACACCACTAAAGACAGTATGGCCGGACTGCAAAGTAAGTTTTTGTTACTATCTGGGTCAAGGTCACTAGGTCAAATATTATGACATAACTAGGTCAAAGTCCAAGGTCAAGGTCACTTGGTGAAAATTACAGCATAAATTGAAAGGTCTTGTCATAGGCAACCTACATGTATAATATAAAGTTTCTACTGTACTGTTCCTTAGATTTTGCTTCAACCAGAAACTTTAACCAAAATCTTTAACTAGGTCAAATTCCCAAGGTCAAGGTCACTAGATCGAATGTTACGGCATAAATTGAAAGGTCTTGTCATGGGCAGCTTTCATGTATAATACAAAGTTTCTATTGCATGCAGTTCCTTAGATTTTGCTTCAACCAGAAACTTTAACCAAAATGTTGACGACAGACGAACAGACGGTCAACGTCAATCTATAGACCGGAATTGCTTTGCAATCCGGCCAAAAATGTATATGTCATATTTATGCAGGAAATAAGCCCATCTTGCACAGCATTTGCAGAATTTGGACACCAAATTTTTCTTTAGAGACATTTACATACATTAGTATTACACCCCTAGCATCTTGTTCAGGATTTCACTTTTTCCCTATTCTTTTTTCCAATTCAAATTTAAAACTGCTTTTAAGCTTGATTGTGGCAATATGTGCTGTTAATACTAACTTTCCTGCAAGGATTCAGTCTGTTGACTCTAAGAGCTGAGGGTACGACCATCCTCTTCTGTTTGTCGTAGGGTGGTGGGATTCCCTCAAATACCTTTAATCTAGCCAAGGCTTCCTTCCCTCGTGTTAACTTGTGTGGCAGCATACCTATAGCATTAAGAGAATCATGTTCACATATCATATAAAACCAAAGTTATCAAATTCCCATGCAATAATTATCATATTCCCGTGTAATAAGAAAGACTATTAAGTCAGTTTTGGTTCAATTTAATGTAAGGCTCACATAATAACACAATTACATATATTTTGTCAAGGTTCAACTATTCCATCTATCCATGATGTAGACCCCCTTAATTTAGACTACACCCTTGAATTTTAATGACAAAAAGTTCTCAATTGCAGAGGGGAAAATATTTGACTTATGGTGCAAAACGTTAACAGAACCACTATTAGTTTTAGTCAACCTCTCACATTGGTCACCAGTTTACAATAAACCATTATAGAAAGATAGAATAAGAATACTTTAAAACAAGTAAACCATAACATAAAGCTAATCAGTATAGACTGAAAGACATGATACTCACTAGAGTAAATTACTGCTGAGCAAAATGTAAATCCAGAGTTCTGAATCCTGCTCAGGAGAGTCCAATTTGAGTAATAAATTGTATTGAAGTACATGTATGCTCCTTTTTTGATTATTAAGAAACATATCCGTTAGAAGCTACATGGAGACAAATCAGAGTTAAATACTTGATTTCACTATCAACATCAATGTAGGTAAGGTAACTCATCACTTCTGTCTCCTTATACATAGAACACTGGATTTGTAAAAACCATACCTCGTATTGCCTTATACACAGAACACTGGACTCGTAAAAACCATACCTCGTATTGCCTTATAGAAGATACGGCTAGGTGCCCTGAAGTGGAATGGACCACGTGTTGGTTTTACATTGCATCTCAGACGTAGGTATTTCAGGTACTTCACTGGAAAATGAAATTCATACATTCAAATCTTATAGTTTCACAAAATCTTACATTTGTCACAAAAAATTACATTCTCAAAACTTAACTATCTCATAAAATCTTACACAACATAATGCACTTCTTTTGTAAGATGTATTGTGCAAAATTTAGATATGCAAATTAAAGACAAGGATATATTTGGATGTACAAATACAGATCTTTGTGAGAAGTAATTGTTGCTTATCAATGGCTTCAGTGAATATATACATGTACTTTGTATTTTAAACATTTCAGTTGAGTACACCTTTATCTTACGGATCCTATTGCATGTACATAAACTGACACTGTTCAAGCATGATTAGGATATCATTTTTTTCTTACACTCCTGTTGGTATTTAATCTTAATTTGCACTCACTACTTCTTTCCATAATAAGTTTTCAAAATTTCTTTTCATGTGATTTCATCATTATTATAGGTACATGTGTACACATATTACTAATATTGTTAAGAGGATACATAAGCCTCACTCACCCATTTTCTAATCCTTATGGGTTTTTTTTTTTGAATGCATCAGTATCACAACATAGACCAGTCAGAGCGAAGTTCATCACACCTAATTACATCAGTAATAGGTAAGATAATACATGGAGCATCATCCTGGTCCATTCCTTTTGTTTTATTTTTCTTAACACTTATTTTCAGTTCACTTGTTCCTGTTTAAGTTACCATGGTTTCCCAATGTTTCCCTTGTTCCTGTTTAAGTTACCATGGTTATCTGATGTTTTCAAGTTACCAAATAGTGCATTTAGTGAGATACTTACACTTGTTCCTGTTTAAGTTACCATGATTACCTAATGTTTCACTTGTTCCAGTTCAAATTACCATATGTTTCACTGCTTCCAGTTCAAGTTACCATGGTTACCTGATGTTTCACTTGTTCCAGTTCAAGTTACCATGGTTACCTAATGTTTCACTTGTTCCAGTTCAAGTTACCATAGTTACCTGATGTCTATTTAGTAAGATACTTACACTTGTTCCTGTAGAAGTTTCCAGAGATGTTGATACCCTCACACCTCACCACAACTACTTTCTGCCCTGTAATTTATACCTCATGTAAGTATATGCACTTAATATTCTGAAAAATACTCCTGAAATATTCTGTGTGTTTGTTTATGAGCTTCTTTTCTTTTCCTTTGCAGAAACCAATACAAGACTTAAGTATATAATAGAAATCAGGAGATACTTAATAAATATTTCAGATTATGATCATACACGAAAATTTCAATTTCATAAGGTTTCTCCACAATTTAATAGCTTTTATATTATGACAATTTTTTTTGTTACAATCACAAACGTTGCTATGACAACTTGTTGTTGAGTTTAAAGTGAAAATTCCACAAAATCAGAAATCTCAGTGTCAATTTTCTTCAATGTCTTTCAGACAATGTAGGTAATATTCATCATCACAGATATCCGACGTGGAAACAAATGCACATATAAAATTATGGATTTTTTCTAAATCAAGAAAACTTACATTATATAAATCTTACAACCAAAGGTATGTCATTCAAATAAGCTCAATGCATTTATGTCTACATGTATCTAAAATCAAAATATGTTCAAGAGACATGAGTATGTAAGCACAACAGATGCCTTACATGTATGTTTGTGTGAAATCAAAGATTCAGGGAAACTGGTTTTTTGTTTCAATAAATTTCATTAAAAAGATATTCATATGTAACATAACGGATTAATTCACATTTTAAATGTGTTTTCCTTAGGAAAAGACCTTTTAGTTTCATTTTCAAATAATACTTGGCAGAGAAGACCCAAAAATATTGCTCAAGAAACATTAACTCATTTTTCAGTTACTGGATATATCAAAATTTGGTAATTTAATAGTAGTAATCTGATGCTTACATTAACAGTACATAGAAATCAATCTGCATACTGTATGACATCTAAATCATCAGTGGAAACTAGTGTACACGTATACAATATACACCTATTGTCTTGTTAGAGTACTTTCATCTTCCCAAGTCACGGTGATTGATTCACTTCTCTACTCTTCAAGAGTAGAGAAGCGAATCAATCACCGTGACTCGTGAAGATGGGGTACTGGTAATTGCAACATGCTTTCTACGTGAATGATAGATCAAATCATACCTAATCCACATGTACATGTAATTTTTGTCCAAAACCATAATAGAGTATGTGTACAAGAATCCTCAGCACGTTAACTGTCTGCATTATTCCTCAGACAATGTAGGTAATTAAGACATCATAGGATTCTACTAGATACATGTACATGTATTGTTTAATTTCAAGCAGTATTGGATAACATGTAGTTACTAGTATACATGTATATGTATTGGGTATCTTTCATTTACATCTTGACAACTTAAGATTTTGAAAGCAGTTTTCTGATTGAAAACATAATATCTAAATTCAAATCTTTTGGGTTCATTCAGAAATTCAGTTTGGGAAGCCTTGTATGGTTGCTTAGATGTCAACTATACCTTGTAAAATTGTCTTGGACACAAGAGCTGCTAGTCTGCCTAATAGATGCCCTCTGGCATCGATAACAATGGGCTGAAAAAGTCAATGTTTGTAATACATATTCAAGGGTCATTTATGTCAGCTCAAATCAATCAAGATAACATCTAAAATCAATGCAGTGGGCAACGTTCATTTAAAATCAATTTAGCTTTTGAATTGCGGCTCACTTCTAAAACTGAATGACAGGATTCTGACTACTTTTATATTATGTAAAAATTGAAATGAAACTGATACCATTCAATAGATTTGCTTAGACGTAAATTTTGATAAAAATTATAGAATAGTCATTTTTTTCTATTAAAATGAAAAGTTCCTGTGGTCCTTTGTAGGACCGAAGAAATGGGCAAAAGGCAATAATTACTGCTTGGCGATAACAAATTCCCGACCGATAACCAGTTTCCAAAGTGAGTCGTGTGGGCAGTAGACTACTGCAGGTGGGGCACCACCCCTAATTTGCGAGATCGTCTCTACAATGCGGTATTATCTCTGAAGTGGGTCGTGAAAATATCTCTCAAATGCGAGATGATTGTGATCATATTGAGAATAAATCTGAATTTTGCGGAAAGAACGCAAAAGCGCATGATGTTTCCTGTTTGGTCCGAATTTCCTCTGCCCAATAAACATAAAAATGTTTACCATCAAGGTATCAGATGCTGCAATGAAGCAGGAACTTGAAAATTAGAGATGCTTCAGGCTGAGAATCTTACCTACCCCTGACTTCAATGTTTATTTTCACCTTGAAATAAAATTTCTTTGATGGAAAAAGCCAACTGATATGGTTGTGACATCTTTGAAAAACGTTTCTATGCACTGACCCGGATATGACATTTGCATAATAAGCCAATGAGCATCAATCTAGTTCACTGCCCTACTTTCATTATCAGTTCCTGTCATCATGTATGGAGCGCAGTACGTAACATAGACTTGTGTATGTTGAATGTTCAGCAACATTGGAATTTTCTTTAATGCTCCATCGTAATTTCAAATTGGTATCATCTCAGACTACTGAACATCGAATAATTTTATTCATCATGTTAATTTAATGTTTTTTTCATAGATTGATAGAATAAATGCATTTGTGAAAAAATACCAAATACCATACCAAATTAATAAAATGTTCTTCGGATTTTCTTGTGGAAAAAAGGGTGCAAGCGAGTGAAAATATAATTATTTTATTTTTATTTTAAGTATTGCAGTTTTTAAGGGGCGAGCAAGTGAAATACTTTTATTTTTGATATACTGTAGATTACCCCAGTAACACATTTCTGATGTTTTTCATACTCAAAAAGGAATCTGGTGACTGGGAAGCGTGGCACATAAGCAGTACGGAAAAGATTTTCGAACATTTTACCCTCCTTGACTTTCAGTTCCATGTATACGGGACAACAAATTTGCACCCAACAAAATTTGTCAAACACAAGAAGTATCATTTTCTTCGAAATTTGCACAATCTGAGACTTCTAGAAAGGACCTCGCACGAATTGATGGGAAATTCGCCCAGATAATAAAATCTCCTCCAGGGTTACTTAAACTATTTTTAGGTATAAAATATATATTTATGGATAGAAAAACTTGTAATCTTTAATATTTACTCAAATGTTTATCATTGACATTACCTACTTGGCATTTATTCAAAATCAAAGCAACGGGGGGTCCACCATTTAGAGTCCGTGGTATTACGTTATAAAATTCAATAAGATGAGATGAAATTGAGAAAATCGTTTTACTCCGAGTTATATTAAGTTATCATACATTTAGTGATTTAATAAACGGTAGAATTATTGTCCTCCTTCAAAAACTAGCATTTCTTTTCCGTATTCAGAACTACATTTTTAAAATCAACAGTTTCTTTGAATATCGATCAGTAGGCACTCTCTTGTAACGGAAGTTTACAGATGCAAAACGAAGACATGCAGAAGACTTCAAATTATTCTCAATTTTTTTTCAATTCAAAATTGTAAATGGTAATTGCAGCCTTATTTTATTGTAGCTGAAAATTCTCCTTCTGAAAAGGTCTTTCCATATCGAATATATGCCACGTGTAGTAGTATCATAATCATATTTGAATTTTGCGGAATTTTTCGGTGTATTTCTAGACTTTTCCTTATACTTCGGAAGTCTTCTGCATGTCTTTGTTTCGCATCTGTAAACTTCCGTTACAAGGGAGTGCCTACCGATCGATATTCAAAGAAACTGTTGATTTCTTGATTAATGCGTGTTGTGCTGGGGAATTGTTATTTTTCTAAGCTGTATTTTTGATAAAAGAGGGTTGCTAATGCAGGGAGTAAAATTAGCACTCGCCCAGTCGCCATCGGCGACCATTTTCACGACTGGGCGACTAAAACTTTGACAAACAGTCGCCCAGATGGCGAGTAGGAGATATCGTTAATCATATGTCGGTTTTCAATTACATAGCACTTCTCTCTATACTCCGTTGAGTGAGTACTTATTCACACCTTAAAGGTAGATTTAAATCCGTTTCGCATGACTGGCTACAGTAGGGAGCTGTCGAGGGGCCAACAATGGGATTAAAGTTATCATGTTACCAGTATGATAAGGGGATCGATAGCAGACAATTTTTAAAGACTCTTTAAATATTAAAAAAATGAAAATAATTAAGACATCAGGCATTTGTTCAACAAAGGATTTACAACTTTTTTTAAATTATTAGTTTAATACATGTAGCAATAGGCAACCATATTTTATCCTACCCATTTTCTTCAAACCTAATGGCGATCAAGCACAAATTCACAGGGTTGGGACCCCCTGGAATTGCCTAAAATTTTCAGGGTGGGGGGAGGAGGGTAGAACCCCTGGAATTTGTCGCCAAATCCTTGTTTTTCAGGTGAGTGGGGAGGGATGGGATCCGACTCCCACCGGAATTTGCCTTAAAATCCTTATTTTTTCCATTTTTTTTCTAAAAATGAATGCACCCTTAAAAAAAGTTGGGCCCCTAATTTTCTAGCTGGGCCCCTAAATTTCATTTTCTAGGGGCCCAGCTGGCCCCTAAGTCCTGTAGCCAATTTTACTCCCTGTAATGTCCGATTTATAGAGGACGCAGTCCGCGCCGCAGGCGCGGACGTTGTCCTCATCAAGGTAACACGTGTATATATATAGGAAAAATGGTGTTTTTCTATGCTATACCTATAGGTTCCAAAACCGTGGTCAATGACGTCATTCTCCCCATTGCCCATTTGATCGGCGTGAAGCGCAAGCTTATTTTTTTGACAATGTCCCTTGACGACAGAATGAAACCCATCGATGACCAAGATTTCTCGATCTCCTTTGAATATTCTTCTTTTGGCTTACTCCTCCAGTGTCCCAATGTATGATTTGTACTTTGCTTCACGTAATACTGACATTGCACCATCATTTCCAACATATATCATGTTTAGTCCGAATATCCTCTTTGAAAATTACAACGTGACGTCAGCATACGACGCAACGTCAGCATACAACTTTGTTTCGCGGACTTTCTTTCATCGACAGCTCCCTCAGAAAAATCCATGGATAAACTCATAATGCTGGGAGAAAAAAACAAACAAAAAAATATCAGCGCGATCAGCGACTTACCGAACTTCATTCTGTATTCGAGGATGATTTGCAGCTGATATTTTGATACCTGTAGATCGAATAATGTGGTTTCTCTCCACATATATAAGATCTACATGTAGAATATACAGGAAATCTATGCAGTGTAAATCCCAACACAAACTTCTAAATGTCTGCTGCCTTTGGTTCTGTTTACAACGCGTCACAACTTACGTCATCATTTACAATATCTAGTACAAATAGGTCAACACAGCTGGGGCTCTGTTCAAAGCATGAAGTATATTTTTTTTCTGTCAGAAATAAGGCTGGGTATTTTTTCCCTTGGAGGTAAATCATAAGCGGATCCAAGATAGGGGGGTGAAGACTTCAGATGTTTTTAGAAAGGGGGGTTGATTGTATTCAAAGGGGGGGGGGACAGGGGGTAGATTTCTACTAACTTCTCTCCTTCTCTCCCCTGTCCCGCTCCCTTCTCCCACCTCCTAACCTCTCCCTCCCTCCCATCAGCCTCCCTCCAGCTGCCTCCTTCCTCCCCCTCCCATTCATCCTTGCCTTTAATGGGGGTGGGAGCAGACATGGGGTACCCGCTCTCTCCGCCCCCTTATCTCCCCTCCCACACCCTTCCTTCTTCCCCCTCCCTCTCTCCTTCCTCTCCTTCCTCCCGCCCCTCCCCCTCCCTTTCACCCTCTTTTAAAGTAAAGGAATGAGCAAGAATTTTGTCTTCAGATATTAAATTGGAAAATCATTTACATTATTTAGAAGGGAAAATCCTGTAATACTAATGTTATACTGTACTTAATTTGTAAGTTTTAACCCCTTTTTCCAGATCATCCCATAAAACGATATATTGCTGATAACACCATAGACGGCGCCGAAAAGGAAGTTTTCTCTCTCTTCTACATTTTGAATGCTAATTTTTCCGCCAATTCCGGTGAAAGTAAAAGGGGAGAGGGGTGGGTGGGTGCAAGGGAGGATACATATTCCTGATACGACAACTGACATTTCATCACCCAATGAAATTTAAAAAGTAAACATTTAAAAGTTTAATTGAATTCATTGAATAATCAAGATACATGTTAATCTTACAATATATAAATACTTCAGAAAACAGTAAAATTCTTTTTTCTTTTTTTAATTTTAATGGTTTGTGCCCACAGTTTTCTTGCCCGAGTTTTCTTTTCCTTGGTTTTCGTCAAGGTCCAAGGAATTAAAATGTATAGATTAAGATGACATCACTTGATCTTTTCTTATCTGTCATTTATGTTTCAAAATTAAGCATTGCGATTTCATGTTTTAACTGATTGTTTTGTGACTTTGAGAATTGTTTCCCCGCATTAACGAGTTATGTCGTGCTGTCGATCTAGAAATTGTCTATATAGGATTTCAAGAAAAAAACTAATGTAAGGCTGATAAAGACGATAAAAAATGATGCTGGAAAAAATAACAAGAACACACATTGTATGACATATTTTATTCTTATTAACTTAGTAAAAAATATTCAACGATGTATGGTGAAAATTGGGTATTAATTCATTGAAATTATATTTCATCTGCGTCCTCACAATGGCTTTGCCATAATTCATATTAAAGGTAAATGATGTGTAAGTGTAAAAAGAAACGATGTGTATCCCCTGAGTCGAGAACAAGATGGCGGCCCAACTTGCGCGCCTTTCTTCTTTCTCCTGTCTATCGGCACTATGATGTAAACATAGAAACAGCTGACCGGGAAACCACCGTAGGTTAAAAACACAGGCAGAAAAAAAATTATCTTAGCTATGAGCGCCTATGTGCAGCATGTCTAAATAAGTAAATTAGTATACCAGACATTTCTCAGGAGAATTTGTTAAGTGAAAATTAAAGGGATGATTTGGTAGTCCAATGAATATCCATTTGTTTTGTTCTTTGATTCAGTGGCATGACAAGTGCCATCAAATTGCCAATGTCTTTCGAATTTCCTCTGAACTTATGTTTAAATGCGTTTTATTATTAAGAAATATTTAATTTTAAGCTCATTTAAGACAAACACTTGAAGGATGACTGACAAAGCGAGTTTTAAACAACGTATGAAAGGGTTGAATTCACTTAGAACAAAGATATGTTCACATTTAGTTTAAAATTTCAAGAAACCTTCGTTTGGAAACCCATGTTGAGAAAAAAAGGAAGTGCTATGGGGTTCCCACGTGGTCGAAAAGCGGACCGGAAATAGATAACAAAACTGGAGACGGTCTAAATATTTCGGAACGGAAAATGACCAAATTTTTGCAAGGGCGGATTTAGGGGGGTTTGAAGAGTTCGGAAATCCCCCCCCCCCCCCGGTTTCCGATTTTAATTTTTTTGGGGTAATAACATTACTGGTCGCGGACCAGTGGCCGCCCGGGACCAGTTACCGCCTACTGCATTTTAGAGGGACTTAGGGTTGAAATAATGACATGAAAATTTGTCAGAAGGCTTATATAGACATATATTTTACTGATTATGAAAAAAATTATCTCATTCGGTCGCTAGATTTGTTAAAATAACAAGAAGAGGATTATTGACATGAAGAAGAAGAAGAAGAAGAATTCTGGGGTTGGGGAGAGGGTAGGTGTATTCAATCAATCAATGTGGTCGTTTGCTTTGGGATTTTTTTTTTCATAAAAAAGGCACCATACAATCAAAATTACTTTTATTACTGTAACAGCACTGGAACAAAATATTTCAGTTTACAGAAATAGGAGCCAAATAGGCGGTAACTGGTCCTGCTGTCTTGCAAAAAGTGTCTAGTTACACTTTAAGACATTATATAAACAAAATAATCAAATTTTTCAGAGAAAGTCGTATATAATCCAGTGTGATAAGGGTACACCATTGTCCATCCAAAGTTTCAATCAAATATTTCATCAATTACAAACTTTATTAGCAAAAAACCCTGAAAAATAGGTGGCCACTGGTCCTCCACCAGTAGCACTCCAGAAAAACCTGCAAACGTAGTAAAAATTGCTTAATGTCCACCATAATTCAGCATCATAGTTTTGATACAAAAGTTACAAAATTTTTCTGATTTAAATTCTATCGCATATAATCGATTCGATACCGTATGACTATCAATTGGAGTATTTATGGATTCGTACAGACAATCCCTAAGCTTTTGTAATGTACGTCGCATAGTGGGGTTTCTGTTTATTTTTTGCCCGAAAATTGGTCCTCATTCCAATGAGTTAAAGAGGATCCTGACGATAATCTCAACAGTACTCACAATAGAGCACAAAATTAAGCTTCGACGGACCCCTAGCAAACTAGAGGTAGGACCAGGTTCCCGGGAGGAGTAAGCATCCCCTGTTGGCTAGCCGCACCCGCCGTAGATGTTTAAGCATGAAAATGAAAACTATATAAAATGCATGCACTGTCTGACTTTATGTCTATATAGGAAGTGCTAATGCGACAATGTCAGGGAAATATATTCAATTATATATAAAAGGTAGATAGTCCCTTTATGCAAGGACTTATAAACTGTATATAGGTTCCTTGCTTTATGTAATTACGTCTGATCTGTCCCTCCCTGTTTTTCTGCCAAATCTTGATTCCTAGATGATTTTTGAAGGAGATATTTTCAAGCTTTTGAACTCTTCATATGGATTTATAATGTCCATCTAAAGCCTGTATGGTTTTTTAAACTATCGTTAACAAAATCATTTGTGGAGCTGAGGACTAAAATCTGAGGGACCCAACTATAAAACTTCATACAAATCTGACAAGCAAAAGAAAATATATATATAAAATAGCAATCCAATGAATGCTGTCGCCTGCGAAGTGGTCTGATTTTCAAAAGTGAATCAAGGTAAAGGTCACTAGGGCAAAGATATCAGTATTAGTAGGAAAGTCTTGTCAAATGAAATTTACATGTGGAATATCAGACTAATACTTACCATTTACATATATGATCAGTCTCAAATTTTCAGAAAAAAAGAAGGTCAGTCGTCTAGGTAAAGGTAGCAAGGTCAAAAATTTCGTTAACAAAACAAAGGTTTCATAATAAGAAATAAGCATGTCAAATATTAAAGCTCTATCACCTAAAAGCCCATCTTAATATTTTGAAAAGTAGGTCAAACTAAAAAAAAAACCATTGTGCCAATCGAAAGGTCTTGCCATGTTTAAAGCTTTTCAAAAGCCATAACACTTGCCAATCAAAAGGTTTGGCCATGTTAAAGCTTTTCAAAAGTAGGTCAAACGTCAAGGTCACGAGTAAAAAAAATGACATCCGTAGTTCTAAAGGTCTTAACGCAACCGAGGAATATGCATGTTATATATACTTGTAACACCGTATCACTTACCATTCAAACTGTATGGCCTAGGTTAACGTTTTCAAAAGTAGTTCAAAATTTAAGGTCAAGGTCACAAGGTCGAAATTATGGTATCAGTCGAAAGGACTTGCCACAAGGAATACACTTGTGAAATATATAAGCCCTATCACTTACCATCCAAATAACAATTTTTCAAAAGTAGGTCAAGGTCACAAGGTAACTTATTTTGGTATCCATGGAAAGGTCTTGATACAAGAAATACCCATATTGGATATGAAAGCCCTATATATCACTTACCATTCAAAATGTATGGCCAAGGTTTTAAAAAAGTTTAAGCAGACAAGCAGGTATAAAACAGACAAACGGGAAGACAAACGGACAAAAACTATATGAACTCCAAATCTCCGACCAAAAAAGTAAGAAAAGAAAAAAGACCCTCAATTATGATAATATTTACTAAAACAAACGACAAACATCAAGCGAAACACGTAGGTCATAACGAGGGTTGATAGGCGATATAGCTAGAGCTAATCCAAGCTACTTAACATTAGCGTTAATCCGCATGTTTTAGTTTTAATCAGGACTCGGTTGTCAGACTAGGTTAAAATTCTACACCAATAAATAAAATGGATATTACACGTGTAATGAAGTACAAGATTTAGAAATGATGATTTGAAAATCAAATTCTATGTAAGGTAAGTTTTTTTTACTTTGACTCATTTTAATGCTCAATATTCTAAAACAATTTACCAGGGTAGGAATGAGACTGTAAAAAGCTAACATGAGAAATATATCGAACAATTTATTTATCTGTGATTCACATCAACGACGAACGTACGTACGTTTCGGCCATTAGGCCTTCATCAGCGGACTTTCTAATAATTTTTTTAGTGTATCCTCACCATAAGACCATGTTCCCTAAACATGGCCGAAACGTACGGCAAAAAGAAAACAAGTGTTTTAATGCAATTATATGTCAAGAGACTTTGTGGTAAATAAAAAGATGAATGAATGAATGAATGAATGAATGAATGAATGAATGAATGAATGAATGAATGAATGAATGAATGAATGAATGAATAAATAAATAAATAAATACATAAACAACAATAAAGTCACTTTTATAGGTAAAGTAACATTCAATTCATTCCTTTATTTTTCCAAACGTTTCAGCCATTGGCCTTCATCAGTGGAATGTTTATAAAATTGAGTGCAAAGATGGCGTGCAAAATGTTTGTAAATAAAATGGTAACATTAAAGTTTTTCTTAATTCAAACTAAATCTATTTGCGCATTAAGTCCTTCTGGCAACAGGGTTTTGAGTTTCTTTATCCAGAATGACTCCTTGGTCAATCTGGAAATTTCTCCGCCGAATGTCTTTTCGATTCCCACTTTTCGAAAATCCCGTAATGTGTGTCCATTTTTGTTGAAATGTTCCGTTATGAGATCGCATTTTTTATTTCTTACGTTTGATATGGTGACCATCATGCGCTCGTACAATATTCTTCCCGTCTGTCCTACATATACTGTTTTGTCGCACTTTTTACATCTCAAACTGTATATCAAATTTTGCGTTTTGCAGTTGAGATTCCCCTTAATTTTGTATTCCTCCCCGTCCGTCCCAAAGTGCATATGGCGCATTTTTTTCCCGCATGGTTCACTTCCGTTTGATGATTTAAAACATGTTGTTGTGCTTTTTATGGACTAGGATGTCTTGAATATTTTTGTCCCTTCTGAATGCGATGATTGGGGGTATCGGAGAAATTTCTCTCATTCGTTCTGACTTGTGCAGTGTTGTTAATCTCTGTTTTACTATTGAGTGTATATTGGGAAGTCCATCGCTATATCTTATAACCAATGGTACTCTATCGTTTTTCTGTTTAGATTTGTATTTGAGGAGATTCGTCCTATCCAATTTGTCTGCTTTTGCTAGTTGTCCTTCCAATTCATGATTTTTGTATCCTCTTCTCGCTAGCTGTTGTTTTAATTCGTTTCTACATTTTTTATAATCGGTTTCTAAGGAGCATATTCGCCTTAGCCGAAGTCCGAGACCGTAAGGGATAGCACCTTTTGATTTCCAATGTGCATGTAGCGAGAACTAAAAAAAAAAAAGAAAAAAGAAAATCAGATTTAACATTTATATGTTGATTTAGGAATATCTGAAATAACCGAGGAAAAGAGGTGTGTGTGGAAAGGGGAGGGATAGAAAGAAGTTAATTGTCATGAAAATGCCTGTTATTTCCATTGGTTTCGGTCTACTCATAATATATTGTATATTATTTTCTGTTAACATTTTTTTTTCACATTGGATCTGTGCTCGTGTATATGCTTTTTCTTTGTTTTATTCAGTTTTTTTTTTTATTTTCTTCTTTCATTATCAATAATATATGTTCAATTTTCAATATGCACTGATGAATTTAGAATATTTGAACATGTTGAATGTCGGGCTCTTAGTTGAAAGTTAAGTGTATAATTATGGATTAAATATGAAAATCAAATGGTGCTACCATTAAGTAAATATAGTGACCCCATCTGTTGACAACTCATTATATTTATTTCATATAATCCGATCTTAATTCACAAAAAACTCACGTAGGTGTTCCGAGATATGACCCGTTTAAAAATTAAGTATGTCGCAAGCTTGCATTTGAATGAACTTATATCGTAACAAATTGCGCTTTTTTAAATGTAGAATTATGGAATTTAATTCTGTCATTGTTCTTGAACCTTACACAGATTATGGTGTTCAAGGTAATACAAGAAATTATGGCATCGGAAGATAAAAGGCATGGCGACAGTGGCATTTAATACTATTACCTCGGTAACAGAACACAAATCCCTTCTGTATAGTATTGTATGGCGACTTTTATTAAATTGCGTTAAAGCACATTATACAACCCTCATTCTGGCCATTTAGAATGAAGATTATTATCTATGACTGGCATAATGTTTTTTTTTTTTTTTATTGAAACCTACCGTTAAATTATAATATAAAAAGCCGATGAAGTCGTCTCTTTGAAATGCTAGTACATATGGGATATAACATATAGGCTTTACAATTAACTCTGTGCTTCTATTATGGTTCCCCGAGACCAGACCTATATCCCGAGGCGAAGCCGAGGGAAATAGGTCTGGTCGAGGGGAACCAGAATCGTGCTAACTCCCTCAATGGTATACTTTAACTGTTTTATTATACCGAAACAAACATTATACTGAAACAAACATGTCTCTTAGGTATACCGAAACAAACTTTATACTGAAACAAACATATCTCTTAGGTTCACGTGGTTAGTTTAAACTTATTTTATTGCATGATAGCAAAAGGATTGGGAACAAGTTCTCACAACTTACTAGTCCCTCTCCAAAGTTCACATGGTTCCAATTCTAATGATTTTGCCTTGCCTTCTCGACTGAATGACTGAGTAACGGAAAATATTAATTTTGATGATAAGATAAAACAGAAACATCATTTATCATACGAGTTCATACATGTTTAATTCTTGATTGTTATATCAGTTTTATTGCGGATTAATTTATGTGCTAAGCGGATAGGAGGCGGATTACTCTGCTCGCGTAAGATCAACCTTCAATGGCGCTGATGTATAGGATAAAGACCGAGTTGAGGTCTGTATGAAGGTTAGATGCCCAAGGAGAGAACAGGGTGGTGTTTAAAGACCGAGGCCGAAGGCCGAGGTCTTTAAACACTACCCTGTTTTCTCCGAGGGCATCTAACCTTCATACAGACATCAACGAGGTCTTTATCCGACTTACAAACCGCAGATTTTCTTAAATTTTCAGAAAAATAAAATTCCAAATATTTAATGCACCCCTGGTTTTCAAAATGAAACTGACCATGCAAATTATCGGGCGGACGGTAACGATTATCAGGCCATAGGAGAAAAATAGTGTGTTGTACATCCCGATAATTTTCTGAAAGGTACCCTCACTACCCTGTATTCGGTCAGAGAAGAAAATAACAGGTAAACAATGAGTTCTTTTTCCATTAAGGTTTTTGAATAGGTAATTAAATTTAAGGAAAGATTTTCTAATCGAGTAAGGACAATATTTCTTTATTTTGTCAGTCATTCCTCAATATACATTTATTTGGCATTAGAGCATTTAGAATAATTGGTCTTCAAGAATCGCTATGGGGATCTAGATTGATTTGAGATGACATTTTGAACTTTTATGGATATAACAACCTGCTCACATTTCTCATTAAAGGATTCTTTCGCGGACTTGAAACACGATATTATCTATACTATGGCCGAATACTCTTAATAATCAAAACAATTCACACCCGCGACTGAAATAATTTTCTTTTCTCCGCCCCTCATTGTTTTTTATTGACCTCCACACTTCACTGAACGTTCATAAAACCTCGTATATTTAGAATCGTCCGCGGTCTTTATGAAATAAAATGACCGATGAATAACAAAAGAATCACATTTGAAGGTTTGTAATAGCTGATACTGACCCCCCCCCCCCAACCCAAGAAGCTCCGCCCCATTTTGAAACTAACTCCCTAGGGAAATAGTCTTCTCAACTAACGCACCCCTTTGCAGGGAAATAGTCTTATCAGGCGATTTTCAGGGATATAGTTAAATTTAATGAGTCTCTTTTTATATAGGAAAAATCAGTAGAGGTATAATAATTATAATTAAGCATATTTTATCTTATCTTATCTATATACGACATACGATCTTACGAGAGAACATTCCAGAAAGGGGTATCATAGCTTTGTTAGTGGAGCATCATACAGACATCTAGCCGAACATCCTAACTAGAGACAGTGGCGGATTCAGGGGGCGTCACCCATCCCTGGCACTGACCCAAAAATGTCCAAAACCCTATCTTTCGGATCATGGTCAGTAAACATAGGCAAAATTCGCCCCTTGATCCTCCGTCAAAGGGGGCGCTGGATCCGCCACTGAGATAGCCTAGCTTCGAATCCCGTCAAGGGCGGACTTTCAAGCTGATTATCATTTCGCGCCCACATGTTCTCTGAGTAGACCTCTTACAGCATTTTGATAGTATAGAATATGTGTTTCTTTAATACTAGTACTCAATTGCATTATCCCATGCTAATTTTTTCCCATGATCCTTTCTCAGATATGGACACTTTCTTTTGACGTTTTTGTATACAAATAATGTGCTCATTGTCATTATCCTTACGTTCTCAAAATACACCAAGTTTCCAAAGAAGGAAAGAGTTTGTGACTATTTTCCGCTAATCTCACTTCGGAAATTGGATAAACATAATTTCAACCACTTTAACATGGAAAATTTATGAAATTGATTTCAATAAATCTTTGCTTATTCGAAATTCTTTGGTTTTTGATACTGACAAATTGACTTGGGTGCATTGGAGTTTTGCTGTGGGAGCTGCAAGCCGAGTGTAGCTGGAGATTCCCCTCCTTTCTTTGAGATGACCGTAATTGGTCACGGTCTAGCTTCAGTATTTCGCCCTCCTCACACGTTGTTCCTATTCGGTTATTTTTGCTTCAATATTTCGCCCTCCTCACACATTGTTCCTATTCGGTTATTTTTGCTTCAATATTTCGCCCTCCTCACACGTTGTTCCTATTCGGTTATTTTTGCTTCAATATTTCGCCCTCCTCACACGTTGTTTCTATTCGGTTATTTTTGCTTCAATATTTCGCCCTCCTCACACGTTGTTCCTGTTCGGTTATTTTTGCTTCAATATTTCGCCCTCCTCACACGTTGTTCCTATTCGGTTATTTTTGCTTCAATATTTCGCCCTCCTCACACGTTGTTCCTGTTCGGTTATTTTTGCTTCAATATTTCGCCCTCCTCACACGTTGTTCCTGTTCGGTTATTTTTGCTTCAATATTTCGCCCTCCTCACACGTTGTTCCATATTCGATTATTTTTGCTTCAAATATTTCGCCCTCCTCACACGTTGTTCCTATTCGGTTATTTTTGCTTCAATATTTCGCCCTCCTCACACGTTGTTCCTATTCGGTTATTTTTGCTTCAATATTTCGCCCTCCTCACACGTTGTTCCTATTCGGTTATTTTTGCTTCAATATTTCGCCCTCCTCTCACGTTGTTCCTATCCGGTTATTTTTGCTTCAATATTTCGCCCTCCTCACACGTTGTTCCTGTTCGGTTATTTTTGCTTCAATATTTCGCCCTTCTCACACCTTGTTCCTATTCGGTTATTTTTTGCTTCAATTTTTCGCTCCTCTCACGCCTTGTTCCTAGTCGGTTATTTTTTGTGTTATTTTTCGGCTATTCTTCTTTCACACACAGAGATAACCGAATAGGTACATCGTGTGAGAAGGGCGAAATATTTGAAGCTATAGTTATCCGCTTACCGGTGATAATTAATATCAGTGCCATACAATATAAATCTGAACAGAATCCCTATGTACTAAATATATCAACGCATTTTTTGACAATCTTTCCCGCGCTTGCGTGGATCCTTTTCTAGTTTTAGATATTTTCAACTTCTAGCATTCTGGATTCGACCGGTACAACTTATATGAGGATTGTTTTTGGATTTCTTTTTTTTTTCTTCACCTAGTGATATTAACCAAATCAAAAATCGAATCAAGGTCGTGGGATCAGCCCGTAGAAAGGAAAGTTAGAAAATATTGGGTGTCCACCTTCGGTTTTTAAAGGGTTGGTTCATGACCTCACCCCTGTGGTCCAGCCCGGGTAATGGAGGTATTTCAGGGTGTCAAAGAGTGAGGTGTTCAGCCTTTGATTTTGATAATATCAACGATAAATAAAGTTATAAGAAAAAAAAAAAAGAAGACGAATTTTGGAGGTTTGGTGGGTGAATTTTATTAGATTGGTTTCGGACCACCGATTCCCTCCCCCTTTGGATATATGCATAACCTTCCTTTTTATTTTTTTACCTTTCATCTTTCCATTTGAAAAAGCAAAATTTTATCGCTTCCTTTTTTTATGTAACTAATATTGAACAATCTGAAATTTAAAGAGAAAAAGTTAAAGGGACATTTTACAAGTAATTAAGCACAGCTTTTCGGATCCAAGTATTTTATTGAAAAGCCATTTCATACGTACTTCCCGAGGTAAACCATTTATTTCTATCGAATTCTGAATAGACTGTTTTTCTTTGACTAATTAAATATTCAACTTAATGTATCTCACTTCTCGCGATTGGATTTCCTTTTCAATTTATGTTAACATACACCAATACATATCTTTAAATGCCGTATTCAACAAGTGCATCTGGTAGCGAATACCAACGAGTTAGGATCTAAAGAAACTGCTTGTCGACATGTCCTATAATTTACATATTTTGGATTATTTTCATGTATAAACTTTTTTTTTCTTTTTAAAGTTTTAGACGGAGGAGAGTTCACACGAGGATAGAAAGATGGCACAGGTAAGATTTGCATAAATTTGTGTCATAACATTACTTTCTGACTTTTTCATGTTTTTCTTATGAGAAAAAAAATTTAAAGCGACATTTTACATGTAACTAAGCATATAGCTTAACCTTGGCAACGGTTCGTAAGTACATGTATAATTATACATAATGAATCGTAAAACATTCTCCTAAACATTTCCCTTACATAAATTTATGTTTTATCTGCTTGTGATAAGAATGACCAACCGGATGATAATCAAAGTTCACTGACCTTGACTGTTGGTATTATGACATAAGGTCAAGGACATATCCGAGAAGTTATGGCATAATTATAGAAAAGAGAAATGTAAACAAATTAGGAACATAGAAGCGGACGATCATACATGGCAGAATTTCTTGTCTTACAATGATTGAAAATACTTATGTATACCAAATTGGCGAAATCAGACTTCTGACGATCTTTTTAAAGCTTTATGTGATCTTTCTAATTTAGGTTAACGAGTCAGAGCAAGACGGCAATACAGACGAAGCAACTGAAATCTTCCAACAATGGCCGAAACGTCGGATGTCCATCATTTCGAAATCTTCAACACAAGATGAGCCAAAAGCACCCTCCAAAGAAAGCCTGAATCGACGTCGATCGACATTCAAAGGTGTTGCTTCTTCCATAGCGAGTATGCTCAGTATGAAAAAACTCTACACGAAGCGACGATCCAGTGTTGTCGCTTCCGACATACAGCGACCGAAAGTGCGGATGGAGAACACGTACAAAACAAAACCGGACGACGGAAAGGAATTCAAATCAACCGCGGTGGATAACTTTGTTTACGAACTTTTAGAGAAGGTATTAAACAATGAAAAATATAACTCAGCAAACTGTAGTAGACTTGCGTGTGACCTTTCTGTTTTGATTAAAAACAGAATTAAAGATTTAAATTTCCCGCGCTACAAGATAATATGTCAGGTGATTATCGGACAGATGGGCGAGCAAGGAATGGAAACTGCCAGTAGGTGTCTATGGGACACAGCCACTGATAGATGTAGTACGGTGTCGTACAAAAATAACTCCCTGTGGGCGGTAGCTACAGTACATGCCGTTTATTACTGTCATATGTTATATGGGCAATTTTGATCAATTACCATATTCATTAGGACTACTTTGAAAGTAGTCCTAATGAATATGGTAATTGATCAAAATTGCCCATATAACATATGACAGATATAAAGTACAAATTAACAATTTGAAAAAAAAAATTAAGAAGTTGAAATTCAAAAGTTTAGAAGTAAAAAGTTTTGAAAAAGTCAAACTTTTAATTTCCATATTAATGATGTTGATTTTGGTATCAAATGAAAGAGCTTTTAGAGTAGAGTTTGATTTTGTTAATTTTTCTGCATTTTAGAAATTTTATAAAAAGTTATTTAGAATTTTGATATTTTTGCTTTTTGTAAGTTTTGGGTTTTAATCGTCGAACAATGGGTTGTGTAAGATTTACACTATCGATCCACATTATTTGCTTTCTATGTAAATAGTTTCCTTCTCAATCTATCCCGGGGACATGCTTAAGAAAACATGCCAGTCGGCAACTTTTGAGCGTAAATTAAGTAATCTTTACTAAGTACCAAATTAAATTGACTATGACGTTAGGTGCTAAATTCCTTGATCGAGCTCTGTGTCACCTTGGCCGGACAAAGGACGTCAGGGGCGTGACCTTAAACCATCCTTGACATTAATCTGTCCAAATTTGGAGAGAGTTAATTATTTTGTTAGGGTCAAATTTTGTATTGATGAATTTGATTGGTCAAAACGATAAACCTGTAAATTGAACTGAGCGTTTGCGCGTCGCACGGCATGTACCTCACTTGGTATAGTGAGTGCAAACAATAAAGATCAGAAACTGTAGTAATATTGGATCTTTATTATTTACAGGTATGTCAACTGTTACTTATTTTGATTTTGTATTTTAAAATAAGAATATACAAGATGTTTTGTTTGAAATTTGTAAATGAGGGATCTCATTGATATTTTTATGTCATTTGTATGTATGGGTACTTATGCAATTTGGTTGCATGGATTTCATTGAAAAGGTCATTACAAGTCATAGTCAAACTTTGATATTTTCATATTCAAAATTCATGAAGTGTTTGAAGTTAAGTAGCATTGTTCCCCTTTGTACATATACTATTTTGTTATCATTTTTCAATTTTTCAAATGATCGGGCTCGTTAGCATAATTTATGCGTTAACATACAAAAGTTGGAACTCTTCAGTCAAAGAACAGGTGTTTGCGAATTTTTGAGACATCGTAACAAATTCTTAACATCAGAATGGTTCAGAAGCTCATGTAAGCAATATATTGACAGAAATAAGTTCTTTATATTCACTTTTGTAAAGGTGCATAGTGCCAGAGTTAAGGTCCTTTATTTTTATGGTATTTTTATGGTTTATGTAGCTAGGAAAATTATTTACCAGTTTCTTGACTTTCATTTTATGTTTTACTAGTGACCTTGATTGATATGAGCTGACATCCTGAATTTGACCTTGACCTTAGTGTCAGTTTGACCTTAATCTTTGGTTTGCCAATGTTTACTATGAGAAAAGAGTTACCTTCCTTGTTCTTCAGTTCTGTAATCAATCTCCAGGCTGTAATGTTTCATATTTGCCATAAACTCATTCAAATTTGCTTATTCATTATATTTGTGTTAATTCCCCAGTTCAGTGAAAATCATGTGTTATTGTAAGCAATTTATTCTATGCAGTTTTGTTGAAAATTGACTGTTGTTTAACAATAACATTCTAGTTATATGTGATTTATACCTTATATGTTAATAGCATGGTTATCATATGTTATATTTATAATCATATTACACACATATGTGTGGTATACTTCACTTGGTATAGTGAGTGCAGACAATAAAGATCAGAAACTGTAGTAATATTGGATCTTTATTATTTACAGCCCAAGTCAAAGCAGTGTTTGGTTTAAAGACCAGAAACCCAACTCTGTTAATTGGTGGAGAACTTCAAAAGATCCTTAAACAGTTGAATGAGTTATTGGCTTAGAAGCATGCCAACGCCACAGAACCAGAGCGAGGAGCAGACCCAAGCACAGGGTACTGGTAACACAACAACAGGTACACTAACCATTGAGGCTGTACAACAATTATTAGCTGAACAACTGCAAATCCAGCAGCAGCAATTTGAAGTTAAACTTCAACAGCAACAGCAACAGCATGAACAGCAGCTTGCGAATCTTCAGCAGCAAATTCACCAAAACATGGCTCCAGACCCTCCAAGCAGCCAGCCAGCAACATCACAAACACAGGATGGCAGTCAACCAGCAGGTAGTGGCACCCAGTCAGGGGAACAGCTACCAAACCACATACTACCACCACCACCACCACCACAAGTAGCTTATGCGCAGGCTACACAAAGCACCAACCACCCTCAATCTACAGCCCCCTCCAATGCAGTGGTAGCACCCGAAGAGGCCCCACCCACTTTCCAATACAAGCCTCATGTTCAATTAAGAAGGTTTAGTGGGAAGCAATCAGCGGTAACATGGTGGTGCCAATTTATGGCATACATATCCTTACATAGGATGCCAGTTAGGGATGCCATCCAATCCCTACATTTCTACCTTGAGGGAGCAGCAGAGACATGGTTCCACGCATTGGACCCAATATTTAAATCGTCTCTGGAAACCTTAAAGGCAGCATTTATGGCCAGGTTCTGTTCTTCATCCAAGCTGAATTTAAAAATGATGGATGTCCGCCAGAGTGAAACAGAGACAGTGGAGGAGTATTTTCACCGAGTAACCTCCAGTTTGGCAGACAGACCGATAGATGAGGACTGGTTAATTCACTCCCTTGTAACCGGACTAAAACAGGCAATCAAGAAACCTGTCGTTCAAGCGGATCCACAAACATTGGAACAACTTAGAAATGAGGCAATTAAGGCAGAAATGGCAGAAAAACTCGCAGGTGGAAGTGGACATTACATTACAACAAGCGAACGTTCAGAACAATCAAAACTTGACACTATATTGGACAAGATAAATAGCATTGATGTGGCAGCTGTCCAGAAGAATAGGGATCCGTGCGGAAATTGTGGTAGGTTTTGTCACCCTCAAAATTGTTTTGCCCTTGATAAAAAATGTAAATATTGTCAAAACATGCATCATTTTTGGCGTCAATGTAAAATAAGACAAAGAGACATGAAAAATGGTAAAAGTGGTAAATTGCCCAAAATAAAAAATGATGATTCGGCATAGGGATGCGAGCCTGTCTTTAGACAGAAATCTAAGGATGGGCACAGGGACAAAAATGACAAAGGTCAAAAGGTCATTGAGGTCAATATGATGGCACCTTTGCACAAAAACACAGTTGAAGTCAAAGTTGGTGGTAGAATTACAAGTGCTTTAGTCGACTCAGGTGCAGGCATCACTATCATGAATAAAACATACTTTGATAAGACCAATTTTGCTGACAAACAGTTGCATGACCCAGATTTTGATACAGTAACTGGTGTCGGTGGTCATCAGTTAGTAGTGCTTGGTAAACTAGATATGGAATCTACCCTAAATGGTGCTAGATGTCATTACATGGTACATATAGTTGAAGGCTTACATCATTCTTTTATTTTAGGTGTAGATTTTCTTAGTACATACAATGTTAGATTGCGTTTTTCACAGCAGAATACCTTGGAAATCCCAGATGGCAGTGAACCAAAGGTTTGTGTGGTTAAAGTTAGTACTGGCTTAGCTAGAACTGCAAATGCAATTACAATTCCAAAAAAATCAGAAATTAATATACCAGTTTTGGTATCACGTTGCAAAACAGGCGACGAAGTGCTTTTGGAACCACGGCAAAATTTGGCAAAATTGCACTTAATAGCAGCCAAATGTTTGGTTAAAGTGCAGAAGGGTAAGGCAGTCATGCGATTGCTTAATCCTACCAATAGTGACATTGAATTAAAGAAAAGCCATGTACTAGCTTCAGTCACAGATATCCACAGTGCTCAAGTATACCCTATTGAGGACTCCCATAGTGCTTCCTTATTTGTAGGTTCTGTTAACACTGATACAGTGCTAGAAACTGACATCAAGTTTGATCTCTCTGATTCTGAATTCACAGAGCATGAAAAAACTGAATTTTTGGCATTTTTGGCTAGACACAGGAGTAATTTTGCAACTGACCTGAGTGAATTAGGCAAGACAAATGTCCACAAACATCATATTGAAATTCAACCTGGTTCCAAACCAGTTCGGTTGCAATTTTACCGGACGTCACTTCAGAATTCAAAAGAAATTTCAAGGCAAATTGATGATATGGAAAAGCATGGTATTATAAAGCCTTCGAATTCTGAGTGGCATTCGCCTGTTGTTCTGGTAAAGAAAAAGAATGGCACTTTCCGATTTGCATGTGATTATAGAGCTCTGAATAAGATAACAGTGCCCATGTCTTTTCCCTTACCTCACATGGAAAGTGTCTTTGATACAATAGGGGCAGCCAAAGCAAATTATTTTTCAAAATTAGATTTGATGTCAGGCTTTTGGCAAATGGAGCTCGACGAGGAAAGCAGGAAGAAAGCAGCTTTCATAACACAAAGGGGTGTGTATGAATGGACCAGAATGCCATTTGGTTTAACTAATGCACCAATTTCCTTTCAGACTTTGATGTCGTCAGTTCTGCGTGACCTGAACTGGAAGTCAGTGCTAGTGTATGTGGATGACATTTTGATTTTCAGTAATTCCTTCCAAGAGCATTTAGCTCACTTAGAACAAGTCTTTGATAGGTTAAGGGAGGCAAATCTAAAACTGCACCCTTCAAAGTGTCATTTCGCCATGAAACAGCTCAACTTCCTAGGTCATATTATATCACGCAATGGTGTTGAGGTAGACCCAGAGAAAACAAAGGCTATGAGTGAATTTCCCACACCAAAGACGCAAAAACATGTGAGAAGCTTCCTTGGTATGGCAAATTACTATAGAAGGTTCATAAAGGACTTTTCGAAAATTGCAACACCACTCAATGCACTTTTGAAAAGTACATGCAATAAAAGGTTTCAGTGGAGCGAGGAGTGTGAACAAGCATTTCAAACACTCAAGGCTAAGCTATTGAGTGCTCCAGTACTTGCATACCCAGATCCACTGAAACATTTTATTCTTACATGTGATGCTTCTGATACAGCTGTAGGCTATGTTTTAGGACAGGTTGATGACAATAACAAAGAGCATGTCATTGCTTATGGTGGTAAGTCCCTGTCTGCTGATGAGAGAAAGTTCAATACAACTGAAAAGGAGTGTTTAGCTGTGTTGTATGGCATAAATGCTTACAGGCCTTATTTAGCTCACTCTAAGTTCACAGTTGTAACAGATCATAAAGCCTTGGTATGGCTTCAGTCTTCAAAACATACAGGTAGGTTAGAAAGATGGGCTCTTAAGTTGCAGGAGTACAATTGTAAAATAGTCCACAGACCTGGAAAGAGCAACACAGTAGCCGATGCCCTATCTAGGCGCGAATACCCAGACAACATGGTAAGTATATGTACAGGCAACTTTCAAGACATTTCAGCCCAGACCCAGACCAGCCCTATGGTGCAGACCTATGAATCTGACAATACTACCAAGGAAATGATTAAGGTAACATTCTGTTATGCAGCAGATGCCCAAACAGGTGACTCAGAAGTAGAAGAGGAACCAGACCTGGAAGATAGACCTGATTTATCAGTTCTCCAGAAAAATTGTGAAGATTTTTCAGGTATATATAGGTATCTTACCACCCAAACTTTGCCTGTAGACCCAAAGGAAGTCAGCCGTATAGTAGCAGAAAGCAAACACTACAGTGTAGTTGATGGTATATTGTACCACTGGTTTGTTACACGAGGTAGTAAGGTAGCTGAGGAACTAAAGAGTATTAAGCAGTTGGCTTTGCCCAAAGTTCTAAGGTTAGATGCTTTAAAGTCCTACCATGACAGTCTCGCAGGTGGAGGTCATCTTGGTATAGAAAAAGTCAGAACAGCAATGTATCAGAAGTATTACTGGCCAGGTATGCACAATGACATTGTGAGTTATGTAAAAACATGTGAACGATGCCAGTTGGCAAAACGTGATTATCATCCTCATAAACCCCCAATGACACATATGCCAACAGCAAAACGGTTTGAAAGATGGCACATAGACATTTTGGGTCCTTTACATAAGACCACAGATGGCTATGAATATGTGCTATTATGTATTGATGCTTTCACACGCTGGACAGAGGCTTTTCCTCTCAAAGGTCAATCTGCCATAGAAACAGCTACAGTACTGTATAGAGAAATTTTTACAAGGTATGGTGCACCTAAAGTTCTTTTCTCGGATAGAGGCAGGAACTTTATGTCAAATTTGGTCAAGGCATTGTGTGAACTATTTGAGATTACTCAACATCACACCTCGGCATATCATCCAAATACTAATGGGATGGTAGAGAGACAAAACAGTACTCTTGCACAGTCTCTCCGTGCTTATTGTGGCAAAGAACAACAAAAATGGCCAGACTTGCTACCCAGTATTATGATGGCACTAAGAAAGTCTCCTTCCATGCACTCTACAGAGTACTCCCCTTTTTACCTTATGTTCGGGGAAGAGATGAGATTGCCTTTTGATGTTTCATTAGAACCAAAGGAAACTTTAGGTCAAAACGCTAAGTCATGGGTGGAGGAAATGATAAAAAGCTTGCAAGTGTCACATAATTTTGCTCAGGAAAACCAAAAGCGACACCATGCTGATAACAAGGTCAGACACGACAAGAAAGCTACTGAGCCTGATTTCAAGGTCATGGACTTGGTTTTACTCAAGGTCACCAAGGTACCCAAAGGTATGTCTAGCAAGTTGTATGATAAAGCACAGGGACCATACAGAATTGTAGAACTTGGCCCAAACTTTACATACAAACTTAAAAGATGTTCAGATAACAAGTTACATGACTCACTCATCAATGCTACAAATCTGAGGCATTATAATGACCCCAAAACACAAAGGGTTAGATTAGAAGTCAATGATCCAATGGATCCTCCTGATTTGGCCAATCAGAATCCAGATCAGGATGATCAAAAGGATGAATCAGACAATTCTCAGCCTCAGGCTTCTAATGACTCAGGGCAAGAGGATGGAAATTCACAAGGTCAAAAGTTTTGGACCTTTAGGAAGTTGATTCGTGGTCGAGTGCGAAATGGTCGACGTGAAATCTATGTTCAGTGGAATGATGATTCCAGATCATGGGTTCCTGACAGTGATTTCACTCCAGACGCTCTGAGTGAAATCAACAGGAAGTTCACTAAGCAAGGTACTCGAAGGAAATCCCAATTCAAGAATAAGGATTTCTCTTCGCAGTAGTGCTTTTAATATACTCTTTTAATGCTGGTTGTTGTGATACCATGACAGAAACTTATCGTAAAGTAGTCATATATTGGGCAGGGAATAATGTACTGTGTGCACCCATTGGTACCATTCTTTTATATATGTTCAGAAACTTTGGTTGTTACAAAATTCAAATGATAATTTAGATGCACTTAATTTCTAAGGGTGATGTGATTACAATGTATTAGTAGCTGGTCTACACATTTTGATAGCCTCATGTATATGGCCAAACATGTTGAAATCAATTATCACAGCATCATTGGTAAATTAGTGTTTATTTATTTAATTGTAGGCAAAACTTGGGGAAATTGGTACACCCTGACCCTCTTGGCTACTGTCACATTGGTATTGGTAACATCCGGCGCAGAAGGAAGAGTCAAAGACACAGTTGACGTCATTGATCGTGTGAACTATGGAACTGTGTTTAAGAGAGAACAGGACATGCTTATATCGCGAGAGTTCTGGCTTCACACATTTCACATACCGCTTCCGAAACGGTTTAAAGTGTCAAGAATTCCCACATGTTTAGATAGTTGTAATGAAACAGGTTGTAGAGTTGAATATATGTGTCAGATGTTGCAAGTCTTAGTAACTCAACTTCATGGTCTTCACCAGGGCGTTCTTAGCAATTTCAATGAAACAATGAAAACAATTAGACGACTCATCCCTGAGTCAAGATTTGGCAAAGACCGAAATTTGAGGTCTCTTCTTCCTTTCATTGGTCAATTGTCTAGGGGACTCTTTGGTACGGCTACCATGGATGACGTTAACATCATGGCAGGCCATATCAATGAAATTGCTAAGAGGACCAATGGTTTGGTGAAAGCCATTGAAGAACATGGCAAACATTTGTCATCTTTCATTTCGATTGCTGACAAGCGCATGACAAATTTGATGTCTGGCATAAAAGCTAACAACAAACAAATTTCTGGCTTGGCTAGGGTGGTAAACCTTAAACTAATCAACCTTCAATACACCATTCTTAATATTTCTGACTTTATCCTTAATCAGGTTGAGAATGCTAATGTTCTGCGCAAAAGATTCACAGTACTTGAACTCGCTGTTCAAGATTTGGTAAAAGGCAGAATTACCCCACACCTGATTGACCGCCCTACACTAACAAAAGTCTTACGTCACCTCCATTCTCACATAAGAAAATCTTTTAAACAGTTCTACCTCACTCACATAGATCCCAATTACTACTATGCTAATGCCAAGTTTGTGTATGCTCGCAGGGGATCCCAGCTATATGTCACTGTTAAGTTTCCCTTGTCTTCACTTAACAAACCCCTTAACCTCTACAAAGTTATCTCTCTTCCTGTCCCAGTTAAAAACAATTCTTCCTTAACCATGCATGCCACTCAGCTTCACTCTCTCCCTGACTACTTCGCTATTACCCCTCACCACGACCACTATCTTCAACTTTCATCTAAAGACTTGGTTAACTGTCAGCATGATTCTGTAATTCTGTGCGACATGAATCTTGCCTTAACACCCATAACAGTACCAGACTGCACTATGGCTCTTTTTTCTAATAATCCAGTCCAGATCAAAAAGTTGTGCGACTTTCGGTTTACTCAATCATTGCTGAGACCAAATATTATTGAACTGACAGCAACATCTGCACTTGTATACAACTCAGATAACTTAGTTTTGAATTGTCCAAAGGAACAGAAAATAGTTCCAGGTTGTAATTTTTGTGTTGTACATATTCCGTGTAGATGTTCACTATCAACTAAAACATTGTTTTTCTTACCTAGATTGGTAGATTGCTATAATTCATCAGAAACCATGACCATGGTTCACCCTGTTAATTTAGCCTTATTACAGGAATTCTTTGATGAGACCAAGCTAATGAATATTTTTGGAGATACCACCTTTACAAAACCTATTAACCTTTCTGTTCCAGAATTTCAATTTTATAATCATTCATTTTCAAGCATAGTTGCCAATGACCAAAAAGCACATCTGAGTTTGAAGAAAATAGCAAAAGCTGTTAAAAATGACCAAAAGATTTTCAAAACTCTTTCTGAACCTTTGTTAGATGGTGTTATATCTATTTCTGCTGATTGGCCTGACCTGAATGCTATTTTAGCATTTTCATCATTAGGGGCAGCAACCCTTGCATTGTTCTTATGTACCTTCATGTTTTGTAAAATGAGGAAAATGGCCACAGCACTATACATACTTCAACAAGTGCAAACTGTGACATCAAGCACTGTACCATCTTTTATTTATCGTAATGAAGAAAAGGGTAAACACAATGAAAATGATTCCAATGCTATTGACTGGTTGACGACTGAATTTTCATGGTTACATGCAACCTTGATTGTCAGCATTTTGGTAATTATCATCACATGTATTATACTGTATGTACTGTGTAGACTAAAGCATAAGAAAGGTACATGTATAGCAATTGAATTAACATCTGGTGGTGATTGTGTAATTGTGCCAATAAGTCAATTGTCATTGTGTCCATCCTACTATTCAATTCCATGCCCTGTAATAAGGGACATTTCGGTAAATAACATCCCATCTTTTTCATTGGTTGGTACCTGGTCACCATTTACTGTGACTGACAAACGAACAGGCAAGTCAATTTCCATGCCGAGCACCATTAACTTGAACATTTTTGTATACTTTCGTGTAAAGAAAATTTTGAAGCAACCTTTTAGTGCCTATATCCTACTCCTTCATAACAATTATGCTTTTCCTTTGGCTCAGAAACCTGTTTGTAACCATTTGGAACCTAAAGACTCACCTTAGATTGTACCATTTAGATCATATAGGGGTGACAACCTACAGTGTGTATCATAGTGTGTGTACATAGTATGTTTGAATTTTATGTTGCTCAAATCTTGTTGTTTCATATGAGCATATGTGTATATCTATTGTTCTCACATCTTGATGCCATATACAACAGTTCATTGTGTTCATTCAAAGTAGAATGTTTTATTTGAATGGTTCTAGAACATTTGCTGGTTTGATATGTGCAATTTTACTGACAATTGTATCAGAATTGAGTACAAGACTTCATAGAAAAATTGTATTATTAATTTTTTTGTTTGTGTATATATATTGTTGATGTTTTTTTTTTAAAAGATAGTTTTTTTTTAATTTTTCTTTCGCGGTCGAAAGATTTAATAGCAGGGGGGGAAAGTAGTCCTAATGAATATGGTAATTGATCAAAATTGCCCATATAACATATGACAGATATAAAGTACAAATTAACAATTTGAAAAAAAAAATTAAGAAGTTGAAATTCAAAAGTTTAGAAGTAAAAAGTTTTGAAAAAGTCAAACTTTTAATTTCCATATTAATGATGTTGATTTTGGTATCAAATGAAAGAGCTTTTAGAGTAGAGTTTGATTTTGTTAATTTTTCTGCATTTTAGAAATTTTATAAAAAGTTATTTAGAATTTTGATATTTTTGCTTTTTGTAAGTTTTGGGTTTTAATCGTCGAACAATGGGTTGTGTAAGATTTACACTATCGATCCACATTATTTGCTTTCTATGTAAATAGTTTCCTTCTCAATCTATCCCGGGGACATGCTTAAGAAAACATGCCAGTCGGCAACTTTTGAGCGTAAATTAAGTAATCTTTACTAAGTACCAAATTAAATTGACTATGACGTTAGGTGCTAAATTCCTTGATCGAGCTCTGTGTCACCTTGGCCGGACAAAGGACGTCAGGGGCGTGACCTTAAACCATCCTTGACATTAATCTGTCCAAATTTGGAGAGAGTTAATTATTTTGTTAGGGTCAAATTTTGTATTGATGAATTTGATTGGTCAAAACGATAAACCTGTAAATTGAACTGAGCGTTTGCGCGTCGCACGGCATGTACCTCACTTGGTATAGTGAGTGCAAACAATAAAGATCAGAAACTGTAGTAATATTGGATCTTTATTATTTACAGGTATGTCAACTGTTACTTATTTTGATTTTGTATTTTAAAATAAGAATATACAAGATGTTTTGTTTGAAATTTGTAAATGAGGGATCTCATTGATATTTTTATGTCATTTGTATGTATGGGTACTTATGCAATTTGGTTGCATGGATTTCATTGAAAAGGTCATTACAAGTCATAGTCAAACTTTGATATTTTCATATTCAAAATTCATGAAGTGTTTGAAGTTAAGTAGCATTGTTCCCCTTTGTACATATACTATTTTGTTATCATTTTTCAATTTTTCAAATGATCGGGCTCGTTAGCATAATTTATGCGTTAACATACAAAAGTTGGAACTCTTCAGTCAAAGAACAGGTGTTTGCGAATTTTTGAGACATCGTAACAAATTCTTAACATCAGAATGGTTCAGAAGCTCATGTAAGCAATATATTGACAGAAATAAGTTCTTTATATTCACTTTTGTAAAGGTGCATAGTGCCAGAGTTAAGGTCCTTTATTTTTATGGTATTTTTATGGTTTATGTAGCTAGGAAAATTATTTACCAGTTTCTTGACTTTCATTTTATGTTTTACTAGTGACCTTGATTGATATGAGCTGACATCCTGAATTTGACCTTGACCTTAGTGTCAGTTTGACCTTAATCTTTGGTTTGCCAATGTTTACTATGAGAAAAGAGTTACCTTCCTTGTTCTTCAGTTCTGTAATCAATCTCCAGGCTGTAATGTTTCATATTTGCCATAAACTCATTCAAATTTGCTTATTCATTATATTTGTGTTAATTCCCCAGTTCAGTGAAAATCATGTGTTATTGTAAGCAATTTATTCTATGCAGTTTTGTTGAAAATTGACTGTTGTTTAACAATAACATTCTAGTTATATGTGATTTATACCTTATATGTTAATAGCATGGTTATCATATGTTATATTTATAATCATATTACACACATATGTGTGGTATACTTCACTTGGTATAGTGAGTGCAGACAATAAAGATCAGAAACTGTAGTAATATTGGATCTTTATTATTTACAGCCCAAGTCAAAGCAGTGTTTGGTTTAAAGACCAGAAACCCAACTCTGTTATTACGAATAATGTGATTTTACAGAAACCATGTGTATATATAGTAGTTAAAAAAGAAGATTTTTTCATGATAAGGATGCATCTTTTAATCAAAGTACCAGGTTATATATGTTGAGAGATTGTTTTGAGACTTTAAACCTCAGCTTCGAGAAATAACGAAATTTCCGGATTATTGCTCCCCGAATTAACGGGACAATGCTGTATTTGTACACACTATCATTCTGATATGCTTTAAATTGAACGATCCATTTGACAGATTAAAAAAAACCGCTCAGATGTAGAACTTCAGGTTCATATAAATTATATAAACATCAAACAACAATTAGGTCGTGATGGGCTTGCATATAGGTTGAAATTCTATCTGTCGTACACTGCTTACAAGTACTTATTTTAGCCGAATTGAAAAATTAGCGGGATCAGTATAAACGTTATTGACATTGATCTATACTTGTAATAGAAAACTTGGAAAATGTACCAATTCATGATTTAAAAAATACATTTATACTGCTTTTTTTTCAACTTTTACTATTTTTACCTGTATCAGCAAAAAGAAAGAGCCAGCTAATATACCAGTATGTACATGTATATTTTCCAGTGTAATCATACTGATGGATTTGAAACCATGCATTTAAAATTGTTTTCACAAGAAAAGAAGTCGTGTAGAATGTTGAATTTAATTAAAAAAACTAAAAAATGTAAAATGTTGAGTATTCATGTTTTCTTGATCATGTTGATGATGAATAAATGCTATCTTTGTTTTTTTTTATCCTATTGCATGTACAGCATAGGTTGGCCAATGCAGACACACTTCCGTTCGTCGGCATTCCGTCTTGTATTCCGTATCGTAATATTCAGTTTATCTGGTCATTTCATTTGAGTATCAAACAAAAATATAACAGATGATATTGCGCTATGATAAGTAAAGATGATCAAGAGCGTCTGTAAGGTCGGCAGATATTTGAAGTCCTGTACGTGTGTCTGCACTCTTTATTTTCTTTGTTAGTCTTAACACATATCTATAAAAGTATTCTGGAGCCTGAAATGAAAAAAAATCATGCATCAAATTCCGAAAAAAATGTGAAAATTTCGAAAATTGAAACATAATGTGAAGAAGACATCTCCGAAATGATTGGCATCTGGGAACGTTGTAAGAATATACGGTACTCGTACATTAAAGTAAAACGTCAAATAGACGATATGAGTCTCTAGCTGTACTAGTTTAGAAAAAGAAATAAGTAATGACTCGTTTGTAAATTTGTTTCTTGCAGATCGAGGTGTTTATTGTGCATTTGATTGTATTGTACGTCTCCCAAATTCATACATATAGAAAAAATCAGACCTGTTGTTTCATTCTGGACATGAAGACGAAATCTTTTGCTCTCCATTCTCCGAAGAAATCTCTGAATAATAAGAAAAATGATCGAAGCATTGTCAAGTTAAAAATAAATACAAGTTTCCAAAGCAACAGTTATGATGGTACCCTGCCAGCATAAAACCAAAATATCTTAAAGAAGGTCGCAACACGTATCAACTGTTCATGACATGACATGTGGGTGGAGATTCAAATATTTTTTTCAGGGGATCCAGTCCGTTGGGGCGGGGTTTCTTTTTGACTGGCAATTTGATTACATGACGTCTTTAAGATTTTATGAGTAGTCCCCCATCAACAAGTGCGATGTTGGACATGTGGCAATCTCTCAATAGGTTGTCAATTTCCGACGATGAAGTATAGTAAAACAAACATTTAGGTATTAAATTTGATTTTACATTGATTTTTTTTAATCGAGCTTCCCTGCTTAAGAACATAATAAAATTTAATGAAGAATTTTCGAAATTTAAATAAACCATTTTAAAATAACTATGTTGCCGGTGACAATGGGCAAAATATCTCGAGGAAGAGGAATGGTGTCAACGTGTAACTCTTTGAGTGGTATATTTTTCATTAAACCCATCGAGTCCCATTATCGATAAGGCACGGTCCATTTGATATTCTGGGGGGGGGGGGGGGGGGGCTTGGGTTTTTTGTCGGAGCAAGATTATTTTTTTCGCCCCAAACAGGGGCGAAATTATTTTTTTCCTGCAAAGTTGGAGCAAGGAAATTTTTTTAACAAAGTTATGCGCATATTTAGAATAATTGTGTTTTATCAATAGAAATTATTAAAGTTTTACTCAAAACTCTAAATATCAATATATTAGTTTATTTTTATGCAAGGACTTAAAGTGAATTAAACAGAGAGATAATAGATTTTTACAATACAATTCTCAACATTTTATATAAGGTACATGTATATAACATGTATAAAAGGGTCTGAGGGGAAGGTCTCCTAGACAATTTTTTTTAAATGTAGAACTGTAAATTGGTGAATATAACCATGATAACTGAAGTAATTCTCCTTCCAAGCTTACAAGAACATAAATTTAGACTCTGTGGAATACATGCAACATGTATTAATAGCAATACATAGATATTGATGATATATTTAAGCATTAAAGAATAATGTTTTGATAGAAAACTATGGCGAGCGAAGCGAGCTGAAAATTTTTGATATAAATTGAAAACTGCGGCGAGCGAAGCGAGCTGGAAAATTTTCAAGAATTTTAGTGAAATTTTATATTAATTCTTCAAATTCAGATTATTTGTAAGAGCAAGATTATTTTTTTCTGTCACAACATAAGCAAATTTATTTATTTCATCAAAATTGGGAGCAAAATTATTTTTTTCGAAAAAAAACCCAAGCCCCCCCCCCCCCCCCAGAATATCAAATGGACCGTGCCTAACCAATCAAATAATTCTTATGAGACACAGTTTTACCTGGGAAGTTTATTTTGGTCTATCCACTTCAAGACGTCCTCCGTTCCTAATGACTGAAACTTCTAAAAAGAACAATGATTGTGATATCGAACTAATAGCAATAGAACAGTTCTAAATACGATTTGAATTTATATTATTGTTTCGCAACGCGCAAAAACTCCAATGATAAAATTTATATTATTGTTTCGCGTTAACGCACAAAAACTCCAAGGATAAAATGCCACAAAAATTTATCCAAAAGCATCATTAAGACTTGCATGATGATATATGACAACGATAAGAATGATCAGAACCTTGTACTCGTTTTCCCTAGATGACATGGTCGTGATCACTTCCGGTTCCTTTGAAACGTTGGCTGTCGTCTCGAGCAATGTAACGTTCGATGGGATTATTGTCGTGTCTGGGCTGCCATGCGATAAAGGTGTAGAAGGGATTAATTGCGTCGTGTTCTCTTGCACTATCCTATTTTTGAGAGTTTTGATCAGTTCTGTAATTTTTGAATCGAAAGGTTTGTTGACGAAGTCGTAATGGTAATCTCCGGCCGTCATGAGCGCCAACCAGCTGTCTGGTCTGTAGTTAGTCTCCACCAATAACGGAATTCTGGCACGTTTGAGTGATGATGCGTAAGCCGCCTCTGAAGTGGTTTAGATATAAATATGATTTTATGATAAAGACTATCGAAAAAAGTTTGCGATACGCACTACGAACACCTATAAGACAATACTAGCCATATTTAAATACATGTATAAGTAATTTTACGAGATTGCGATAAGCACCACGGAGCCTTACCACTACGACATTTAACTCTGCGACATCGCGATTAACACCACTGGCTCTTATCTCTACAGTAATACTCGCTACATAACTGTACGCCATTGCGATAAGTACCACTGACCCTTACCTCTACGGCAATACTCGCTACATTTATAACTGTACGACATCGCGATAAGCACCACTGCTGCGTTCTCTATGGCCTCCGCCATCCTGTCGTAAACGTTGTCATGCATTTGTTCTATATCCATCCATACCTGCACAAAATTATGAGTATAAATACATGTAAAAATAGTAAAGGAACGGAGAGATTCTCTGACGCACGTGGCAAAGTTTGACAAGACGAAAGGCAAAAGTCTTCGTTTTCGAAAGTTTGACAATGGCTCAACTGAAGGGGACTGAAGCAGCGAGTTTTCTCGAAATAAAAGTCTCTTTTTCATTTTCTAGTAACAAGTTAGATGGACTCTGGTCACGAAGACTTGTCTTATCTAATTCAAAATCCCTCACTACGTGCTATCTTCGTAGTGTGTAAAAAGAGAGAAAGAAAAAAAAAACACCCAACAACCCCAAAAAATCTCCCCCAACAACAAAAAACCCTAAATAAGAAAACACCTTAAATCCGGCTTTCGTCAATTCTTCTTTTATTTTCAGCAGCAATGGTCGTTGTTCTCTTGAGTAACTTATCATCACATGACCATTCAACTTCCTTTCAAATAGTACTTCCGCTACAATGAAGAAAAATGTCGTTGCTGTCTTAATGGAAAAGGAGCTGTTAAGATAAGGACCGGATTTAGCCCTGAAATCACTCGATTATTTCTCGTGCGCTGTCCTTCCAATTAAGATAAAAGTTGGTCAGGGTAAAAATATGAAGCATTATGAGATTCATAGTAGGTATTTTATTTTTAAAAAATTGGTGAAAGATGTTATGATGACGGGTTGAAGAGGTAGGGGTACGGATGATGGAAAACGTTGAATATCGTTCGAAAATGCACAAAAATGCATTATTTTACACATTTTTACGTTTATTATGCTTCTGTTACCTTTTCATGTCAAAATAGGATAAGCGAAATTAACTTTGAGGTTATTATACCAATATAATCGGCAAACTCTGCAATCCGGAAACTGAAAAACGGTTTTATTTCGTCCTTCTCAGCCACTAATGTAGCTTTCTGGCTCGAAATACACATGGTGTAGAAATAGACAACTTTCTCGTTTATTTCCTTCCAAACGGTTAAATATTTGATCGGAGCACACTCTGAATAGATTGCTCCATTATATAAAATGAAAAAGATGGCAATATAACCTACCTTATCGCTCTAGAGGGAAATTAAAAAAATATTCATCCATCCCCCCTTTTCTCGTTTTTCGCCTGTGGGACATTGTCCCCCCCCCCTCGCTTCAGAACCCCACTTGGCCAGAAAATGTGTTTTATCGATATACACCTTTGGTGAAAGTGGCATTGTAAAGCGAGGGGGGGGGGGCGATGTTGTATAAAACTTTTCCGTTTTCCATTGATTTCAGTGTAAAAAACGCTTATTTTGACCCAAATATTGGCCTTTTTTTTGCATAAATTCTCCCATCTGACAGCAGATTCATATGTGGACCAAGTTCCTTGAAATTTCTACCGAAAAAGATTCTCAAATTTTGCATTTTGAAATTTCGACTTTTCAGGGCAGATTTTACGCCTTATCTTAACAGATCCTTTCTAACGACATTTTTGTCCTACACAGATCTCTAAATAGTTAATTTTTTATGCCCCCGGAATCAAAGATTCGGGGGCATATAGTTTTTGGTCTGTCCGTCTGTTTGTCTGTCTGTCTGTTTGTTTGTCCGAAAAACTTTAACATTGGACATAACTTTTGAATGGAAAGTGATAGGTCTTTCAAATTTCACATGTGCATTCCTTGTGACAAGACCTTTCCATTGATATCAAAATTTTTGACCTCGTGACCTTGATCTTTGACCTACTTTTCAAAAACATAACATTGGGCATTACTTTTGAATGGTAAGTGATATTGCTTGCATATTTCACATGTGTATTCCTTGTGACAAGACCTTTCCAATGATACCAAAATTTTGACCTCATGACCTTGACCTTTGACCTACTTTTAAAAAACTTTAACATTGGGCATTTCTTTTGAATGGTAAGTGATATGGCTTTCATATTTCACATGTGTATTCTTTGTGACAAGACCTTTTCATTTATACCAAAATTTTTGACCTCGTGACCTTGACCTTGACCTTCAACCTACTTTGCCAAAACTTTAACATTGGGCATAATTTTTGAATGGTTAGTGATAGGGCTTTCATATTTCACATGTGCATTCCTTGTGACAAGACCTTTCCAATGATGCCTAAAATTTTGACCTCGTGACCTAGACCTTGACCTTTGACCTACTTTGCAAAAACTTTTTTTCCATCGATAATAAAAATTCTTAACCAAGTGACCCTGACCTTGACCTTTCACATACATGTACTAAACAGAAAACAGTGTTTATACTAACAAAGATGCCACCGGGGACATTCGTGTTTCACAAACACAGGCTTTATTGGTAAATTAATAAAGCTTAATTGATATTGAAGATGTATGCAAACCTTGTTCGGCGTACGACTTTGAGGAATGAAGGAGATCAGACATGGTCCACAACACGCCTTTTGCTGACTCTCTGACGCTGACAAAGTCGGATGACTTGCAGAGATCTATTAACGTCTGGACTACCCCAAGGTTCTCTTCTTCGACCATTTGTTTTCTATTTTCTTCATTAAACGCTAGATGTGCTAATCCCTTAGTTGCCGCTATAAAGATAGAATTTTGCGGATAGTGTATAAGCTTGTTTTTTTTTAAGTATATCGATTGTTTTAGTAACATGTGATACTAGTACATTGTATATAGTATGACCCTTTTAAACCATTTAGCTAGAATTTTTCTCTCATTGCCATATGAACTTACTGAGCTGCTCAACTTCTTCCTTCTGTTTTGCTAGGACATTCAATGCCTTCAACACTCCGTACTCCACCAAGAGTCTTTTGTTTGAATCAAATACGGCAAGTTGTCCAATAACTGCGGTAATAAATAATGTTTCTTTTTATTAAAATCGCCACTTTAAAAAAAAAAATTAATGCAAGAATATTTGAAGACGTTTAACATTTGTACCACTTGGTGAGACTGAGTGCCACTGCTGGTGGACCAAGAGTCCCCGAGGGCACATGTAGCCAAGTTCGATCAACTTAAATTCGGTTGATCGTTTCGTCAACGCTTTCGAAAATTTCTGTTATCAAACTTTCTTTAAATTTCTAAAACATGGGTCCTTTCGCATCATATGCCATCAATCCTGCTACGCCTTTTTGTACATTTTTGGACACATAACTTTCACACTCTTTCGCCATATAACATTGTTTAGATTGAGGATCACTGACGAGGGCTAAGTAACCGAAACGTGCATGTCGTGTCCATGCTGCAAATTTATCTGTTTTAAAAACTGATGCTTTTGTTTGAATTTGAGACGTTTAAAATTCAGATGTTTCAAGAGATTTCTTCCATCAACTTGATTTCATGGATTTTTCACCTTGTAAGTATATAATAGGTATAGCAGAGTGATACCTTCTACAAGACGATACCAATGCGTCAATACTACTCGAAGGCAACTCGAAGTGTCTGGTGCACTAAATGGTTCATGGTGGTAAAAGAGGTAGATATCCAGTTATGTTTGTTTGCTTGGATTCCGGTGTAAAAGAAACTACTTTTTTGAACTCCAAAACTATGATAGTATATTCTAATACTCACCTCTCCCCAGCTCAAATCCGTACCATCCATTGAACTGCCCGGACCAACAGTTACAGGCCTCTAGCACACCTACGATCATAAATTCTATCTCTGCACGGCTGCCGTGTAAAATATCGTCCCCTTCTTCCATGATATCAGCCGCGGCTGCTATAAAAGGGATCCGCAAGAACACGTCGTCCGCGAGTCTGGCGCAGTTGAGATATTTCCTATAAGTTGGCATGACTCCTGCTTTTCTAATCTGTGTAGCACAGTAAATACTGCCCTCTCCAAAGGTACAGATATTGTGTAGTACTGCGATAATTTGGTTCACTAAAGATGCCTGATCTGGCTGAAATAGATGAATGCACTGGGTGAAATTTCTGGACTCGAACACATTTAGACAACAAGTAATGTGTCTTATTATAAATGTATCGGATAGGCCTTGAATATAAAAGAACAACAACTTTTCTTTAAGACTGCCGTTTTAACGGTTTCTTGTTTTGTCACAGACAGACATACAGTCAGAGAGACGATTTTTTAGGGACAAGTTCCATATAACCTATAAACAGCTATTCTATTCTATCCTACAACTCAGCCGTTGAGTTACAATATATATACTCTGAGCAAGAGGCAAAAGATTCCAAGGTAAAATTGAAGAATAAAAAAAAGTCTCACCGATTGCTTCTTCTTATCGAAGCCTTTGAAAAGATGATCTAATATAGTTTTTGACACATTAATGAATCCATCAGTGTTACATAGAAGTTTTCCAAAATCACTCCAGCCCATGGCGCCGTTCATAAATAAAGACCACAGGATCTGATCCTCTTCTTTCGACGAATTTTTCTTCGACATTTGCTTGACAGCTTGTCCTATAAAACTACCGAAGTCTTCGTCTTTTGTCAGCATCATCATCAGTTCTCCGCCGACCTTGAACTTTTGACCTAACTTTAAAGGTGAAAATATGATGAGATCCAAAAATTTGGACACCGATCTAACATCTTCGTACACACTCTTATCGGACACAGCATTTTGGCTTGCCCGAATATTACTCAACAATTTCTCGCAAAACTTTCTACCACTTTTTTGGAAGTCCTCAATTGTATCTAATTTTGTCTTTAATATCGATGTATTTTCATCTTTCTCATGTGTACTATCACCAGGCAGGTCGTCTTTTGTTTTTGGTTTCGCCACGGCGAACATGATACTTACAAAATGAATTCCTGAAAGATAAAATTGTATAGATATGAAATGAGATAATGTTCAATGCAAGCTTGTTGCTCGTGGCGAATTCAGAGAGACCACATACGACGCTCGCCCCTCTGAAATTCTCGCAAATATTGAGTCTTGTCGAAAACCGATCATAATGCAGACACTATAAGTCCGAGAAATATTACAATTGGATCGGTTCAAGTTCAAATTTGAGATAAATTGAATGATCATTTTTGGGAGATTTGTTGAGGATGGATCTAAAGGGGTGACCAAGAGGATAAGGAACCCTACCCCTGGAATTTGCCCAAAACACTGATTTTTTTTCCGTTTTAACGTATATAAATATTTTTTTCAAAAACAAAGACACCCCCCCCCCACCGATAGTTCGACTTCCAGACCACTCTATTTTTTTCCCCAGATCCGCCCATGTTGTGTACATCATACGCGATTAGGAGGTCAATGAGACTGTCTCATTCTTTTTCACACACGTAACTACATGTATTTGATAATGATATGCAGTTATTACTAGAAATTCAAGCGAAAATAGGTAAGCGTTGAAAATACTTTATCAAGAGGAATTTTGTGGTTTTCTGACCTTTTAAAAATTTAAAGATAAAATCTGGAAAAAAAAAAGATTTTGATACCTACTTTTAAAGTATAGCTGAAATTATAAACATTATCATTTGTCATGTATGGTTAAAGATCTAAACCGAAAGTAGAATTGTTTATTAGTAACCACAACAATCTGTTCGTAGAGTTATCTTTCTTGCATCACTTGGGAACAATAAATAGAAGAATAAATACATAATAAATAAATAAATAAATAGATAAATAAATAAATAAATAAATAAATAAATAAATAAATAAATAAATAAATAAATAAATGAATAAATGAATAAATAAATGAATAAATAAATAAATAGATAAATAAATAAAATCGACATAACCATAAAGGGCCCACCGCAAGCTTTATCTAAATCAAATTTTGTAATGTAATTGTAGGTTATTTCATTTATGTACATCTTTTATTCTGTTTTGCGTCCTTTTGAAAATGAAAAAGCTACCTGTCAGCCAGATAGAAAAATCAGTCAACAAAAGAATGATGATAATGTAATGTCTTAAAACATTGGAAAAAAAAAAGAATTCAACAATTTCTTCTTAATTGTTGCACAGAAAAACCCCATTTAATTTGCAGAAAAAAATTATTATTTTAATTTTGCTTTGTGTTATGGCTATGGGCTCCAAACCTAACAGCAATAGGACTCAAAACAGAAAATAACAAAGAAAACGTCAGTCGGTACTTCTAAAATCATTATTAAAAAAAAAAAAAAAAAAAAAAAAAAAAAAAAAAAAAAAAAAAAAAAAAAGAGAGAGAAAAAGAAAAATAAGAAAGTGGAATGAAAAGCCAAACACGAGCTCTAAACGCGATTCAAAATTTAAGTACTGCATGACATTAAAAGTAATTTAATAATTTTATTCTATTTTAATCTCATAGTTTTGTAGCATGTAGATAACATTTTATATTGTTTATCTAGGTGAAAAAATTCTTTGGTAGGTTAGGCATGTATACGTTTTAGCCTTCTTATCGGTTACCCTCCTTCAAAAATATCAAATATTAAATATTTTCAGTATAAATATGTCTCAGTGCGAGATTTTGACCTTATAGATTCTGTTTTTCCATTAGAACCACACTGGGCCCTTTGTGTATTAAGTGACTCTGAAAGCAGGTAAACTACAAGTACGCTCAGGTGGCCAGATATAAAGCTTTTATCTAAACATTTTTGAGGCACAGATTATGTTTTTAATTCAGTTATGTTTTATTTAAATCGTTCAATGTTTGATAATTGATTCACGAGAGGACTTGGTTGATCCTTTCAGTAGATTTTGATCATACTATGATGGTATCAAGATGAAAAGAACATTTCACTCCCACCCACCCTCGTTTGTCAGTAAGGCTATGGACATGCTTTTCAACCATTCTAGCGTGTTTACAGAGGATGCGCTCGGGTAAACATTTGTGTAGATCAACCGGTCCTATGTTAACTGTTTATTTAAAGCGCAAAATCAGATAAATTTTGTAGTTGTCGGGTGTACATGCGACACAGGTGAATATTTTTGAGCTGCAATATGTCTCTTCACAAAGTACGTTGTAAAAGGTAAGATACACATACGTATTTTTCTTCTCATTTACTTACATAATATTTATCGTAAACAGATAAACCTTAACATCGTTATAATTAGCTATTTTCGTAAAGGGGCGTAGCAGGGATGTCTCCTTTTTGTGGTTGGCTCATTGGACCGACGCCCTCCGTTAGTCACAACAGCTGTTCTCACTTGAAAATAAAATTACAAAACAGATTTAAAAAAAAAACCGATTTTTTCCCGAATAAATGACCCTTTCGGCGATATACTGTACTCTGATAGGAATTGCCGGTGTCCCCAGTCACTGAACAAAATATCGCCGAAAGGGTCTATTGGATGAACTGATGCGATCTACATGTAGGTTAGACACAGTTCATTTAATATTCGGGGGGGGGGGGGGGGATTTTTATCCGGGCAAGATTATTTTTTTTTCTTGCAAAGTTGGAGCAAGAAATTTCTTTTCTAACAACTGATGTGCATATTAAGAATGTTTCTGTTTTATCTATAGAAATTATTTATTTTTACTCAAAACTCTAAAATATTGCTTTATTTTTAAGCAAAAATTTAATTCGCGTCTAAACAGAAAAATAAAAGAATTTTACATTATAATCCTCAGTAAACAAAATTCATATAAGGTACATGTAAATGGGTCTGATGGGAGGCATGGGCGGATCCAGAATTTTTTTCAGGGGGGGGGGAGGTCCTAAGGTTCGAATTTTTTGAAGAGCAAAAAAAAAAAAAAAAAAAAAAAAAACCAACGCAAACGCAAGAAATTAAAGATATTGATTGATGACTGTCAGTTCTGTCTCTAATTATTAATAAAACAGGTGACTGGAGAGTTATGGCGAGCAAATAGCTTAAATTTTGAATCTTCACATCATATACAAATACATGTGTATATAGTAATTGATTAAATTGATTGTCAGTTCTAAAATGTATAAATACAACAAATGGCGAGCGATAGCGAGCCAGCGAAATTTTTTTCCAAGAATTGGAATAAAATCCACTATTTGTGTCTTTTTCGGTTTCTTTTCGTTTCCTCAGTGCCCTTGTTTATTGACCTAGGTGTAATGTATAGGAAAGCGCAGATGCATCATTTGAAAATAACGTACATGTATGTATACATGTAATAAATTCTGGCGAGCGGAAATACTGACGGCAAAATATTATCAAAATGAAAGATTTCTAATACAAATTCATGATATATTTTTCAAATATTATGACAACAAAAGGGGAATTGGGACTTAATCTTATGAAATATGTATATTAATAAGAAAAATTTAGCAATGTTTCGAAAATTCCAGGGGGGGTCCGGAACCCCCCCCCCCCCCCCCGACCCCCCCTCTGGATCCGCGCTTGCGAGGGACTTCTTTACACATTTTTTTCAAATATAGTATTGTGATGAAAAACTGAAGTTCTCCTTCAAAGCTTGTACATAAAATTAGACTCTATGGTGATTTTAAAACATGCATATGTTAAGAGTAATATATTATATTAAAAATATATTTGAGCCTTTTAAGTAGAAGCCCTTTTTTCACTTACATGCATTCTTTTGATATTTTCAAATATATTTTTTCCATTAAAAGAAATAATGTTTCGATAGTGAAGGGAGCCAAAAATTGCTGATTATAAAAAAAATTGAAAACTGCGGCGAGCGAACCGAGGTGCAAAATTTTCAGGAATTTCAATCGAACCATTTTCATAAAATTTGGACCGCGCCTAACAGATTCATAATTTTTATCCGGAAGCAATCTGGACTAGTTATTTAATCAATACAAACGCCAACAGCTGTTGGTCCATGTGTTACCGATGACAGGTACATAAATCGTTCACACGGTTTAATCTACATAAATCTTAGTAGTTATTCATCTAAATTATTGATAAAATAGATTAGACGATAAAACTTTTAATTCCCGATATTGATTCACTCGAACCCTACTCCCCCCCCCCCACTTAAGAATGAAAATAAAACATCAGAGAGATAAATCACAGGAGTATGACACATTATTCGTTACCCCTTCCCCCGGGTCAAATATCCCCTCGAGAGTCAAACATTCGGTATAAAGGGAGGGGGTGGACAGGATGAAAGGGAGGGGAGGAAGGAGGAGGGAGGGAACGGGAAGGCGGAAGGAGGGAAGGGTGAAAGGAAGGGAGGAGGAAGGAGAGAGGAAGGGGACGGAAGAAGGGAGGGGCGGGAGGAGGGAGAGAGGTACGTAATCCCCCTCCCCCCTAAGGTGTTTGACTTTCGAGGGGATATTTGACTCGGGGGAGGGGTTAACGAATAATGTCATACACTTCTCCTGTGAGATAAAGAAACTATGGATATAGAGTAAAGGAACAAAAAAAAAAAAAAAAAAATAGAAAAGAAACATATTCCATTGAAATAAATACCGACCTCTAGATAATATTACTTAACCCCGTATGTGGCCCAGTATTAAAAACGGAAGTAAAATGCACTGTACATGGATTCCCCTAGCAGAGCCCTCGGATAATGAGGCAGCCTCACAGCAACCTGTATGTACAATCACTACATCCATAGAGTATGTTGAACTCAAATCGCCGAAAAACGAGGTAAGGACAATAATCGTCAAGTTACGTGTATTGAAATAGGGTTACGGTTATATTGACCAAGGAAATGTAAATATTTATCGATTTCTACGATGCGCTTGCAGTTCAATGTGCAGATCTTATCTGGAATGTGAATGGTTGTGGCACTCTACATATTGCACTCTAAGGTTCACATGACATCGGCATGATATGTAAAGGAATGGGCATCATGTGAACCCAGGGGTAGATCGTACCTGTATGAGGTATGGGTTTCCCCGTGGGTTACACGCGATGGGGAATGGGGTGGGGGTGAAATGGATCATTCTGACAGAGAAGTATAGATTTAGAAGGATGAGGAAAGGAGGGGGGGGGGCATTCTTACTTTGTTTTATATTTTCACTCAAACTAGTTGAAAATCATGTCCATATTTCCCTTATCTTGATGTTTTGGAAGGGTTGGTGTCATTTCTTTACAAACACATATTGGATTGAATCATTTACTTTGGATTCCTCTAGACTAACTTAAAAAATATCTTTTCAATCGTTATTATATTTTGTTCAAATGGCGAAATATATAAAATAAGGACCTACTCATAAATGGAAAGGGGTGTGAGGCGAATCCAAACGGGGAACTCTATCCCTGTGGACTTGACATAGACTCGCAGGGGTTTATAGTTAAGATTTCACACATTTTAAAGATGACATCTGTAGTGACCAGGTATCTAGAATTGACAACAGGAGCATAACCAGGGTATTTTTGACATGGTCACTCACATGAACAAAAGCTTTTTGAATTGACATTGCCCCTTTTTTGAAGTCACTGGAAACCTATAAGCATGATGAGCACAATTATTTTTTTTTACGTTCCCTAACCTTTTCCATGAGCGTATCTAATCTAGAGCTTATAAATAAGCTTGGGTAGGGATAGTGGGTTTGTGGTACCTTTCCGCTACTTATTTGCCCTCAAAGGGCCTGTCCATACACTAGTACACTTGAAAAATATATTTACTTAAAAAAGAACTACTAATTTTTTTTCAAGATTCATTCCTTTTTATATATAATGATTCGGAAGAATTTGGAAGGATTTTTGACTTCGCGATGAATTTTTTATTAGCTTAAACAGCTTTTGTTTTGGCACCAATCACTTTCTTTTGAACCTCAGCTCCGCCACTGAACATACTAAGCGTTGCTTGGAGCTTACATATTTATCCTGTACATATAAATCAAATGAGGAGACCATACAAATATGTAAGCAGTTTAAGGGTCAATTCACATACCTCATGGTATATCATCTATGATATTACATAAAACGTCGCGAGCAGGTGTACCAGTTACTACATCCCGTAGGAGAGAATTAATAGACCGTTTGGCGGGTTGGGTGGATGCATGTATACACACACACACACACATCCTCCTTAAAAATCAATGTATACTACCGCCCCTAAGAGGGTCTAATCCCTCCTCCAATTTCAAGTGCTGATGTGTCTCTTCACGTGAAGAGGAAGGGGGGGGGACCGGTTTGGACCATCTAAGGGGCGGTATAACATTGAGGTTTACTACCGTCCATAGTGCTAGATGGACACAGCTATAACATTGAGGTTTACCTCCGTCCACAGGGCTAGGTTGACACAGCTATAACTACCGTCAATAGGGTTAGGTGGATATAGTTATAACATTGAGGTTTACCTCCGTTCATAGTGCTAGATGGACACAGCTATAACATTGAGGTTTACCTCAGTCCATAGTGCTAGATGGACACAGCTATAACATTGAGGTTTACCTCAGTCCATAGGGTTAGGTGGACACTGCTATAACATCGAGGTTTACCTGTCCATAGTGCTAGATGGACACAGCTATAAGATTGAGGTTAACCTGAGTCCATAGGGTTAGGTGGACACAGCTATAACATTGAGGTTTACCTCCGTTCAAAGGGTTAGGTGGACACAGCTTTAACATTGAGGTTTACCTCCGTCCATATGGCTAGGTGGACATAGCTATAACATTGAGATTTACTACCGTCCATAGGGTTAGGTGGACACAGCTATAACAATGAGGTTTACTACCGTCCATAGGGTTAGGTGGACACAGCTATAACAATGAGGTTTACTACCGTCCATAGCGCTAGGTGGACATAGCTATAACATTGAAATTTACTACCGTCCATATGGCTAGGTGGACATAGCTATAACATTGAGGTTTACTAAGGTGGACACAACTATAGCATTGAGGTTTACTACCGTCCATAGCGCTAGGTGGACACTGCTATAACATTGAGGTTTACCTCCGTCCAAAGGGTTAGGTGGCCATAGCTATAACAATGAGGTTTACTACCGTCCATAGGGTTAGGTGGACACTGCTATAACACTGAGGTTTATCTCCGTCCATAGGGTTAGTAGGACACAGCTATAACATTGAGGTTTACCTCCGTCCATAGGGTTAGGTGGACACAGCTATAACATTGAGGTTTACCTCCGTCCATATGGCTAGGTGGACATAGCTATAACATTGAGGTTTACTAAGGTGGACACAACTATAGCATTGAGGTTTACTACCGTCCATAAGGCTAGGTGGGCAGAGCTATAACATTTAGGTATACTGCCGTCCAGAGGGCTAGGTGGACACTGCTATAACATTGAGGTTTACCTCCGTCCATAGGGTTAGGTGGACACAGCAATAACATTGAGGTTTACTACCGTCCATAGTGCTAGATGGACACAGCTATAACATTGAGGTTTACTTCCGTCCACAGGGCTAGGTTGACACAGTTATAACTACCGTCAATAGGGTTAGGTGGATATAGCTATAACATTGAGGTTTACCTCCGTCCATAGTGCTAGATGGACACAGCTATAACATTGAGGTTTACCTCAGTCCATAGTGCTAGATGGACACAGCTATAACATTGAGGTTTACCTCAGTCCATAGGGTTAGGTGGACACTGCTATAACATTGAGGTTTACCTCAGTCCATAGTGCTAGATGGACACAGCTATAACATTGAGGTTAACCTGAGTCCATAGGGTTAGGTGGACACAGCTATAACACTGAGGTTTACCTCCGTCCAAAGGGTTAGGTGGACACAGCTTTAACATTGAGGTTTACCTCCGTCCATATGGCTAGGTGGACATAGCTATAACATTGAGATTTACTACCGTCCATAGGGTTAGGTGGACACAGCTATAACAATGAGGTTTACTACCGTCCATAGGGTTAGGTGGACACAGCTATAACAATGAGGTTTACTACCGTCCATAGCACTAGGTGGACATAGCTATAACATTGAAATTTACTACCGTCCATAGGGCTAGATGGACATAGCTATAACATTGAGGTTTACAACCGTCCATAGTGCTAGATGGACACAGCTATAACATTGAGGTTAACCTGAGTCCATAGGGTTAGGTGGACACAGCTATACCATTGAGGTTTACCTCCGTCCAAAGGGTTAGGTGGAGACAGCTATAACATTGAGGTTTACCTCCGTCCATATGGCTAGGTGGACATAGCTATAACATTGAGATTTACTACCGTCCATAGGGTTAGGTGGACATAGCTATAACATTGAGATTTACTACCGTCCATAGGGTTAGGTGGACACAGCTATAACAATGAGGTTTACTACCGTCCATAGGGCTAGGTGGACACAGCTTCAACATTTATGTTTACTACCGTCCATAGGGCATCTTCTCGAGACAAGTGTACGTAATACCTTACTCCCCCTTGTCGGATATCGTACACAAAACTTCGTCTCCGGTGAGTGTCGTAGTGGAGACTTATCAGGCCAAAAATTCGTATAAATTACTAGCAATTTAAAGTTCCGGTCACACTGCACTCCACGTCCAAATCACGTTCAAATATCTGCTGGACGTGGTCGTACGTGGTAATTTTTGCAATGGCTGTGCTTTGTACGGGGTATGACCGCCGGCGGCTGTTCCACTGTCGAAACACTGCCTAAGCACGACCAACCACGTCCAAACACGTCTAAGGCTAAAATCTTTCGTGACAAGACGCTTTACACACGCTATTACCCGTGATACCAACGCGGAACACCCGTCGAATGCCGCTCAAGCTTTCGCGTCTTACCGCGTCTTCCCCGAGTTTTAATCACTGTCGGAACACGGATTATCACGTGTGTTGCGCGTGCGTTGCACGTCTTTACCACGTACACCGTCCGTGGTTGTCCGCGGAATTTAAAAAATTTTGAGCAGTTCAAAACTTCTTTCCGCGTCCAACGCCGTGCAGATTTTTTACCGCGTCCTACCACGTCTACAAATCGTCTGTAGCGCGTCTTAAAAGCGAACAACAACGTCTGCTTCATGCGAGACGTGTTTTGGACGTGTTGTGGCCGTGATCAAGCCGTAAAGCGCAGTGTGACCGGGCCTTAAGGAGGTTCTCTCAAAATTTCTGAAATCATATATTACTCGTACAAACTTACATTTGATTCTATCCACAGGAACATTTTCTATGAGACTTTGAAATATGCATTTTTCAACGTTTCCGTGAATTTCTTGATGACGTCATAATATTAAAAGTATCATTCCTGTTCTCGTAAAGCTATTGGAAATTAATTTTACTATAAATATAAAGTTCATAACCAAAATCTACATAAATGTATTGCACTTACATATGGAAAAGATGAGATGAATTGTGTTTTAAACAAAGGTACATGTAGGATACTGGAATAAAATATGAAACTATCGCTAAAAAAATGCAATTCCAAGCCAATTGACTGTGGTTGATAGCTAATTATTAGGAATCTTGTGGATGAATCTTTGTCAAAAACTAACAAATTGGTCAACAGTGTCCAGAGATTATTTCATGATTAAATGAGAAAAATTGAATGTATGATTAAAATATTACAAAGCTTTATATTTTCGTATATTTCCTTCCAAAATCATTCATTTTCAATGAAGTGACTAGCCGCAGAAACGGCCAACGACACTTGGATATTTGGTTGACACCCCTACCAACCAAATATCCAAGTGTCGTCGGCCGTTTCTGCGGCTATGAAGTGACATACGCTTTCCTGTAATGTAAATTTGTCAACGAATTCACTGTGATGAATTTTGAACTTTCTATTTTACACATGCAAAGTTTCATCATGTTTATTGTGATACGTTTGGTATTGATGATTTTATTGAATTTTGAATGCGAAGGTTTTTGACGCCATTTTTCCCGATAACGTCGAGATGACGTCGTGGTTTGCTCATGGCTAAAACTCCCAAAGTCCACAATTTTGGAAATCGCCATAATTTCTTCAAATGACACCGGAAATTATTCAAACTTCATCAGGATACTCAAATGTGTATATCAATCAGCGTATCAATTGTTTTGAAAAAGTTAAGACTGAACTTTTTATAGGAAGTGAGAAAACAAATAATTTTGGTTAATCTTGGTGTTCAAACCCTCCTTAAGTGCTTTTTAATGTGTTTGAATGATTTTACTTCCAAAATTGCTTCTATATGAAAGTATAATATTATAAGACTCTTTCATGGTATTCTATGAAAGATACATCGGTTCCACCCGAGGGGTCTCAAAATCATGTAAAACCCGAGGCTTGTCGAGGGTTTTGCAAAATTTTGAGACCCCGAGGGTGGAACCGATGAATCTTTCATAGAATAACATGAAAGATTATTTTTCTCTCACATCTAAGGGCAAAAATCAAAACTGAAAGAAAAGGGACGACATTAAAAAAATGTCATGTTGATCAAATGGCAAAAATTTTGCGATATTCGAATTCAGCGCCCCCGAAAAAGATTTATTCTATACGAATAAACTACGAATGTTGCGCTTTTCTAAATATGACGCAAGAGTACAATGAAAAACGATCTTAAAATCGATGTTTTATTGCGACGTCGCCGCTAGCTTGTTTGTTTTGCGGACTGAAATCATGACGTCACAATAGCGTAAACAATCGAAACAATAGCGTCACGTGATATGTGATACAGCTATCACGTGATATGTGATACAGAAGTAGCTCACGTAGCTGTATTTCATGGGCCTACTATGTAACACATACGCGGGTATGAGAGAAAATATGGACTCTGATCTTGTCGTATATACTCTCCACTACGACACTCACCGGAGTCGCAGTTTTATGTATGACATCCGACAAGGGGGAGTTAGGTACTATAGTATTGCGTACACTTGTCTTGAGAAGATGTCCATAGGGCTGTATTGTCACAGCTACAACATTTACTGTCCTGTTCACTAAATCCAGAGCACCCTGTTTTGGCGATTTATTCTGTCATCTGCGGAATTTTCCTATAAATTATAGTTTCCGAGAATTGACCTCCTTTAGTCGTAACTGGATATTAACTTCAACTCACCCTAACAGCTGCCTGCAAACCGCAATATGAAAAAATAAAATGTCTACGGGAAATTTCCATGTTAATTTCAAGCCGCCGCCATATTGTTCTCCGTGTCAACAATAGTAAACAGTGACGTCAAAGCTCCCGACGTCACGCATTTTCAGCGATTTTACTATAGAAAATCCCCGTAGACTTTTTATTTTCCGTCCTATTTCTAACTTAATTGACGTACAGCCAAAACAATGGTATTTTCTGTTACGACTAAGGCACGGTCCATTTGATATTCTGGGGGGGGGGGGGGGGGGGGGCTTGGGTTTTTTGTCGGAGCAAGATTATTTTTTTCGCCCCGGACCGGGGCAAAATTATTTTTTTCTTGCAAAGCTGGAGCAAGGAAATTTTTTTTTATAACAATTGATGTGAATATTAAGAATGTTTGTGTTTTTTTCAGCAGAAATTCTTTATTTTTACTTAAAATTGACTCCAAACATAATTTTCATGTAAAACTTGTATTCACTTCTAAACTGAGAGAGATGAAAGATTTTTACAATATGCGATGGATAGTTTTTAGTAAACAAAATGTATATAAGGTCATGTAACATGTAAGAGGGCCTGGTACAAGTATTTACATGTAGAAATAAAAACTAGTTAAAAACTTATTTAAATTCTCCTTCCAAGCTTTTATATAAAATTAGACACTATGGTGATACATGTATCTATTAATAGTAATGAGTTATAGACCTATTGATAATGTATTTAAGTATTTGAATTGTCTCAGTCACATGCATTCTTTTTGATATTTTCAAATATGAACTTGCCATTACAGGAGAAAACTATGGCGAGCGAAGCGAGCCAAAAATTTTTTATAGGAAGTAAAAACTTTCAGGAATTTTAAGCGATTTTATGGTTATTATTCAAATTCAGATTACTTGTAAGAGCAAGATTATTTTTTTCCGTCACACCATAAGCAAATTAATTTTTTTCATCAAAATTCAGAGCAAAATTATTTTTTTCGAAAAAAACCCAAGCCCCCCCCCCCCCCCCCCCCCCAGAATATCAAATGGACCGTTCCTAAAGGAGTACTATACAAGTGATATAATTTTGGAAGTTGACAATATCATATTTCAGAGAAAATCGGGAAAACAGGGTGCTCTGGATTTAGTGAACAGGACAGTAGGTTTACTATTGTTCACAGGGCTAGGTGGTCACATTGAATGACGCTATTTTAACTGTGATATGTACTGTGGTGCGATAACGTCATTTACGAATTTGCTCCTTGACCACTGCGATAGAAAATAAACTTGTATTGTATAGGAAATTTCTTTATATATAGATAGCTTATGTATACATCAAATGATATTTTCTATATGTTTAATGTAGTTTCAGAAACTGTTCTTGAATATTGAATCGTTTCAACTGATGTGAACTTTACCGGTACTGATCAAATTCTTTTGACGGTTTACTGTGGCTCAGCCTCTTAATTGCGAGTTTCTTTTTCTTTTGATCTTTTTCATTTAATAGTACATAGTTTACTCATTTAAAATCAATAACAGCTGTTTCATCGTTATGTGTTGATGGTTATAGATTTTATCATAATCCACAGTGTATATAGATTAAAACATATTCTGTCAACTGGATCGATCGATTTTTCTAGTATACTTAATTTATTTCCCGGTATTTATCATAATTGGTCATTCCAGTATTTCAGTGAAAAAGAGAGAAAATTGGTCAACAATTAGCAATTTCTCTTTATTTTAGAGAGAGAAAAAGTAGAAATAAGTTAAGCTGTATTTTGGTTATACGAATACGTGCTAAAAATTTCAACATTAAGTAACATCAACAAACTTTTAAAAGAAGAATTTTAGCGAGAAAAATATTCAAAATTAAGTTATTTTAGTAGGTTTACTATAAGCGACTTTGCTGTATAGACTATTGCGAACCACGGTCCTATATGTAGTATCATTAGTATCGCCATAGTTCTATATCACACAGAGTTGGTATATCGTTGTAGTGGACTGTCAGTCACCGAGGATATCTATCGTTCGCCTTTGACTGTCTTTCTAATCTCACTTGAAATAAATTTGTAAATTTTCTTATACTACATTTATAAATTATTTTGAAACTATGGGACCTAGCCGATTCCTTTCTATACATTTTAGGTCATGTTGCTCTTCACATATAACTTTATCGGCCTCGAGCATCACTGAAGATATATGATTTGTTTAAATGCGCATATGGTGCATTATTTTTTTTTACAGTAGAATGCACATTTCAATATTGATACGCGGTCGCCTTCACACCATAGCATTATCGAACTTCAGGCAAAATACATTTCCACTCACCCTACTTATAAATCTACTTTAAGCTGCTGCCCCTAAACTTTTTGTTTTGCCATTTCCAAGTATTTTTTATAACTAAAGAATTTTTTTTTTGGTCCCTGTAAAGTGCGAAACGAAACAAAAACGAAACGAAACGAAACAAATCGAGACGAAACGAAACGGAACAGATCGAAACGAAACGAAACGGAACAGATCGAAACGAAACGAAACGAAACAGATCGAAACGAAACGAAACAAAACATAAAACTTAAAGAATATGAAAAAAGAGGAAAAATCGCCGAGAACGAATATTTAAAGACAAGATTAGCATGTCATTTTGCCTTAATCTAAGAGTTCTACATTTGTAACTAGTGCCGAGAGAGTTTCTTGAAAGAGTCAAAGTTGACAATTTAAAAAAACTAAATGTCAAATGCCATTCATGTATTTAAGAGGAATAAAGGGGAGGGGAAAGAAAACCACGCTAGGACACCGTAATGAGATCATATAACTGGGGGGGGGGGGACATTTCAGGAAAAAAATCTGATCCTTTTTCTAACGAAATGTGCCCCCCCCCGTATTTGTTCTCATTTTTCTGATAAAGTTTTCAAATACACATAACGAAACAGTTCCGTTTCCTCTGTATACTAGACTCCTCCCTGCTAAATAATATTTGTTCCGCCTATGACGAGGTTATTCATCCCGTTCCTTTAAAATGCAATCGTGCTATATACCGTATAAATTATGTTTTAATCGTCAACTTTGACCCTTTAAAAAACCTCCAGCCACAAGATCTAATGGTTGAAGGCAATAATAGCGAGCGAAGCTCGCCCTTATGGTAACGCGTATACACATATTGAGAAAATATGCTGAATCAAAGAATGAGAATGTACTACTATGCTTTCAAAAACTTTCGTCCCCTCTCAGACAGAGTTGCTGCAGAGATGCTGGATATTGCCATTAATTTTTTTTCGACTCCATTCCAAGTAGACGTATATGTTATACTCAATTTTTGTTTTTAAGTTAAATTTATTGAAAATATTTTTCGTAAATCAGGTAACGATAAAGCATCAACAAGGCGGCGTAACCACGGGAAATCCGACATTTCCGGTTTTAAACGAGACGTTTCGCTCTGATTGCTTTTCTCGTCTCGGGTGGTTTCGTACTGTCAGAAGTCGGAATATGTTTGTTTTTTTCTTTTGTTCTTAAGTAATTTATTTTCAGCTAGCATTATTCTTACAAAATAAAAATGAATTATAAGGTTTTCTAAGATAAGATAAGCCATCATAGTCAAAATAAAAAAGAAACGTTAAGATATTTTTTATTTTATGTAATCATATCTATTTTCTCTCCGCTCGCACAAAAAGGCTTTGCCTTGATTCATATTATATGCAGATATTGACATCTGTGCTAGTTCTCTGCATTTACATCAATTTTTCTCAAGTTCTTTAAGACTTATGTTTTGTTTCGTTTCGTTTCGATCTGTTTCGTTTCGTTTCGTTTCGTTTCGATTCTTTTCGTTTCGTTTCGATCTGTTTCGTTTCGATTTGTTTCGTTTCGTTTTTAGCTCTACTGGTCTCAGACCAGTCGAGCTTATGCGATCACCCTTTGTCCGGCGTCCGTCCGTCTGTCCGTCTGTCCGTAAACAATTCTTGTCCGGACAACTCCTCTGAAACTGTAAGAGATAGAAAGTTAATTCTTTTTGCATTTTACTTGGACCATGGTCTAGTTGTGCACCTGACATTTAGTTTCACTCCCTGACCCCCAGGGTCTTAGAAAATGGGCGTGGTAATTAAATTCTATGTAATCTTGTCCGGACAACTCCTCTGAAACTGTTAGAGATAGAAAGTTAATTCTTTTTGCATTTTACTTGGTCCATGGTCTAGTTGTGCACCTGACATTTAGTTTCAGTCCCTGACCCCCAGGGTCTTTAAAAATGGGCGTGGTCATTAAATTCTATGTCATCTTGTCCGGACAACTCCTCTGACACTATAAATGATGGAGACTTAATTTTTTTTTGCAATATGATGGGTCTGTGGTCTTGTTGTGCACCTGCTATTTTGTTTGAGCCCCCTGACCCCCAGGGTCTTAGAAATGGGTGTGGTCATTTTCTCCTATACAACTCTATGTAATCTTGTGCTCGCAACTCCTCTGACACTATAAATGATGGAGACTTAATTCTTTTTGCAATATGATGGGTCTGTAGTCTAGTTGTGCACCTGATATTTTTTTTGAGCCCCTGACCCCCAGGGTCTTAGAAATGGGTATGGTCATTTTCTCCTATATAACTCTATGTAACCTTGTGCTCGCAACTCCTCTGACACTATAAATGATGGAGACTTAATTCTTTTTGCAATATGATGGGTCTGTAGTCTAGTTGTGCACCTGATATTTTGTTTGAGCCCCTGTCCCCCAGGGTCTTAGAAATGGGTGTGGTCATTTTCTCCTATATAACTCTATGTAACCTTGTGTTCGCAACTCCTCTGACACTATAAATGATGGAGACTTAATTTTTTTGCAATATGATGGGTCTGTGGTCTTGTTGTGCACCTGATATTTTGTTTGAGCCCCCTGACCCCCAGGGTCTTAGAAATGGGTGTGGTCATTTTCTCCTATATAACTCTATGTAATCTTGTGCTCGCAACTCCTCTGACACTATAAATGATGGAGACTTAATTCTTTTTGCAATATGATGGGTCTGTAGTCTAGTTGTGCACCTGATATTTTTTGTTTGAGCCCCTGTCCCCCAGGGTCTTAGAAATGGGTGTGGTCATTTTCTCCTATATAACTCTATGTAACCTTGTGTTCGCAACTCCTCTGACACTATAAATGATGGAGACTTAAATCTTTTTGCAATATGATGGGTCTGTGGTCTTGTTGTGCACCTGATATTTTGTTTGAGCCCCCTGACCCCCAGGGTCTTAGAAATGGGTGTGGTCATTTTCTCCTATATAACTCTATTTAATCTTGTGTTCGCAACTCCTCTGACTTTATAAATGATGGAGACTTAATTCTTTTTGCAATATGATGGGTCTGTAGTCCCATTGTGCACCTGATATTTTGTTTGAGCCCCTGACCCCCAGGGTCTTAGAAATGGGTGTGGTCATTTTCTCCTATATAACTCTATATAATCTGTGCTCGCAACTCCTCTGACAATATAAATGATGAAGACTTAATTCTTTTTGCAGTATGAGGGGTCTGTGATCTTGATGTGCACCTGATATTTTGTTTGAGCCCCTGACCCCCAGGGTCTTAGAATTGCGTGTGGTCATTTTCTCCTATACAACTCTATGTAATCTTGTGCTCGCAACTCCTCTGACACTATAAATGATGGAGACTTAATTCTTTCTGCAATGTGATGGGTCTGTGGTCTGGTTGTGCTGATATTTTGTTTGAGCCCCTGACCCCCAGGGTCTTAGAAATGGGTGTGGTCATTTTCTCCTATATAACTCTATGTAATCTTGTGCTCACAACTCCTCTGACTAAATTCTTATTGTAATATTATGGGTCGCTGGTCTAGTTGTGCACCTGTTTTTATGTTTTAGCCCCTGACCCTTAGGGTCTCAGAAATGGGTGTGGTCATTTTTCCTATATAAGTAAATGTAATCTTGTGCTTGCAACTCCTCTGACACTATAAATGATGTAGAAATCATTCTTTTTGCAATGATTGGTCTGTGGCATAGATGTGCACCTGATATTTTGTTTTAGCCTTATACCCCTAGGGTCTTTGAAAATGGGTGCGGTAATTTCTCCTATATAGTTGTGCTCTCTTCTCGTTTAAAGCTATTTATGATGGGGAGTTAATTCTTTATCCAAGTCTTGATGTGTCATTGGTAGTTCATTTGAGCTAGCAGTCCTTGGCCCCTAGGATCTTGGAAAATGGGTGTGACATTCTTTTTAGAAATACTTTATCTCGGATATTATGAATTATATGAGTGCTATTATAGTTGCAGTATAATGGATATGTAGTTTTGTCATGCTACTTATAATTTGTTAGAGCGCCTGCTCCCTATGGTCTTGGTTTAAAAAAAAAAAGAAAGGAAATTGATGTTTTAGAAAAAACAACCAGGAGAGCTACAGTCTCGTCAGAGACTTCTGGTTGTTAGCTCTACTGGTCTCTAACCAGTCGAGCTTATGTCATCACCCTTCGTCCGGCGTCCATCCGTCCGTCCGTAAACAATTCTTGTGCTCGCAACTCCTCTGAAAGTATGAGAGATAGAAATGTAACTCTTTTTGCATTACACTTGGTCTGTGGTCTAGTTGTGCACCTGACATTTTGTTTGAGCTTCTGAGCCCCAGGGTCCTAGAAAATGGGCGTGGTCATTTTCTTCCATTTAACTCTATGTAAGCTTGTGCTCGCAACTCCTCTGACACTATAAATGATGGAGACTTAATTCTTTTTGCAATATGATGGGTCTGTGGTCTAGTTGTGCACCTGATATTTTGTTTGATCCCCTGACCCCCAGGGTCTTAGAAAAAGGGCGTGGTCATTTTCTCCTATACAACTCTATGTAAGCTTGTGCTCGCAACTCCTCTGACACTATAAATGATGCAGACTTAATTGCAGTATAATGGATATGTAGTTTTGTCATGCTACTTATAATTTGTTAGAGCGCCTGCTCCCTATGGTCTTGGTTTAAAAAAAAAAAGAAAGGAAATTGATGTTTTAGAAAAAACAACCAGGAGAGCTACAGTCCTAGAAAATGGGCGTGGTCATTTTCTTCCATTTAACTCTATGTAAGCTTGTGCTCGCAACTCCTCTGACACTATAAATGATGGAGACTTAATTCTTTTTGCAATATGATGGGTCTGTGGTCTAGTTGTGCACCTGATATTTTGTTTGATCCCCTGACCCCCAGGGTCTTAGAAAAAGGGCGTGGTCATTTTCTCCTATACAACTCTATGTAAGCTTGTGCTCGCAACTCCTCTGACACTATAAATGATGCAGACTTAATTCTTTTGCAATATGATGGGGCTGTGGTCTAGTTGTGCACCTGATATTTTGTTTGATCCCCTGACTCCCAGCATCTTAGAAAATGGGTATGGTCATTTTCTCCTATATAACTCTTTGTAATCTTGTGCTCACAGCTCCTCTGACACTATAAATGATGAAGATTTAATACTTTTTGCAATATGATGGGTCTGTGGTCTAGATGTGCACCTGATATTTTGTTTCAGCCTCTGACCCCCAGGGTCGTAGAAAATGGGCGTGGTTATGAAATTCTATGTAATCTTGTGCTCGCAACTCCTCTGACACTGTAAATGATGAAGACTTAATTCTTTTTGCAATATGATGGGTCTGTGGTCTAGTTGTGCACCTGATATTTTGTTTGAGCCCCTGACTCCCAGCGTCTTAGAAAATGGGTGTGGTCATTTTCTCCTTTATAACTCTATGTAATCTTGTGCTCACAACTCCTCTGACACTATAAATGATGGAGACTTCATCCGTTTTGCAATATGATGGATCTGTGGTTTAGTTGTGTACCTGATATTTTGTTTGAGCCCCTGTCCCCCCAGGGTCTTAGAAAATGGGTGTGGTCATTTTTTCCTTTATAAATCTATGTAATCTTGTGCTCGCAGCTCCTCTGACACTATAAATGATGGAGACTTCATTCTTTTTGCAATATGATGGGTCTGTGGTCTAGTTGTACACCTGATAGTTTGTTTGAGCCCCTGACCCCAAGGGTCTTAGAAATGGATGTGGTCAATTTTTCCTATATAACTCTATGTAATCTTGTGCTCGCAACTCCTCCGACACTATAAATGATGGAGACTTCATTCTTTTTGCAATATGATTGGCCTGCGGTCTTGTTGTGCACCTGATATTTTGTTTGAGCCCCTGACCCCCAGGGTCTTAGAAAATGGATGTGGTCATTTTCTCCTATATAACTCTATGAAATCTTGTGCTCGCAAATCCTCTGACACTATAAATGATGGAGACTTCATTCCTTTTGCAATATGATGGGTCTGTGGTCTAGAGGTGCACCTGATATTTTGTTTGAGCCCCTGATCCCCAGGGTCTTAGAAAATGGGTGTGGTAATTTTTCCTGTATAATTGTGCTCTCTACTCTTCTAAAGCTATTAATGATGGGGAGTTAATTCTTTATGCAATATTATGGATCTGTAGTCTTGTTGTATCATTGATTGTTCATTTGAGCTAGCAGCACCTTGCCCCTAGGATCTTGGAAATTGAGTGTGACATTCTTTTTTGAAATACTATATCTCGGATATTATGAATTATATGAATGATATTGTACTTGCAGTCTAATGATGTTGTTTTGTCGTGCTACTTATAATTTGTTAGAGCGCCTGCTCCCTATGGTCTTTGGTTTAAAAAGAAAAAAGAATAGGAAATTGATGTTAAAAAAAAACAAAAAAACAAGGAGAGCTACAGTCTCGTCAGAGACTTCTGGTTTCGTTTCGCACTTTACAGGGACCCGTTTTTTTTTACCATGGCTACATTTTTTTGTTAAGGACAGATGTTGCTGAATTTGTCGATATTGGAATGTATGCTCTATTGTAAAGATTCAAAGCACAAATATGCGCATTCCAACCAGTAATGCCTTATGAGAGATACTCGATGTGGGAATAAAGGTAATCCAAGCAATGGATATAAGAAGATAGTAAACCTGAAGAGTATTTAAATTTTATGTCAATGAACCAACTAAGGACAGAGCTATGCTTTTACAGAGGTACCTCTTAGTTTTAAGAATTGTTTATTGAATTTTGATGACATAGGATTTACAAATAAATTTCAAGTCAAGTGCCGAAATTCTGACCTAAACGAACAATATCCTCGAGGACTAAGTAAAGTAGAGATACCGACTGAAGTTGCTGAAATTGTTAATATTGAAATGTAATACTCGGTAATATCACAGGCTTTCTACTCTACCTTGTTGAAAAAGTAGGAAAAAGGAAAAAAAAGTAGGAGATAAGTAGGAAAAAGTTGGAATGAATAGGGAATTAGTGAGACATTTTCTATCACTTTTAGACCCCAGGGTCTTAGAAAATGGGTGTGATCATTTTCTCCAATATAACTCTATGTAATCTTGTGGTCACCATTTCTCAGAAAGTATAAATGATAGAAAGTTAATTTTTTTGCAATATTAAAGGTCTATGATCTAGTTGTGCACCTGATATTTCATCTGAGCCCCTGACCCCTGGGGTCTTAGGGAATGGTTGTGGTCAGTTTCTCATATATAACTCTGTTATCTTGTGGTCACCAATTCCCAGAAAGTATAAATGATAGAAAGTTAATTCTTTTTGCAATATTAAAGGTCTATGATCTAGTTGTACACCTGATATTTCATATGAGCCCCTGACCCATGGGGTCTTAGGAAACGGGTGTGGTCATTTTCTGCTATATAGCGCTATTTAATCTTGTGGTCACCATTTCACATTAAGTATAAATGATAGAATTAGAAAGTTTATTCTTTTTGCAATATTAAAGGTCTATGATCTAGTTGTGCACCTGATATTTCATCTGAACCCCTGACCCGTGGGGCGGTAGGAAACAGATGTGGTAATTATCTCCTATAGACCTCAAGGTAATCTTGTGGTCAACATTTCTCAGAATTTAGTTATTATAAATGATAGAAATTAATTCTTTTTCATATATTATAGATCAATGGTTAAGGTGTTCACAAGATATTTTGTTTGAGCCCCTGACCCCTGGGTCTTAGGAAGTGGGTGTGGTCATTATCTCCTATATAACTCTATGTAATCTTGTGGTCACAATTTCTCAGAAAGTATAATTGATAGAATTTTAATTCTTTTTGCAATATAAAAGGTTTATGATCTAGTTGTGCACCTGATATTTCATCTGAGTTCTTGACCTCAGGGATTTAGGAAATGGATGTGGTTATTTTCTTATGTTTCTCCTATATATATAAATGTAACTTACTGTAATTTTGTGGTCATCATTTCTCAGAAAGTATAAAGGATACAAAGTCAATTCTTTTTGCAAAATGATCCAATGGGTCTATCGTCAAGTTGTCAAGGGTCTTGGAAAATGGGTGTGGTCATTTTCTGCTTTATCTATTATATGTAAAATATCAAAATTGTAAACGGAAAGATTCATACAAGTGTATATGACAGAAGATATGATCTTGGAGTCAACACAGTAAATTTCCCCTGGTTCGACGGTGATGTTCTCAGACTACCGTCATACGGCATTTACATATCACAGCTCATCCTGAACGCTAGAGTATGTACTAATATTTTGGATTTTCACAGTAGAAAGTTACAAATTACCAAGATTATAATTATTATTGTCTTTGTGTTTTCGCATGGGTTGTTTGGCGTTTTGCTGTTGGTATTGCAACAGAGCCTGGTTGGAAATCAATTCCCTTCTTATAGTGCATGATCGTGACCTCAGCTTCAAGCAATTTGGATTAGACTGATGCAATCTTTGATTATTAAACGAAGTTTGGGGGTATGTAGGAAACACCCTGTCCGTCTGTCAACCTGTCCGTCCGGTTAAGAAGTTCTTAAAGCAAATAACTCTTCAAGTGTAAAAGATAGGGTTTTCATATTTTATACATACATTCCCCATAATAAGTACTACATTTTGATATCAAGACATTTGACCTAGTGACCTTGACCTTGAACTCTGACCTTAAAGGTATATTTTGGTTAAGAATTTTATTTTCACATATAAGTGATAGGGCTTTTATATATTTCATACAAACATTCACCATAACAAGCTTTTGGTTATTTCATGTTTTGGTTTTCAGAAATTATCCAATTTGAAATATATGTTCTCTTGTAATACTTTAGTGCTCTATATGCGTGTTTCTACAAAAATTGTATTATCAGTGATATTCAATGCCAAAATAGAGGAACTCCAAATAAGAGCGTTCTAAACATAACCTAAAATGTATCCAAAGTGTCAGCTAATGACAGAGAAATGCCATCAGTGTTAGAATAATGTATCGATTTGAGTATCCGAAAATTTCTAATATATTTCAAATCAGTATATAAGCGCAATGAAACTAGGCAAACGATATCCTCGGGGACTAACAATCCAGCAGCAGAGGCCTAGATTTTAAGAATTTAATTTTCGCTCGTGCTGGATGTTTTATGCGTCATTTGTTTCATCATCAAATTGATTTATGTGCTTTATGACTTAGGATGTTGAATCATTTAAGTTTCAGTGTGTCCCTTTGCCGATTGCATCATCAAATTGATTTAGTGCTTTATGACTTAGGATGTTGAATTATTAAAGTTTCAGTGTGTCCCTTTGCCGATTGCATCATCAAATTAATTTATATATTTTTTGACTTAGGATGTTGAATTATTAAAGTTTCAGTGTGTTCCTTTTGTCGATTGCATCATCAAATTGATTTAGTGCTTTATGACTTAGGATGTTGAATTATTAAAGTTTCAGTGTGTCCCTTTGCCGATTGCATCATCAAATTGATTTAGTGCTTTATGACTTAGGATGTTGAATTATTTAAGTTTCAGTGTGTCCTTTTGCCGATTGCATCATCAAATTGATTTAGTGCTTTATGACTTAGGATGTTGAATTATTTAAGTTTCAGTGTGTCCTTTTGCCGATTGCATCATCAAATTAATTTATATACTTTTTGACTTAGGATGTTGAATTATTTAAGTTTCAGTGTGTCCTTTTGCCGATTGCATCATCAAATTGATTTAGTGCTTTATGACTTAGGATGTTGAATTATTTAAGTTTCAGTGTGTCCCTTTGCCGATTGCATCATCAAATTGATTTAGTGCTTTATGACTTAGGATGTTGAATTATTTAAGTTTCAGTGTGTCCCTTTGCCGATTGCATCATCAAATTAATTTATATACTTTTTGACTTAGGATGTTGAATTATTAAAGTTTCAGTGTGTCCCTTTGCCGATTGCATCATCAAATTGATTTAGTGCTTTATGACTTAGGATGTTGAATTATTTAAGTTTCAGTGTGTTCCTTTTGCCGATTGCATCATCAAATTGATTTAGTGCTTTATGACTTAGGATGTTGAATTATTAAAGTTTCAGTGTGTCCCTTTGCCGATTGCATCATCAAATTGATTTAGTGCTTTATGACTTAGGATGTTGAATTATTTAAGTTTCAGTTTGTCCTTTTGCCGATTGCATCATCAAATTGATTTAGTGCTTTATGACTTAGGATGTTGAATTATTTAAGTTTCAGTGTGTCCTTTTGCCGATTGCATCATCAAATTAATTTATATACTTTTTGACTTAGGATGTTGAATTATTTAAGTTTCAGTGTGTCCTTTTGCCGATTGCATCATCAAATTGATTTAGTGCTTTATGACTTAGGATGTTGAATTATTAAAGTTTCAGTGTGTCCCTTTGCCGATTGCATCATCAAATTGATTTAGTGCTTTATGACTTAGGATGTTGAATTATTTAAGTTTCAGTGTGTCCTTTTGCCGATTGCATCATCAAATTAATTTATATACTTTTTGACTTAGGATGTTGAATTATTAAAGTTTCAGTGTGTCCTTTTGCCGATTGCATCATCAAATTGATTTAGTGCTTTATGACTCAGGATGTTGAATTATTTAAGTTTCAGTGTGTCCCTTTGCCGATTGCATCATCAAATTAATTTATATACTTTTTGACTTAGGATGTTGAATTATTTAAGTTTCAGTGTGTCCCTTTGCCGATTGCATCATCAAATTGATTTAGTGCTTTATGACTTAGGATGTTGAATTATTAAAGTTTCAGTGTGTCCCTTTGCCGATTGCATCATCAAATTGATTTAGTGCTTTATGACTTAGGATGTTGACTTATTTAAGTTTCAGTGTGTCCTTTTGCCGATTGCATCATCAAATTAATCTATATACTTTTTGACTTAGGATGTTGAATTATTAAAGTTTCAGTGTGTCCCTTTGCCGATTGCATCATCAAATTGATTTAGTGCTTTATGACTTAGGATGTTGAATTATTTAAGTTTCAGTGTGTCCTTTTGCCGATTGCATCATCAAATTAATTTATGTGCTTCATGACTTGGGATGTTAAATTATTTAAGTTTCAGTGTGTCCCTTTGCCGATTGCATCATCAAATTGATTTATGTGTATTATGACTAAGGATGTTGAATTATTTAAGTTTCAGTGTGTCCCTTTGCCGATTGCATCATCAAATTAATTTATATACTTTTTGACTTAGGATGTTGAATTATTTAAGTTTCAGTGTGTCCTTTTGCCGATTGCATCATCAAATTGATTTAGTGCTTTATGACTTAGGATGTTGAATTATTTAAGTTTCAGTGTGTTCCTTTTGCCGATTGCATCATCAAATTAATTTATATACTTTTTGACTTGGGATGTTGAATTATTTAAGTTTCAGTGTGTCCCTTTGCCGATTGCATCATCAAATTGATTTATGTGCTTTGTGACTTTGGATGTTGAATTATTTAACTTTCAGTGTGTCCCTTTGCCGATTGCATCATCAAATTGATTTATGTGCTTTGTGACTTTGGATGTTGAATTATTTAACTTTCAGTGTGTCCCTTTGCCGATTGCATCATTAAATTGATTTATGTGCTTTGTGACTTAGGATGTTGAATTATTTAACTTTCAGTGTGTCCCTTTGCCGATTGCATCATCAAATTAATTTATGTGCTTTGTGACTTTGGATGTTGAATTATTTAACTTTCAGTGTGTCCCTTTGCCGATTGCATCATCAAATTGATTTATGTGCTTTGTGACTTTGGATGTTGAATTATTTAACTTTCAGTGTGTCCCTTTGTCGAATCTGCTAATTCTATGATATATTTTTCCTTTGTTGCCACTAAAAGATTTTATGCGTCGTTGTTTTTAGTTGCTAAGTGTCTCAGAATGTGTCTTTATGATAAGCTGCTAAATATCTCGAGTTTATTTTTGAGTTGGCAAAGCCAACTCTCATTGCAATTGCTTTCAACTTTGCACTTGATAACCCTGCACGGACCAAACAACGCACAATGTTACTGGCGCAGTAAAGAAATAGGACCACTACGATTTGACAAAAGAACATATAAGATGACAGACATTTAAGTCCAAGTTGTAAATAATGGGTTAAATGCATTATAAGAATGCAAAAAAAAAAAATGCTACAAGGAACGATGCTTTAGGAATAGCTATCACTTGTTGATGTCAGTGCATTAAAATATGGCGCATCTTCTTCTTTGTACTTCCCTCGAGGCTCCTCTGTATAAGGAGCACCCCATTTTAGATAAATAGGTAAAAGTATTGTGTTTAGGATAAAAAAGACCTTAGATATTAAAATTTGTTGATGTGTAGAAGACTTAAGACAAGTAAATCAATCATCAATAATGTTTATTTAAAGTCAGACTTAATGTATATCAATCAACATTAGCTCTGATGAGCTATTTACCGACTAGGAAAAAAGGTATTTCAGTTGATATTTTATAAACCTAAGATATTGGTTTTAAGTTGGTTAAGAAGTTTCAAAAGCAAAGATCTCCTAAAGTAAAAGTGATAGGACTTTATACTTCATACATACACCCATAACAATTGCAACAAATTTGACATGATCATATTGACCTTGAACTCTGACCTCAAAATCAGTTAATTTGGTTAAGAAGTTCTATCATTTTATATATTTATATATTTCCAGACTTTTTTTTTTAGATTTCAGACAACTCTTGTATTGTGAGAATCACTCATTCAAGCATTTGAGGCATAGATTTGGAGTTTGATTTATGCCAGTTTTATACTTGTCTTCTGTATGTTCTTCTCAATGTTACTTTTTGCCAACTCGCAGGACTTTCAGTCCTTTGATTTGTCTTTTCTGTTTCAGATTATTCACTGTAGCCTTTATCTTGCTGATTATCGCATTTGGACTTTTATTACGAGGAATTTCAAAAACTCGCATTGCTCCTGTTGAGATTCGGAATGAGGACAGACTAATTGCAGAGGAGCAGTTAAAGGAGCGTGAGAGGAGTCAACAGGGAGGAGTCGTTTTTGACGACGAGGTGCTTTTTAGAAATAAATTATCGAATAAAATTTCCGATGTGTCAAAAATAATAAATGAGGTGAAAAGACCGAAAGCTGCATCTTCGAATATTTCTTTGTCTCGTCATGACGCACATAAAACAGATGTTAAGGCAGAGAAAACTGTCCCTCGTCGAAAAGATAAATTCAGGATTTTGTTTTGGGATTCCTTGCCATATTTTCTTCATCCAAATGAACAGTTACCGCTGTGTAAATTTAAGAATTGTGAAGTTACTACAGAAAAATCTGATGTGAAATCCAGTGACGCCGTATTGTTCTATGGCCCTGCCCACTATGGAGGGAATTTACCAGTTAAAACTGGATCTCAAGTCTGGATATATATGTCGATGGAGTCGCCTAGCAATGTTTTTAATTCATTTGTCCATCTGAATAATAAGGTCAACTGGACTTGGACGTATCGTAGAGATTCTGATATCCTCGCGAGTTACGGAAGGATTTTAAGGCGGGAAAATCCATCACTCGATTTTGATGCTCGGATTCTTGCTAACAAGAATAAATCTATAGCGTGGTTCGTCAGTAATTGTAACAGTCGGAGTGAACGGGACAGGTACAAAAGCCTTCTTGAACAAGCTCACAGCGACATTGATATTTATGGTAGATGCGGACAGCTGACGTGCGTCTACGAGAATCCAAAATGTAGAGGTTTACTGAATAATACATACCGCTTCTATCTTTCTTTCGAGAACTCTTTATGCAGAGATTATGTGACAGAAAAGGTTCTGGCGAAAATAGGAAGTATTGTTGTACCTATAGTCAGAGGAGGAGGTCATTACAGTGTATATTTACCTCCAAACTCGTATATTGACACGTCGCAATTTAAATCTGTGTCGCAATTAGGTGCAAAATTAAAATCTATAGAAAAAAGTGCAGCTTTGTACGAGAGCTTTCATGAATGGAGAAAACATTATGTAAATAAAGAATTCAAAGACATAGTGAATTACGAGGAAGGCTGGTGTGATATATGCGAAAAACTAAATCATCAAAGCAAATATAAACGTCTATATAAAGATTTCAGCCACTGGTGGCAGGGGGATACTGGTACATCAGGACAGTTTTGTACACAGGCGTCCGATCTTATACTTTAACAAGTCGTTTTGTTCTTGTTCTACTATGTTTTATAAAGTTGTTATATCTTTCACTCTTGTACCCATTATAGATTTTGTTGTTTTTTCTTTGCATATATATGTCACGAAAATAAAAAGATCTTCTTATCCGATCAAGCAATTTATTTAATGATTTTAAGAGAATGCCAGAAGCGGAGTAAGTATTTCATATGAGGAAGGCTGGAGTACATAACACGATCTTGGTGTGCGGAAGAACCCTACTAGTTTTAGTCCTCCAACGGTAAAACCATGCAGGGTGACTACCGGTATATGGTTTCCACTCCGTCTGTCTGTCTGTCTGTCTGTCTGTCTGTCTGTGACATTTTGGTTTTGCAGACTTTCCTCTGTAACCGTTACACACATTTGGATGAAACTTTGTGGAGTGATGTGATACAGCTCATGTTGACTGATGGTCACATGAACCTCTCACTCTATCACAAACGTGACGACTTCTATTTCAACATCACAAACTTTTCTTTACTGAGTAGCAACATCCCTTCATCGCCTGCTTTTGGTGTGTTCATATCTCAGTTGATACGCTATGCCAGAGCAAGTACAAAATATACAGATTTTGTTATGAGAGCTAGGCTTCTTTCAGATAAGCTTCTCAGTCAGGAATACGTTAGTGACCGACTAACATCGTCACTGAGGAAGTATTACGGTCGATATGGGGAACTCGTCATACATAATGTCCCATTCTCCAGAATGGTGGACGATATTCTGTCTTAGACCATTTGACCATCTAACCACCGAATACTAGTATATTTGTATCTTACGAAATGGAAGTAACCGGTTGTGACAATTCTACCAAAATGAAGTGACGGGTGTTGCATGCAAGCAGGAGATGCTAACTCTTCCTCGACACCTGGTCTCACTCCCATATTGGGAGCTCGCTTCTTTTCATATGGTGGAGGTTTTTCTTTTGTTGCTTTGGTTCTTGTTTTATCTTGATTTTGTATGCCTTCGGTTTATGCTTTTCTGAATTATCGATTTTATACCGTGTATTAGGATATGATCATTATCCATATTTGTCAAGTTCGACTTAGGTTGCCTTTGACCAACTTTTACAGAAGTATTGCCCTATGAAATAAAGGAGATCCTGACAACAATCGCAACAGCACTTACAATAGAGTACCAAATTGAGCATCGACGAACCCATAGCAAGCTAGAGGTGGGACCAGGTGCCCGGGAGGAGTAAGCATCCCCTGTTTGGCTAGCCGCACCCGCCGTCGAAAATGAAAACAATATACATATACAAATAATTCACTTTGTAAGGTTGTGTCTGATGACGTGCTCTCAATTAAAAATCCAAATTTTGATGATTACCTCTGCACAATCTAACCGTGTGAACTAGAAAACATTATTTAATTAACTCTTCTTCATCTTTAGATCTCTCTTATCTTTTGACGAAAATGATCACCTGAATACTTCAAATATGACAAACGTGACAACTTCAAATTACAAACCCTTTTCTTAGTACATTCCTATTGTGTATTCATATCGCAATTGATACGCTATTCCAGAGCAAACTTTCGTTCTTAGGGCAATGAGACTAACATAAAAACTACTGATACAAGGGTACATTTTTGAGCGACTGAATTTGTCCCTGCAAAAAAAAAATTTGTGGACGATACAATGAAAATATTACACATTATAACATCTCGCTGTCCTCAATGTTGGAAGATATTTTAGGTTAGAATCATAAAAAAATTAACAATTTACCGGATATGACTTTTTTATGCACGGCCTATGTGACGGATGTTGCTAGCAAACAGGAGATACTTACTCATGAAGGGCACCTGATCTCACCTTCATTGATGATTCCACTTTTGCTTGGTTTTTGTAAAATATAAATTCGATGTAGGTGTAGCTGTTAAAATTAAGGGTAACGACGCGCACATAAACTGCTAAAGATCTAAAGTTCTCTATTATTTGTTGTGGAAATATTTTCTAATTATATTTCGTAATTGCAGATTCCACAAAAAAATGTTATGTTTGGCAGGCGCTTCGTCCGGTGTTTGTCCGCCCGTCGTCTGTCCATCCATCCATCCGTCAACACATTTCCACTGTAACAAATGCACAGAATTCAAGGATTTCACGTACGCAAGACCCTCTACCAAGTTTCAACAAATATTGCCGTCAAGGGCTGATTGGCTGGTGCATTTTCGACATCTCTGCAACCGCTGCACAGAATTTAACGAACCCTCACAGAAAGCATAACCTCATAATAATTTATCAAATTTAGTATCAGAATTTCAAGTTAGTGCAGAAGCGCAGTTAGTCCGACTTGCAGACCTACGACGGTGTTATCTGTTTTTTCGTCTTCGGTCTGACTGCTATGCATAGGCAAAACTTGAGAATTTCGGTGCGAAAATAATTTTGGCAAGTCATCCTTTTTTTTGACAAATTCCAGTCTCTTCAACCAAAATATAAGTCACCCAGTCCTCCTGCCCCTAAAAAATTCCCTCTAGGCCTGGTTTCACCTCTGTGCGTATGACAAAATGTAGTCGATCAGAGGAAAATCGGAAGAGAAGAAGAGGCGAAACTAGGCTTGGAGGGGACATTTTAGGGACAGGAGGACTGGGTGACTTCTTTTTGGGTTGAAGAGACTGGAATTTGTCAAAAAAAGGACGACTTGCCGAAATTAATTTCGCACCGAAATTCTCAAGTTTTGCCTATGCATAGCAGTCAGACCGAAGACGAAAAAACAGATAACACCGTCGTAGGTCTGCAAGTCGGACTAAAGCGCAGTAAAACTAGGCGAACGATATCCTCGGGGACTAACAGTCCACCTGCAGATATACCAACCTAGTGCCTCAAATTATCATATGGAAATACATTGTATATTTGGCTCATATTTGCTATCATAATAATTTTGTGTACCGTATGCACATTTCAATAAACAATGTATAATCAGTGATACCAGAGGCTAAAAGAGAAGAACTCCAAAATAATGAGTATATGAAGATAAAAAATCTAAACATTTTTATTTATCAAAAATGTCTGTCAAAGACAGCTTAGGTCAGAGCTATGCCATCCGGGAGATACTCCTTAATTTCCAAATTATTCATCAAATTTTTTATCAGAAAATTCACAAATATATTTCAAGTTACTGCAGAAGCACGGTACAACTAGGCGAACGACATTCTCGGGAACTAGCAGTCACAAGAAGGTCTTACATTTTACGTCCGTGGGCAGGAACTGTATGGTTTCGGGAAATTGCACAGAAAACACACAAACATGCACATTAAAAAATAACTCCAGGAGTTCATATTAAACTTACATTACTTTTCAATGGTAATTGATAAAGATTTCATATGTGCATCCTTGCCATTGATACCAAAGTTTTTGACCTCGTGACCGGCGTAACTCTTGAATTGTGAGTGAAAGGGCTATTATATTTCACATGTGTATTCCTTGATATTACCTATCCCTTGGTACAAAAATTGACATTGACCTTGGAGAGGATCACTGACATTTGTCAATGGGGACATTCTCGTTTGACAAATACTTGCTTTTTTTAGAATAAATATTCAACTAAACTTTGCCGATTATCAATTTTGATCTTAATTAATTCTAACTTTAATTTGAAATGCAAATATATGCGGATATCTTGTTTGAGCCACATACCCACTAGGTTATTAGAAAATAGGTGTTGTCATTTTTATCTTATATCTTGTGTTTTGAGTAAACCATTTCACAGAAAGCTTTAATGACGGAAAGTCAATACAAGTACTTGATGCAATATGAATGGTCTTTGGTGTAATTGTGCAACCACCTGATATTTTGTTTTCTGACACTAACATTTTAGAAAATGGATGCGGACATTTTATTCTGTAAATCTCAATTTTGTGGTCACTATTACCAGGAAATAATGTTAGAAAGTTCTTTTTGTAAAACTTTTTTATTTATTTTACAACGTTAAACAAAAAAGTTACTCAACTGATAGAGAATAAGTGTCTTAATTTTGTTACGGGTACGCAACACACAGCAAGTGCAATGATCGCATGATATGCGCTAACGCGCATTACATGTGCGATACGATACGAGCGCATTTCATGCGATAAATGCATTTGCTGTGTGTTGCATACCCGTAACAAAACACAAAAACACAAATTATGACATTTATTCTATGTATATGCACTATAGTAGTATGTTTCATTCTGGTTTTCTGAAATCGAGTTTTTCGAGGTAAAAAGAAGACATTTAGGTCACTGCCGCCTCAGGTCTGTTTATATAGCAGTATGTCATTTGGCAGCCGCTACACCCATGCACTCTTCCTTTCTCTGGCCACCTTCAACTAAATGAATACTCTGGCTCTGGACCCGCCCCTGTTTACCAAAATGTTTTGGACACCTTTGATAATACTTATGTGCTTAAAATATCAGAGATCCAGATGAATCAATAGTTGACTCAAGGTAATGACAAACGGAGAGACAAATATTTTGTCGAGTCGACTGATTCATCACTTAGTGGAGTGAACTGGAAAGGAGACGAAATGTCCACATAATTCCTTACAACACGGAAGTAGACGCCGGATCTTTCCAAAGAAGATGACGAATAGACCAAGGGCAAAGAACGTCCCCTCCCATCTACTTTCCGATGCTGAGAACGAATCTTTGTTCGCAATACTTGGGAAAGGGAGTTTGGTATGAAATATTGTAGTACGAAGACCGTCAGGTTGTATAACTTTACTGGCATGTGTTTCAACCTAAGGAACAATAATAAAAACAGCTTAGAAAAAAAAGTCAGAATGACGGTTATGAAAATACATAAAACAAGCAATTAACGAGTAAGAGAATAGATTGTTCATTGTATTGGATGTCCAAGTCAATAAAGAAAACTTACACAATGACGGGAATAGCGTATTACACGGTTCCGGGACTGTTGTACCCTCGGGAACTTTGACCCGGGAGAACGTTGATCCGGGTCCGTTGTACCCTCATACATGTTTGTTGTTTTTAATATTTAATGAATAAGCTAGCTGATCAATAAATGCAATTCAAAATTTTACATCCTTTATTGTTATGGTATGTATTCTATCGTCAAAATGTTGCTAAAATTCCGTAAAAGTTGAGTTTATTGCGATTTTTTGAAGTGGGAACGTTGATCCCTAAAATAATTTATATACGGATAATTGATCACCCAAGCCACGTTGTTTGTTTTGTGAAATCTTAGGACATTCATAATAAAAACAATGTATATAAATGGAATTTTTCATTACTTTTAAGACGGTTAATCTTTAAAAAAAAAATGCTTAAATGTTTAAGTGATGTAAAAATTTGATACGAAAATTTAAAAAAGTATATAAATTTAAGATTAAGATTACGATTAAAAATTTGACAACCGATTTTGAGATGACTATATGCGCTTATCCGTTCCGACAATGACTGACTGACCTATCATGTACTTTACGTGTCCAAGTATTGAAATAAAAATATCGATATTTTGTTACCGACTTTAGATGAAGTACGTAGAAATGATATTAGAAAACATATATAGTACAATCTTTAGAAAACATATATAGTACAATCTAAATATAAAATCTTTTGAACGTTTTATTAATTAGGAGATTCAAATGCGATATTTTCTTATCAGATGAGGAAAAAGTATTTCAAACGTCTTCTCATGAGCTCTCATTTGGAATACCTCATTTGCATACTGTTCAAACCTCAGTCACATTTGATTTAGAAAATTCTGTACGGGATGAATTATGTGAATAAATATGTTTAAACCAATACTTTTAGTATGTTGTCAACCCGTTAAATTTACACTACATGTATCTTTGTTTCAAGAAGATTGACCCATTACCATCTATTAACCATACTACGTTGCTATGTAGTGACGATTAATAAACCCTATTTTTAAAATGATTTCAATACGACTTCTTTTCTGATTTCAACAATTTTTATGCCGCGCCGTCATGTAACCGTATGTACATTAAGAGTTTGTCAAGTGCATCTTTCTCGTCCTTTTCAGTTTTTTTTTTCAGATGGAAACTGCAGAGCACTTTACACCCATTCAAACTGAATTTGGATCGGGGATAACCAATTGCTTCTAATATTATGTTTGCGACCGATAAATGCTGATTTTATGGTCCCAAACTGAATTTTTCATACAACACGTTAAGGGATGTTTTGGACTATGTATTTGACAGACAACACATATTTGAATGTCAGCCCGACAGCAGGGATGCAAATTAGCACTCGCCCACTCGCCAATGCGACTAGAAATTCAGTGTGGACTACTAAAAATGTTTTTCTGATCGCCCACTTGGCGACTGTAAAATTCTGTTCATAATTTTTTTTTTGTTTCGTAGTTGCCGTAACTCACATTGTGAAACAAAAACTCATGGGTATTTGACACATTTTCGGATCGCTTTCTCGTAGTAAATGAATCGATCTCCCTTATTCCCTTGTAAAGACGCATCCTCATTTTAAATCAGTATACAAAAACTTCATCTAACGTTTCCAAAAGCGCGCAATGTCACTGTCTGGAGACGTAATACATGTATGTTTATGTTAATTTATAACTGGATTTACCAGCATTCATTGATTTATTTAAAGGTGCTTGAGATGACCGAAATAAAAACCCTACTTTGATATTTAAAATATAGAAACATCTAAAATCGTAAGTGAAATTTACGCGGAAAAATTACTCAAACTGATTTTATGAAAGAATCGTGTTTGAAGATATAGAGAGCGTTGACCTCAAACGACTGACCACCTGCAGTTATCGTTCAAAGTCGTCAAAAAAAAACAGTCCATGTAGATCAACATGTACACCAGTCTCTCTCTCATTTTTGGCGTTTTTCATACTCGGTACACGTGTTCCTGTACGATGACCATGCCTTGATTCTGGGAAGGAGAGAAGGGGGGGGGGCTTAAATTTAAAAATATAATTTAGATACAACGTTTTGATGTGGGCTAATTGTTTTTGATGTGGGCGCCTAAATTTTTTGACTTGGGAGCCCACTTGGCCCCTGAAAATTTCAACGAATTTTCATCCCTGCCGACAGGATTCAATTACAAATCCCTTCTTTAAAAATAACATTTGAAATTTTATTTTAAACAAGTGTGGAAAAAAATAGATAACAAAATATAAAAAAAAAAAAGACCGATATCGACCTACCCTATTTTTCTCAGCATGTTATGGGAAACACATATTTTTGTAGGCCTTATGATCGTCTTTTACTGTATCGTATGTCAATGATTATTGTATGACATCACATTGCTTTGTTATTTATGATATATTCACGGCTATTGCCGCTAATTTAAGATAAATGCATTTAATTTAACACTAAACAGAACTCTATGTGTACACTTTTCTCTCAGATTCTTTATTTCATTCATCAAATAGAGAGGAAAGTATACATATAAATAATGTAAAATCTCCATGATATACCCATTTCTTTTGAAATTCCCTATGATTTTCTGTTATGCCGTTCTACCTGCTAATTAGTGTTGTTAACTAGTTTGTTTGCACAATAATTATTTTATTTGCAAAACAAACCAATTACCGTCACTTCCACCTATACCAATTAAGGGTACAACAGTCCCAGGTCAAAGATCCCCAGGGTACAACGGACCCCTAGTTCAAGGTACCTGAGGGAACAACAGTCCCGACGCCTATTACACACTACACAGTACAAATGTAAAAATCCTGGGTGGTAAATTGTTCCGACCACCAAAAATCAATTCGAAGTCAAACCGGAAATCGGCAAACGCTAAAGGTCCTTAGAATTAAAACCCGTAACGATAATCGCATTCCGGATGCGATACACTCCCCCCACACAAATTAAATTTGTTCTTCTATCGGAAGAATTACGACCAGTCGATGAACGGATCTGTGAATGTTTGTATCTGTTTGTCCTCGGTAATCTGGACCATCCTCTTGCACTTTATAACGGAGTTCAACATCACGGACAACGTTATCCTTCCTGGGAAATACTTTGGTGACCTGAGCCAATTTCCATAGCCCTCGAATAGCATTACTGTCTTGAACCAAAACAACGTCCCCAATCTGCATGTTTCTGGTTGTTACATGCCATTTTTGTCGAACTATGAGGGAAGGAAAGAAATCCCGCATCCACTTCTTCCAAAAGGCGTCCACTATCCTTTGCACAAATTTCCAATGACTCTTGAAACAATCCTTATCTGACCAGGTTCCGGGTGGAACCTTTGATGACGCCCTACCCAAAAGCAAATCGTTCGGACAAAGGTAGGTACCTTCATTTGGATCGCCATTCTTCATTCCAATAGGTCTCTCATTCATACAATTAGCAGCTTCAAAGAGAACAGTCTGCAGTTCTGGAAACGACATCACAGCATCGCCAACGGCTGCCCTCAAACAAGATTTTGCAGTTTTAATAAGGGCCTCACAGCAACCGTTTTCCCATGGTGCATCTGCGGATTTGTTGAATTCCCAATCCATCCCTGAATGAACTCCATGTGCCTCTATCCTCTTCCAGTCCCAGTTCTTGTTCATCTCCTTTAACTCTTTACTGGCGGAAACAAGTTGGGTGCCAACGTCAGATCTCAATTTACGGGGGTATCCATGGATAGATACAAATCTCCTCAAAACCATCAAGAAGCTATCCGTACTGTAGCTGTCTGCTAGATCCAAGTACACCCCTCTTGTTGTAAGACAGGTAAATATGACCCCAAATGCCTTACCGTGTGTCCTCTTCTTAACAGTATCTCGAATTGTGAAGGGTCCAAAAAGGTCTACGGCAGAGTAGAAGAATGCAGGCGAAGGTTTGAGTCTGTCCAACGGTAGCCTTCCCATACATTGAGTTTGTTTAACCTTTCGTCTCTTTCGACAGACGACACATTTGCTACGTATACCTTTGAGTAATTTGTGAGGACCGGGTATCCAATATTTGCTTCTTAGCTTTGCGAGAGTCGAATCAATCCCACCATGGTCATTGTTGTGGAGCGTAGTCAAGCAAATTTGAGTGAAGCTTGACTTCGATGGGAGGAGAATAAACTCTGTCCGATTCCAAGTCTCCTTTAACCATTCTGCCATTCTACTGCCTACTACAATAGCACCATCTTTGTTGATGTCAACACCAAGGTTTTTGAAAGACTTCCTCCATTCAGTTCCCAGATCCTGTTGTACATATTTCACCCATTCAAACTCTGCTTCCTCTAATTCCTGGACAGAGAAGTTTTTTCCTTCAACTCGGAAGGATTTCTTTTTCGCAATCTTCAGAATAATACTGGTCACACGCAACAGTTTATCCATATTGTTGAAACGATTGAGGTCTATATCGTCAAATTTACGGCTGAATGCTTCATGATCCACAGTTATATTGTGAACTACTCCGATCACAGTATCTGGCAACTGTGAAATGTTGCAGACTTTGCTTATAGGCCAATCGATGATTGGTTTAGTCATGAAATCTGGTCCTCTTTGCCATATCGAACCTTCCTTAAGATCACCCGGATGAGTGCCCCTTGTAGTAAGGTCAGCTGGATTACATTCACCTGCTATCCACCACCATTCCTCCTTGTTTGTCTTGTTCTGAATCTCTGCGACCCTAGTAGCTGTAAATGTCCCAAATCCGTAACTCTCCTTTTGAATTTGTGCTCTAACTATCATCGAGTCAACAATATGATACACTTCTTCAAACTCATAGGAAAGATCTCTAACAAGCCTTTCACGCAATCTTGCGCCTAGCAGAGCTCCACAAAGTTCCAATCTTGGAATTGACAATTGGCGCGTAGGAGCAATCCGATTTTTCGCAGCTACTAGGCATGATTGGAACGATCCATCTTCCATCCTCCAGCGTACATAAGCACAAGCTCCATACGCATATTTACTTCCATCCGAGAATATAACTAAGATCGGTTTCCTATATGCTCCTTCTGGTTTAATACATCTGGGAAATTCTAGTGCTTCCACCAAGAAAAGGTCGTGAAAGAACTGTATCCACTCTTGTCGACTATGTTCATCAATGGGGACATCCCAACCCTCCTTCTTGTCATCTGTACTGCCTATCATACACAAAGAACGCAGCAATAATTTTGATCGAAGAACAAATGGGGATATTAGCCCCAACGGATCAAATATACTCGACACCTGACTGAGTATCATTCGACGAGTCAGCATTTCTGGTATCTTCGTTGGAACCTCATGACTATGCAGATCTTCTCCTTGATGTATCTTTTTCTCCTTTGGCGAGAAATTGAGTTTGGCCTTGAATTCAAACATGTCACTGTGAGGCTCCCATATCATTCCAAGAATCTTTTCGGATTGAATCACCTGTGATACTACTTGATGTCCTTTAGAAAAAGTCCAATTTTTCACACGAAATCCTCCTTCCCCAAGCACCAAATCTATTTCTTCTGCAATCCTTTCTGCAACTTGACTGCTACTAACTGAGAAAAGTATGTCATCTACATAACTGTTCTCTAAGATAACGCCACAAGCTTCGGGATACTCCTCCTCCAAAAGTTTAGCAGTAATCCGAAGAGCCATGGTTGCAATCGCACCGCTAGGTCTATCTCCAAATGTAACAGTCCTCAATACATAGTGATCTGGGTCTCTTGATGCGTCCATGTTTCTCCAAAGAAAACGGTGTGTATGCTGGTCCATTTGACTGATTTGAACGGTGTTATACATCTTTGATATGTCTCCCGCCACAGCTATTTTGTCTTGCCTGAACGGTAGCAAAACAGAGAGTAGGTCATTCAACATATTTGGTCCCTTTGCCCAGTACTCGTTCAGATTGTGTCCCATAAATATTGTTGACGAATTAAATACGATTCGTAGCGGTGTCGACTTTGAGTCAGGCTTTAACACTTCGTGGTGAGGCAAGTAATAAATTGGTCCTTTGTACCTATCAAGATCACAGTCGTTTAATTTCAATGCGACGTCTCGGTTGATCATATCCTGTATCTGCATATCATAAAGTTTCACATATTCATCCCCCTTTCGGAGCAGTCTGCGCTCAGTTGACTGAAGTCTCGCCTTTGCTGCGAAGTAGTTGTTTGGCAGTTCATATGGATTTCGTATCCATGGATAGGTAACAACCCAACACTTAGCTTGCTTATCAAGTTTAAGTCCTTCTTGGATGAGGGAAAGTTCCCTTTCTTCCTTAATGGTGTATGTTTTTCCTCCTACAGGACATTTGCCACACCTGCAACCACCACACTTCGGTGTGCACTCCGTACCAAGGCTCTCTATAGCAAAGAAAGTCTGTGAGTCTGACTTGACAGACGGTCGATCCGAGATGAGAATATCGTCATTCACATTATTGAAAAGTATCCCTGAGGTAAAATGAATCTGTATCAGGTTGCATCCATCGGAAGACTGATTATCCAAGAGTTCATGTTTTCCACACAAACAATATCCAAACTGATTCTTCATTAACTGAAGTCCTCCAAATTCCTGGACTTTTTCTGGAAGCAGAATACAACAATCAGTTCCGACAAGCAAATCAACCTTTCCAGTGGGCCTCTTGATGTCCCCTTCCGTTATTCCCGAAAACAAGCTGGCAACTTGCCTAACATCTACGTAGTCAACGCTAGCGGTGACTTCCTCAATTCCATAAGCCCTTATGTTCCATTCCTGCCCTTCCCGATCACACAGAGGAATAAGGTATTCTTTGCTTGGCACTGTCTCGCACGAATTCCCTCTTTTAGTTAACGATAATGTGACCTCTTTGCCTGTAAGTCCAAGTCTATTTGCCGCACTATGGGTTATGAGAGACATGTTTGCTCCAGGATCCCAAAGTGTAGTAAGAGATCCGGACGAAGTACTGACTTCACTAAGCATCAGTAATGTCCTATTTGTACGATTTACGTGGTCATCATTTACTATTCGTAAAGCATCATGATGTGATACGATACCAGATTTTTTCTGATCATGGAGTCCCTTACGAAAAAATTTTATATGTGACATATAGGGATCTGCTATTGGTTACATATAGTTCTCTTATAGTCTTTACATATATGTGACATATAGGGATTTTAAATGCAAATTAGATGCAAATGAGCTTCAACCTATACTTGCTGGCAGCTTCTACCTATATCACCTATAGTTCGTCTATATGTCTTTCACCGTTATGTCCTTTATACTCCTCCTATACTTGAACTATACATGCATGTAGGTCACTTTCAGAGGTACCTGTATTCCCCCTATACTCTACCTATACATAGATAGGTAGATACATAGGTCCCATTCAGAAGCTCGCCTATACTTCCCATATAGGGCAAATATATGGGAATTTTAAGCATTCTGATTGGTTCTTTACAAAGTATTGAACATTACATGCTGTACAGACATATCAACATATGACAAATATTCCCAATTATTGATGGTAAAAATAACTACCAAGACATAAAATTGAATTAACTTTTTATCTCACATTAACACAACAAAGCAGTTGAAGTTCAAATCAATTATAAAATGTAACATAGTCATAGTTTTTCTGGTCTGGATCTGGATAGTTATGTCGCCTGGCGTTTTACAGCATATGCGATGGAGGAAAGAGCACAAGTGATGTTTGTTTCGCTGCTGGATGGCCGATCGAAAGGCCCCTGAACTTTTCACAAGCATGATTGTGTCTTCATGTAGGTTCCAATCAGTAATGGTCTTTGGGAAGTACGAATTTCTGTACGGTTCTGTATTACACTGGATGATCTTATAATATCCACGAGAATTATACACAGAGAATGATTATGATGTTTCACAATATGTAAAGAAGATTGTCAAAGCGTTTTGGTACAGTATCTACACATTTTTCTGTCCTTAATTTGGCCTGGTTCTACCTCTTCTTCTACTTCTAACAGTCAGTGGCCTCTGTCATCTAGCTGCATGACTATTCTGCCACGTTGGTTCTCCCTCTACCGGTACAATTGTACAGTACCCCGTAGTCTGAAAGTCAAAAAACGAGCAAAATTTATGATACTAGATTCAGGAGAAATAGTGATGAACAATTGGACAAATTTTACTATTGATTATCTGGACACTATCGGAGGCTAGCTATTGATTCTGTACCGGTAATTATCGGAACCATCAAAGTTTTAAAAATGATGTTTAAAACCAGTGAAATACCATTCATGCTGTGTTCTTTTATACATCTACGCACACTGCGAATGCATGAAACAGTGACACTCTTCATATACAAGTAGGTGCACATTTGCCCACTATTCCCTTCTCCCTCCAACCCCCATTCCTTCCCCATTCTGTCCTCTTCCATGATCCCTCCATTCCTCTCACTTCCTGGCCCTTCCCCGGATTTAAAGTCATGACATTGGATGTTTCCACTGTAGAATTTTTCAGTCCCATGATGCAGTAGAGATAAGACATAAAAGTGTATTTTCTCCGCCCTTTTGTTAAGATTTAGCTCCGATTACCTCTGTTCAGCTGTTAATTTACAACTACCGAATCAATTATTTCTAATACACAAGGAAAACATAGCTTACCTTCTTGTCGGTCTAACATCAAAATTTCTCAGCTCTCCTAGTTCTACTGCATCTTTTCACAGAAAGTAAACAAAGATTTGATGTAAATATCCCATCGTCGCATCGACCGAGGTGCTTAGTATACCGACGTGCTCAGTTGACCGTGGGAATTTTCACTTGGCTTCATGGTCGTTTACTTTGATTTATTCACTTGTCTTTAGTGTATCACATAAATGCAGACGAAATTACGATCCAAACTTCAACTTTTCCGCCCGGACCTTTTAAAATCCGTCGTTTTGATTGGCTGACTTCTAATCATGGACGTGTCGTACACAAACATTTCAAACTAAGATGCTTCTTAAGATATACCGAATCGTTACTACGTGAGTGTCGTGGCTCAGTTGGGTGAGCGTCGAACTTCTGATTTAGGGGTCCAGGGTTCGAATCCTGGCAATGTTGGACTTTTTCATTATTTTGTATTTCATGGTCTATGAGCCTTTTTCTTTTCATATATTCAGAGCAGGAAAAGGGGGGAGGGACTTGGATTAATAAACATTCTTTGCTTTTCTGATTTGTCATATTCTTTTTATTAGGCTGGACCCACTTCCATGGCTGTAAACAACCGCCACCCCACCCCACCCCCAAACTAAAACCAATAACAAACAGATTAACTGATAATTAAGGTACAATGTGAAAACAGTAAAATGTGAAATACTGTTAAATTCCAGATTGCTTTTCTTTTCTAACAGATCTCGGAAAAATACACATTTTGATACCCATATTGCCTTGTATTTCATGTCAGATAAGTTTAAACACAATTTTTTTAAGAAATTGTCATGGTTCTGGACTTAGAAATTTTCCCTCAAAGATGCAGAGCAGTACAATTTTCTAAGTCTAAAGAGAAGCTAAATTAGACTAAGTTCAGTATTCATATAGTTGCACTATAACCTCCCTATAGCTCCAGCAGACATGGTATGGTGTATGCATTTCCCCTATTTTTAACATATATATCACCTATAGGTTAAATTCAATTTTACCTATATGTTACCTATACCTATAACCAACCTAGACACAAAAGCTTGAAACCTATAGGAGAAATATAGTTTACATATAGGAGACATATAGTTTTGTATAGATTTTTTTCGTAAGGGGTACTGAGTGGTGCATTTTGTCACATCCTTGCACTTCGCATTTCTTGCGATCATGACATCTGCTCGATAAGTGTCCTTGCTTTAAACAACTGAAACACCCTCCGTTCCTGCGCAGTTGATCCATTTTTTCATTCAAATCCAGATTTGCAAATCCAGTGCACTTTCCTATTTCATGAGTGTCAACATTGTGGTACCAACATTTCCATCTACGAGCACTATTGCCTCCTCGCCACATAGATTCATTTCCGTCTTTCTTTGTACCCATAACTTCTGCCACCTGAGCCAATCCCTCTACCACTTGATTCAATACAAGATCTAATTTGTCCGTGATTTGATCCGTTTGAGCCTCCGTAGACGATCCATCCCCTGAAGCTAAATGCACTCTATCACGAGTTGTGTTACCTTCCTTGCGAAATTCATTTTCCATATACTCTAGAGCCATCTTTTCACGAAGTAAAAATTCCAAGAAAGATTTGAATATTTCCCTATATTCGGAAGATTTCAGTTGTTGTTTCATAATGACCCATTCTTTTTTTTGCACAGACGGTAATAACTTCTCAATTTGACTGACCATAGTTGAAGTATTCATCTCAGATTCTAGTCCAGCCTTTCTCAAATCAAGCCAGCAGTTCTCAATTACATCCACCATCTTTATGAATCCTTGATTATCACCGTCTCGCAAAGCAGTAAGACCCTTCAGTTCCTGAAGTACAGCATCTGATAGCTTTTCTGGTCTTCCATATTTTAGATCCAACCTTCGAAACATTTCATTGAAGTCATCATCTACCCCTTTGACAGTAGACAGCGCCTCACCACTTAAACATTTCTTTAATGCGAAAGGGTCAAGTCCGAAAGAAGGAATCATATGCCTGTCGTAGTCATGTTTAAAACTAGGATAGTCTCGAATAATTCCCGAGAATTGAGGAGAATCAAGTTTTTTCACCTTAAGTCCTGACTGCAGCGGAGACTTGAACTTTTCTTTTGAGTCCGTCTGAGCTTTAGCGTTCTTAGTTTTCCGCGAGAGTTCAGATTTAACTTCATACAATTCACCATATATAGACTCCATTTCATCATGTAACTCTTGAATTTTCACCTGATCCTTCTCATCGTCCAAATGCAACATGTATTCACTATTTTGAATTTCAAGTTCACTGTATGATTTCTCCAGATCTCTGCATAATTCAGTCAATACACTCACTTGCTCATTCTCATGGTTTGACTCAGTAAATCTCCGTTTTATGCGATGAAACCGTCCCTTTGCATAGGCCCTAAGCTTCTTCTTTCTCTGCACATCTGCCTCTTGTGATGTAGACATCCCTTGTGTTGAAATGTAGTACGAAGACCGTCAGGTTGTATAACTTTACTGGCATGTGTTTCAACCTAAGGAACAATAATAAAAACAGCTTAGAAAAAAAAAGTCAGAATGACGGTTATGAAAATACATAAAACAAGCAATTAACGAGTAAGAGAATAGATTGTTCATTGTATTGGATGTCCAAGTCAATAAAGAAAACTTACACAATGACGGGAATAGCGTATTACACAGTACAAATGTAAAAATCCTGGGTGGTAAATTGTTCCGACCACCAAAAATCAATTCGAAGTCAAACCGGAAATCGGCAAACGCTAAAGGTCCTTAGAACTAAAACCCGTAACGATAATCGCATTCCGGATGCGATACAAATATAATGACGGTTTACTTGAACTTAAATTCAATTTTTGTAAAACTGCTGAGCTGTGAGCAAGGGCACAGGCACCAGATTCCTAGAGAGAAAATTATAACCCGTTCTAACACGTTCTTTCTCTTCTCTTTATCCTTTTACAAGGCATGACAGCTCCCATGTTTAAAAACGAGTCGAAACCTACACTTTACCGTTAGCGGCAAGGATGACAACTCGAACTAACAGACTGCGCATGCTAAGAACAACCTAAAGTGTACATGTAGGTTTCGACTCCATTTCATGTATTTGGATTAATTGCGGCTAAACGCAAGTTTAATCAGTGAAAAGAAGGTTTCGACCGTGAAAAAAAATATCTGTAGAAAATAATAATATGTAGCCTTATGCTGAAATCTTGTTGAAAGATACGATATTAAGGTGGCAAAGAGGTGGTGGTGGTGTTTAAACATGGATGCTGTCGTGCCTTAAAGAGAGAGTAAAGAAAAGAGAAACGGGAGCTTAAGATGTGGTTTTATTTTTTTCTTTAGGAATCAGGCGCCTGTGAGCAAGGGTATCATCGCTTGTCAACAGGTCCGGGATTACTCCAGAAATGGCTATAATAGCTAAATATGGCTATAATAGCTATAAATGGCTATATTATTGGAGAAATAATTTTAAGTACTAAAAAAGTAAATTTTGAGCTAATACTCAAAATCGCAAATGTTTATGACCATCTGAACAATGTTTACTAAAGAAGTTGACATGTAAAATGTACCATCTTTGAGATTGAATGAGTCAAATTTTGATAACTTATGCTGGTCAAAACTTGAAAATTGTAAGTTTTGCATACCAACTTCTTTTGTAAACTTTGATCAGATGGTCATAAAGATTTGCGATTTTGAGTTTGAAAGAAAAATTCAAAAATTTTATTTTTTAGTACTTAAAATTATTTCTCCAATATAGCCATTTATAGCTATTATAGCCATATTTAGCTATTATAGCCATTTCTGGAGTAATCCCGTACCTGCTCAATACAAACCCAAATGGCGGATCCAGCGCTCCTTTTTCGGGGGTCAAGGTAGAATTTTGCCGATTTTTACTGAAAATGGGCCTAAATATAGGTTTTTTTTTTGGGAAAATTTTGGGTCAGTGCCAGGGGGGGGGGGATGGTGGGGGGACCCCCCTCTACACCCCCTGAATCCGCCACTGCACCCTTTCCTCTAGAATACATGTATGAATCGAGGCAAAAGCCTTAAGTCCGAGCAGAGAAAAAAAGACAAAGAAAGCTAGATACAATATTTGTAAATCCTTAGACTTGTTGATCAGGTTGGGACTGACCACAAGATATCAATTGTATCACGTAAATACGTGACTGTCCTTTAAACCAGTGACTGAAATGGTCACAATTTTTGCGTGACTGTTTCAAACAAGAGAGATTATCAATTTGGGCCTTGATTTGACGTTTACGCTTATTCTTTTTCAATTAGTCCGAATTGTCTTTTCATAAAAAGTCAACTTCTTACATTTAATTGGCAAATTCCAGGAGACGATGATCCAAGTGACAGAATGCCAAGTCTAAAGATCATGAGGACAGCTATAAAAAGGAGATATGTACCTCAAAATAAAGCTTTACTTCCCAAACATACTTGTGTGTTCGAAAATTCATTTGGTATGTCACAGGCCGTAAAAGCGCTTGGTATGTGTGCATATGTGTACGACCTGTGTATTGTTTAAGGCCAGTATCTTGCAGATACACAGTCATGTCAAATTTCTAAATTTGACCATTGCAAAAATTCGCTATAGAGGTTCCAATAAGATCATACTTTCTACGATTGTACCTATATTTTTTTTACTTACCATGCCACCAAATTTCATTAAAAAATTCCCCGTACTTCCAGAGATATTGTAGGTACCATTTCTTCAGTGACCTAGTTTTTGTTTACTCGAATTTAGCGTGTCCGTTCCAGCCCTGGCTTGGTGTTCAGTAAGTGCATTCTATTTGCGAGATGGGACAGACCAATTAATGCACTATGAAAGCTTGATTGTTTTTGAATTCCAAATTGATTTCTATACCTAGAAGTGTAATGTATGCCCGTAACTCCTTGTTAATGGATTAAACACTCGATCTGCTACGATTTGAATAATATCAGCGCCTTCCATTTTATTTACATAGATCGGACTGAATTGGAATAAGCGATCTGATTGGACGAACTTTTACTGTAGTTTGTTCTGATCTCTATTGTAAAACTTCGTCCATTTCTCATTGGTGTTCTCAACATTGTCATTGGTGTTTGCAACTCTTTGCTATCGTTCTGGTCGTTTGGACATTGTTATTCTACATCAATCTACATTGTAAATTTCTGGTATACCAAGCACCAAATAGAAAACAGCACCTCCTAGATAATGGCCATGGCCTTGGTGGCAACAAGTTTATCTTCAAACAGTTTAGCATTGCAAATTAACATATCTTTCTTTCCATTATAGTTTTAAACCATATAAACATAGTGATGTCAGCTCATACAATCTGTACGTGACTTTTTTGATACAGGGTAAAAGAGACAACATTGTGTAGGGTCATATTCCATTGGACAGCTAATCAGTTGTTCACTTACCATTAACCCACTATGTCGTGTCACATGTAAGGACTGCATGAGCTGACATTTCGATGTTTACAAAAATACAATCAAAGAAAACATGTAATTTGCTTTTCTGTAAATTTTTCATGCTGTATATAAGTTGATTTTCACTTCTAAAAGGCAGTGGCAAAGAATCGGATAAGGACATTCTGTAGAGCTGTATCTTGAGTACAAACAAGCAAGTGGTCACCATCAAGCTAATCATTGTTTAAAATTATTGATATCACCACATTCTCGAGCCACAGCTGCCTTTGTGAAAATATCTTCTTGTAAATGTATGTACAATGCACCTTGCAAACAACTTATTTTCTTAAATCAAATATGAAGGGTATTGTTCTATATACAGTTAAAGTATACCATTGAGGGAGTTGGCATGATTCTAGTTTCCCTAGACTAGACCTATTTCCCGAGGCAAAGCTGAGGGAAATACATGTAGGACCAGAATCATGCTAACTCCCTCAGTGGTATACTTTAACTGTTTTATTATACCGTCACGCGCTGAAGCTCTGCCCCAATTTTGAAATCAAGTGCTGTAGCTCCGCCCCATTTTGAAGCTATATCCCTAGGGAAATAGTCTTCTCAACTAACACACCCTTCGAGGGAAATAGTCTGATCAGGCAGGTTACAGCTAGTTGGCCGGATTGCAAAGCAATTCCGGTCTATGGATTGACGATGTCCGTCTGTCCGTCTGCCGTCAACATTTTGGTTAAAGTTTCTGGTTGAGGCAAAATCTAAGGAACTATATGCAGTAGAAACTTTATATTACACATGAAGGTTGCCCATGATAAGACCTTTCAATTTATGCCGTAACATTTGACCTAGTGACCTTGACCTTGGACTTTGACCTAGTTAAAGATTTTGGTTAAAGTTCCTGGTTTAAGCAAAATCTATGGAACTGTATGCAGTAGAAACTTTATATTATACATGTAGGTTGCCCATGACCAGACCTTTCAATTTATGCCGTAACATTGGACCTAGTGACCTTGACCTTGGACTTTGACCTAGTTAAAGATTTTGGTTAAAGTTTCTGGTTTATACGGAAGCATAGAGGGGACATGTGCGATTTTTTTTATTATCTCGTGGCCACGAGATAATAAGTCGTGGCCACGACTTATTATCTCGTGGCCACGACTTACTAACTCGTGGCCACGAGATAATTATGTCGTGGCCACAAGTTAGTAAGTCGTGGCCACGACTTACTAACTCGTGGCCACGACATAATTATCTCGTGGCCACGACTTATTATCTCGTGGCCACGACTTAGTAACTCGTGGCCACGACTTAGTAACTCGTGGCCACGACTTAGTATCTCGTGGCCACGACTTATTAACTCGTGGCCACGACATAATTCTGCGTTTCTATTGGTTGATTATCTCGTGCGCACGACTTACTAAGTCGTGGCCACGAAATAATTAACCAATGAAATTGGTGAATACTTAAATATTTAAGAAAGTGACTGAGTATATTTTTAGAAATTTATACATGCGTTTTATTGTTTTTCGTTAAAGTCATATTAGCTCACTGGACAAATAATTCAAGAGTAATTGTCGTACCTAGCAAAATCGGCAAATTTTCATATTTTTTTTAAGAAACGGACGTGTAGATAATCATGTCTTTTCATTACACATTGTAAATACATTATAAGACCGAATGTCTACTTTTCATTAAATTGAGAGATTTCGACTCTTTTGATTAAATTCCATGTTCTCGTCCATATTTTTCTCGTGAAATAAAACGACAATACAAAGCGGAAATACCAAAAATTATTTTTAAAAAAAGTTGAATGTCCTGGCTTTTTCGTGTTTGCTGTCCTGGCTTTTGTATATTTCTTCAACAATCAAATAGAGTTAAACTAACTTTTTAGGGATTTCGTCATGACAGAAGCTCCACTTTCATATGAAACATTATTTTGCAAACCTTGTTTGTGACAAAAATCACTACATATATTTGTTTTTATGACTGAATTCAGTTGAAATTTGAGTTTATTTGAAAGGCTTTCTGTGTTAATAGATGTTAGACTCTAAAAGATCAATATATACATCAGATTAACAGTGGGTTGTGCTCACAAATTCCGGATATACACACCATTTTCTGTAAATAATGCAGAAGAATTACTAGTGTTGATAGCCGCTTCCGTTCGATCGAATAATCATGTCAAGGTCCAGGGGGCGAAACTAACCTCCCGCGATGGGGTTTCGACAGATTTACTCAGCATATTTTAAATTTGATATGCGAGTCTTATTTTACGTTTACTTATGTTTTATTTATTCATATTTTTCTTAAAACGTTGATAAATTGGTGTAGTATTACAGTTCAATGTTTTGAATAAGTGTTGGTTGCGAACAGTAACTCAGATTTAGAGGAGGAAGACAGTGGGGCCGCCCTATCACCGTATTTTATATCATGCTCATCTTCAGCTCATGCATTATTTTTTCTTTGCTTTGCTTGAATGGATCAATAACGAATCAAGTGCGGTCGTGTGGGTTGATCCCTATCCTCCCCTTTGGCGGTCAATATTTTTTCAAACGTTCTTAATTTATTTGCTATTAAAATCTAAATAATTACGAATTTTCCTGTCAGTGCATGTATTTGAAAAAAATTGTTGGCTCGCTGTCGCTAGCTGGTTTCGGTTACTATCACTTTCACATTGTTTAGCTTTACCAATGTACCCTCATTCCCACGAATTTCTTTTTAAAATATGCATGGACTTTGAGTTTTATGTAGAGACCCAAAATACATTGGAATTAGATAGTACATGTGTATTTGTATTTCATTTTCATTTTAACTCTGAAAAATGTTTGCCAATCATCTTTCAGTCATATAAGACATTTATCAAGGAACCGAGCGGAAGGAATTAGAATTATTTCTATTTTCACTCTTCAGTTTTCCGTAAAAAATTTCCTTGAAACTGGACTTTGCCCTCGCCCCTCCCCTATCTGAAATCCTAGATCCGCCACTGGTCACAAATTATTGTGTGTAGTAATGATATATTTGTATGTAATTTTGTTATCTTGTTTGCATAGTAGGAGGGGATACATTTAATTTGACTAGCCCCCCTCCCCCTTCCCCCTTCCCCCTAACCACCAAACAAACAAAAAATAAATTAAAAGGACAAGAATCGGATGTATGGTCATTTGTTCTGTTGACGAAAGATCACCTTTTAAAATTAATGCTATATTACTATATTCATGCCATATTACCAACCTGCTCATACGCCCTTGAAGATATCTGTACAAAAAGAAGGCGCTGGGAGGAGGGTGCCTGACCCCCTCCTACTTTTGTGTGAAATGTTCTAATCAAAATGTTGGATAATATGAAGAAAAGGAGAAAAAAAATCATATGCGAAGTTGGTCAAACGTCAAGGTCATAAGGTACAAATGTAAGATCAAGTTTAAAATTTTGTACTAGCACACGTAACAAGGTATAACAATGGCGCTCTGAATATTTGTTCAGTAGAGCCAAGAGAAACGATAAGACCACAAAAGGATAGTACATGTATAAATATCTAAAAATCAGTCTTAAATATAAACTTCATGTACAGATTTCTATTGGTTAATTATTTCGTGGCCACGACTTAGTAAGTCGTGCGCACGAGATAATCAACCAATAGAAATGCAGAATTATGTCGTGGCCACGAGATAATAAGTCGTGGCCACGAGATAATAAGTCGTGGCCACGAGATATTAAGTCGTGGCCACGAGTTACTAAGTCGTGGCCACGAGATAATTATCTCGTGGCCACGAGATAATTATCTCGTGGCCACGAGATAATAAGTCGTGGCCACGAGTTAACAAGTCGTGGCCACGAGATAATTATCTCGTGGCCACGAGATAATAAGTCGTGGCCACGAGTTAATAAGTCATGGCCAAGAGATAACAAGTCGTGGTCACGACTTATTATCTCGTGGCCACGACATAATAAAAAAATTGCACACGTCCCCTCTAAGCTTCCGTAGGTTTAAGCAAAATCTAAAGAACTGTTTGCTGTAGAAACTTTATATTATACATTTAGGTTGGCCATGATGAGACCTTTCAATTTATGCCGTAACATTGGACCTAGTGACCTTGACCTTGGACTTTGACCTAGTTAAAGACTTTGGTTAAAGTTTCTGGTTTAAGCAAAATCTAAGGAACTGCATGCAGTAGAAACTTTATGTTATACATGAAGGTTGCCTCTGACAAGACCTCTCAATGTATGCTGTAATATTTGACCTAGTGACCTTGACCCAGTTAGTGACAAAAACTTACTTTGCAATCCGGCCATACCGTCTTTAGCGGTGTTTTATTTTAATGAGTATCTTTTTATATAGGAAAAAACATGTAAAGGTATATTAATACCATTTATCTTTAAAGATTATCTATATAATTTCAGACTCTAGCATCGGGCATTGCTCAGCTTTACACTGCTGATCCTCCTACTCGCCAAAGATGGTCAAAACGCACAACTGGTGTGGCATGCTTTATTAAAGACAACTCCAGGAGATCCTACTTTATCAGGGTGTATGACATAAAGGTAAGGAGCCATGCAAACAGAATTAAAGTTTTATTGTTATTTTTTTTTGAATGAGGACACAGGGTCTAGGTATCACTGCTTAGTCACATCCTTTCCTTCTCGGCATTTTTATCAAAGGCCTAAAGGGTGTTTTACTGAGCAGAGATAGGACCTTGTGTAGAGAAGGTACAATGTAATAAATTATCTGTATAGTGTCTTCCCATGAGATGTCATACCTCCAAGGTAATTGCCATATTGAATTACATTGTACAACTCTAGGACTTAATCCATTTCTGCCATGCAAAAGGATGATCAACATTTAAAAAAAATTATAGATATATTTCTGAAGAGATTTCATATCTGAACCTTCTGACTATTCTTTAAAGATATCATGTTGTTTGTAATTCTCATCAAGACATTGATGTATACAATGTGAAAACTTAAAAAAATTTGTTAAAATAGAGCAATTTTAACATAGTACTAGTAGAGATAGAGTCTGAGAGTTGTAATCCAAGGAGGGAGATAACTCTTGCAAATTTTTAGGAAATGTGGCTATGTGGGAACACACTAAAGACAATTATATATTTATTACATTTGTAAGTTTCACAATGCCATACTTTAAATATAGTTTGCTTGTTTAGCTTGAAAATCAGCATTGGATTTTTGAAGGCAGCAGAACATATATTTTATCAGGTCAAGTGTTTTGGCTTTAGAATAAAAATTGACATATACTTCTTAGTACTCTTAGTCAAAAAAGTTATCTCTAAGTGTTGCTTTGCAGGTGACAAAAAACATAAATACAAGGGCTGTTCCAAAAGTTCGTGGACACATGCCTTAAAAATCTCATTTGAAGTCATATGTGAATGAAATTTTCTAGAAATGAAAGGGATACATTCAGAAAGAGAAAGCAAAAAAATATCAGGTTAAAATAATTAGCTAAAAGGGCATAATTGTCACCTTTATACATGAAGGGTAGAGGTTACGGAGCAGTAAAATTTGAGTTGTTGAAATAAATCTACCTCTTTCATTAAATTGCTGAATAAAATTAGAAAAAAATATTTGACTATCAATTAAACTTTCTATATCAATAATACTATTATTTGTTATGAAAACTGCAAAGTTTTAACAAAATTGGACCCGATTTACGACTTTTATGATGAGTTATGCATGATATTGTTGAACAAATCAACCAAAAATTTATGACGTCAGCGCTCTTTACGGAGCACCAGACAGTCATTCAGTTTTGAATTTCGGTTGAATAAAACAGACAGATAACTTAATAGCTGATGGATGCATCTTGATATGGACAAAAAACATAAAAAACTGATGCTGCTAGAATAAGAGGAATGTTTTTTATGATGATTAGATACATAAGCACGCGATTTTGGTTGGAGTTGAACAAAAAAGTAAACGAAAATAAGTAAAGTGATGCCGTTTTCTCCCTTAATGGTGACCTGACTTTGAATGATTCAAAGATGAATGCACAATATGATACAGAAGTAGAAATGCACATGAAAATAGATAATATCCTCCTATATCAAAATACATGAAAAGACATTTAAATTCTATACAGATGAGAGGTGTTGTTATTTTTTGTAAAATGTCAAAGGGGTAGGGCCACGAAGCCCGATATTTGCCCTAATTTTGATAAATTTTGAACATTGTACTTCATAGAATTTTTAAGTGTTATTTGACATTTTGAAACTTTCTCTACTGAATCACGAATCTACTTTTTGTAAAAATTGCTTTTATCAACACCTTTTAGCCCTTTGAAAACACCAAAATAGGTCATATTCGGCGAAATTGATGCAAAAACTCAATATTTCTATTAAATTAGCAATGGCCGCATGCATTAACTGTGATGGAAAATTTATATGTGAAAGATTATCATTATATCCTCTTGTCATAAAAGTTTTTTCTTAGTTAACGCATGCGGCCACCTTGAATTCTACGACAAAAGACAAAATTCCTAGCATTTTTCGCCATATTTTGTCAATTATGTCAAAATGACGTCACTTCATGACGTCATTACAGTTAAATGGCACATTGTTTGGTGATATTATTCTTTTCATGAAAAGCGGTAAACGTTCGTGTATTTTCATGAGAGATATCAAGTATTCCTCATGAAATTTATTTTAAGAGAAAAATCAAGGGCCGATTTAGGGGTCTCGTGGCCCTACCCCTTTATAGTGGACATCTGACGACGTCGTTACTTTTTATTAGCTGCTCCGTTACCTAGAACCTTACGTTGTTCAAAAGGGCATTTAGAAGGTTATTATTGACCAATCGTATTGAAAATTCGTATATGTATTCAAAATTATCTGTATTTTAAGGAAATCAATATGGCTTTTATCAAATTCTACAGATCTTTCCTTAAATGGTGTTGTCCATGAACTTTCGGAACAGCCCACGTAGAGCACAAAATTGTTCATTTCGGATTGGATATTTAGATTTATTCATTGAAAGAAAAAAAAAAACAAAAAACAAAAAACAGGGAAACATAAATGAAAATTTTGAGTAGTTTTTACTTGAAAAGAATTAAATGTATATATTTGAATGTCTATTCGACATCTTTGTCCCATGTTAATCCAAAGTACTCATTTTAGTTGACTTCAGTTTTAGTCACTAATTGCTTGCAGCTGCCATTTTCAAACTGTGAGCAAAATGAGATTGAAAATTTAGAATTACAATGAAAATTTATTTTAACAGAAAGGATGTGCAATTTGGGAGCAAGAAATCTACAACAATTTCAGATACAAAAGTCCTAGGGAATATTTTCACACCTTTGAAGCTGATGTAAGTACAGTTAACTGCCACATTATTATTGTATAAATTTGACTGATATCTGAGATTCTCATACAATAATTTATCGTACAAATATGAATCCGTTCTTTGCAATGATCTTGGCAGGACGTACAGGCTGGATTGAATTTCGCCAGTGAAGATGAAGCTCAGATCTTCAAGAAAGCTGTGGAGCAAAAATTACTGGAGAGACATCAGCGGAGAATCGGTAAATCTATAGAATACATGCTACTGTGTCTTCTGATACATTTGAATTGAAATCAGTTGTGATCATTTTCACTTTGTTTTCGTGATAAAGACCTTATGTTTAAAAAAATTTGTGTATGTTTACTTATTTTAGTAGTATTCATTATTTGGCAGAGTTAGCACTGTGGAGACTGTGTTATTAAAAGATTATGCTTAAAAAATTTTAAGTCAATTGCACGAGCTCATGATTACGTAATGTTTCAATTTACTCAATGTACCCTGTTTCTACTGAAATTCGGTTGAACTAAAAGAAGTGCCTGTACAGTTTATAGAAGAATTTCCGCTGATCTTTGATTATTGTTTTCAGAGAGAAGGAGAAAGAATCAAAGTGTTCATGGAAGTTCAAGTCAGGCTCAGCCTCCGATGCAAACAAGTATTAGTATTACACGTAAGTTAGTTCCTAAGGCAAAATGAAGTACTGGTACGGCCGAACAATTTCTCTAGTTTCCATTAAATTTTCACATGTCCGGTTAATAGATAATGATTTCACTGAATTGTAACAGTATTCACATGATGTATGTAAGATTTGGTATGTCTTGATAGTTCTCTTGGCAAAAACGAAAGTTGTAAATGTGACGAATAACCACTATAGAATCCTCTGTCTTGAAAACAAAAAAATTCAATGATGTAAAAAATCTTAAGTCAAGGGATCAATAGAGTAGTTTGAATAAAGGCAGATTTGTGGTTTCTTAAAGACCGAAGATAGTACAAGATGGTGGTTTTGTACATGTAGAAATAAAGTGCTACATGTACTACTAAGAAAAGGTCAGATCAAATTTTGAAAGAATAATTAGTCCTGTAATGATTTTTTTCTGGAAAACTACAATTAAAATGGTCATGAATTTATAATTGTGTATTTATCAAGCTGCTCCGTCAGGTCCTTCCTCTCCGCCCATTGATATGAGTACGAGGACTCCGAGCTCTACATCTCTGAACAAAGACTATAAGGACAAGAAAAGTAAAAAGGACAAGAAAAAGAAGCTGACTAAGCAGGATATAGGTACTCCTACCGACTTTAGACACGTCAACCATGTGGGCTGGGACCCTGATAAAGGTTTTGAGGTTAGTAAAAAGCCTAAACTCTGTAGAGATTTGATTTCAGAATTGAACACATGTATGAATATTAGTTAGTACTTTTGAACATGTACAGTTAATCCAATCTGGTATTTATATGTTACTAGAGGACAATTCCCAAGCTGGTCTGATTTATCTACATGTTTGTTTATAATCATAAAGAAATTTAATTTTATATTTGGAATTTATAATAGCCATTCTCTGTAAGGACCAAAAATCATTCGGCACGGCATGTCATGGATTTTGATGATTTTCGGTATTATGGGTACATATTAAGTACTGACCATGAAAATAACACTTTTCATCCAAGGTGACCTCTGGTTACCATGGTAACGAGGTCATTCTATTTATAGCACTTTTGGAACCATGAAATAAGCGAGCTCCAGAGACTTCGTTGCCATGGATATCACTGTAACAGCTTGTTCATCTTTATATAATCTATTCTTCCTTACTTCCATTCTTACTAAGTACACTTAGATATGTGATATTTATTACAGGAAGCTTATTGTATTAAGCCAAACTAAGTCAAAATGAAGCGAAAAATAGAGGTGAAAATAAGGGCCAATTTAGTGTGTTTTTGACCATTTTCAATCTTAAATATCACAAAAGGCACCAATAGGAGACTCGTGATTTTCATCAATGGAAATGTATGTTTATCGACAAATAAAATGAACGAAAAATTGGGGTGGGTATTTAAGAGTTTTACTTAAATTCTGTCGTCAAAGACCGTTGCCATGGCAACATTAGACCTTTTTGCTTGTTTCATATTATCTTTGAAATTGATTTTATTCCTCTTTAGAGTTACATGAGATTGCCAAAATGTATGCATGTAGAGATATGACTTGTATCTTTTACATAAGAACAATTAAAATGTTCAAGGTCATTGGCTTGATGTTCAAGGTCATATATACTTTGAGACTCAAATTTTGCATAAAATATTGAATTTTCAATTTTTTTTGTTACCGATTTTAGTATTTTTTTTATTCAAATATTTTCATAGGTCATATATATTATGAAAGCACATGAATATAAGAAAGACAAATCTTAGAATTTATTGAATTGTAGCTTTTCAATAGGAAAATATTTTTCCGTCAAAAACAAGAAAAATACCGATTTCGTCCCTTTTTTATCAACATACTCATCAAGAATTTGGATATTCGAAGATGTGAAGAAACGTAATCAATAGTTCTAAGAAATAAGTGATACATTTATCATTTTATGGCAAATAACTGTTAAGTTCAATATTTCAAGGTTTCTAAAATATTGACACCTTCATTTTATGAAAAATCAGGATTTTTCGTCAAATCTGGTCAATTAAAGTTTAATGACCTTGAAAATTCAGTGGGTGACCTTGAAATATTTTCAAGGTCATTTTTATATCAAAACGCCTTTGATAGATGTATACATGAACTTCTGTTACTATATCATGCGTAGATAGTTTGATAGAGGTTGTGTTTAAATTCATCGTATTGAAATCTTTCAGCCGATTGTTGCCATAGCAACTAAATTTGATGCTGCTTTGCATATAAAAGGACAAATTAGCCCAATTAATTTTTTATATTCATGTAGAGTTCAAAGATGATACTAATTGGATAACTACAACTTGGACTTCAAAAATTGGTGCTTTTATGAAATTTTCAACCTTGTAAAACAGTAAAAACATGCAAAAAAGGGTCTTTGAGTGCCCAAAACAAAGCCTTTTGATACCCTGTTTCGGCCCAATTTTTCATCTTGTATACATAAAGCATCCGAGATGAATGTAAAAAACTTTACAAATATGCGTAATAATAAGGATTCAAAGAAAATAATCAAAGCAATTTAAGATTTAAATTGTACCTGTTTCCATGGTAACGAAGCCTACAAATATGCCTTGTCCTATAGATTTTCCCGATTTTTGAAACTTCAGACACGGTTACCATGGCAACGACAACTTCTTTGAAAAAACCGGGATTGATTTACATACTAGTACTTCATATTGAACTTCCATACCAAAAATCTCAAAAATCCATGACATGCCATGCCAAAATGTTTTGAAATTCTTTGGTTCTTACAGGGAATTGCTGATAAGATGTTACTTCCAGTTGTCTGTATTGTACAAACTTATTTTCTGCTGCACTTGACTGGGTTAAAAATAGAAAAGCAAAATTGTTGTGTGAGGTACACTTTGTCACATTCCATAATGAACATGGTTTGATTTTATAATACTTGAATTAAGGTATTGGATGTATAATAAGAATTACTGTGTAAAATCAGTATTTTTGTTGATCGAGTAAAAGCATACATGAAGTTTTCCTTGCTTTAAGACATTTTTATCTAGCTTTAAGACATTTTTATCTATTTCCGTTCAACTTGTCATTAAAGATTTGTGACCCTAATTCTGTCCAACATCGGCTAACTTTGGCCCACATTGGAAATATACATTTTTCATAGTAAAAACAAACAAGAAGTAGTTTGATTATACATCTAATACCTTAAGATTGATGTCAGTGTATATGCGTTTTGTTTTTTCTCTCTGTAGATGGCTAACCTAGATGAGGACATGAAGTCACTCTTCCAAAAAGTTGGGATAACCGATGACCAACAGGTGGACAAAGAGACCCTGGACTTTATTTATGATTTCGTAGACAAGCATGGAGGTATTGAGCAGGTAAAGAAGGAGATGGCGAGACCCCCACCACCCCCGGCCCCTGTCAGTAAGTGTATTTCGTACTATAATGATATTCAGGAATCCTTTATGCAATATTTCCAACTAAAGATCATATTTGTATTTTTTTGCCTCTGGGCATATTGTTTATGTTCCGTTAGTTGTCCTTCTGTTCTTCCGTAAATTTTGAGTAGTAAGCGATAAGACTTTCTATATTTCACGTTCTTTTTGTGAACAGACCTATATGTTATGGTAACAAGGGTTGACCTTGTAACCTTGACATCGAACTTGCTTGGTGTTTGACTTTAGATGGCAACTGATGGAGATATGTTGTTTCACACATACATATTTATTTTCGAATAAGGCCATTTCTTTGTTATTTTCTGTTTTGCGTCCTCGTGCTGGTAGGTTTTGAGCCCATATCCATAGTAATTAAACAAAACAAAATTAAAATGATAAATTCTTCGCAAATTTAATGTACTTTTTACACAATTATAGAGAAATTGTTTAATTCTTTACATGTATATTAAATGTAAACATGTAAAAGTACTTCAATGATTCAAGACATTCATTCTTTTATTTAGTCCCCTACCGGCAACGCCGAAGGGGACTCTGAGTTTCCTCTCGGTCTGTCTGTCTGTCCGTCCGTCCGTCCGTCCCTCTGTCTGTCCGTCTGTCCGAATATCAGTTTTCCGGACTTTTTTCTGCAACGGATTGAGATATTCAGATGAAATTTGATACACAGCTTGGTCTTGGATAGTTACAGAGCAAGTTCGACTTTCGTCACGCTTGACCCATTTTTCGAGGAGTTATGCCCCTTGATGACTTGGAAAATCCAGTTTTTGTCACTTTTCCGGACTTTTTTCTGCAACGGATTGAGATATTCAGATGAAATTTGATACTCAGCTTGGTCTTTGATAGTTACAGAGCAAGTTCAACTTTCGTCACACTTGACCCATTTTTCAAGGAGTTATGCCCCTTGATGACTTGGAAAATTCAGTTTTTGTCAGTTTTCCGGACTTTTTTCTGCAATGGATGGAGATATTCAGATGAAATTTGATACACAGCTTGGTCTTGGATAGTTACAGAGCAAGTTCGACTTATGTCAGGCTTGACCTATTTTTCGAGGAGTTATGCCCCTTTATGACTTGGAAAATTCAGTTTTTGTCAGTTTTCCAGACTTCTTTCTGCAACAAATAGAGATATTCAGGTGAAATTTGATACTCAGCTTAGTCTTGGATAGTTACAGAGCAAGTTCAACTTTCGTCACGCTTGACCTCTTTTTCGAATCGATAAAGCAGATAAAACCTCAGAACTGAGCTGCACAGTCAGTAAGTTTAATTTAAACTCATATATGTTTAATTTAAGAGTAATTCATAGGCAGAGTTGCAGGACATAAATATATGCCGCCGGTAGGGGACTATATCGCTCAGCGATCATAACATTTTTGTCTTAAATCTGTTAATGTTCAAATGAAACAAGTTTCTGTCAGATTTCACATGGTACTTATAGTACATCACATACAATGAAATTGCAAATTTGTTTAATATGCTTGTTTGTTTTTCTCCCTGGCTAGCTGGTAGGTTTTTCATTTTCGAAAAGGACGCAAAACAGAATAAAAACAAGATATGGCCTAACTTCAGTACCAAATTATGGTGAATTTATCATGAAGCTGTTGTTTATGAAATAAAAAATATATGTATTTTTAAAGCTGTGTAGATTAAGAAAATAAAACTGAAATCTTATGAAATATTGATGAAACAAATCACTGTTAAAAGACTTTAACTTTGCATATCATTGTGAGTGTTGGCCAAGTCAGTTCACAGTTATAGGACAGTGCAATAAATTAATGTGTATACACAAACTAAGATAACAATATGGTTGATTTAAGATGTAAATGTCAATAATATGTTTTAAAACATGTATGTTTTACAGGTCATCCACCTCCTCCTCCTAGAACTGTACAGAGTAGACCTCCTCCTGCAGGACGCCAGCCTACAAGTGCTCCCCCTCCTCCCCCCTCCAGACCTGGTATCGGGGCCCCACCACCCCCACCAAGCAGGGCAAGGGGTATGGGGGCACCACCAGCACCACCCTCTCATGGTCCACCCCCTCCTCCCCCACAGTCAGCCAAGGCACCACCTATGATGGCCAGTAGTAGTGCCCCTGCTGCCCCTCCCCCACCCCCTGCTCCCGCTCCTCCCCCACCCCCTCCTGCACCTCCAGCAGCAGGGGGGCCACCCCCTCCCCCAGTACCCAGTGATGGAAGGTCAGCTCTGCTGTCATCTATCAGAGAGGGAATGTCCTTGAATAAAGTAACACCCAATGAGAATCGTAAAGCTGGTGGAGGTAGAGGCAACTTACTGGATGAAATCAAGGCAGGTGCTTCCCTGAAACATGTAAGTACAAATATAAGTGTACATGTATGTGTTTTACGGTGTCATTTATTGGGCCATATAACAGGTCTACTGTCTGTGCTGCTCACTTGAAAAATTGGAAAATAGAAGTTTTGTCTCATTTGTCGATTTATTTTCGATCGAAATTCGTATAGGGAGATAGTAACCTGCAATGTACGTTATATGTCTGTACAACCAATACTAAGCTCATAGTGAAAGAAAATGGATTTAAATGGAGATTTTTCAATGTTTATTTAAGTGTGACGCGGTTGACATTCTCCATAGACTCAATATCAAACATTGGCGATGTCACGCTAAAATTAACATAGAAAACACCCCATCTAAATGTATTTTCTTTCACTATGAGCGTAGTATTGGTCGCACTGACATATAACATACACCGTTAGTTACGAGAATTCGAGATCTATCCTCCTATATGAATTTGAATTTGAATATTAGCTGACAAAGTAGACAAAACTTCAATTTAGTGATTTCTGAAGTGAGCTGCGTTGACAGTAGGAATTGTAAAGCTTTTGAGAACAAACATTAAGTACATTTTCATGAATGTAAATAAATTTATTTGAGGCTAAAATCTACGAAAAAGTGTCAAGAATTTGGTAAAAGAAAAAATCTTGTGAATATTTTTGTCAAATGTATGGCAGGTAAATATGTATTGGAGATAGGGGAGGTATTCGAAGCCCTTGTACATTTTATACTTATAACACTTATTCCCTGTATGACAAAGGGGCAATTTTTTGACAATTGTCATCTAAATCAGTTGATTGAAATTTAGGTTGATGATCAAGAGGAGAGACCAAAATCCAACATAGAATCCCAGGGTGGGATAGCAGGTGCCCTGGCTAAGGCTCTGAAAGACCGTCAGAAAAGGATTCAAGGATCAGGTTAGTACCTAATAACATATTAGTTTAAAGTTTAACTCTTGCAGTATATATGGTTAAAACTTGAGTTCTCATCCAGAGTTATTGGTGAAGTCTCATGTGGCTAAGGTCAAAAACAGTAAGAATGTGTTAATCACTTTGACATTTATTAGTGCAGACGTACATGTATGAAGAAAAACAAAGTGTCGGCCACTGCTGACAGAGAGCTGCCTTTTAGTAAGACATTTCTAAATACGATGCACCACACGTACATGTTCTGGATATGTAGGAGGCCCTTAAGAGATTCCTTGTATGAATACTTCTTACATCTCAGGGCTTTCGATCGGCCTGATTTGGGGCCCATATTTGGCCCCATTCCCAATACAAAATACTATGTTTTTTTCCCAATTGATTTACCTATTTTTCCCAATTTGACACCCCATGGAAAAAAAAGAGTTAAAATTGTTAACTTTCAAGTGAAAAGGCATCAAATTTATTTTCTACAATTTTTGAGAAAACATCGCTATTTTTCCCAATTTCAAAGGCCCCAGCCCATTCCTAAAAATGGGTGTGAGAGCCCTGCATCTGTATAGGACGTTTGAATACCAATGTGGGTGTGGTGTTTAATGGTGGTAATTTATAGTACATATGTAGTGATGAATGATATGTTAGAGGCACACACTGAGGAAAATAGATACCGATAAGAGCATATTTATATCTAATAATTCATATTAGCAGTTGCTAACTTTGTTTGGTATAAGTGTTTGCGATACCTACAGAACTGAATCAAGTTTTACATTGATAATTATCTATATTCATGTAAAATTCTTTATTTCAGATGATGAAGATGAAAGTGATGATGAGGAAGTAGATGACGATGATGAGGAATGGGATGATTAGATGACTGATGATGATGAGGAAGAAGTAGATGATGGAGATAAGGAATGGGATTATTAGATCAACTCTGAAAACATATTGTCAGATAAATTCTATAAATCTTTTTGGTGACATTTAAGAAACTTTTTATTCACGTTATGAATTTATTACAAGTGGATGAATAATAAATTTTTTTAAAGTATATTTAATATATATAGTATGATTTCATTACTGTATTAAAGCATACATTAACATGCTACGCACTGAAATTCCAATTATGCTTTATGTATAAAAATAGACATTCCTTTCTTGATATTCAAATGTATATGTCAAATAGAGTTTTGTTAAATTTTAAGGATTTATCGATCATTTTGCACATAATTGGTTCATATATTAATCTCAAACAGCAGGATCTATAATATATACATATGCACAGGGCATATCTTATACAATTTGATTTGATATTTCTGAACGATTCTCAACTGAGATTTGTTAAAAGTGTTAAAATCATTGCATATGCACAGAATACTATACCTATATGTATGTGTATTATCAACACATTATCATGAGTATTTAACTTGATAGAAGTTATCTTGTAAGCACCCTTACATAATGACATTTATTTTGATTATTTGATTTCTTTAATTATGACTTCTGTCATTGTCCTTCAAGTAGCATCTAAATTATCTAAAGTAATCTAAAGTAGTCTTAATTAAAAAACATTGCTTAAAGGTGCATGAATGCAGAGAATAATTTTGATTCCTTACCCAATTTGTATATGATACTTGTGTAAACTTATTTCTTAAAATAAATTCAGGATAAGGATGAGCAAGTGTTTTATTTAGTCATTATGAAATTTAAATTAAGAGTAAAGAATGAAGACTACGATGCAGACAGAGAATTCTGTGTGAATTGTGACTGAGTTGATGTATGCCTAGACCTCAATAATGTAGGTACTTATAGTTGGTTTGAACCTAAATAGAGCTTATTTTCCCTTTGAAACAAGCATTGCTGACATGCATCTGTGTTTCTGTGTAAGGTTGTGTGTAAGGGAGTATGTATGTCTATCGGTCTGCTACCTTGTGAGCTCACAAGCAGACATCTTCCACAAATATTGGCCATAAAGTGAGGTGAAATCTAATGATTCTCAAGGTTAAAGTTCAAGGGAGAAAATATGTGTTTGTAGTGTCAAATATGTGGTTTCAAGGAGATGTATTGCATTGCATTGCACTTTAAAGTTCAAGGTAATACCAAGACAGGATCTAATGCAGTCTACAGGTTCAGTTCCTTTTATCAATAGCTTTATTTTGTCTGAACCTCCAGAGAAACCTTTTGAAGTATCAAAAGGTTCAAAGACAATCAACCCATAAAGCCATCTGTCCCAAATAAGTGATGCTAGTATATAATGCAATTCTGGCCTCTCTCTGTATGTCTTGTTATTATACAATGCCGCTATACAGAATATCGGTGCAGGGTTGTTGAATTATTTTGGCATAAACCAGTTGAAGGCATTAGATGTAAAATGAAGGATAATTGGTTCACCCATTTATTGAGTTTGGAATTCCAAACTTATGACATAGTAATAATATAAAAATTTATTGAAAAATTTTCATCAATGCAATTTTGAAAAAGGTTAGTTCCTGTAAGTGTTATTTGCCCTCAGAGTTTACGTTGAAGTCTATGGGAAAACTTGTATTTTAGTCATATTTTCCAAGAAAATGATGGGGGCTCAAATATGGATGGATGAAAAATTTCTAAAAATTAATATTTATCAATCTTCACCAAAAAAAATCAAGTTCACCATTTAGATCTTTTGCAATTGATTTTTAAAGTATGTATTTTAGTCATATTTTCCAAGAAAATGATGGGGGCTCAAATATGGATGGATGAAAAATTTCTAAAAATTAATATTTATCAATCTTCACCAAAAAATATCAAGTTCACCATTTAGATCTTTTGCAATTGATTTTTAAAGTATTGTAAAAAAGTTTGTGCAACATCAAAAGCTATATAGAAATATGAAATAATTTATACACATCATTTCAATATTTATGCCCCCGGAATCAAAGATTCGGGGGCATATAGTTTTTGGCCTGTCCGTCTGTTTGTCTTTCTGTCTGTCTGTCTGTCTGTTTGTCCGAAAAACTTTAACATTGGACACAACTTTTGAATGGTAAGTGATAGGGCTTTGATATTTCACATGTGTATTCCTTGTGACAAGACCTTTCCATTGATACCAAAAATTTTGACCTCGTGACCTTGACCTTTGACCTACTTTTCGAAAACTTTAACATTGGGCATAACTTTTGAATGGTGAGTGATAGGGCTAAAAATGATATTTCACGTGTGTATTCCTTGTGGCAAGACCTTTCCATTGATACCAAAATTTTTGACCTTGTGACCTTGACCTTTGACCTACTTTTCAAAAACTTTAACATTGGGCATAAGTTTTGAATGGTAAGTGATAGGGCTTTCATATTTCACATGTGTATTCCTTGTCACAAGATTTTTCCATCGATACCAAAAATTTTTAACCAAGTCGACCCTGACCATGACCTTTCATATGCATGTACTTAATAGAAAATGGTGTTTATACTAACAAAGATGCCACCGGGGGCATTCGTGTTTCACAAACACAGGCTTTATTTATTTGGACATGATTTTGTTCATTATGCATCTAATACCTTAAGTGGAAAATATGTACACAGATGTTTTGCATGTTTATATTTACGAACTTCAAAAACTGGTACAACTGCATGGTATTTTTAGCTCACCTGAGTGATTAAGCTCAAGCTCGATTAAGCTTTTCTTGTGAGCGCGAATCCTCTGAATCTGTGAATAGTACAAAATGAATTGTGTACCTGATATTTTGTTTGAGCCTATAACCCCCAGGGTCTTGGAAAGTGCGTGTGGTCATTTTCTCCTATATAACCTTATGTAATCTTGTGAGTACCAATTCTCAGAAAGTATAATTGATAGAAAAACAACTCTTTTAGCATTATTCTCAGTCTGTGGTCTAGTTGTGCACCTGCTATTTTATTTGAACCCCTGACCCTTCAGGGTCTTGGAAAATGAGCGTGCATGGTCATATTCTCCTAATTATAACTCTATGTAATCTTGTGAGCACCAATTCTTAGAAAGTATAATTGGTAGAGAGTATTTTTTTCCATTACATTAATCATTTCCCTGATCTCCTGGAGTCCATGGTCTTTGAAAATTGGTGTGTCACTCAAACATCCAGGAGAGCTTCGGTCTCATCAGAGACTTTTGGTTAACACATGTCATGAAGTGCTGTTGGAATCTTATATCTACTTGTGATGATGTCATCCCTAATGAGATATAACTTGTTGAAATACGCGAAAATTTCCATTATGTAATAATTAATAATCCTCCATAACCATTTAAACACGCATGGTCTCCGATTTTCATGAAATTTCACACATAAGTAGGGACGAATGAAAAAAGATAAATTTGACCAAAAGGGGGCCACATCGCTAACCTGAGTTGCAAACAAAAGAAAAGTAGTGGACGATTCGGTGGAGGCCCTTGAGTACTTGCTTCCTTAAAGGTTTCGTGACTTTATGAGCATCAGTTTTGGAGATGTCAAAAGTCAGCCAATCAGTCATCATATTTGTTGACCGATCGGCGTGAAAAACATAAAAACACCACAGACACATAAACAATACATAGACAAGGAAATTTTTGTATATAAACACAGAACATTGAAGAGTACATGTCAGTCGACCCATGGTCCTAGCAAGGATCGAACCAGCAATTATAAGAATTACTAGCCTGATGCCCTATCCGCTAGACCACAGCGACAACAAAACAAATTTGGTACAGTACCTTTAGTACTTGCTTCCTGTAAGATTTTGTGAAATTATGTGCCGCGGTTGCATAGGAAAGTAAAAAAAGTGTCGGCAAATAAGAACCCTAAACCGCCATATTTGTTGACTTACTATCCATGAAAAACACAAACTTCGTAGAGGACCTTTAGTACTTACATCCTGTAAGGATTCTTGAAATTCTGAGCATCGATTGCAGAGGAAGAGTCGAAAATGCATCAGCCAAACAGAGTCCTCGTCGGCTATATTTATTGACCGATCGGCACGAAAAACACAAACATGGTAGCGGACCTTGCATGAGTACGGGATAAGCACACCTTCTGTTATTTCCGTGGCAGATGGCCGTCCTAAGTCGACACCGGTTGTCCATTGGTCTCGTTGGTTCATGTGTAGTCCTTTGTGTTTGATGTTTTTGTGTTGTGCGTTGACGTTCCTTGTCCCTTTTGCGTCTCTTCCTGGGCTTGACTGCTCTGTGTTTTTCCATTGGGTGTTTTAGGGTTTTGCTGTGGGTGCTGCAACCTGGTGTTGTTGGAGATCCCAACCTTTGTTTTGCTTCCTGTAACGTTTCATGGAATTCTGTACGGTGGTTGCAGAGGAGGAATCGAAAATGCGTCTGCCAATCAGAGCCCTCGGCGGCCATATTTGTTGACCGTTCTGCACGAAAAACACAAACTTGGTAGAGGACCTTGAGTGACAAATATGGAAAATGACCATATCTTGCTTCCTGTAAGGTTTCGTGAAATTCTGTGCTGCGGTTACAGAGGAGAAGTCGAAAATGTGTCAGCCAATTAGAGACCTCGGCGGCCATTTTGATATTTTGATTTGAAAATGCTGTTTGTACTTTCCAATTTTTCTTCTCTCTTGATGGGTATATGATAAGGAAATGGAATTTATTTTATAAAATGAGCAAGTTTAAGATTTTCATGATATTTGCTAAGTCCAAGGGCCATAACTCTTGCAAAAATTGGTCAATCGAAATTAAACTCGAACTTCATTTGTACCACACCATAATGTACATGTATTCACATACTAAAAATCAGCTCATTTTCTGCAATAACAGCCAAGAAATGTCCAGAAAACTGAAAAATTAATGAAATTTGCTAAGTCCAAGGGACATAACTCTTGTGAGAATAGGTCAATCGAAATTAAACTCGAACTTGATCTGCATCACACTATTATGTATTCACATACTAGAAATCAGTTTATTATTTGCAATAACAGCCAAGAGAAGTCCAAGGACCATCACTCATGTAAAAATAGGTCAATGGAAACTAAAATCAAAGGAGCTGTAAGAATAAGGGCTTGATTTAGCCCTGAAATCATATGATTATTTCTTGTGCGCTGTCCTTCCTTTGACGACAAAGGTTGTTCAGGATAAAAATATAATGTATTAGAAGATTTCTCTTAAGCATTTTATTTTTAAAAAATTGATGTAAGATTTGATAATTACGGCTTGAAAGGTAGGGGATAACAGTGCTTGATAATTACGGCTTGAAAGGTAGGGGATAACAGTGTTTGAAATGTCAAATAGCGAACGAAAATATAAAAAAGGCATTTTTTACATAAATTGTATTTGTTTTATGATTTGATCCCCTCTTATTTTAAAAATGAAAAAGAACAAATAACTTCGAAACCAGTATGTCAATGTAATCGTTAAAATACGCAATCCGGAAACTGAAAACCGTTTTATTTTATACTAAACAGCCATATTGTAAGCTTTCAGACGCGAATCTTTATATCATTTATTTCATTCGTGTATGTTGTATATTTCGATCATCGGAATCCACTCAGAATAGATTGTTCCACTGTATAACAAAAAGAAATGGACAACTTTTATATATCTATCCGCTTTTAAGTCAGATTCTTAAAAAATAGCTTATCCCCCCCTTTTTTTTTCGTTTTTCGCCCTCGGGACATCGTTCCACCCCGAGTTACAGAACCACACTTGGTCAGAAAATTGGTATAAATAAAATACACCTTTGGTAAAAGTGACATTCTGTAACTCGGGGTGGAACAATGTTGTAGAAAACTTTTCCGTTTTCCATTGATTTCTATAGGAAAAAAAACCCACACATTTTAACCCAAATATCGGTATTGTTGTAGATAATTTATTTAACCGGACATTAGATTCAGATATGCATTAAGTTAGTTGATGTTTCTACTGAAAAATTTCTTCAAATTTCCCAATTTGAGATTTAGACTTTTTCAGGGCAGATTTTACGTCTTATTCTTACAGCTCCTTTGGTCTGTATCACAATAAGATGTATTCGTATACCAAAAATCAGTTCATCACCTGCATTAGAACCGAGGAAAATCCGGAAAACTGAAATTTTCATGTAATTTGCTAAGTCCAAGGGCCAAAACTCTTGTAAAAAAAGTCAATCAAACCAAACTCAAACTTGATCTGTATCACATTGAGATATATCCACATACCAAAAAATGAGTTCAATATATGCAACAACAGCGAAAAAATGCGGAAAACTGAAAATGTGACTGACAGACGGACTGACAGACAGACGGACGGACAGACAGACAGACCGAGAGGAAACTAAGAGTCCCCTTCTGCGTTGCCGGTAGGGGACTAATAATAAAAATCAAGTAAGCCTCTATCAAAATACAAAAAAAGACTGTCAAATTATTACATGAATTGGAATTTCCCCTTTTTTGATAGGCAAACTGTTGCACAGTGAAACGCTCAAACGTTGTCTACCTAGAATGAAATATTTCATTATCCCTAGCCTAATAAGGCTACATACCTAATATTTTTCCATCAAATAATTTAGATACAGTATGGTGCGTGATATGCATCTTAGTAAATACATTTAAATTCATATAACAAACAGCAAGAACTCCCCCGATTATGGACAAAAATTAAAATCATTCATTACTGAAATTACAAATCAATGTCCATGATATTCTCTAAGTATTATTTGATTGATTTTAAAAAGGTCGACTATCTGTGCCTTCACAAGTCAAGTAAAGAATACCACCGTTTCAACCCAGCAAACGAGAGTGATGCCAATTTAATCATGGCATTAATGTGATTGATATTTGACTCCAAAAGAAACTCTCGGTCAGATTTTAAATGTATCTGAAAATTTGTTGATGTGACTGAAACGATAAACAAAAGAAATAACTATATCAATATAGAATCATTGCACGTAAACAGACCCAAAGAGCATACAATGAAACTAATTTAAGTATGAGTTAGTTTAATCAATTCACTCCTTAGCTCACCAGACTGTCGCCAAATAAGGCTTATGTTATGATGATGAAGCTTGATGGTGAAGATGAGGAGAGAATGGAAATTAGAAAGGAGGAGCTGCATTATCAATGTATCCAATTCATAGCATCATTAAAGAACAGATAAATTTGCAGCATAGACCAGACATGCACGTTTCGGGTACTTAACCTTCGTCAGTGATCCCCAATCTAAACAATGTGATATGGTTAAAGAGTGTGAATTGTCAATATTGAAATATACTCGTATGTTCCCTAGTACCAATTTTATTGTACTAGACACGTGTTTCGGATATTTGAATAATCGTCAGTAGTACTTCATGCCAAACCGTTTAAATAAAGCCGAAGTGAATTTTCCTGGCGCCATCTACACTACAGAGTTTTAATTTCCTCTTGCCAAAATGAGCGGATCCAAATTTTGTGTGGGGTTTATTCAGAAGCGTACCGGTATGTAAGTGAAAAATATGGCCAAAAATCGTTGGAGTGTAGGAAGTTATGTTCAAAAACGTACCGAAAGACGTATCAGGATGGGGGTATGTGATGCTTCAGGACCCATGTTTTAGAAATTTCAAGAAATTTTGATAACATATTTTCGAATGCATTAAAGAAACAATCAACCGAATCGTACTTGGCTACATGTGATGTCGGGGACTCGTGGTCCACCAGCAGTGACACTGACCAAGTGGTACAAATGTTAAACGACTTCAAATTCACTAGCAGCATTAAAGAACAAATAAATTTGCAGCATGGGCAAGACATGCACATTTTTGAGTACTTTACCCGCGTCAATGATTCTCAATCTAAACAATGTAATATGAGAAAGAGTATGAAAAATTATTATGTCTAAAAATGTACCGAAAGACGTAGCAGGATGGGTGGAAATGATGCTACAGGACCCAGATTTTAGAAATTTTAAGAAATTTTGATAACATATATTTTCGAATGCGCTGAAGAAACAATCAATCGAAGTTGATCGGACTTGGCTACATGTGCCCTCGGGGACTCCTGTTCCATCATCAGTGGCACTCACATAGTGGTACAAATGATAAACGTCTTCAAATACAATAGAATCAATAAGAGTTTTCATTTCAATAATTTCAGTGCATCAACTGCACAGTTTAGAAAAAATTGAAAATTATATCACCAGTGATTTATGAGGTCGAAGGAGAGGTATGCTCAAAAGTGAACATATGAAGGGCGTAATTTAAATATAAAATGCATGCTTGTGTCAGCTAAGAACAAAGCTTTGTTTTCAGGGATATATACCCCTTCACTTAGAGACAGACGTATGATACCTCGGAGACTTACCGTCCACAGACGTATGGTACCTCGGTGACTTACCGTCCACAGGCCTTTTATACCTCGGTGACTCACCGTCAACAGGCCTTTTATACCTCGGTGACTTAGCGTCCACAGACATATGATACCTCGGTGACTTACCGTCCACAGACGTATGATACCTCGGTGACTTACCGTCCACAGACGTATGATACCTCGGTGACTTACCGTCCACAGATGTTTGATACCTCGGTGATTTACCGTCCACAGACGTATGATACCTCGGTGACTTACCGTCCACAGACGTATGATACCTCGATGACTTACCGTCCACAGATGTATGATACCTCGGTGATTTACCGTCCACAGACGTATGATACCTCGGTGATTTACCGTCCACAGACGTATGATACCTCGGTGACTTACCGTCCACAGACGTATGATACCTCTGTGACTTACCGTTCACAGACGTATGATACCTCGGTGATTCCCGTCCACAGATGTATGATACCTCTTTGATTAACCGTCCACAGACGTATGATACCTCGGTGACTTACCGTCCACAGATGTATGATACCTCCCTGACTTACCGTCCACAGACGTATGATACCTCGGTGACTTACCGTCCACAGACGCATGATACCTCGGTGACTTACCGTCCACAGACGTATGATACCTCGGTGACTTACCGTCCACAGATGTATGATACCTCGGTGACTTACCGTCCACAGACGTATGATACCTCGGTGACTTACCGTCCACAGACGTATGATACCTCGGTGACTTACCGTCCACAGATGTTTGATACCTCGGTGACTTACCGTCCACAGACGTATGATACCTCGGTGACTTACCGTCCACCAGAAAGGAACGTTATGAGCAGAAGCAAGCTATGAGGAGATACAGATGGAACGTTGTGCTTCACAAAAAGCAATATTCTCGTTAAAATGTAAAGATGCTTCTGAAATTAAACAAAAAATGATACGATTTGAATACACTGATGTGTGAATAATAAGAAAAAAGAGTAGCACAATTTCTATATTATATTTCAGAGAATGTGATCAGTTTAATTTACTTGTATGTTTTAAAACATGCCAACGACAACTGCTCCGTTAGAAAGGGTACCTAACATATCGAGACTAGATTGTTTTACAGGCTGGCTACAAAGGCCCGAATAATAATAATAACCATTTATTAGAGAATTTAAAACTATACTGTTGATGTAGTCTTGGTAAACCCGCAGAAGCGAGAGGACTGTATGGAAACATATTGATACTAATAGTAATTATCTGAAATGTACTAGAAAATAACTATAGATGATGTTTGTAAGTAAATTATTTGTATTGTGGAATGTGATTCTTCCTTCCTCTTGCTTTATGATTCACGATATGAGGAGTCTGAAGAAAGCATTGCTGGAAGAATATGATGACATAGAATTTCTGCCACGAGAAAATCAGACAGCAAATTTAAAACAGTCGTCAATGTTAAATTCATTATGACGATGCTTCAAGAGCTAAATGAAAAGGAACAAAATTCACGATGTTGGGATATTTCAACATCAGCTGGAAAGATGAATTTCTAAGTTGGAATGGATCCGAATACAATGGAATAAGGAGTATAACTCTTCCGCGCGACAAAGTATGGCGACCTTCAATTGCACTGGTCAATCCTGCAGAAGATCTGCCGTTTTTAAAAGGTTCTCCAGAAGATACCGTATTAAGAGTGAACCATGAAGGCGTGATAGTCTGGTTTCCGGGTGAACGATTGAGTGTTCGATGTGAAATGGACGTGAGTAACTATCCCTTTGATGAGCAGCACTGCAAGGCAGTGTTATCAATGTGGGGTAAGCCTCACACACTTCTGGAATTCGAAGCAATGGCTAACAAAGTGGTGTTTTTGGATATCACAGAACATCCTATATGGACAATCAAGGGTACAGATGTACGGAAATCTGTTTCCAGATTCAGGGAATCCATCTACATTATGGACTTCTACTTTGCAAGGAAACCTCTGTTCACCATAGGGACCGTTATCCTTCCGATCATCATGTTGTCCTTCATAAATGACCTGGTCTTCTTGTTACCTAACAGTTCAGGGGAGAGGAACTCCTTTGCTATGACATCTTTCCTGGCCTATGCCGTATTCATCAGCTCAGTTTCCTCCAGCCTTCCTGAAGACTCCACGCGTATATCTTACATAACACTCTACCTGTCTGGGCTGCTGGCTAAAAGCGTGGTCATCGTCTTCATCGTTGTTCTACAGAGCAGAAGGGTTGAAAATCCGGCAAATGAGGATAAGAAAGAGTACAAAATAGAAGACAAGGAAAGTGAGAGAGGAAAACCGACGGAACGCCATTTCTGTAATTACGATTTGAATATCTTCTTTATGTTCTTTACAGCTACTTTTCTGTTCACAACATTATTCTTTGTCATGACACTTGTATTAGGGGAGTCAAGGAATGTAGAGTTGATATAAGCTCCTCGATCCGTCTGATTCTTTTAATAGCCCTAGTGTACTCCAACAGTCAATATCATTTTGGAAGTCTAGATTTCAAATTCGCTATAGCGGAATATGTTGAACGATGTATATTGTGGTAGTCTTGCTTTGTATGCGGTAGTATCTCATAGAAACTATTATATACATCAAACTGTTCAATATGCGCTCATTTTGATTGATCTCATGATATACGAGTTGTTATGTGTAAATGTATGCAAACATATGTGGTGAAATTGAATGCAATATTGAATATTGAATAATATTATATGAGTGATTTGTATCAACAAGTCAGATTGCTAGCTAGCGTAGTTCCGTATTTTACGATATTGCACAGCTGTGCGCCTCGCTTTCGATTCTTACATCTAGAATAGAGAGAATATGAATGCATTACTCACAACTGGGTAATGATTCCGATGAATAATGAAACATAAAGATGTTTGATGAACCAAATTCGTGCAACAGGTACATTTTGATGTGTACTTGACGTCATATTATCAATGACGTCGTAATATCAATGAAGTCAAATACGGCGCCAAATGAGAAGTGACGTTACGAGAGGAATGTCTTCTTTTGTGATTTGAAGTCTCTAAAAATACGGAGTGATGATGAGACCATGATTCTGTCTTTTTCTTCTTTTTTTTTGCACATTAAAACATAGACCTTGTGGTAAAATATAAGTGATTATGGTTTGGATAGTAACATAGACCTCTAGTAAGATTTAGATTTTAACAGAAGGATTGTGATTATATAATATAACAAAGATGGACAGGGTATGAAAAGTATTGCACAGCTACGACAAAGTATATTGACATCGGCCGAATATAATACTAGTATGTCGTAGTCGTGCAATATTTTTGCATATTGAACTCATACTCAGTCCATATTTGTACAATGCTATACATGTACAAAGACTGATGACTAGTGTTTTCTCTTAGCGTGAATTTACTTATACAGAGGATGCTCACTCCTCCCGGGCACCTGGCCATGCCTCCATTCAGAGATCGCTATTGTCTTGTTAATGGAGAAAGACATAACTATACCATCATTATACCCCTGGATATTTGTTGCCTGAACAACAATTGGTGCTTGTCCTTTGTTACACTTTTTTACACGCGTGATGATCATGTTGCCGAAAAAATCTTAGTATTTACAATGTGAAATATCACTGCACACGTGGAAGAAATATCACATTTAGTTTCATAACAGTTTTAATCCTCTCCTCGATTTGGACTTCTCGAAGTAGAGAGATATCTGCCCATTTCGAGCGGTTTCTGACGTAAACTAATTGTGACGTCATCAATTCTTTATACGGAAACCAGAGACACTAACCTAGTGGTTGAGGTTGAAATTGTCAATATTTAAATAATGTTCTATCATAAAATGTCAGTGCACCATATGCGCATTTCGACAATTTAAATGTCTCATCAGTGATGCTCGGGGCTGAAAGAGAGGAAATCCAAATTAAATGAAATTATTAAGAGCAAAGTCTTATCTTAATGAATATGAAGACGTTTAACACTTGACCTAAAATCCCGCCAGAGACCCTGTTAAGGACAGGGCTATGTAATCAAGGAAATAACCCTTAGTTTTAGACAATTTTCATTAAGTTCGTGATGGAGAATTTGCAAATACATCTCAAGTTTAGTGCGGAAACCCTGTGAAACTAGGCGAATGATAATCCTCGGGGACTAAACAATTCACCAACAGGGATACATTTATATTGTAAACGTGGTTATTTTCGCTTAGTGAGATTATGACATCAAGACATTACGCTTAGGGGGTATGTTCACTGTACAAACGTATCTGCCTTTGCTAGAAAGCAGCAGGGTAATTTTCACGAGGGGGGGGCGGGTTCGTGGAGTCACTTGATTCGCTAACAACGCGAAGTTTATCTCCACGCGATAATTACCACGTTGACATTACAAAGTATAAGACGATTATTGGCACAAATAGGTAGGATAATTGTCACTACATTAGTGTTACATGTAAATAAGTAGAACTAGAGAATGCATGTGGGAAATAAAGGAGTCAAGGATCAGGTAGGGTTGAGTACCCGAAACGTGCATGTCTGGTCCACGTTGCCAATTTAACTGTTCTTAAATGATGCTATTCAATTTGAAGACGTTTACATTGATACCACTTGGTGAGTGTCACTGCTAGTGGACCAGGAGTCCCCGAGGGCACATGTAGCCAAGTTCGATCAATTTCGGTTGATCGTTTCTTCAACGCACTCTAAATTTCTGTTATCAAAATTTCAGCATCATCCTGCTACGTCTTTCGGTACGCTTTTTCGACATAGTAACTTTCATATTTTTTGGGCATATTACATTGTTTAGATTTGAGGATCACTGATGAGAGTTGAGTACCCGAAACGTGCATGTCTGGTCCACGTTGCCAATTTAACTGTTCTTAAATGATGCTATTCAATCTGAAGACGTTTACATTAGTACATAATAACATACTAAAGTACTAATAGGTTCTTAAGAAAACGGAAATTTCCCTTTTATTTGTAAACGGCAAAAAATAATTACTGGAAAATTAAAATGGTGACGCAGAAGGAAAAGCACTATTCAAATAACTAGCTTTTTTAAACTATATAAGACATCATTTTTGGTGTACTCATAGGAAAATAGCAAAATTTTACGCTTAGAAATTGTCCCAAGTCGTTTTTCTTAACAAGGGTCGAGTATATTAAATAAAACAGCAATACCTTTTCATACAGGTAGATATTCAGGCATAAATCTACGTGTACAATTATGATTATGGCTATTGCATTAACCAAACTTGACCAGTGTAGATTTTAATGACTCAGTGCATGGAAAAGATGATTTACCATGGTATTTTCTATGTGTAGAGGGAAAACGCCAAAATGATACCAAAATAAAATTTCATTTTCAAACAGTTAAATATTTCTCTCGATATTCATATGTATCTATCTAAAGGCGATTTCACGTAAAATAAAAATTTCTGTTTCCCTAACTGGCATGATATTCTGACTTTTGATACCCTTGTTTTTGAAAAATAGAAGAATGAAATTTATCCGCAAGATATTACACACTACAAAGCAAACGTATCGACACACATGTTTTTAAACCTCGATATCCAAATTGTTAACGGAGACATCAAACTCATGTGTATGGCAAAGGATGATTTTTTATTCAACATGGTAAATTTTCCCTAGCTATGCGATCATGTTACTAGGTTACCGTCACGCATTATTAACATATCTCAACTCATCCATTACGCTAGGGTATGTACTAATGTTTTGAATTTCATAGTAGAAATTTACGAATTACAAAGAAACATTTACCTTTACGTCAATGTTTCCGCTTTCCCAAATAAAAAAAACTTTCTGGAAATTACACTGACCTTCCTTTTCATTCTGACCTATACATGCACCAGAGTCTATAACTTACAATATACCTTTTATATAGTGAGATAATAAACAAATTAAGGAGGATCAAAGGTTTGCAGAATTTGTCAAAATTTCTTGAAATGTAAGAAAGTAGTCAGTCGCCTGCTTTACCGAGGATATGATCCTAAAGTCATCACAAGAACACTGGGCATGGTACTGGACCAATCTACAGTTTTGTACCAGTGTCTTTCCCAACGTTGCTCTCTGGTCAACCGAGACTGGGCCTTGTTGAAATCTCGTCAGAGAAGACTGGGTCTTGATTCTCTGTCCTATCTGAAAGTTGGTAAGACTTTTCGGGTGATTGATCTTGAGCTCGCTACAGCCAGCAGAGCACAGGCTGTTATACGCATGCCATATAAATTTTTTGGTCCATTTACATAGCATCTGTGTTACAAGAGGCCGCTGCGTTTAACTATCTTGTTTGTGATGTCACCTTACAGTGAAAAGTTTTATGTTTATGCAACAATTGTTTGTCTATGGAAAAAAAGGAGGGGATCTCCAACAACACTAGGTTGCAGCACCCACAGCAAAATCCCCAAACACCCATGCAAAAAACACAGAACAGATACCCACAGAAAGAGACGCAAAAGGGACAAGGAACACCAACTCACAACATAGAAACATGAAACATAAAAGACTACACATAAACCAACGAGACCAATGGGCAACCGGTGCCGACTTAGGACGGCCATCTGCCACGTAAATAGCAGACGGTGTGGTTATCCTGGATTACGTGCGCACAACCTTCCCACTATTCCGATTTCCCAGAGATCTCGAAGAACGCACAATTATGGTGTAAAACAACCTCCTCACTGTTAGGTGACCACACACAAACAAGACCGTAAAACACAGGGGTCCAAGCAACACAGATGAATATGTAAATGGATATAAAAAGAGGACGTGCGTAATACAGTCCGTGCTCTGCCGGCTGTAGCGAGCTCATATATGTTATCACCCGAGGAGTCCGACTGACATTCAGAGAGGACAGGTGGTCGGGGCCCTGTCTTCTCTAAAGAGGTTTGGACAGGGCCCGTCATGGAGTCCCGTCGTCACAGTCAGTCAGAGTGCAAGTCTTAAGAATGCGCTCGTACAAGACTGTATATTGGTCAAGTACCAAGCTTAGTGTCCGTCTGGTGACATTAGGATCATATCCACGGTATAAAAGGCGTTTGATGACTCTGACGCATTTTCGATACATATGCTGTCTACCTTTGATCCTTCTTATTTTGTTAATTATGTCACCATAAAATGCAGGTTGTGAAATACCCAAAGTAATATACTCCGTTGCTTGTATGGGTCCGAATTTCAAAAGAAGTTGATCATAATTTTTGTAAAATTTCCAGAAAGTCTTTACTAGTTTGTGAAAGCGAAAACCTTGACCTAAAAGTTTCTTTGTAATTTGTAGATTTCTATTATGGAAATCCAAAACATCAGTACATGCTCTAGCATACCGAATGAGCTGTGAAATGTAGATACCGTATGACGGTAATCTAGGGACATCACCGTCAAGCCAGGGAAAATTTACTATGTTGAATCCAAAATCATCTCGTTTGTCATATACACTTGTATGAATTTCTCCATTGACAATTTTGATATTTAGGTCCAAAAATGGTGTTTCAGTGTCTGTAAAGATTGCCTTGTTTAGAGTCAATTCTTGTGGATAAATAACATCTTTATACTTTTCAAAAACAGGATTATCGATAGTAAGAATATCATCCAGGTACCTAGAAGTACCAGTGAAGCATTTCACATCATCATGTTTTCTTTGCTTTTGAAGATTTTGAATAAATTCCTTTTCATATGTGTATAAAAATAAATCTGCAACAAGAGGCGCACAATTTGTACCCATAGGAATCCCTACAACCTGCTTGTAGAGATTCTCACCAAATCTTACATAAATGTTGTCCAAGAGGAAGGACAAGGCACTACACAGGTCGCTACATGTCCATGATTTGTATGATTTGTATTCTGTAGCGGAAAAGAAACCCTTTGATTCAGATGTACAAATATAAATTTTCCCCTCTCGATTATAGCACCATTTAATGAGTTTGGACAATTGATCATTGATCTTGTCGTGAGGAAGCGTGGTGTACATATTTGAAAAATCGTATGAAGCAATCGTATTGGCTCGAAAATTTCTAGATTTTATCTTGTCAATCACATCCCCAGAATTTTTTATAGACCAAAATAAATTTACATCATTCCTGTTAAGAACAGTTTCACAATATTTTGCAACGTGTTCCTTTACCGCCGTGAGGGCTGACGTCAGATGTCTAGACAAACTTGTAGTTGAGCAGTTGCTAGAATTAGCAATGTTTCTAAATTTGTAAGGAGATTTGTGCAGTTTTGGTATGCAGTATATTGTAGGAAGATCCAATTTAGAAATAGGGATGTTGAATGATGAAATTTCACCGCTATGTTTGGAGACCTCTGTGTATCCGAATTATTGGGAGGGATGTGCGCACGTAATCCGGATAACCACACCATTTGCTTATAGCAGATGGCCGTTCAAAGTCGGCGCCGGGTGCACATTGGTCTCTTTCCTTTTTTGTGTGGTCATCAATGTTTGATGTTTCTGTACGTCTGTTACGATTGTTTTGAATGATGTTCTAGTGAATATTGTTGTGTCTTTTTTCGATTTGTAGTTTTGTATGATGCCATTTATGTGTCACCTTCTTGTGGGTTTGTTTCGCTGGGTGAGTGCAGGGTGGTCATGCTGGAGATAATTCCCTTTCCCTGAAATTTCTTAAATGTGGGTCCTTTCGCATCATATCCCACCTATCCTGCTACGTAATTTGGTACATGTTTTGGTCATAATAACTTTAACATTATTTGGCCATATTACATTGTTTAGATTGAGGATCACTGACGAGGGGACGTTGATCTCTTGTCCATGTTGCAAATATATCTGTTCTCAAATGATGCTAATGGATCTGAAGACGTTTAACATTCTAACGGAAAAGCGTCAGAATCATCAAGCATCTTTTATACCGTAGATATGATCTTGTCACCAAAACGACACTCTGTATACTACTTGACCAATCTACAGTCTGGTACCAGTGCATTCTTTAGAATTGCTCTCTGACTGTGACGACGGGACTCCATGAGTGACCCTGTCCAAATCTTGTTAGAGAGAACAGGGCTTTGACCACACGCCCTCTCTGAATGTCGATCGGACTCATCTGATGATTGGCTCAATCCGGCAGAGGACGGACTGTTTTTCGTGCGCACTATATTTTTGATACCTATTAACATATGTATGTTACTTTGGTCCCTGCGCTTTGGTGTCTTGTTTGTTCCGGTCATCTTCCAGTATACACAACAATTGTGCGTTCTTTGACACCATGGGCTAACTGTACATGCGGGCGGGTTGTGCCCACAGTATCCAGGTAATCACACCATTCAATACTACCATTTTACAATGTTTATGAAGTACAATGTACAAGTGAGAGAGATCAGCGCCTGGTATCATGAAATAAGAATGGACTATCAAATGTAAATTTCAATATTCCTTTGTTTTATTATGAAATCGGTGAGGACTTGCAATGATTAGAATAAATTCGTAGAGGAAAAAAAGATTCAATATTTAAATTTTCGTTGTGCCGTTTGAGAATTCTTAGTTTTTGTTGCCTGGCTAAGGTCTCTAAGGAGTTATTACCAGTATGTCTAGAACACATGTCAAATCAGCGTATAATATCTTCAGAGAGTCTTGAATTCTTCCTTAGGTATGGTTGAGATACGAAGAGAACATTATTTAGCAGTCTTATTTTCAAAGAGCGTAAGAAATTTTATAAGAACATGTCTTTTTGTACTCCCACTAATTAGGTTGAATTGTAAAAGGATTGTGTATTTTAGATAATTATTCCGTACAATACACACAACTTGTCAATGCTTATTACTTTTGTCATATCGATTGATGCACAGGCATTTTTCATTGCATATACAAATATTGCAAAAGAATTATGCACAACGTGCGAAATTTTGATTCATTCAAAAAGGGGCATTGAAACAAGTCACACATCTGTAAAGGTTGTAACCCATTCACGCGAAGTAAATTTGAAAAATTTAAACCTAAAAAAAAAAACCCGATCGTACACAGTCATGTGCGTTAGGAATAAATTTAATGTTTACATGAACTTCGCTCTAAATCGATATGTACGTTCATTTGATAAAAGAGAAAAATAAGAAATTTTTAGCCATTGTGGTTTGTACATTCATTATCTTATATGTGGTATTTGAATGGACGATATACAAAAAAGGTGTTATTTTGTTGACAAAAGACGATAGAAGGAGTGACTTATTACAACCAAAATACTTCAATTCAAGAGTAGACGGAGATACTAATACGAGATTTTTACCGTTCTACAATGAGTTCGCAGATGACCATATCCCAGATACCAAAATAAAGTTTTCCGAAGAGGAGATAATCCATATATGTATTACAATAGGTGGCGCTTCAGCTGCTGTGGAAGCAAGGTTTCTTTTGCGTTCTCTTTACATACATGCACGGCGCAACAACTTGTTTTTCCATTTCCTTGTGACGGAGGATGCTAAGAAAGTGTTAAAGAAATATATTGCTCAATTGTCAGCACCATCAGTGAATATATCGTACGAATTTGTAAAATTTGACGCGGACTTTGTCAAACGGAGGGCAAAGTCAGTGAACGTATCTATAACGCATCATTCCGGAGTGTTTGGTATGTCAAAGTCGTTCATGTATGACATGTTAAGTGAAGTGGAACGGTGTCTGATACTCGACACAGACCTTGTTTTTGGTACAGATCCTGCATTTCTGTGGTCTCGCTTTAGAGACCTGAATCCTCCATATGTTGGTGCACTGAAGCTTGGTAAAAATGTTGATGAAATGTGTTCAGGCGTAGTATTGCAAACGTTTTCGAAGATGAGAAAGTCAAACTTTGACTCGTTGTACAAAGGAGCAGTTCCAAAATCTTGTAAACCTATCAAAGATAAAAACAATAGTGAATATTTTTGTGAATTTGGTGATCAATCAATGATTTTTGCGGTACAATTACAATCACCAATTTTCAAGGACTTAGATGATTCCTGGAGTTTAGAGTTATGTCACGAATTTAGGGGACATTCCTTTCATTCATGGGAGCAAAATGACCGTTTATTCTTTGGAATAGTTCATTTTAACTGTCTTCAGTGGAGGAGGAAAACTGGGAACAATAGATGATTACATGATGAAGTATAGCAAATCAAAATTAGGAAAGTATCTGTTACTTTTGGATAAAATGAAAAATTAGATACATGCTTCTTTCTCCTGTTTTGATTTTGGTTTCGTAATCCTCTGAAATTAAAATTACTTAAAATTGTTCACGACTACATTGAGCACATGGTATTTGGAAAGTATGCTTCAAGAATGTTTCCGATCTATAAATGTCTTTCTATACTAAAAAATAAAAACAATCGAATGTTTTATTTGAAAACACCACTCCATGACGGGTGTTACATTAAAAAATGACCCTCAATGAATAATGACCCAAGGGTCACTTTTCAAGGTTGGAATCTTACATGGGTTTAATTTTCAACTCCAAATTGGTGGAAAATGCCGTTGAAAATTAACCAACACGTTAAATTTGGAGCACCAATGGTGAAGCGAAGACCCCACCCCTAACTTTCCGCTTCACACCAGGGTTTTCCTCCATAGAGCCACGGGGGCTAGGTGGTATCCAGTTTCCTTGCATTTCGAGAAGTTCTCATGCCCCCCTAACCAAAAAAACTTGTACCCGTATGATATGAAAAATACAAATTAGCTACACACACACACACTCACGAACAAACATGTAGACATTTTTGTTTGTACGAGTACGTGTAAATGTAGACTCAATTATTGCGAACGGCAAATTAGCTACACACTCACGAATCTCGTATTTGGTATTTTACGCAATCGATAAGGGTACATGCACGTGTCAATTTTCTAAACCTCTGCTACATGTACTTGTAGATTACACTTGCACGTAAACATGCATGTTCGTCTTCTAATTCAAAATTCCATACCCTCCTCAACTCAGTCCGTTGGGTCTCGAAAGTCACCCCCATAAAAAGTGTATGTGACCCCCGCCAGTTTGGATTCTGGATCGGCCCCTGCTTTAAGAATCCACATCGAAAATACCCCAGGTACGCCCAGGTAAGACAATATAATCATGGTCACTTACATGCTTTTATCATCCTTTGATTGCTCGCAATATCTAAAATTCAAAAAACCTAAAACGATATTTCTTCAGGATTTGCAAAATAAGTATGTCATTGCCCCGGCAGACAGGGCAGCAAACAACACCTTAATCATTTGAAAGCGCTATGTCATATCAGTATTACTCTCGGATCTTTCTACCACCAACACTTATATAAAAAGCAATGAAACGATCTCTTACATTTTACTGAAGCACCAGAATGAAATTTCATCATTTCAACTCTCTTTTTCGAAATCAGACGTACCAACTATTTACTTCTTGTACAAATGGGTCCTTTTACATAGCCATTTAATCATCTCCATTGTAAAGTATGGTAAATTTTATGCCTGGTAAGGTACTATAAATTATACATTTTCTCAAAGGTAATGATGCCCTGAGTAAAGATATTTCACTACCATGTCTTAAAAACCAAAGGGAAAAACTCTTGTACAACTCTGTTATTTTGCATATATTATATAGAGAAAAAAGACAATTTAAATGCTTCATCAGTTATTCCCCTTTGTTTTTCTGGCCCTAAAATTATTATTTCTGAGCAGTTGGCATTATAACCTTTAAGAAAATATTTAGTTTATAGTACCTTAACGGGCATGGAAAATGCCCTTTTGTACATCGAGTACCTTAAGCAGAATATTTCTAACGAAGGGTTATTTCAAGGTTCGAACACAAATATTCAAATTTAACATATTTACTCTCCACGGATTCCTTGTGTGTAAAAGTAATGGTAACCGCCCATTACTCAAGAAGAACGATGTGTGATTCAGAAATTCAATCGTACGCATTATTTTTTGGTCATCTGAACATATGGTAATAAAAATATATCGCTTACATGTATTTGCACCGATTTTGGGTAATGTCTCCATGACAATTTGCTCTCATGTATTTGCACTAGTGCTAGGCCCAGAAAAATGGTTACAAGCTGAAAACAAATTAATGCAGAGGTGTAGTTGACGTATAATTTTGGCAACTTACTGATTTTCAGAGAAGCGAATCATAATGTGGCAGCAGTCGCATGTTACCCATTTGGTGACGCGGCCCAGGATATATTTTTATAAATTGCAAGAAAAAAGTCACTAGAAAAGCTGTCAGTCATATTTACTGCTATAGCTAGAAGGTACATTATTTGTTGGAGAGGAAGTAAAGGTTAAAAGTATCACACCTATGTTCACACACTATGTAAAAACATCACTGCTGTACTGTGGTTTCACACTGGGTTTGATATTTGATGATGCGTTATGATGAGATAAAAAACCTTGGTATAAACATGTATAACAATATTGATTTCTGTTCAAAGAATCTTGTTTTGCTTGAAAAAAAAACCCCACCTAAATATATATTGTACGTATGATAAATTTATTGTTGAAAAAAACTTAATGTGTATTAGATATCTTAAATAACGAATTGTAAGAACTTTACCCGTTCAGGGTTATACGGTGATTCCGGAATGATAACTGGTATTCTGGATTGCGATTGAATGTCTGTCTACATCGCCGAACAAGATTCTTCACCTAATATGTCCATCAATATATACATCAAAGTCATCGCCGAACAAGATTCTTCACCTAATATGTCCATCAATATGTACATCAAAGTCATTTAACGAATTTTTCATGGACCTGTTGCAACGGGTGTTGCATGCAAACAGAAGACGCTGAATCTCCCCGGGCATCTGGTCTAACTTCGAAATATTATTTATTCCGGGGTTCGCAACTGTTCCAATGGAAATTCTAACGATTTTACCTTTACTTCTCGACTTTGAGACTGAAAATATGGATGGGTAATTCTTTGATGTTTATTATATTTATTGTTCAAATCTGAAAGTTTTAGCTAGGAGATGCTGACTCTTCATGGGCACCTGGTCTCACTCCCATATCTTTCACTTCTTTTCATATGGTGAAGGTTTTTGTTTGTTTACTTTGGTTCCTGTTTTATCCTGGTCTTGTATACATTCGGTTTATGATTTTCTGAATTATGGATTTGTGCTGTGTATAGGGATATGGTTATGATCACTGTAGATCCCTTTAGCTAATTTTCCCTCAGACTTGTTTATTTGCATAAGGCTAGTACATGTATAGTTCTCATTTATTTTATCTTTGAGAAGTATATAACTTTGACGTGTATATATATCCACAGTAATTTTGTATGTGTATATATAATATATATATTCACAGTCTAAATTAATATTAAAAACGAACAAAAATCATAACTAGATAAAGATTAATTTTCACTCAAGATTCTAAAATTCTAGAATTAATAAATGATAAAAATAGAATTGTTACGGCTATTTACAATCAATTAGCTATAAATTAATGATTTAGAATGATTTTTCTAGTACCATTTTCCAAAACACTTCTAACAAAGTGAAACGGCTTCAACTTACTAAAATGTCAGACATTCTGAAAGTTAAAGTCAAATAACTTTTAAATCTGTCATATTGAATGAAATTAATGACCAAAAAAAAACCAGTTTAAAATATACTTTGCTTCTAAATTTACTTGTATCATCTACATTAGTGTACCACGTAACATCATTGAACTCTATTGATTTACAGTACAATTGGAATGCGAAACTTAAGATTATTCATAAATCATTTATAATCAAGTAATACTTAAGAATGATTTTGTGCAATAAAATGTTTAAAAATAAATGTTATAAATAGGTCATACTTGCATGAACATCCCCCTTTGTCTAAGATTAGATATTGCCTCCCCCCCCCGTGATATATGTCAGACATACTTATCATATATACAAAACGAAACGATATTACGGGGTTGGGGTTTGAATAATGCTGAATAAAACTCTCAAATTTCAGTATAGAATATAAAAGAAAGGAGGGGATCTCCAACAACACTAGGTTGCAGCACCCACAGCAAAATCCCAAAACACCCATGCAAAAAACACAGAACAGATACCCACAGAAAGAAATCCATGACCTTTTGAACTCGATTTTCATAAATCAGAACGATAAATTTCGTTAAAAAATGCAATCCCTTATAGGTTTTGAAGTAAATAAATATTCCGTTGGTTAGAAATCTATTTTAAGATTTGAGGTGGGCATTTTCATTACTGTGACCATCATACTGTGACCAGATATGTACTTTGATATTCTAAATAAATCAAATCAGTGTTCTGATTCGATACTGTCTGAAATTCCCTCATAGGTATTTTTCTACAACACACTATACTTCAGAGTCCCTTTCCTCTATATGGATGGTTAATTTTGGTGGGTGGGGGGTTCCTTTGTATTATTTTACTTACTTGATAAGATGTTGTGTGACCAACCAGGGAGCATTTTTAGCCATTAAACATTGAACCTTGAGAAGTCATGGACATGTTTCTATCGATCAGTCCGACTAGACTTTTGTAGCAGCGGATGTTGCATTCAAACAAGAGACGCTGACTCTACCTAGGCACCTGGTCTCGCCCCCTCGCGGGGTCTGCTTTGGTTCATTGACTGAGGAATATTACCTACCTGTGTACTAGTTATAGCCTTTCGAGCTTCAGTTATATTGCAGGTTCTGACTAGCATGGAAGTGTGTATGTTAAACGTCTTCAAATTCAATAGCATTATTTAAAAACTGATAAATTTGCAGCATGGACAAGACATGCACGTTTCAGGTACTTAACCCTCGTCGGTGATCCGCTATCTAAAAATTGTAATATGGCCAATAAAAAAGTGCGATAGTTATGTACTTGGGTTCGGGCGGAATGAGGGACGTATTGTTCCTTGCTCCGTCTGGACACAAATGAATTGAAGAAGATCCTGACGATAATCTCAACAGCGCTCACAATAGAGCACCAAATGGAGCAACGACGGACCCCTAGCAAGCTAGAGGTGGGACCAGGTGCCCGGGAGGAGTAAGCATCCCCTATTGGCAAGCCGCACCCGCCGTCGATGTTTACGCACGAAAATGAAACAATATATAAAACACATGCACTGTCTGAGGTTATGTCCATATAGAAAGTGCTATGGCGACAATGTCAGGGAAAACATTCAAAACACTTGCTGTCAAACCCCTCGCGGGGAACTTTTTCACGAGCTCCACACGGCAAAGGGCATAAGTGTGACACAAATGAGTTAAAGAAGGTCCTGACGATAATCTCAACAGCACTCACAATAGAGCACCAAATGGAGCAACGACTGACCCCTTAGCAAGCTAGAGGTGGAACCAGGAGGAGTAAACATCCCCTGTTGGGAAGCCACACCCGCCGTCGATGTTCACGCTCGAAAATGAAACTTATAAAATACATGCACTGTCAAGTATATATTCGTGTATCCAGATGGATTAAGGGATGTACTGTTCCTTCAGCTGGATCTAAACACGTTTTAGTGTCGTGGCCACTTGTATCTTTTTTTTTGGTGCTATCTGTATCTTTTTAGTCAAAGCGACGTGCATTTGCCCCTTTTTGGATGAATCCGACATTGTCTAATGTTTTCACCCCTTTTGTGCTCTCTCTCTCTCTTTCTCTCTCTCTCTATATATATCTATATATACTACGTCACATGGATCGACATAAAAATAAATTTTTGAATCCGTTGAAACTGAATTTTCTTTATACCATTTTCGCAATACGGAAGTGTTCCAACTCTTTACCTTCTGAAGAAAATTTCAAACCAACTGTGTTTCGGATATTAAATCCTCATAAGTGATGCTTCCATCAAAAGTGATTTTTAGACACAGCCAAAATTCATTTTAGTAGCGCCCTCTGGTTATATTTGTTTTTTGTAATAAAATTTGTGCATTTTGCAGAGAGTACGCGGCTCCTAATTTCCTGTAGGGTCGATTCAGCAGCATACCCAAATAAAATCTATGTTAAAAATAACACAGGATGGATAGTGCTAAGATGTCAGCCTCTATTTATTTAGATGATATTTTTGAATGAAATGACACGTTTCCGAAGTAGCCAAATAATATGGTATGATGTCAAATTAATAAAGTGCAAAAACAAAGCTTCAAGCTTTCAGGAAATAGAGTTGGAAGGAAGTCTTAAGAAACATCCAAGTCACGGAGAACGAGTTTAACTACCGTAACGTATATACTCTCTTTGTAACGGCAGTCAAGAGACTGGATTATTCAGTCTAACTCGGGATATGATCGCTTGTGTTAAAAACATTTAATCTAATTAAGATAAATATATGTATTTTTTCAATTTCTAGTTTTTATTTCGTTTTGCGTCCCTTTGAAATGGATATAGCTAAAAGCCAGCCAGGGAAAAAAACACATAAAACTAAATTGCAATTTTACGTATATGTGACAATATTAAATCTGACAGAAACATGTTTTATTTGATTATTTACAGATTTAATTCAACAAAATAATGATAGGTACCGCAATGTCTTGAATCAGTGCATTACTTTACTATTTTTACGTAAAATGTAAAAGATTTAACAATTTCTCATTAAGTTTTTGTTAAATGTTAAACGTCTTCGAATTCGATAGCATCATTTAAAACCAGATAAATTTGCAGCATGGACCAGACATGCACGTTTCGGGTACTTAACCCTCGTCAGTGATACTCATTTAATTTGCAAAATATTTTATATTATTTAAAATTCTGTTTTGTATTTCGGCTCAAAACCTGTCAGCACCTGGATGCAAAACAGAAAATAACAAAGATATGGCCTAATAATTTGAGCAAATGCAGGATCTATGGGAAGTGGTTCCTTATCTACTTATTTTGATTTCGTTGGAAAACTTTAATTTTTATCAACGAGATCAAGAAGAAGACTTTTGTCTTTAATGAAAAAAAAAAAAAACACACTTAAAAAAAACTTCAGGTATCCGATGTACAATAGGGCATATTTGATGCCATATAAACAATTTATATTCTAAAAGGGAATAATACACACAGCTCAGAAATAATTATTTTGGGACATTAAAAACAAGGGGAATAACTTATGAAGCATAAAATGTCCATTTTGTCTATATACTATATACAAAACACATAAATTCTACAAGAGTGTTTCCCCTTTGTGTTTTTAACCCCTTGGAGTGTCTTAAGTGAGTTAAAGAAGATCCTGACGACAATATCAACAGCACTCACAATAGAGCACAAAATTAAGCATCGACGGACCCCTAGCAAGCTAGATGTGGGACCAGGTGCCCGGGAGGAGTAAGCATCCCCTGTTTGCTAGCCGCACCCGCCGTCGATGTTTAAGCACGGAACTGGAAACAATATATAAAATTCATGCACTGTCTTACGTCGTGTCTATATAGAAAGTGCTATGGCGACAATGTCAGGGAAATATATTCAAAACACTTACTGTCAAACCCCCTCGCGGGGAACTTTTTTACGTGCTCCACACGGCAAAGGGCATGGTAACATTGGTAACATTTTTGGACCATTCTTGCACATCTCCTGTTTTAGCACTCATTGAGCTTCAATTTTATACATTTTTCAATTCATTATGGTCAACGTATTATTTCTGACTCTATTTTAGACTTTGATTCATTACACACCTAGAAGCGGATAAGTTTGAAAATTTGATCTAAACTGAATGAAAGAAAATGCTTAGCAGTAATTTCTATAAAATTTGAGATGGAGGTACATTTTTGAACTGTTCTGATTTCCCTTCCGTAAGTAATTACCCATGAATTTTGTTTTAAACAATTTCTCTTTAATTGTTGTAGAATACTCATTAATTAATTTGATTTAAATCAATAATATTCCATACGTAAAACAAAATTCATAACTTTTGTATGTTCTTTATAAATGTGCTATTTTTAGCAACAATTTTCCGGCATTTTTACCCAGTTTATCAAATAAGCAAAAATCTTGATATTCATCACGGACCTATAAATTTTCCTTCATAAAATGATTAATAGACACGAATACTATAAGTCCATAAGGCTTTCATTAAATAAATCAGAAATGACATGCCTTAAATCGGTATTCAGAGTATCATAACCTTTCAGAAAATCATAATGTTATGTAGAATTACTGTATTTTACATTAGGATGCAAGACACGGAACTAGAGTAAAGTATATTTATATATACACTGACGTCCTTGATATCTGGAACCGGGACCGTATCAAACAATTGAATAGATGAAGATGTCTGTAAATACAGTTTACAATACTTATTCTTAAAAATATTGTAAAATACCTACATTATTAAAACACAGAACATAGGCTGCTATCCTTAACGAAATTGCCTTTTCTAAATGGTAAGCTATATTGTTTACTAGATATACGTTTTGTTTCATTTATATCTATCTATGTAGGTCAATTACGTGAAGCGCGTACATATATCGGGGACGGTATCATGCACTAACACAGTCATTACACAAAGGTAACATGTATTATACAGTCACATGATGTGTATTCTAGTCCATTTTGATTTTAAAATACAAATAAATAGGTTACTAAAGAATCTTATATTGAAAACGGTTGAACTTCAAGTCATATCATAACTTAGAGTTTTTTACCCATAGCCACACTTGGATCGACCGTCATGGGCGCTGCCTATAATGAAAGAGTTCGACCAAACCCAAAACGATCACCTGTAAACAGTCATGTGTGCTTAATCATAATAGGGATTACTCTACAATATATTCTCTCTAAATCAACAGATTAGTTCATTGAATGGAGAAAAAACACTTTTTCTTAGCCATCGTGTTTTCCGTATTCATTATTTCCTATGTGTTGTTTGAATGGACAGGCATAACCACTGAGAGTCACGAAAAAGATATTCTGTTAACAAAAGACGACAAAAGGAGTGACTTGTTTCAATCGAAAATATTTCATTTCAAGAGTAGGCGGAGGTAATAATACGAGAAGAGTTTTACCGTTCTACAATGAGTTTGCAGATGACCATATCCCAAATACCAAAATAAAGTTTTCCGAAGAGGAGATTAATCCATATATGTATTACAATAGGTGGCTCTTCAGCTGCTGTGGAAGCAAGGTTTCTCTTGCGTTCTCTTTACATACACGCCCGGCGCAACAACTTGTTTTTCCATTTCCTTGTGACAGAGGATGCGAAGCCAGTGTTAAAGAAATACGTTGCTCAATTTTCAGCACCTTCAGTGAATATCTCGTACGAATTTGTAAAATTTGACGCGGAATTTGTCAAACGGAGAGCAAAGTCAGTAAACGTATCTATAACGCATCATTCCGGAGTGTTTGGTATGTCAAAGTCGTTCATGTATGACATGTTAAGTGACGTGGAACGGTGTCTGATACTCGACACGGACCTTGTTTTTGGTACAGATCCTGCGTTTCTGTGGTCTCACTTCAAAGACTTAGGTTCTTCATATTTTGGTGCACTGAAGCTTGGTAAACATGTGAATGAAATGTGTTCAGGCGTAGTATTGCAAAAGTTTTCGAAGATGAGAAAGTCAAACTTTGACTCGTTGTACAAAGGAGCAGTTCCAAAATCTTGTAAACCTATCAAAGATAAAAACAATAGTGAATATTTTTGTGAATTTGGTGATCAATCAATGATTTTTGCGGTACAATTACAATCACCAATTTTCAAGGACTTAGATGATTCCTGGAGCTTAGAGTTATGTCATGAATGTAGGGGACATTCCTTTCAATCATGGGAGCAAAATGACCGTTTATTCTTTGGAATAGTTCATTTTAACTGTCTCCAGTGGAGGAGGAAACTTGAAACAATAGATGATTACATGATGAAGTATAGCAAATCAAAATTAGGAAAGTATCTATTACTTTTGGATAAAATGAGAAATTGAATTAAAGTTTCTCTTTTTTCCTGATTTGATTTTGGTATACAGCATGGACCAGACATGCACGTTTCGGGTAGTAAACCCTCGTCAGTGATCCTCAGTATAAACAATGTTAAATGGCCAAATAGTATAAAAATTATTACGTTCAAAAATGTACTAAAAGACGTTGCAAAATGGCTGGGATATGATGCTACAGGACCCACGTTTTAGAAATTTCAAGAAATTTTGTAACAGAAAACCGAAGTTGATCGAACTTGGCTACATGTGCCCTCGGGGACTCTTGGTCCACCAGCTGTGACACTCACCAAGTAGTTCAAATGTTAAACGTCGATATATGATATTGATCATGAATGAATTGAGGGCATGATACTAGGAAAGCATGCATCAAGAATGTTGCCGATCTATAAATATTATTGACATAACAATTTTTACCCTCTTTGGTCATATTACATTGTTAAGATTATGGATCACTGACGAGGGTTATGTATCCGAAACGTGCATGTCTGGTCCATGCTGCAAATTTATCTGTTCTTAAATTATGCTTTTCAATTTGAAGACGTTTAACATTTTAGTACTAGAAAATAAAAGCAACCAAATGTTTTATATGAAGACACAACTTCATGACGGGTCCTGCTGAAATCTGGTCAGAAGATACAGGATCTAGACAACTGTCCTCTCTGAAAGGTAGCCGGAATCCTAAAGTGATTTCATTCATTACTACGGACACGTGGGAGGGTTGTACGCACGTAATCCGGATATAAACAATATATGCTACTCATGTGACAAATGGCAGTTGAAGATCGGCAACGGTTACCTATTGGTTTTGTTGTTTTATATGTTGTCGTTTATGGTCTCGATATCTTGATGACGTCATTAGTATTTGGTCTTCCTTTTCCTTTTGCTGTCTCATGTTGTGGTTGCACATTATGTGGTTTTGCAGTTTTGTGTCAAACACAATATTTGTCAAGGATCCTGAGTTCTTCGATCCTGAAAGGCATCATTAAATTCCTCTCACCTCTAGATGTAGATGTCGACAATTTATCAGTCAGACATATTCACTGGCGTTCATGAAGAATTGACTTGAGTAATTAATTTTATTTAGAACACTTTGCATACTGGTTTCCTGCACTGTATTGTGAAATTTCATGCAACTATTATAGAGTAGAAGTCCAGGATATTTAAGGTGGGTCCCTACTCGTGAATTTAACAGATGATTTTTGTATTTTAAGGTTATTTTCTATACATAATAGTCAAAATGACATAATGAACACAGACATAGATAGTTAATTTTGTTTTCATTAAAGATACAGTACATTAAAGAAAGGTACCCTAACACTTAAAATTGAGAAATATCAAATATCCATCATATGCTTTTGAACCCTCCAAATTCAGTGATGATACGAATATGTTTATTTGTTTTGTTTTATTTTATGATAACAAGTCATATAGAAGAAATACAACACATAAAATGATATTGTAACATAAATCTAAGTATGATATATCTCCAAACATTAGGGGACCCCCTTATAATTTCATAACATGTTTGACCAAGAATATGTACTAAATCCAACTTTTTGCATAAAAAACAGATGATTTTTTTTCATTTTGTAATATTTCATAAAACTATGTATGCAGATGAAGAAAAAATCACATACAGGTACACAATATTTGAAATGATCAAGGTATGGCTCCAAACATAGGGGTACCCCCTTATAATGTTATCATATTTTTGACAAATAATATATAGTATATCACATTTTTGTACAAAAAACAACAGATGGAATTTCTTCAAATTGGATCATTTTATACGATAATGTATATAGATGGTGAAAAAGTCGCATATAGGTTTACAATTTTATAAATGATTAAGATATGGCTGCAAACATAAGGGTATCTCCTTATTATTTCATCACATTTTCAACTAAGAAATTATACTATATGATTGGTGTAGACATTGATAGATTGCACCATCTTTTGCTTCTTTTGGCATTTAAGATCTTCTGTCTGTGTTTTTCAATGGGCTGGGTCGTCCCTCACCAGCCATTGTAAAACGTTATACGCAGATTGCTGCATATAAAGAAAAACCTATAACGGTTCGAGTAGGAATCCTATTCATTCTGATTCCTCTTATTAAAAAATCGACTTAAAACACATTTTTTTTCTTAGAAGACCTTCTCTCGGTTCACTGTTCCTGTCAGATTTTAAAATTCCGAGCAAGGGATTCAGAAGAAGCTGAAAATGTGACAGTCAATCAGATCAAATAAACTCCTTCAGATGTTAAATTGAGGATCTTGAGTATATGCTAAGGTTTCGTGACATTTCATTTATTGGTTGCAGTGGAAAAGTCGAAATCTCTAAGAGATTGTGAGTCATTGGCGGTCTCTTTTACCATATTACATATTACTTCGTTTAGATTGAGAATCACTGACGAGGGTTAAGTTACCGAAACATTTAAATGATGCTATTCAATTTGAAGACGTTTGATATTTGTTAGATTAGCTCGATACATATTTGTTTTATGGCTATGCTGGACAGACGGTCAAAGATGACGGTGGAGGTATGATAATAGGGTTCTTTAGCAGAACTTTTCAAACGAAAAGCCTTTTCAAGGTTCACAAATATTCAAATTTACTATATAGATACTCTTCACCGATTCCCTTTATAACGTCCTCGTGCATAATAACAATGGTCAAGAAGATGAGGCGACTGCTTCGGAGATTTAAACGCACTTGTACAGCTTGTATTTCCACCGATTTGGGTAATGTTTCAATGACTATTCCAGAGTTTAATTTACTCACGTGTATTTGCACTTGTTTGGGGTCATTTCTATATGGATCAAAAAAGGTCAGTGTTGACAAATTAATGCAGATGTGAAGTTGAAGTATAATCTTGGCAATTATTTGATTTTGAAAGAGGTGCATTCGCATGTTTCCCATATACATTTCTATATATATGTTAAAGGAAATAAGTGTTATCAGGGATTTTATGTAATTCCTGAAAGGTTCAGTGATTACGGTAACAGGACGATCCGGTCACAAACCAATCCGGCCACTATTAAAAAGTAACCGGCCCAAGACGATCCGGCCCCAGTTGATCCGGCCACTGGTCATTCCGGCCACAAGTACCCAGGACGATCCGGTCCCTGTGTATATTATCATTAAAATCTTATACCCCCAGACGATCCGGCCCCTGTGTATATTATCATTAAAATCTTCTACCCGAAGACGATCCGGTCCCTGTGTATAGACCTTTTTGGTCTACGGTAATTTTTAGAATTTCACCTTAAACCCCGCGCATGCGCAAATGGAGGGGGCAAAACGTGCCCCCAGTTCAAAACACGAGAATGCTCGAATCACTTAATACATTGTTTTTTTTTTAATTTTTATTTAAAATATGATTTTTATTGATTTCATAATATATAGATTATATAATTTGATGCTTTTTACTATGCTATATATTTCAAATAATTCAATTTTCATGGTCGAACCTAACGAGCTTCAGGGAATGTGTCATATTCAAGAAGTTCACTTAAAAAATAAAGGAATCAAAGAGGGATTCTTATAAATAGATTAACGAGTCAATCAGGAAATGAGGATTAAAAATCTGAGGAAAAATGAAAAAAAAAAAAAAAAAAAAAAAATAAATAAATAAATAAAAAAATAAAAATATTTAAACCTTACATTGCGCTAATCCGGCAATTTGACATCCCAGTTAACAAATCGTTGTTTTGACAAGTACGCACGTGTCAATTAACCATGCAGGGAACGTAAGTGTCGTTACCTGCTAGGTGTGAAAGTCATAATAGCGTGTTATTTCGCCCTGCGGTCATTTCAAAGATAGGGAGAGGGAAAATAGGATTAATCTTTAAAAACATAACGTTATAGCATTGAGTACATTTAATCTAAATAACCTGATCAAACTGCGGTCAACGTGCATTTGAAATGTACGTTCTACTTGCACACGGCAAGTTTCATGGGAATTATTTTTCTCTTTTTTGATCATATTGATACATTTTTTCTTCTTTTTTTAAGATTCAAAGAATGTGTCATATTCAAGAAGTTCACTTAAAAAATAAAGGAATCAAAGAGGGATTCTTATAAATAGATTAACGAGTCAATCAGGAAATGAGGATTAAAAATCTGAGGAAAAATGAAAAAAAAAAAACATGTTTGTGAAACACGAATGCCTCCGTTGGTATGGTATCTTTGTCATTAAAAATTGTTAAATGGTCAAAGAGCCCGGATTTTGAATCCTCCCCTCCATAAATATTTGGTTCTTCGCTTTCACTCCCAATACATAAAAAAGGCTGAATTTGTTCGTCTTCCAGATTTGTTTGATAATGAAAAGTACATTTAAACTATTGTCCGAAAATTAATCTTTATCTAGCTGAGAATGAATTAAAATGTATGACCACTTTCAAAGGGATTCTTCCAATAAATGATAGTAAAAAAATAACAGCTAAATGAAATAATTATTCAACATTTCCTCCAGATGGAATGAAAATAATTTAAAAAGAAGGATGGATTTCCCTTGGCATTCTTTTCGTTTTTACGAATGATCAAGTTCAAGGCGCCAAACATTGTGTATTTTAGATAAATTGTTTTTAATTGAAGAATCAGTAGAGGGATAAAAAAATTCAAGAAAAAAAAGATCAAATGCCCAACATCTACGAAATTGGATGATAATTCTTTCCAATGAGGGAAGGGGTAGTCCTACGGTCATCCCCCTTATAGTCAGATTCATCTTCATGTGCGACTTTAATCAAAAACAAGGAAATATTTCAAATAATAAAATTCAGAATTAGCTGTATATAGTCAAGTTTTTCGTTTACTGTCTTCAAGTGTTCCTAAGCTTTAGATAAATCAAATTTCATTTCTTACAAAGCATTTCAAAATACTTACTGTCAAACCTCTCGGGGGAAATTTTTTTACGAGCTAACGCACATTACATGTACGATAAATGCACTTTTTGTGCTTTGCATAACCGTAACAAAACACAAATTTTAAAAGACATTTATTCTCTATTTGAATCATGTTGACGTCATTGAATGTAACAGCTTCAGTGAGCGAACCTTGTGCGATTCACGGACTTTGCACGTGACCGATCAGAACTATAACACAAGTACACCAATTTACTTAATTATTAGTGCCCATTTCATGTTATTCAGCAGGATTACGCAATGACGATCATTCATTTCAACACATGCATCATATTTTAACGAGATTCTTAGTATTTACAATGTGAAATACCATGGCATACGCGAAAGACCTTTTTCTCTTACTTGTTCTCTTTTAAAAAACTTTAAAAAAAATGTAATCATCGTCTCTAGATATATGGATTTTCGAAGCAGAGAGTCAGTTCCCATTTTGACGGTATCTGAAGTAAAATAATTTTGGGCTTGTCCACATTTGTTTAGGTTCCAAAACCTAAGACACAAAAAAATTCAGCTTGCCTCACGAGCAACACGTCAAAAATTTTTTTTGGCTCGCTTCGCTCGCCTTTATAATACTCAAAAAATTTTCGGCCTCGCTCCGCTCGCCCTTCCATAAAATCATTTAGATATACATTTCATTCCATAGCGTTGCAGTTGCGAGCATATGACAATATTGCATTTCTTATTATCAGGATCTTCTTTAACTCATTTGTGTCACACTTATGCCCTTTGCCGTGTGGAGCTCGTAAAAAAGTTCCCCGCGAGGGGTTTGACAGTAAGTGTTTTGAATGTCTTTCCCTGACATGGTCGCCATAGCACTTTCTATATAGACACCTCAGACAGTGCATAATTTTAGATATGGTCATATTCGTGCGTGGACGTCGACGGCGGGTGCGGCTAGCCAACAGGGGATGCTTACTCCTCCCGGGCACCTGATCCCACCTCTGGCTTGCTAGGGGTCCGTCGATGGTCACTTTTGTGCTCTATTGTGAGTGCTGTTGAGATTGTTGTCAGGATCTTCTTTAACTCATTTGTGTCACACTTATGCCCTTTGCCGTGTGGAGCTCGTAAAAAAGTTCCCCGCGAGGGGTTTGACAGTAAGTGTTTTGAATGTCTTTCCCTGACATGGTCGCCATAGCACTTTCTATATAGACACCTCAGACAGTGCATAATTTTAGATATGGTCATATTCGTGCGTGGACGTCGACGGCGGGTGCGGCTAGCCAACAGGGGATGCTTACTCCTCCCGGGCACCTGATCCCACCTCTGGCTTGCTAGGGGTCCGTCGATGGTCACTTTTGTGCTCTATTGTGAGTGCTGTTGAGATTGTTGTCAGGATCTTCTTTAACTCATTATTAAAACAAATATGATAAGCATAGTCTTTTAGGAATTTTTATTGTGCATACCAAATACCTGCTTTTGTACTTTTTGTAGCAATGTCTTTCTTGGCATACCCCCTCTCCCCCATGTGCTGTGAGCATACCCCCTCTCCCCCATGTGCTGTGAGCATACCCCTCTCCCCCATGTGCTGTGAGCATACCCCCTCTCCCCCATGTGCTGTGAGCATACCCCCTCTCCCCCATGTGCTGTGAGCATACCCCCTCTCCCCCATGTGCTGTGAGCATACCCCCTCTCCCCCATGTGCTGTGAGCATACCCCCTCTCCCCCATGTGCTGTGAGCATACCCCCTCTCCCCCATGTGCTTTGAGCATACCCCCTCTCCCCCATGTGCTGTGAGCATACCCCCTCTCCCCCATGTGCTGTGAGCATACCCCCTCTCCCCCATGTGCTGTGAGCATACCCCTTCACCCATGTGCTGTGAGCATACCCCCTCTCCCCATGTGCTGTGAGCATACCCCCTCTCCCCCATGTGCTGTGAATACTCAATTTAAAATATACAGTTGAACATGTACATATCATACGTAAATAAATTAAGTGTAGTGCCCAGAGAGTCTTCTCAGTGTGTGTCTCTTTTTGCTTTTTGTTTTTGTTTTTGTTTTATTTTTATGATAGTCAGAATTGTTAGAGGTTGAAATGGTCAACGTCTTCAAATTCAATAGCATAATTTAAGAACAGAAAGATTTTCAGTATGGACTAGACATGCACGTTTCGGGTACTTAACCCTCGTTAGTGATCCTCAATCTAAACAATGCAATATGGCCAAAACGTTTGAAAGTTATTATGTCCAAAAATGTACAGAAAGACGTGGCAGGATTGAATAAAAATTCTGACCGGCCGGCTCTACATTGAAAATAAATAATCTGACCCGAAAAAAAAAAATTATCAGTCCCCCTTTCAGGATGAAATATTCGTCCTCTTAGATACTAGTAGTGCAGATATAGGAAGTACGTTTGAATATGGAAAACACGAAACTATTGTGTAAATTTTTTTTTCATGGAAAAGTTATATTACTCGTGTTAAACGTTCGTGCGTAAACATCTTATCATTATAATCACACGTTAAAAAATTGAACTACAGAATGAAGGATACGACGAATGAAAAACAAAACTAAAGTACATATTTCAAGAATTGTACAACCTGTGGCATATAAATGTTAACTCAACAGTCGACAAAGCATAAAGAATAAAAGAAGTTTCATTTACGTTTTGTACGAAAGTGTCAAAAACTAGTGAGTGCGATAATGTTTCCATTTAGGGTAGACATTTTCTGCTAACTAGTCATTTGGTCTGGACGGCATGTCAAATCAGTCGATTGTATCTATAGAGTGTTGCATACTTTATTGTTATTGAGATATACAAATGACATCACCTAACGTTCTTTTTATCAAGAAGACTTTAGTTGTTTTATCCTTTTATGGGGTTGCTTTGTAAAAGGCTTCTGAATATTGAAGAAATATATTTCACCAGCAACGATATGACGATATGAATATATACAATACGCACAAGATCTCATTGCTTTTAACATTTGCCATTTCGAGGTTCATTTGATTCATTGAATAGAGGGCGTATCACTTCTTGGTTGTAAATAAATCCTTTTTAAAAATTAAAGTAAAGTCATCCACGCGGAGCTATGTATGTGAAGGATTAAGACCCAACCGAAACCGATCACTCGTAAACAGTAATGTGTGTTTAGAGATAAACTGGATATCTACATGAAGTTTTCAACAGGCACTTTCATTATATAATGGAGAAAAAACACATTTTCTTAGCCATTGTGATTTTCGTATTCATTATTTGCTCTGTGCTATTTGAATGGGCGGACATAACAACTGAGATTCACGAAAAAGTTATTCTTTTGTTAAAAGACGACAAAAGGAGTGACTTATTACAACCAAAATACTTCACTTCAAGAGTAGACGGAGACAATAATACGAGAAGAGTTTTACCGTTCTACAATGAGTTTGCAGATGACCATATCCCAAATACCAAAATAGAGTTTTCCGAAGAGGAGATAATCCATATATGTATTACTATAGGTGGCACGTCAGCTGCTGTGGAAGCAAGGTTTCTCTTGCGTTCTCTTTACATACACGCCCGGCGCAACAACTTGTTTTTCCATTTCCTTGTGACAGAAGATGCGAAGAAAGTGTTAAAGAAATATATTGCTCAATTTTCAGAACCATCAGTGAATATATCGTACGAATTTGTAAAATTTGACGCGGACTTTGTCAAACGGAGAGCAAAGTCAGTAAACGTATCTATAACGCATCATTCCGGAGTGTTTGGTATGTCAAAGTCGTTCATGTATGACATGTTAAGTGACGTGGAACGGTGTCTGATACTCGACACGGACCTTGTTTTTGGTACAGATCCTGCGTTTCTATGGTCTCATTTCAAAGACTTAGGTTCTTCATATTTTGGTGCACTGAAGCTTGGTAAACATGATAATGAAATGTGTTCAGGCGTAGTACTGCAAAAGTTTTCAAAGATGAGAAAGTCAAATTTTGACTCATTCTATAAAAAAGCAGTTCCAAAATCTTGTAAGCCTATCAAAAATAAAAACAGTGAATATTTCTGTGAATTCGGCGATCAATCATTGTTTTTTGCAGTACAAGTGCAATCACCAATTTTCAAGGACTTAGATGATTCCTGGAGCTTAGAGTTATGTCACGAATTTAGGGGACATTCATTTCAATCATGGGCTCAAAACGACCGTTTATTCTTTGGAATAGCTCATTTTAACTGTCTTCAGTGGAGAAAGAAACTTGAAACAATAGATGATTACATGAAGAAGTATAGCGATTCAAAGTTAGGAAAGTATCTATTACTTTTAGATAAAATGAAAAATTAAAGTAGTTTTCTTTTCCTGCTTTTTTTCTTTATTCTTTCAAATTAGAAATACTATAAAATGTTCACAACTGAATTGAGCAGGTTCCCATTTAGCTATACTTCGATCGGGACAACTTATCCGAATATTTTCTTAAGAAAAAACTCTTTTCTTCATAAATTCTGTTTGATGCAAAATCGTATCAGCTTTTGGGTCAACACGGTCAGTAAACAATATTTACCAAACAACAATGTCTTAAAACGTCATAGATTTAGAGAAATCTCACCTGGTATATTGAATGAAATGGAAGTACAATTCACTTTTGTTGTGAAAGTTAAACGTCTTCAAATTCAATAGCATCATTTAAAAGCAGATCAATTTGCAGCATTGACCAGACATGCACGTTTGCATGCAAGAAACAATTGCTTCTTTAATTTAAAAGAACTTCTGCCATTTTGCTAAAAAAAAATGAATTTGTAGAATGTTTTCTTTCTTTTCTTAAGAAACTATTCAGTTAAGTTAGTCTAATCGAGGTATATCAGTTAGCTAGATCGGTACTTTTTCCCAGTCTGTTTAGAGCATGAAACAAGGGAAGTAAGTTTCATGATTGTTTCTGATCTATAAATGTCTGTTCATACCACAAAATAAAAGCAATCGAATGTATGAGGGTCCTGCTCAAACCTGTACGGATGAGACAGGGCCGAGACTAACTGTCTTCTCTAAAAGGATGTCGGAATCCTGAGTCGATTGCATAGACACGCTCGCTTTAGCGAACAGAACACGGACTGTTTACCGTGCGTCTTTAAGCTGTTTTGCTACTTGGCTTCTTGCTATAAGCTGTCTTGAAGTATGTTGCCATTTTACAATTATTACGCCATGATTTTGCCTTGCCTTCTCGACTATGAGACTGAATAACCGATGGATACTTCTGTAATGTTTATTAATGTTAATTGTGCGTTCTTCGAGATCATTGGGTAATCGGATAAGTTGGGGGGTTTTGGGCGCGTAATCCGGATAACTACGATACATGTATTTGCTACCAATGTGACAGATGGCCGTTCTCAGTCGGCACCGGTTTCCCATTGGTTTTGTTGTTTTATATGTTGTCGTTTATATTCTTGATGTCCTTATGTCATCTAGGTGTTGGGTCTTCCTTGTCCTTTTGCTGTATTTTGTAGTGTTTGTACATTATGCGCTTCTGTATTCGTGTGTCAGGGTTCTATTTTTGTTGTTGTGGGTGCTGCAACCGGGTCCGATAGGAGATCCCCCTTTCAATAATCATCGAATGGAATGCATAAATCACAGTGTAGGAATGTTTCATTCTAATGCAATGTCGTTATAACGTCGAATTTCATTGGTTGTTTGCTTCATAGTTACGACTGTAAAACGAGAACATAGGAGGGTGGTCCGGTAAGTTTGAGGACATGGCTCAATGCTAACTTCAGAATAGCGAAAATATCAAATCCAGACTTAATATCTATAATTAAAAGATGTAAAAAGAAGACTTTTCACCAAAAATAATTTTCCTTCGATATGTTAAAACTATTTTATAGGGATAAGAATGAAAGGTGATAGTACCGCACGGAGCAACAGTGACCTTACAATACGTAAAACGCCTACTCGTTGAGGAAAATATGGATCTTTACCTGTCACTACCCTCGGGACCATTGACCAAAAACTCATTTATCTTACAAGCTCCATTTTATAGATTTTGCCATATTAACAGATCGAAACTACCCCCTCGCAATCGGTTTTCAGGGCTGAAGTTCTACCTCTAAAATTTACTCCTTCATTTCGTTACCACCCATTCCTTATTAATGGTAAAATGGTAAAAGAGTCATTTGATGCAAATTCCAGTAAGAGATTTACGCCAAATCTTTTAAAACAGACCAGTCCGCGAACTTTTCGGACAACCCTCGTACTAGGCTTTGACGTTGCTAACGTCGCATTTCGCCTTATATTCACAAAAATAAAGATTGCATTCGAATGGGAATAACTAGATACTGACGTTATGTTTGCGGACGGTAAATGACAAATATGGGTATTGACCATAACCCTGTACACAACAGAAAATCGATAATTCAGAAAATCAGAAACCGAAGGCATACAAGATCAGGATAAAACAGGAACCGAAGCAAACAAACAATAACATCCACCATATGAAAAGAAGCGGACTCCCGATGTGGGAGTGAGACCAGGTGCCCAGGAAGAGTAAGCATCTCCTGCTTTCATGCAACACCCGCCGCTTCAATATGGTAGAACTGTCACATCCAGTTACTTCCATTTCGGAAGACATAGAGTACAATCTTGGTTGGATGGTTCAAATGGTTTATGACAGAATATCATCGACAATTCTGGAGAGTGGGGCATCATAGTGTATGACGAGTTCCCCATATCCACCATCGAACTTCCGCAGTGACGATGTTAGTCTGTCACAAAATGCCGATTTTACGGTGCAAACATCTGTTTTTCTGGCTTCGCTAACGCGTAGCAGAAACACGACTATAAAATCAGCATAACGTCAGAAGCTAATTATTCCCTAAGTACGCAGTATTGGAACATGCATGTACCTATCATATTTGATTGGTAACCTACACATGTATCTATACTACTGAAGGAACAAATTAGCCGATTCTCCGTCGAAACGAAGGGATAAATCTTCATATCACATAATTAAATTTACATTGTCATATCACATGCTGCATTGATATAGTATATATGACAATATGAATTATTACTAATTAACGTGTATTCTTTAAAACTATGTCTCACCGTTTCCCTAAAACAAATCTTTGAAAACCTTAAGTTCAAAATCGACTCCGGAAACTAACCATTAACTGCATATTTTCCTCTGATTTATACTTTCGTTCTAATCCCCAACATTTTGATATGGATTCTATGTAAAAACCTAAAACAATCAGACATGTTTGACCACGACATGTCTCAGATTTTGGATATTTTTTGTGTACAAGGTTAAGATGTCCTCAGAACGAATTGACCTTCCATTTTTTTCTCCGGCGTTCCGTTGCCATGGTAACCAAGGTTTTGTATCAAGCACCTATAAACAAGGCATTTTATGCATCCTGTTACCATGGAAACAAATGTTGAATGTATATGTAATTTTCTGAAAAGATTATTTAAATCCTCTTTAATTAATACAATTTGATTTTTCGATGCTCCTTCTTTCTGTGTGTCATGTAAATTTGCTTCAATTTCAAGAAAAATTGCTAATTCAAAATAAGCCACTTTCGGTCAATTTAGGCCTTATCTTACCTATATTTCACTTATATTTGACATGAGTAATAATGAAATTGCACAAGATTTGAAATACAATATTTCCTGAATAGTATTATCCTAGGACTTCATGGGAATCGAAGGAAATTTATGTAGAAGTGAGATTTTTCTGTTTATATGCCTTTGAAATAGGTTACCATGGCAACATTTGGTACGAAGGTGTAAATACCTCTCATAAGTGAAAAGCTAATTTCTAAAGATGTATGCCTGCTATCGTTACAAAACTTGGTATGTAGATGTATTAAAGACCATTTGATGCTATCATGACCTTGAGAAAATATCAAGGTCATTTGCTCAATTTTCAAGGTCATTGAAAAATATTTGCTATTTTCAGGCCAAATTTTGTGGTTTTCACTAAAAAGAGACATGATTAACAGTTAACAGTATGGAACCTTGGTAAAACAATCAATTATCGGTGAAAGTATGATAGATGTATTATTTGTTGGGATGAGTATCAAAATTACCAAAGTCCATTGAAGACCCAAATAAATGTCACATATTTTACGAGAAAATTTTAGAAAATCTCAATTTCATGCTCTTCTGAAAGTATGTCATACATAGAAGTGAAATACAATTTAGAAAAATTGTGATGAATTCTACTTCTTCTGATGGGTTGTTCAACTGTAAATGTTTAAAATCAAAATTTCTAATGGAGTAAGTTAGAGAAATCAATTTGAATTAATTGGAAATCCTGATTTTTGTCTTAATTTTAGTCTACAGTTAGAAATGGCCTTGAGATATGGACAGATGACCTTGAAATGAATTGAAGGTCAATTAATAAGGATTAATGTAATTTGTATACAGGTATGCTTTTTCATAATCATAGGACTCAAACATGAGGAAAAGCAATGTTTTTAAATATGCGGTATATGGTAATATCGATTCCAAGTTGCAACGGATTTTGATTTGCATTCATGACAAAATGGTGAGTTTCACCATAAATTTTATTTCTTGATTTTTTTCGAGCTATGGACATTTATTTTGGCAAGGTGATATTAAATACCCATAACATGCACCAAATAAAGGTTTTCAACCTTCAAAATAATCAAAAACAGGCCAAAAATGACCCTAGAGTTGGGCCTTATTTTTGCTAAATTTTCACATAATTTGACTGAATATCAACAACTACCTTATAACCTCCTCCCCCGAAAAATTTATTTTTGTTAGAGTTGAACTTACAAAGAAAAGTTATTGTGTTCATGAAGTAAATTTTGACCATGGTTTCCATGGCAACAGAATGCCACAATATGTATTATTTCTCATATATATGGGGGTAAGTGACTTAGTAAGACGATTCTTGCCAGACGTTTTTAATTGGCTTGAAATTTTCTTCTAGAAGGTATAGAGTTGGAACCCTTCGGCATTATAAAGGTTAATAAGAGGCTAATTTCGCCTCGACTCCATATTCATTTTCTGAAATATTCGACGTACAATCCCTACAATTTTATTTTGCATAAAATTCAAGAAGGACCCTTGAAAGGTTAAATGACTGTATAAGCCAATCACTCAGGAAAATGCGTTTTCCAAATTTTCAACGGTTTTCTTCGAAAAATCTCACTTTTACCCCAAAATTTCGAAATGCCTAAGGATGCCAGAGTGGCATCCGCCGGATTATCAAAGTAGAGGGTATTGACATCACATCAATGCAAAAACATTTTGTACGTACCAATTTTTGGGTTCCCCCAAAAATTACCATTTGGCAGCTAAACGTAAGGGTTTTCTCCAGTTAAGGTTTTCTCTATTGTGTGTTCTTCCTCTCGTTTACATTCCTATGGATTTTTAAAAGTTTCTTTTTTCATTAACAAACTATGAAAGTACCAGAATGTAACTTATCTGTTGTTATATTTCCAATCATTTGTGCAATATTTTATAATTCTTAAAAACGTCGTAAAGTTTTCTTTATGATTTAGCAAGTGTTTGTTTTTCTTTTTAAACTTGGGGTAATATTCTTCGTGTATTTATATACAAGATAATGTGAAACCTTTGAGTCATGGGCAACATCATACTAAAACGTGAAAGTGATTTATTATATTATTGAGGTAAAGCCCAAACATGATTAGTACATACAATTTCATTATAAGCATATTTAGTGAAATTGACTTTGGTCACATGACCTTGGATATAGGTTATCTGAAACCTACATTGTATGGATCACGAGAAACAAAAAATCTGAATTAGTGATTGGATACACGGTTCAAAATATAAAGTCTAAATATGATAAGCAAAGACAATTTCAGCCTGGACATGATTAGCATATACAATTTCATTACCAAAGTAAGAAGTGACCTTAATCATGTGACCTTGGGACAATGTGATAAGAATTATTTAGTCTTGAGAAACAACATATTAAAATATGAAAACAATTGTAAGAAGGGTTAAGGAGTTATAGCCCAGACAAGATTAGTACGTACAATTTCATTAAAAAGAACTAAAATTGATCTTGACCTTGGGCATATGACCTTAGACCAAGATGATAAGAAACCCTCCAATCCTGAGCAACAGCAAACTAAAGTATCAGAGTGATCCAGTACATGATTCCACAGATATAGCCCAGAATCAATAGCATTTACATTTTCATTAAAAAATGTAATACTTGACCTTGACTTTAGTCATATGACCTTGGATCAAGGTGGTGTGAAACCTTTGGGTCATCAGCATCATCATATAAAATATGAAGTGATCCAATCACAGTTCAAAAGATTAAGCCTGGACATAATACACGTAACAAATACAATTTCATTTAAAATATACTAATTGACCTTGACCTTGGTAACATGACCTTGAGTCAACGTGATGTGACACCTATAGGTGATAAGCAACAACATACTAAAATATGATAGTGATCTGATAAATAGTTAAAAGAGATACAGCCCCAACGGGATAGCATGTACAATTTCATTAAAATGTACTTAGTAACTTTGACCTTGATCAAATGACCATGGGTCAAGATGAAACCTTTTGGTCATGAGCAAATACATACTAAAACGTGAAAGCAATCCAGTAAGTAGTCCAAGGGATAAAGCCTAGACAGGAATGTAAGTACAATTTCATTAAAAATGTAGTGACATTGACCTTGGTCACATGACATTGGGTCAAGGTGATATGAAACCTTTGGGTTTTAAGGAACAACATACTAAACTGAGAAAGTGATCGGGAAAACGGTTAAAAGATATAGCCCGGACAGGAATGTATGCATAATTTCATTAAAAATGCACTAAGTGACCTTGACCTTGGTCACATGACCTTGGGTCAAGGTAGTGTGAAATCTTCGGTCATAAGCAACAACATACTAAAATATGAAAGTGATCGGGCAAACGATTCAAGAGATCTAGCCCGGACAGGAATGTATTCGTAATTTCATTAAAAATGCACTAAGTGACCTTGTCCTTGGTCACATTAGTTTGGATCAAAGTGATGTGAAACCTTCGGGTCATAAGCAACACCATACTAAACTATGAAATTGATTGGGCAAACGGTTCAAGAGATCTAGCCCGGACAGTAATGTATTCATAATTTCATTAAAAATGCACTAAGTGACCTTGACCTTGTTCAGATGACAATGGGTCAATGTGATGTGAAACCTTGAGGTCATAAGCAACAACATACTAAATATGAAAGTGATCGGGTAAACGGTTCAAGAGATTTAGCCCGGGCAGGAATGTATGCATAATTTCATTTAAAATGCAAGGGGTGACCTTGACCTTGGTCACATGACCTTGGGTCAAGGCGATGTGAAACCTACCTTCGGCTCATAAGCAACAACATACTAAAATATGAAAGTGATCGGGAAAACCGGCGGTTAAGGAGATATAGCCCGGACACGATGTGTGACAGACGGACAGATGGATGGACGGACGGACGGACGACGAAGACAAAACCAATATGTCTCCTCCCCGTTTGGGGGGGGGGGCATAAATAGGGGTTATGCATATCCATTGTCAACTGAACCACACTATCTTTTATGATAATACTAATTAGTTACTGTTTGACATTTACGTTTCAGAATGGAAATCCGGAATTAGACAAGGGGGAAGGTTGGACCCGGGGATGTTCGATGCTGAAACTCTACAGACGGATAAGCCGTGCGGATAGAATATCCCCTTAACACGGGGGATGTTCTATATCCGGGGGATGATCTATGCGGGGGATGATCTATGCTACAACACCGATCTATGTAATCATTCGTGACCTACTTTGTACGGATAGAAGACCTCTTGGAATTTATGATTGGTCGGCAATTGCAAAAAAATACATATATAAATATATAATTCATATATCTAGGTTATTCAAAACCCTGTACATACGATTTTTCAATAGGGGGGCGTTACACTCCTGTAAGAGTTCTTCTCCTTTTGTGCGAAACCAATGTTACCAGGGTTACTGATATAGATAAAAGAGGAAATATGATGAGGAATAGTGATATAGAATATAGTGATTTTTGAATTTTAAATTGTTGATGCAGATGTTTAGAAAGGAAAAGCCGAATTTGTTTGTAGGAAACCCGTTCTAGCACTTGTTTTCCGATTTTTACAGCTTTTAAAGTCAGCTAACTGACGGCAAACTTTTGATAAAAACTAATACTGGTATGCTGTAAAATAAAAAATCAAAGATTAAGTTTACACCTGAATTAAACTCAATGTAGTTTATTTCTCAATTATATGTTTAGCCAACGGATTTGTTTTTAAACTTTTACGGTCATTTCACATTTCGGATGCCTTTTGAAAATAAAAGCTCAATATATTGACATGTGATTTAAACGGAAACTTAAACACTAAACGTAACTGAAAACAGATGCTTACATAATTGAAAATAGCCATATATTGCCAATTAATTCTAAAAATGTCATGACTCTTATTATTTAATGTACAAAGTGGCAATTCAAGTCATTGAATACCAAAGATGTGGTTATCACCGCAGGTTCCAAGAATTAGATAAATAAGAATATTGCTGTTGGTCCTGATAAAAGAGGAGTAACTCTAGCCATATTTATAATGTACTCAAAACACCCATATGTTACTCAGTTGGTTGAGTAAACTTCGAGTGTATAGACGTACTCGTGTAAGCCTTGTCAAGAGTGCAAACTTATTTTAAAACCCACCCTTCCTACCCCCTTCTTTTATTCATTATTATATGTTGCCATATATAAATATGTATAAATATATATCGTCAACAATTCAATACAACGTATGTTATTGTTTTTATATTTCAATTGTCTGCTGTCAGAATGTTTATTTTTCAGTTCCACGGAGACTTCAATGCTGTACTATCGGTAAGCCCCTTCTCCTTCCCTTCTCCCTCGTCGCGGTGGTTTCCTCCTGTCGAGCCAAGACCATCCCACCATCTACAAGTGTACCAATCAATACATTATAGATGTCTTCTATGATCATGATGTAAATATCATTTTACATTTGAACAATTGGTTCCAGCTCGCATAGCATTCTCTGGCGATGCTGCGAACGCAATTGCAATTTTGTTTAGTAATGTATGAAACTGCAATCTTTGATTTGAGCTTTGTGACTTGCATTATTGTTTTTCCACATCGCACGGCATTCTCCGGCGAAGTCGTGAATACAATAGCAATTTTGTTTGAGATTTGCGATTTTGTCAAAATAGTTTGTCCGTATACCGGCATTCCACATTTTGTGAACAATATTTGAAACTACAAATGATTTACCTTTATGCATTTTGTGTATTATATATTTGTGTACATTTGCAAAAATTACTTTCATTTAATTTATTACAAATGTTTATTTCAATTAATGTCAATTAAATCCACCGCGGCCATATATTGCCAACAAATTGTAAAAATGTCATGAATCTTATTACAATAATGTACAAAGTGGCAATTCAAGGCATTGAATACCAAAGATGTGGTTATCACGACAGGTTCCAAGATAACACGGAAGTGTTCCAACCCTTTACTTTCTTGAGGATTTCAAACTAATTTTAACGCACCGTGTTTCGGTTAGTAAATCCTCATCAGTGGTTCTTATTAAATCCCGAATTGATTTCTGAGGCATCCATTTGTTTAAGGAATGAGTGTCTTATTTTATTTGTTCATGGCTTTTACACTCTGTTTCGCTAGTCGCAAATCTTGTAAACTGCGAAGCGGTTCTCGAAAGATTTGCGCCTATCGAACCAGAGTGTAAAAGCCATGAACGCAAAAAATAAGGTATTCATTCATACACAAAATCGATAATTCAGAAACCGAAGGCATACAAAATCAGGATAAAACAGGAACCAAAGCAAACAAACAAAAACCTCCACCATATGAAAAGACGCGATCTCCCGATATGGGAGTGAGACCAGGTGCCCAGGAAGAGTAAGCATCTCCTGCTTGCATGCTACACCCGCCGCTTCAATTCGGTAGAACTGTCATATCCGGTTACTTCTATTTCATACAAGGAGTCCCCGAGGGCACATGTAGCCAAGTTCGATCAATTTCGGTTGGTCGTTTCTTCAAACACATTCGAAAATTTCTTGTTTACAAAATTTTCTCAAAGGGATAGGGCCACGATAGACTAAATAATCCAGTCTCTCTGTTGCCGCTAACAGAGACTGAACCCCACTATGGTTGTTACTGAACGAAGTCGGACGAAACTGTTGCCAAACGATTTTTCCAAGTTCAGACTTTTAATATTTATTTTCTTGCAGGTGACATCTAAGTAAACATCAAGCTAACTATCTCTACCCACCTCGCATTTTTTTTCTCGCACAGTTGTTGCATTTTTGCCAATTTTTTACTCCCTACCAAACCAAACAAGCAAAGCGAAAGTTCGGAGAAACGACCAATCAAATGCAACAACGAAGCGAGAGAAAAACGCGAGGTGGGTATAGAAAGTTAGTTTAATGTTTACTTAAGTGTCACCAGCAAGAAAATCAATATTAAAGGTCTGTAATTTGGAAAAATCGTTGGGCAACAGTTTCGTCCGACTTCGTTCTGTAACAACCATAGTGGGGTTCAGTCTCTGTTAGCGGCAGCGGAGAGACTGGATTATTTAGTCTAGGGCCACGAGACCCCTGAATCGGCACTCGATTTTTTCACTAGAAGTAAATTTCATAAGAAATACTTCATATTCCTCATGAAAATACACTAATGTTTACCGCTTTTAATGAGAAGAAAAATATCACCAAACAAAGTGCCATTTAACTGTAATGACGTCATTTTGGCGTTATTGACAAATATGGCAATAATTGCTGGGAATTTTGTCTTATATGGACGAATTCAATGTGGCCGCATGCATTAACTGAGATGAAACGTTTACGACAAAATGATGGAATGATAATCTTTCACACATGAATTTTTCATCTTATGCATGCATGCGTGCATTACTAATTTAATAGAAAATGTAGTTTTTGCAGCAGTTTCGCGGAATATGACCTATTTTGGTGTTTTCAGAGGGCTCAAAGTTATTGATAAAGGCAATGTTTACAATGTTTACAAAAGATAGATTCGTGATTCGGTAGAGGACGTTTCAAAATGCCACATCACAGTTAAAAATTCTATGAAATTCAATGTTCAAAATTAGGGCCATTATCGGGCCTACCCCTTCCTGTTTACAAAGCTTTCTCAAATTTCATTTCTGAAACCTGGGTCCTGTAGCATCATATCCCAGCCATCTTGCTGCGTCTTTCGGTATATTTTGTACATTATTTTGATAGATTTTGGCCATATTTCATTATTTAGATTGAGGATAACTGACGAGGGTTAAATACCTGAAACGTGCATGTCTGGTCCACGCTGTAAAATTTGCTTTTAAATGATGCTAATGAATTTAAACACATGCAACACATACAATGCAAATAGAAATATCTAATTCAGTAGGATCGAAATGAAAGCTTAAAGCTTATATAAATTTCTATCCTGTATTACATAAATTACTCCAGTCAGAAATAAAAAAATTGTTGATGGTACAATGTGATTTTATGGAAACTAATAATCAGAGAGAAATTAACAATGAGAAGGAAAATGCAAATAAAGAATTAAGATGAGATAAGATAAGATGGCGTACATGTATACGTATAGTTTTCAATGATACAAAATACATCTAGAAGGACCACTGCAGTAGTGAATTTTAAAAACATTTATAAACATCTGTACTACATGTACTATGTGTATAAATACAATTAACTAATGATGAGAAACAGAGTGATATTGAATTTTATGACAAGCTGTATCATAAACACCTTTATCGATGGATAAAATTTTTGTCCGATATGAAATCTAGCATTTAAAGATACATATGATAATAAGTAACATTTTGGAAATTAATATAGGCAAGATGAAACTCGAGAACAGTACAAATAAAATATCTTTGTGTCTATAATGTATACGCAGGGAATCTTGCCACATATGAATCTCATATGATCCACATATGCAAATCATATGAAAGTGTTCATATGTATTCATGAAAAACGGCCTCATATGTGAATCATATGTGATGTTTCATATCAGAATCATATGAAAATAATATGTATCTCTGATTACGTGAACATCATATAAACTTTCATATGAAAATTATATAAAAATCATATGAGAATAATATGAATCTACTTTCATATGAAAATAATATGAAACATTTAGTGCTGAATTTGGTTATTTCATATGAGATAATATGAAACTACTTTCATATGAAAACCATACGAAGCATTTTAGTGTTGAATTTGGTTATTTCATATGATTCTCATATGAAACCAATCATATGATTTTCATATGAAATTATTTTCATATAATTATCATGTGATCTTCATATGAATTCCTTAATGAAATACTATCAAGTGTATTTAATTTATTATCATCATATCTATTGGCCTTAGATATGAATATAAATGAAAATAGAGTTACCTTAGTAAATATATATGGCCCAAACTCAGACTGTCCTGCTTTCTTTGAGAAAATCAGAGATGTCCTTTTAGAATTTGACAATGTATATTATTTTGTATGTGGGGACTTCAATATTGCACTTGATCCAGATTTAGATACATTTAATTATACAAATATTGTTGTGGGTCATGTATTATTTTAGTTTTACTTTATGTGTAGGTGCACATGTACTTAGTCATGTTATTTAATGCTTTCATAATAATTCTTTCTAGATTTTACTATGTCATCTTTATTTCATTAGAGAATATTCCAGTATGTTCTATGTTACATCATTATCATCACATGACTGTGATTTCTAGAATTTACTCTATTGTTAATCATGTGTAATGAGTCATTGTTCTAGAAGCTTCTGGTTAATTCATTGTTATTAAGTATAAATACCTCTGAGGAACTGTGTTAAGGGGGCATTCGTACACATTCGTAGACACGATTCATTCATCTATTCTGATATACTGGGACACTTTATTTGTTGAGACTTTAATCCATTTAACAACGTTTGGACACCGATCTTTCGAGAACGCTTGTGATTACCGGAAACCCATTCGATAGACTTTGTGGACCGTAACGGACACTTTGATCCGGACATTGTATTGTGAGTTGTAATCGTTTTAAATATATATATTTTGTACATAATTAAACTTGTAAATTTATATTCTGTCTTTGTCTGATTTTTGCTGGCGTTTTGGGGTATTCTGACCCATAACAGAATTGGGGGCTCGTCCGGGATCGTAATCTCTGCATATTTGCATTTTTACGTAAAGTTCGTTTATTGAAAAAAGGAAAATTCTATAAATTTTTTGCCAGCAGAAATCAATCATGGTATTTTCGGTCACTGAATTTTTGAAATCGCCGACTGTAGATGAGTTCGAATCATTGAAAAAAGATGATTTGATTGGTTTAGGTCTTCACTTGAAGTTAGATGTAAAATCTTCTATGAGAAAACAAGAAATTAGAAATATTGTGGCTAAAAAGCTTTTAGCTGAGGAAATCTTTTCGTCATACGATTTTCCTGTTGAACCTGTTTCAAGCGAAACCAAAATGTCAAAATTTGAGTTTGAATTAGAGAAAATGAAAATACAATTACAATTTGAAAAAGAAGAAAAAGAAAGACAATTTCAAATTGAAAGAGAAGAAAAAGAAAGACAATTTGAAAAAGAACAAAAAGAAAGACAATTTGAAAAAGAACAAAAAGAAAGACAATTAGAAAGAGAGAAACAGGAACGTATGCACGAGAGAAAACTCCAGTTTGAGCTAGAAAAGTTAAAGTTAGAGAAAGGCGCTAAGGAAAATCCTGCTCCTTCGCCTGTTAAGTCTGAATTCGACGCCGCCAAAAACATCAGATTAGTACCAAAATTTCAAGAAAAGTCCGTGGACAAATATTTTCCACATTTTGAGAAAATCGCGGCCAATCTGAAGTGGCCACGTGATTTTTGGCCAACTTTGTTACAAAGCGTACTTATTGGCAAAGCGGCTGAAGTGTACTCGGCGCTCAGTATTGCTGAGAGTTCAGACTATGACAAGGTCAAGGACACGATTTTGAGAGCATATCAGTTAGTACCTGAGGCGTACAGACAAAAGTTTAGAAAGTACAAAAAGTTTGAAAATCAAACATATGTTGAATTCGCTCGAGAAAAAGAAGATTTATTTGATCAGTGGTTTCGATCTAAGAAAATTCCCAATTCATTTGACAATTTACGTCAGATCATTCTGATAGAAGAGTTCAAAGAGTGTGTACATCAAGATTTAAGAACTCATTTGGAAGACAAAAATGTTAAAACTCTTGAAGAAGCCGCTGTTTTGTCTGATACGTATGCTCTCACTCATAAGAAAAATTTTGTGTCAAAAACTCAATCTAGCGATAGCGCAAAAACGTCAGATTTTCCAAAGAAAAATTTACAAGAGTCTCAGTCGTCCATTAGTTCCCAGTCACCATCTCAAGGTGGTTCTACGTCCGGACCTAGGTCCGAGCGTTCTGAGGCTTCCCCAGGGGTGGGGTCGCTTCCTACATGCAATTATTGTAAGAAAAAAGGTCATGTTATTGGTGAGTGTTTGAAGCTTAAGAAGAAAAAAGAACTTAAGTCACAGGCCTGTGCGTCTGTTAGAAATGATAGGAAAGCCTTAGATTCGATTTGTTCTGACACTCCTGAGACTCAGGGTTCTAAGTCCAGTTCTGATGATTTTGTGGAGGATCATTATAAGCCCTTTTTGTCACAGGGATTTGTTTCACTCAGTGATTCTAGCGAAGCGTTGCCTGTTCAGGTTTTGAGAGATACTGGTGCTGCCCAGACTTTATTGTTAGAGGGTTCATTACCTTTGTCTGAGCACACTTTTACTGGTAGGTCAGTTTTATTACAGGGTGTGGAGCTAGGCGTCATTGATGTTCCCCTTCATGAAATTTATTTGAAGTCAGACTTAATTACTGGACCTGTTATCGTAGGTGTTCGACCTACTCTTCCCGTTCAAGGCGTTTCCTTGTTGCTTGGCAACGATTTAGCTGGCGGCAAAGTTGTAGCCGATCCGATTGTTTGTGAGAAAATCACGTCCGATGTCGTGTCCGATGATGAAGACGACGACTTGTACCCAGCCTGCGCAGTTACCAGGGCGATGGCCAGGAACAGACTAAAAGAGGCTGAGAGTACTTCTGCACTTAACGAGGACCATCCCTCCAAAAGTATAGACCTTTCTGACACATTCATGTCTACCATTGATGACAGCGTACCTGAGACGTCAGTACCACTTCATGTTGACAAGTCTCCGGCAGTACCTGGTGATGATTCCCATCCGCCATTAGACAGGGGTACAGATGCCTTAAGCCGTGAGCAGCTCCTCTCCGAGCAAACTAAAGATCCGGAGATCATCCGACTAAGCAAGAGGGCCCTTCCCCGAGAAGAAGCGGACAAAGTCGGAGAGTGCTTCTACATACAAGATGGCATCCTTATGCGGAAATGGAGACCACCCGATGCACCCCCTAATGAAGTGTGGCGGGTCGTTCACCAGATAGTGGTTCCAGTAGCGTATCGCGGGGACATCATGAGTTTAGCTCACGACACACCCATGGCAGGTCATTTAGGTGTCAATAAGACTTATAATAGGATTTTAAGTCACTTTTACTGGCCTAAGTTGAGAAAAGATGTGTCTGAGTTTTGTAAGTCTTGTCATAGTTGTCAGATGGTAGGTAAACCCAATCAAGTTATACCACCTGCTCCCCTCCAACCCATTCCAGCCTTTGAGGAACCTTTTAGTAGGGTGTTAGTTGATTGTGTAGGTCCTTTGCCTAGGACTAGGTCAGGGAATCAGTACTTACTGACAATTATGTGTACTTCGACTAGGTTTCCTGAGGCCATACCTCTTAGGAATATTAAGGCAAAGACCATAGTTAAGGCCCTTACAAAGTTTTTCAGTTTCGTAGGTGCTCCCAAGGCTATTCAGTCAGATCAGGGTTCGAATTTTATGTCAGGGTTGTTTCAGCAGGTTATGCATGAGCTAGGTATCAGGCAGTATAAGTCTTCTGCGTACCATCCTGAGTCCCAGGGGGCACTTGAACGCTTTCATCAAACCCTTAAAACTATGATGAAAACATATTGTCACCAGTATGGAAAAGACTGGGATGAAGGGGTTCACCTCGTGTTGTTTGCGGCACGAGAAGCGGTTCAGGAGTCCCTGGGGTTCAGTCCCTTTGAGCTAGTTTTTGGGCATACAGTCAGGGGGCCATTGAAATTATTGAAGGAAAAATGGTTGACTGAGACTAGCGATTTGAATCTCTTAGACTACGTGTCTAATTTTAAAGAGAAATTATATAATGCTTGCAAATTGGCTCAAGAAAATCTCAAAACATCACAAATGAAAATGAAAACATGGTATGACAAAGATGCTAGAAACAGAGTTTTTAAACCAGGCGATAAAGTTCTTGTATTTTTGCCTATCCCTGGTCATCCTTTGCAAGCTAGATATTTCGGTCCTTATGAGATTGAGAGTAAAATTAGTGATGTTAACTATGTGGTTAAGACACCAGGTCGGCGAAAAGAAAAAAGAGTGTGTCATGTTAACATGTTGAAAGAGTATTTTGATAGAAGTGACCGAAATTTTGTAAAACCAGTTTCCACTTTGGCCAATGTAAATACATTAGAAAATTGTGTTGAACCTGAATGTAATGAAGAGACTGTCGAAAAAGACTTCGCTCAAAGTGTCCGTTTGAAGAATTCCGAAATTCTGACAAATCCGGAAGTGAAACTCGGACATCTGACTGTGCATCAAAAAGAGGAAGTGCATCAATTAATGCGGGAATATACGACCATCTTTCCGGACGTTCCAAAAAAGACTAATGCATCTCATCATGACGTCATTGTGGGTGATGCGTCACCTATCAAACAGCATCCCTATCGGTTAAACCCGATAAAACTTCAATACATGCGGAAAGAAATTCAATACATGCTCGAAAATGACATTATTGAACCCAGCAATAGTGATTGGAGTTCCCCATGTATTCTGGTTCCGAAGCCAGACGGAACTTACCGATTGTGTACGGACTTTAGAAAAGTCAATTCAGTCACCAAAACTGACTCTTATCCGATCCCAAGAATCGATGACTGTATCGATAAAATTGGCAGTGCAAAATTTGTCAGTAAATTTGACTTGCTTAAAGGCTATTGGCAGGTCCCGCTTACCGAGAGAGCCAGAGAAATATCGGCATTTGCGACTCCAGATGGGCTATACCAATATAAAGTAATGCCCTTTGGTATGAAAAACGCACCAGCCACATTCCAGAGGATGATTCATTCGCTCCTAAATCATCTCGAAGGATGCGAGGCGTACATCGATGACGTCATCATCTACAGCGACACCTGGGATAATCATCTCCGCATCATGCGTACCTTCTTCGACATACTGGCGAAAGCAAACCTCACAGTGAACCTTGCGAAAAGTGAATTTTGTCATGCGACTGTAGAATATTTGGGTCACAAAGTAGGTCAAGGTGTTGTTACTCCTATCATGGCCAAGGTGGAAGCTATTTCAAAGTTCCCGATTCCTACCAATAAGAAAGAGGTAATGAGATTTTTGGGAATGGCAGGATTCTACAGAAAATTTTGTCCAAATTTCTCGTCAGTTGTTGGTCCACTTACCAATCTGTTACAAAAGAGAGTGAATTTTGCATGGACCAATGACTGTGACGAATCTTTTAAGAAAATCAAATGTGTTCTTATGAATAGTCCTGTCCTGTCAGCTCCAAATTTTGATAAGCAATTTAAGCTTACTGTTGATGCCAGTGACGTAGGAATCGGGGCTGCTTTGTTTCAAGAAAATGATGATGGTGTAGATAGAGTTGTTTGTTATTTTTCAAAGAAATTGACAAAATGTCAAAAGAATTACTCTACTATTGAAAAAGAGTGTCTTGCATTATTGTTAGCTTTACAACATTTTGATGTTTATTTGAATGTTACTTTACATCCCATTCTTGTATTTACTGACCACAACCCTCTCACATTTTTGCACAAAATGTCAAACAAGAATCAAAGACTTACAAGGTGGAGTTTATTGTTGCAAGAGTACAATATCATTATTAACCATATCAAGGGCAAAGACAATGTGATTGCAGATGCACTATCGAGAGTTTCATGAGTGTTTTTTGCAGAATTTACCACCTAAGTTTTCACTGACATTCAAACTTTTTTTAAGGGGGGAGGTGTTGTGGGTCATGTATTATTTTAGTTTTACTTTATGTGTAGGTGCACATGTACTTAGTCATGTTATTTAATGCTTTCATAATAATTCTTTCTAGATTTTACTATGTCATCTTTATTTCATTAGAGAATATTCCAGTATGTTCTATGTTACATCATTATCATCACATGACTGTGATTTCTAGAATTTACTCTATTGTTAATCATGTGTAATGAGTCATTGTTCTAGAAGCTTCTGGTTAATTCATTGTTATTAAGTATAAATACCTCTGAGGAACTGTGTTAAGGGGGCATTCGTACACATTCGTAGACACGATTCATTCATCTATTCTGATATACTGGGACACTTTATTTGTTGAGACTTTAATCCATTTAACAACGTTTGGACACCGATCTTTCGAGAACGCTTGTGATTACCGGAAACCCATTCGATAGACTTTGTGGACCGTAACGGACACTTTGATCCGGACATTGTATTGTGAGTTGTAATCGTTTTAAATATATATATTTTGTACATAATTAAACTTGTAAATTTATATTCTGTCTTTGTCTGATTTTTGCTGGCGTTTTGGGGTATTCTGACCCATAACAATATTAATAATCCTAAAGCAAGAGAAAAAGTTCTAGAACTCATGAATGACCTTAATTTAATCGATTATTATCGTATCCTCAATCCAGATAAGAAAATCTTTACATGGCGTAGGAAAAATCCAGTTCGTCAGGGACGCTTAGATTATATCCTCACATCGGAAAATACTGTAGGAATAATTGAAAACATTACAGTAAAATCAGGATACAGGTCTGACCATTCTATTGTAGTTTTAGGACTGAAATTTAATGCATTTGAAAGGGGTAGGGGGCTTTGGAAATTTAATAATTGTTTACTTACAGATAAAGATTATGTTAAAAAAGTTAAAGAGAAAATCCATGAAACTAAATTACAATATTCTGCAAATAATGATTCAAACCAGGGGGAAACAGATTATACAATAGATGCAAGCTTGCTTTTAGAAATGATTCTTTTGGAAGTAAGAGGGATCACAATATCTTATGCAAGCTATAAAAAAAAAAATTCAAAATGAAACTGAACAAAACCTTCTGAAAGAGATAGAGGAGATTGAACAAAATAATCCTAGAGTAATAAATTATCAACAATTAGAAGAAAAGAAAAACGAACTTGAGAATTTAAGGAAAGAAAAACTTAAGGGATCTATCATTCGTTCAAAAGCAAAATGGGTGGAAGAGGGCGAAAAGCCTTCAAAATATTTTTGTAATATGGAATCTAGAAACTTTGTAAATAAAACTATAAAAAAGGTAGAATTGCAAGGTGGTGAGACGATATATGAACAAAAGAATATACTAAAAGAAGTAAAATCTTATTATCAAAATTTGTATAATAGTAAAGAACATGAACTTTTTGACACTGATATTGACTCTATTTTTGAAAACTCGGACATAAACATTCCAAAACTTAACCTAAACACAGTTGAAAACTTAGAAAAAGAAATTACCACCTCCGAAATTCTTTCAGTCCTTAAGCAAATGAAGAATAATAAAAGCCCCGGTAGCGATGGCTATACGACAGAGTTTTTTAAGTTTTTCTGGTTAGACTTAAAAGTAATTATCACAGATGCTTTAAATGATGTATTTCATAAAAAGAAACTTCCAATAACACAGAGACTCGGAATTATAACTTGTTTACCAAAATCAGATAAACCACGGCAGTTTCTCAAGAATTGGCGGCCTATAACCCTTCTAAATGTCTTCTACAAGCTAATTTCAGGATGCCTAAGCAAAAGAATAAAAAGTACCCTTGATAACTTAATATCCACTTCTCAAACAGGCTTTCTGTCGGGCAGATACATAGGGGAAAATACCAGGTTCATTTATGATATTATGTCTTTTACAGAACAAATGAAAATTCCAGGCCTTCTTGTTTTAATAGACTTTGAAAAAGCCTTCGACTCCATAGCATGGTCTTTTGTATATAAAGTTCTTAATTTTTTTGGTTTTGGTGAATATATTATTCAATGGGTAAGAATATTAAATACTGACATAAATGCTTCTATTTTACAAAGCGGATTTCTCTCGGAACAAATAAGTATTAAACGCGGCTGTAGGCAAGGCGATCCGGTAGCGCCGTATATTTTTTTATTATGTGCTGAAATTCTTTCATTAATGATCAAACAAAATAAAGACATTACAGGCATTACTATAAATAATTCAGAACATAAAATATCACAATACGCAGACGACACTTCCCTTACATTAGATGGGTCAAAAAAGTCTCTATTTGCAGCGCTTGAAACACTTGAATATTTTTCCAATTTATCAGGTTTAAAAGTTAACACATCTAAAACAAAAGTAATTTGGATAGGGTCTAAAAAGTTTTCAGATCAAGTTTTCCATCATGCAAGATGGAAATTAGACTGGGGGGCCACAACTTTTGATTTACTAGGTATTCACTTTTCCGTTAATTTAGGTGATATGGTACGTCTTAATTATAATATTCAATTACCCAAAATTAAAGCTCTTATAAAACAATGGAATAGGAGAATACTTACTCCAATTGGGAGGGTCACAATTTTAAAAAGCTTAATTATTCCAAAATTGAATCACCTTTTCTTAGCTCTTCCAAGTCCCAAACAAGATCTTATTAAGGAATTAGACAGAGAATTTCATAATTTTGTTTGGCATTCAAAATGTAATAAAATAAAAAAAGATGTAATACACAAAGTAAAGGAGGAAGGGGGTCTGAATATACCTAACTTGAAACACTTTATTTCATCACTTAAATGTACATGGGTGAAAAGGCTTTTTAAGGGTGATCAGTTGTGGTATAATATTTTCAAAGAAAGTTACGGAGAGAAAATCATAGAACATCTTGCAGATTTTGGGGATGAATATGTTCTTAATCTTTCTAAATCATCTTCAAATAATTTTTGGAAAGATGTCTTTGATGAATGGTACAAAGTCACCAAAATGAATGATAATCTATCAGATGACACCTTAATACCTATTTGGTACAATTCTAAGATAAAAATAAATCATGATACTATATACATTGAAAATTGGTATAATAAAGGTATAAAGATAATTGATGATTTTATCGATGAAGAGGGGAAAATACTAAAAAAAGATGATTTTGCAGAAAAATTTAATCTTAATGTAAACCATATGCAGTACAATAGTATCTCAAGTGCCATTTCTAAATTTCTAAGAACCATTCAATTTGATGCTTCAAAATATTGCAAAACTTTTTCCCCATACATTCCTCATCATTTGAAATGTGTTTTTTCGATTCATAAATGTTCCACATCTATTTACAAACTTCTGAGTTACACAACTCTAACACCTACAGGGATTTTAAAATGGAAAAATGAAATACCAAATATTTCTGAAAGTAGATTAAAAAACTCTTTTAAGACTTGTTTTAAGACTACTGATGACTCCTCAATTCAATGGCTGCAATATAGAATTTTGCATAGAATTCTTGCCACGAACTCTTATCTTAAGAAAATAAACATCATTTCATCCGATTTATGTTCATTATGTAATATTGAAATTGAAACTATCAGTCACATCTTTTTATATTGTTCTTGTACTTTACCTATTTGGAATGCATTCAGTCTTCTTATCTACAATAAAACTTCAAAAAGAATAGGTTTCAATATTGAGAATGTTATATTCGGAGAAGAGTCAAATATCAAGAACATAGCTATTAATTTTATAATTCTCAATGCAAAAGAATATATTTTTAAATGCTTTAAGAAAAAGAAACATCCATCTCTGCATGAATTACTGGTGCATCTTAAATTTAAGATTGATGTTGAAAAATGTGTCGCTTTTAGAAAACAAAAAAGTAGAAAATTTAATGAAATCTGGGGAGAATGGTTACATGTATTTGATTAAGTTTGCCATAATGATTGCTTGACTGCTAAAAGCTTTTTTTGTACATGTATCACCAGTTTTAATGTAAAACATTTATAAACTATATTACATAAACTGTTTTTATACAACTTTCTATACATACTGGTAATATAGTAATGTTTGCATGTGACACTATTTTGTCTATTGTGTGTGTATTTTTTCTGTATTTTTGTTTTTTGTTTTTTTGTTTTTTGTTCTTTTTTTTGTATAGGAGTGTATGAAAGGGAGTGTATGTCTATCTGCTCTAACTTTTCTCTTTTGAAAAGGCATACTAAAAATTGAATTATATGTTATCTACAAATGCCTATAAATTGTGAATAAAAAAAAAAAATTTATTATCATCATCTGATAAGTTTGTTGTAGCATTGGAATCATCTATATTAGACTGAGATGCGAAAAAAGTATTAATTAAGTAGTTCGGCTTTATCTACATCAGTTTCAAGAATACTATCGATATCCGAATATAGAATATCAATATTTGAAGATTTTGTCGAATAATCTTTTAGCTGTTTTACAAGCTTCCATCATTCTTTCGTGTTGAAATGTTTTGAATCTATTTTTTGTTGTTGCAGATTTTCAAATCTCCTATAGATATTTAGATACTTAGATACTTACATCCAAAGCTAGTTAGAAGGTAATTTGAAGTGTCTTAATGAATAAGAAGCGGGCAGAGCGTCAGCATTTATTTCATTTGGATATGCTACTGAAATGACCCTACAGGAAATTTGGAGCCGCGCACTCTCTGTAAAGTAAATATACAAATCTAAATTCAAAATATTACTGAAATGAATTTTGGTGGCTCCGCTGGAAGCATCACTGATGAGAATTTAATATTCAAACACGTGTCTGGTGCAGGAAAAATTGGTTTGGAATTTTCTTCATGAAGGTATAGAGTTGGAACACTTCTGTATTATTACTTTTTATGTATAAATGTGTATCGTCGTCATACACGTGTTACCGCGTATACCATGACGTAGACAAATTTCGGTGAGCGGGCGTAAGATTATACAGTGATTTTGGGCTCCAAGACCGAGCCTTGGGGTACCCCTGTCTCTAGTGACATTGGCTCGGAAACTGCAGAACCAACAACAATACGCTGTGGCCTTTGGCTCATGTAAGACTGAATCCACAAAAAGTCGTTTCCTTAAAATTATGCTAGATGTAATCAAGTCGAGTGTAGAATGTCGTAGGCAATAACTTCAAATGCCGCGGATGGATCCAACATAACTAAAATCGCACAGTTATCATTGTCATGCGCCACAGTGATATCATGGTGAATGAGTGCTGTCTTGTTAGAATGGAATTTCCTGTAAGCAGACTAAAAACAATCATTCAAGTTGTTCTGCTCTAGATGTCGATCAATCTGTTGTGCGACAACTTTCTCTAAAATTGTTAATATAAAAACAAGTTCGAAACTCGTCGATAATTTTTCTTTGAAAAAAGAAGGGTCAACGCATTCGGATATCGATTTGTAGATTATGTCAGTAATATGAGGCAACAATACTGAGTGTTCGCATTCTTTCCATAGGTTAGTTGGTATAGGGTCCAAGCAACATGTCTTGGAAGCGGAATTCGATATGATTTTCAAATTTTCTTCACAAGATGTTGTCTCGAAGGTGAGCAGCGCTTCGCTATTGAACTGTTTATCAGATACCATGAAATCAGCCTTTCCGCAGGAGTTTTCATCATACACATTCAATTTGAAGACGTTTACATTTATACCACTTGGTGAGTGTCACTGCTGGTGGAACAGGAGTCCCCGAGGGCACATGTAGCCAAGTTCGATCAATTTCGGTTGATCGTTTCTTCAACGCATTCTAAATTTCTGTTTTCAAAATTTCTTGAAATTTCTAAAAAGTGGGTCCTATAGCATCATATCCCACCCATCCTGCTACGTCTTTCGGTACACTTTTTCGACATAGTAACTTTCATACTTTTTTTGGCATAATACATTGTTTAGATTTAGGATCACTGATGAGGGTTATGTACCCGAATCGTGCATGTCTGGTCCACGTTGCCAATTTATCTGTTCTTAAATGATGATATTTAATTTGAAGACGTTTACACAGTACATTTCGAATGTTTATGATTTTGTCACTGAGGAATACTCCAAAGGAGTTGTAACGATAAGGGCTTGATTTAGCCCTGAAATCATTCGATTATTAGTCCCCTACAGGCTCGCGGGAGGAGACTTATAGTTTCCACCCCGTTTGTCTGTCCGTCTATCTGTCACACTTCAGTTTTCCGGACTTTTTTCGCTGTTGTTGCATATTTGCAGGTAATGAACTGATTCTTGGTATATGAATACACCTTAGTATGATACAGATTAAGTTCTAGTTCGGATATCATTGATCCATCTTCACAAGAGTAATGGCCCTTGGATTTAGAAAGTTTCATGAAATTTTCATTTCCCCGGACTCTTCTTGGCTGCTATTGAAGATAATGGACTGATTTTTGGTATGTGAAGACATTAATTATTGTGTGATTAATATCAAGTTTACGTTTCGATCCTTATTTTTTAATTCATTTATTTTTACAGAATTTAGCACCCTTTGACTTAGCAAATTTCATGATTTTTTTAGTTTTCCAAAACTTATCTGTTACTGCAGATAATTTACTTCTTTTTGTATGGACATTCATATTTTAGTGCAAGTATATTAAATCTATGTTTAATTGAATCGTTTTAGGCAGAGTTGCATGACATAGATTTATGCCGGTAGGGGACTTATGTCGCTTGGATTTTAGACCGATGATTCCCCCGTTACTTTCTAACAAAAGTTAAACGTCTTCAAATTCAATAGCATCATTTAGGAACAGATGAATTTTCAGCATGGACCAGGCATGCACGTTTCGGGCACTTAAGGTGGTACGACCATACCCCATTTCTTCCCTACATTCAATTTTCTTCATAATTGCAATATTAATTAACTATGATGTCATGCGTCATTTGCTAAAGTTTGAAAGAAATCGAATCAATCGTTTGCATGGGTCGCAATTCAAAATCTCCAAATGTTGTCCCCCTTTCAATGCAGAAAATGACGATTTTGTCACGAATTTTGCTCGCAGAAATTCATTGAGCCTGCACATTTATTAATTATCAGCTTTGTATTTCAAAGAAAATACATGCATCATTCTTTTTTTTAGTAAAATTTTGATGTTTTAATTTCACCATACTTATTTTAGAAGCGATTTTTAATGAAAATAAGGATAAACATGTACCGGTCTGGAGTTCCGAAAATTGTCATATTTACATAACTCATCAGTATCATTTAATATCAATAAAACAAACTTATGGAAAAGAGATTAATTATCTTAAATCTGTGCAAATAACAGGGAAATCGAACCTTTTTTTTTAAATCGAGTGAGCGCCATTTGAGTTACCCCTACCCCTTCTTTTTTAACGTCGCAATATATAACGTCGAGGTTAAGCATAGCGTTGTATGTCTTGTCGGCACATTTTCTAACAACATGCTTACGCGAAATTGTAAAATTAATTTGAATGAATAACAGTTATCATTATTCATGAATTTAGTCGTTATTCGTGCATTTGACTCAGGTGATATGCCGATTAAACACAGGAAGCAACCGAACAAAAAGTAAAATTAAAAAATAGGATGGACTGTCCAATGCTCGGGTATAGATGGAGTCGAGTTGTTTAGATCCGTCCCCCACCCCCCCATCCTGAACCTCTCCTTTTGAAATTCATACAACTTTTCTCGATTTTTTAGATACTAGAAAGAAGTAGTCGTTCCAGATTGCCGAGCCGGACAACTTACTCCCTTTCTACTCTGATGCATATTTTCTTCTAAATGAACTTCCCCTCCCTTCTTCTTATCAAACGAAGGTATCTTATAAAGCTAAATACTCTATTGACACGAATCACTCTCAAATAGAATCGAAGTAGTCATAGTCATAATTATCAGATTTCTTTCGACATTTACGGAATGAAACATGCAGTAGGTCAAGGAATTCATGTAAGTACTGAAAATATCAAAAGAATAAAGAAATGTATAAATCTCTGAAACATATTTAATCTATAAGTAATGCTCAATTTCAGGAATTAACACAGAGAAATGAAATGCAAGCTTATAACAACAGATAATGATATAGAGAGCAACGGTTACCTCCGGGCACCGCGTGGGAATTTCCCCTATTATGGCGTCATGATTAAGTCATGCAGATGCTTGTCGTGAAAACAAACAATGGTAACATTACGCCAGACAACAAACGTTCGCGAGATCAATTTTGAGTTACGTCCCTTCCCCTGAGACTTCCACCTTAACCCTCGCCAGTGATAGAGGTGCGAAGGCAAGGTAGACATGACATCAATGTGATAAAGAACATCCTGGCGATAATTTCAATAGCACTTATAATAGAGCACAAAGCTGAGCATCGACGGACCCTAGCAAGCTAGACGTGGGTCCAGGTGCCCGGGATGAGTAAGCATCCACAGTTGCCCGGGAAGCCAAAATCAATTGACTACACATAACCAACGAGACCAAAGGTTAATCGGTCTTCCACGTAAGTAGTAAGTGGTGTAGGTATCCGAATCACGTACAAACAACCCTCCCACTTTTCCGGTTAACCAAATGTCTTGAAGAACGCACAATTGTTGTGTGTGATAGTCTCCCCACTGTATGATGAACAAGACATCAAAACACTGGAACTCAAGCAATAACGAGATGAAAATGTAAATGGATATGACATAAAAAAAGCGCACGAAAACAGTCTTTACTCATCCAGCTGGAACGAGTTCATGCATGAAATCACCCGAGGAGTCCGACCGATATTCATGGGGAACAGATGGTCGGGCACTGTATTCTCTTAAGAGGTTAGGGCAGGGTCCGTTATGGGTTCCCAGTGTTACAGTAAGTCGGAGTACAATTCGTATGAATGCGCTGGCACAATTCTGTAGATTGATCAAGTATCAGGCCGAGCATCCGTGTGGTAACAGAAGCATTATATTAACGGTACAAAGGGCAGTTTATTATTCTGCCCGTTGTACATTGTAGATAGAGGTCCTGTCCACTCTTGGTCCTTCTTATTTTGCTTATTATGACACAATAAAAGGCAGTTTGTGGGACTAAAAAGTAGTATACTTTGTTGCATAGGCCTGAATCTCAGAGGAAGCTGAAAGTATTTTTTTTTAGAATTTTCATAAATTCTGGACTAGTTTATGGAAGTGATAACCTTGACCTTAAAGTTCCTTGATGATTTTTTAAGAAGAAATCCAAATAGTGAATATATGAATAACGAAACCGATTAAAATCAGTGCCGACTTGAGACGATTATCTGCCATGTTTATAGCAAATAGAGAGTTTATCCAGTTTAAGTGCAAACAACCCTCCCAATTATTTGGATACCTAGTTGGATTTCACAAATCGAACATGTAATTTTTTTATTTGGAAAAAAGTAAGTAAGATTTATCTTAAAATTTTGTATACTGAAATTATTTTATAAGTATTAGATTGATTTTAACCAAAAAAAAAAAAAGGCAAAATAATAATACTAGAGGCTCAAGAGGGCCACAATCGCTCACCTGAGAACTATCTTCACTCTTTGCACTTGCAGTATTATACTTTAAACTTGCTAGCGTAAATTTTCAGTATCCAACTAGACCATTAAAGACCAGATATGTTGCTTGTAATATGTTAACCAAAAACAAAAAAAGGACCTGACCCTAATTGGCGAATCTCATTATTCTTGACCATCCATGCAAGTTTGATGACTGTTTATCGAGTAAGTTATGTAAATAAAATAATATCGCTGGTTCTATTTATCTTCAGTTGTATGCGTATCTTAAAAATTGACGGTAATCTTCCTAGATTATCGTCCTATGCTATCTACATTTCACAGCTCATCAGGTATGCTAGCGCATGTGCTGATGTTTTGGATTTTCATAGTAGAAATTTACAAATTACCAAGAAACTTTTAGGACAAGGTTTTCGCTTTCACAAACCAAACTAGTTAAGACTTTCTGGAAATTTTACAAAAATTATTCAAACTTCTTTTGAAATTCGGATCAATACAGGGAACAGAGTATATTACTTTGGGTATTTCTCAACCTGCATTTAATGGTGACATAATTAACAAGATAAGAAGGATCAAAGACAGACAACATAACTATCGAAAATGCGTCAGAATCATCAAGCGCCTTTTATACCGTGGATATGACCCTTATGTCACCAGACGGACACTAGACTTGGTACTTGACCAATCTACAGTCTTGTACCAGCGCATTCTTAAAACTTGCACTCAGACTGACTGTGACGACGGGACTCCATGACGGACCCTGTCCAAACCTCTTTAGAGAAGACAGGGTCCCGACCAACTCTCCTCTTTGAATGTCGGTCGGACTCCTCGGGTGATAACATACATGAGCTCGCGGCGGCAGAGCACGGATAATATTACGTACGCCCTCTTTTGATAACCATTTACATATTGATATGTGTTGATTGGGCCCTTGCGTTTTGCGGTCTTGTTTGTGTGTGGTCATCTGACAGTGAGGAGGTTTACACCACAATTGTACGTTATTCGAGACCTCTGGGTAATCGGAAAAGTGGGAGGGTTGTACGCACGTAAACCAGGATAACCACACCTTCTGTAATTTCCGTGGCAAATGGCCGTCCTAAGTCGGCACCGGTTTCCCATTGGTCTCGTTGGTTTGTATGTAGTTCTTTTTGTTTGATGTTTCTGTGTTGTGCGTTGACGTTCCTTGTTTCTTTTGCGTCTCTTCCTGTGCTTGTCTGTTCTTTTTTTTTGCATTGGGTGTTATGGTGTTTTGCTGTGGATGCTGCAACCTGGTGTTGTTGGAGATCACCTCCTTTGTTTAAAAAAAAATTCTATTGATTCGGTCCACTAATAGACTGTCAAAAGAGATAAAAACCATAATGCATACATTTTCGTCTTTTTATACATACAGGTACATGTATCTTGTTATTAGTAATTAGAAAATATTTATGCTAAATAATTGAACTGAACGGAAAAAAAAATGTAAAATAGTTGAATATTCAAAGGGAAGATATTCATGTTGCAGGTACTTCAGTGATAACGTTCATTTCATTATAGTCATTAACAATTTCCGTATGAGTTTACTACATAGATCCTACTTTATACTAGTAATGAAAAAAGTAATGGATTATTCTGCTTCAACGTTGGATAACAATTTCTTATTTTTCCTGATACAACCACCATAAAAAGGAGTTTAATAATTGGTCGATTTCAAGAAATCGACCTTACTAGACTTGTAGACCGGATGCTGTCAATAGGAGAAAGTTCCTAATTGAGTCCGTCAGATTCAATAATGCATCATTGAATAATCCTTATGAAAGAAACGTTTTCATGACTAGTGAAAAAACGTGACCAGAGACAGGCATTCCCATGACCTCCCACTTTCATGACTAGTGAAAAACACGTGACCAGAGACAGGCATTCCCATGACCTCCCACTTATTTATCCACAACACAAAAATAGGACATGTCGTCATGACCAATTAGTGAGTGTTATACAGTGAACCCTATGCCTTCAAAATTCCTATGGACGACATTTCTGGATCCTTGGATCCATTGCAACAAAGAAATACGCGATCACAACGTATCAGGGGTGCCAGTGGCTAAAAAGGTTCTAACCGTTCTTCCGACTAAGCTTTTTCTCGTTAAGGATATACCACTTTGTTTGTTTGTTTATTTTCTTACCTAAGACAAATTGATAAATGAAACAAAGAAATTAATGAGCGATAAAAAAGTCAACAAGACTGTACGAGTCACAAAATTTGAACTTTTTTAGAAGTTTCTCCTTACTTCCCTCCAAATTCAGTGGCGGATCCAGCACCCCCTTTCAACGAAAAAAAAAAATTGTGGTGGGATTAAAGAGATGTTGATATCGACCAAGCTTTTTTTGGAAAGCTAATACTTGTTCTAATGTTAACATCATTTGCACTTCAATTAAGTCGTACATAGCCTCAAACATCCACCATCAAGTTTATCTCAAATCTTAGTGTCTGCAACTTCTGATGGATATTTTTTATGCATGTAAAAGAAGTCATTTCCATCACGTTCACTCTTTTCTGTACACAGGAACACCAATGCATATGATAATAGTTCAACAAGACCTGAGATCCACCATTTAGATAATCTCAGTTCCCAATTGGGAATGAATGATGGATACAATTATGTCTTTTTATACATTTACTTTATGGTACGAAACAAATTAACTAAAGGACCTGATCATCTACTTTCACAAATTTGCATTTCTTGAAGCCATTCACATACTTTTCATACCATTAGCTCCTAAGTTAACTGCACTAGATCGTGACGTCGCTGATCGTTAGAACCGTAATTGGAGCTTCAAAGTAAATGTTATAAGAATAATACATCTCTACCAGACCGCGTAAAATTCTTGGCTTTGGTTTCTCGAAATATCTAAAACTTGGGTCCTGTAGCATCATATCCCACCCATCCTGCTACGTCTTCGACATAATAACTTTCATACTCTTTGGTCATATTACATAACACGTGTCTAGTACAAAAAATCGGTACTATAGACTGGTATCGCAGCTGAAGGACTGTAAGTCCCCGAGAATATCGCTCACCTAGTTTTAGTGTTTACGCACTGCATTGAAATATATTTTAAATTTCCTGTCATCAAATTAGACCTAGATTTCTCCCTCGGGGGTATCTTCCTCATTGCATAGCTCTGTCCTTAGCTTGGGTTTCGGCTTATTTTTTCGGTCATCTTTAGAATTAAGCTCCTTGCGCCTACCCTCCAACGATTTTTGGCCATAATTTTCACACAAGGTAAGGAAGGAAATTATTCCAAAATCATTGAAATTAAGTTTATTCATCATTGAATATCTTTCTGTGTCATATGATAATCTAACAACCTTTGTACCATCCCAGTAGATATCGAAATAAGAAATGTCAAAGGGTTATCTTAGGAGTTATCTCCCCTTGTTGATAAATATAGAAAAATATCGATTGCAGAAAAACTAATGAATTGATGAACTTTTGATTTTTCAGCGAAATTTGATGAAATATATTTTTAATTTTTTTAACAATCGATACTTGATACCCCATTGTTCTGTTGAAAATTTTTAGGAAAAATGAACTTTTTCCCCATAGACTTCAATGTAAACTGTAAGGACCCGTTACTGTTAAAGTAACCGATTTTTTCAATGTCTAAATTGGTCAAAAATTATCAATTAATTATTATATCATAACTATGCTGTGGTTCAGGATTCCATGAATGGATGGCCCACTTACCTCTCATTACCCATTGAATACCTTAAATACGCTTCTGAATAAACCCTACACAAAATTTGGAGCCGCTCATTTTGACAAGAGGAAATTAATTAAAAGTCTATATTGTAGATGGCACCAGGAAAATACACTTTGGCTTTATTTAAACTATTTGACATGAAGTACTACTGACGATGATTCAATCCGAAAGACGTGTCTAGTACAGTAAAATTGGTACTATAGACGTATATTTCAATATTGACAATTGTTTAGATTGAGGATCACTGACGACGACTGAGTACCCGAAACGTGCATATCTGGTCCATGCTGCAAATGAGCTGCCGGATATAGCCCTGAAATCACGCGATTATTTCTCGTGCGCTGTCCCTCCATATAGATAAAAGTTGGTCAGGATAAAAATATAAAGTATTATAAGATTCATAGTAAGTATCTTATTTAAATGAATTTGGTGAAAGATTACGGATTGAAAAATAATAATATATAACATTTATAAACATAACATAACATAAATAAAAACATAACATTTTGTTGATTTCCTCGCGAACTGTTTGTAAATCTCTTAAAGCAGAAATAAAGCAATAATCAAGGTGAAGCCGATATGCCCATCACCTTTAACCGAAAGATGACAAGAATAGCGGAAAATAAGAGGCCCATGTGGGTCTGTATCTACGTCATTTTACATGTACAAGTGTCCAAATAATAGAGAGGTTTAGTTACAGGTTCTTATAACGTGTACGTATGACGTACATGTACATGTCACAGTTTGACGACGTCATAATCAGAGGACGTCGTTTAGTTACACGTACGAATCGGAGTAGGTATAGGTAAAGCAATGTTGTAAGGTGTACGTGTAGCTAGCTTCTTTTAATCTGCGAGAAAAATACATCGCGATTCGTAAAACCTCGACGCAAGGAAATGTAGATCCTAAACGTGCATATTATAGCAGGGAAAATTGGAAAGAAGGGATGGTATCACTAACAAGACCCTGTTGCAGCACCATCAGGAAAACACCAAAACACCCGATATGAAAACACAAAGACGAGCATACTAAGAGACGAAAAAAATTCATACGACATATAAACATCAAACACAAAAGACTACACATAAACCAACGAGACGAATGGGTAACCGATGCCGACTTTGGACGGCCATTTGCCACACAAGTAGCAAATGGTGTGGTTATCCTGGATAACGTGCGCAAACCCCTCTCACTTCTCCGATTACCCAGAGGTCTCGAAGAACGTACAATTGTGTTGTAAAACAACCTCCTCACTGTCAAATGACCACACATAAGCAAGACCGCAAAACACAGGGCCCAAGCAACACAGACGAATATGTAAATGGCTATAAAAAAGAGGGCGTACGTAATACAATCCGTGCTCTGCCGACACGAGCTCACGCATGTTATCATTCGAGGAGTCCGACTGACATTGAACCATCCAACCAATTATTGTACTCTATGTCTTCCGAAATGGAAGTAACCGGATGTGACAGTTCTACCGAATTGAAGCGGCGGGTGTTGCATGCAAGCAGGAGATGCTTACTCTTCCTGGGCTCCTGGTCTCACTCCAATATCGGGAGTTCGCTTCTTTTCATGTGGTTGAGGTTTTTGTTTGTTTGCTTTGGTTTCCGTTTTATCCTGATTTTGTATGCCTTCGGTTTCTGATTTTCTGAATTATCGATTTTGTGCTGTATACAGGGATATGGTCATTATCCATATTTGTCATTCAGAGAGTACAGGTGGTCGGAGCCCTGTCTTCTCTAAAGACGTTTGGACAGGGTCCCGTCATGGAGTCCGGTCGTCACAGTCAGAGTGCAAGTCCCAAGAATGCGCTGGTACAAGACTGTAGATTGGTCAAGTACCAAGCCTAGTGTCCGTCTGGTGACATTAGGATCATATCCACGGTTTAAACGGCGTTTGATGATTCTGACGCATTTTCGATTGTTATGCTGTCTACCTTTAATCCTTCTAATTTTGTTTATCATATCACCATAAAAGGCAGGTTGTGTAATAATCAAATTGTCAATATTGAAATATATGTTCTATAGTACCAATTTTATTCTACAAGACACGTGTTTCGGATATTTAATCCTCGTCAAGTAGTACCTCATGCTAAACATTTTAAATAAAGCCAAAGTGAATTTTTCCTGACGCCATCTAGCAATACAGAGCATTAATATCTCTTACCAAAATGAACGGCTCCAAATTTTGTGTAAGGTTTATTCAGAACGTATTTCGTGAAAAATATGGCAAAAAATCGACTGTAACTCCCCGAGGATATCGCTCACCTATATTTGGATTTTGAACACTGATGTGGGCCAGAATATTTATTTCTGCATCAAAGAGGGTCAGATTATTTATTTCAACATTTTCTTGGACAGAATATTTATTTCCAAAAACTGTCACCCCCACCCCAAGGATTAAATGGTCACTCCCTTACATTTCTAACAATAAATATGAAAAGAAAAAGAGATAAAACCCGAAAAAGGGAAAGAAATTGGGGGGTGGGGGTCCTGCCGGGATTTGAACCCTCTACCCTTGGGTCCGTAGGCATGGAAAACATACCTATGTACAATCTTCCTTAATAATCCAAAAGTGTATATTTTGACAAAATTCTTTTACAGTTGCATTTCTTACTATAAATATCAAAAAGTATATGAGCAATTTTAAGGGAAAGGTTGAAAATATTAAAAATGACCATTCCCCTTCCCTTTTTGCAGTTAAAAATTAAATTAATTTTTTTTTCATATAAGCATTTCTCTAGTTTATCATGGCTGAAATGAACTAAACTAGGGTAGCAAATTTAGCCAAGAGAGAAAAGAATAAAGAAATTTCAATTTTTGCATTAAAATAATTAAGTCGAAAAAGACGTCAAAACGCGTCAAAACTTAGATATCGGATTTTGACGAAATGAACAAACTTGAATAATACATCCTTCTTGATCACTCAGATACCATTAGTTTTTCAATCCATGCAGCGGTTCTGGAGAAGTGGATATTTTAAGAGGGGCACCCTCTGGGGCCTATTTGACATCGCCCTGGATCCATTCTTGAAGGCATCCGGCCGAAATGAAGAAACTTGGTAGAAGACCTTCAGTACTTCATGCATACCACGTTTCATCAAAATTCTCTGAGGGGTTTCGGAGAAGTCGAATGTGAAAAGTAATGGACGGAAAAAAGGATGGACAGACGGACGACGGACAAATCAGTATTCAGATGTTAAACTTCCTGATCGACAACATGGTGGTGGTGGTGTTTTGAGGAAAGGTCTTCCAACAAATTGTCGGAATTTCAATGGGAAATAATTATGCCCCACTTCTTGCCGACATTTTTCTTTACTCGTACGAAGCTGAATACATTCAATATTTGGTCCCTGAAGGGAAAAGATACTTATCGACGATGTACGTACTGTCCATCAATAATCCAAGATTCGCTGATTACCTTAGCAGAATTTATCCGTCGGAGCTTGAAGTCAAAGAAACTACAGAGACAAATAATTCAGCATTATATTTGGATATAATGCTGTCCTATGACACCGATGGTCATATGAACACCTCACCCTATGACAAACGTGACAACTTCAGTTTCAGCATCACAAACTTCCATTTTCTGGGAAGCAACTTCCCTTCATCGCCAGCTTATGGCGTGTTCATATCCCAATTGATACGTTATGCCAGAGCAAGTAGCAAATATACATATTTTGTTCTGAGAGCTAGGCGTCTTTCACATAAGCTTCTCAGTCAGGGATACGTTTTTGATCGACAAACATCGTCACTGAGGAAGTTCTACGGTCGATACGGGGAACTCGTCATACACTATGATGTCCCATTGTCCAGAATAGTGAATGATATTCTGTCTTAGACCATTTGAGCCATTTAAACACAGACTTACTTGTACCTTCCGAAATGGAAGTAACCGGATGTGATATTTCTACCGAATTGAAGTGACAGTTGTTGCATGCAAGCAGGAGATGCTGAATCTTTCTGGGCACCTGGTCTCACTCCTAATTGGCAGTTCGCTTCTTTTCCTGAATTATCCATTTTGTACTGTGTATTGGGATATGAACATTGTCCATATTTGTCATGATATTATATACAATTTTGTATGCTAAATAGAAATTCTTGCAAATAATTATTTAGATTTAAAATCTTTGACTTAATTCGATGAAAATATTCTGTGTGATTCATTAATTCTCAATTTACTTCATTTTAATTTTTGTGTTGTAATAATATTACTGATAATAATATATTGTTGTTATATAATTATAATATTTCACCGTTTTCTCATATTTGTTTTTATTTTGTCTGCACAGCCATTTAAATGAGTAAGAGACCCCTTTTTAAAGCATTACAGGGCAGCGTTTATTTGCTATTGCAATTAACCCAACAAAATATTATCGCAACTTCAATTCCAGATGAAGCATCGATCCTTAAAGGATTCTATGGCGGGATTGCATCTGCCATTGTTTATAATTCACCGAAATCTCTTGTCGCAACTTCAAATTCAGATGTCACGTCTTCAATTGCATCTTTTTGTCGCATTTCCGCTTGATATAACGCATGTTCCATTACATTTGGCAGTATATCCCACCAAAATCTTCTTGTCGGAACATCAACTTCAGATTTCGCTGGACTGCTTATGCCAGTATTACTCACCCAATCTTCTGGTCTCAACTTCCGCTTAAGATAGCGCATGTTCTTAATAATCTTAAAAAAGATAACATATGTTTGAAAATTCAGAAGATCTTATTTTAAAAAAAGATTGAGAACACTTTTATGTCAAATCAATATCGTTGGTTCTATTTATCTGTAATATTATGCATATCTAAGTACAATGTTGTTTCTGGCCACTAGTAGACTGTCATCGTAAGAGATAAAAATCATAAATACTGATATATTTTCCTCTATTTATACGCACATGTATCTTGTTATCAGAAATAAGACTTTATGTAAAATCATCCCACCCATCCTGCGAGGGTTAGGCACCCGAAACGTGCATGTCTGGTTCATGCTGCAAATTTATCTGTTCTTAAATGATGCTATTGAATTTGAAGGCGTTTAACATTTGTACCACTTGGTGAGTGTCACTGCTGGTGGACGAGGAGTCCCCGAGGGCACATTAGCAAAGTTCGATCAACTTCGGTTTATCGTCTCTTTAGCGCATTCTAAAATTCTAAAATCTATGATCAAAAAGTCTTGTAATTTCGAAAACGTGGGTCCTGCAGCATCATATCCCACCCATCCTGCTGCGTCTTCCGGTACACACTCTTTGGCAATATTACATTGTTTAGATTGAAGATCACTGACGAGGGGTAAGTAACCGAAACGTGCATGTCGGGTACATGCTGCAAATTTATCTGTTCTTAAATGATGCGATTGAATTTGAAGCCGTTTAACATTTAACTGAACGGAAGAAATGTAAAATATTTGAATATTCAAAGTTAAGATATTCATGTTGTAGGCACAGGGATTTATCACGCTTCTGCTAAATTTTCTATGGATTAATAACCCATAGTAAATAGTGCAACCGGGAAGCGTAATAAATCCCTGTGGTTGCAGGTATTACAGTAATAGCGTTTCTATTATAGTCATTCACAATCCGCATGAGTTTCTACATACACCCTACTTTATAACGGTATTATTCTGTTAGAACTTTCTATATACATCGATGGATAACAATCTCTTGTTTTCCTGATAGAACCACCATTAAAAAAGGAGTTTAATCATTCTAATGTGAACATTTGAATGAGGTAGAGTATCCCTCAGGTCAAAATTGCTGGTAGTTTTTTGCCTGGATACCCTATCTTTTCTCTTCAGAATATTGCTCAGATTATCAAACTAACATGGTTTTGGGACAAGAACCTTCTATAGTTACATTTTATCACCTCTAAATAGGGATTTGTCTTCGAATGTTAAAGTTCAAACGGCTTAAAGTCTTTGTACAATCATGAGACCACGAATTATATTTTGTTTGTATATCAGGTTTAACATAAGTTTTGAATATGTGGAAATGAAAATATTGTAGAAGTTGTTATCAAAGAAATATGAGCATCTGAAACCTGAGGGATGCTCTACCTGTGGTTCATTCCTTCAAATATCCACTATTAACTTTATCTCAAGTCTCAGTGTCTAGAATTTCTGATGTATTTTTATTGCATTCGCAGAAAATAAGTACATAAATTTTGTTCAATTATCATTTAATCTGAGTATATACCCTTTTGTTTAATTTTTTTGAATGAGGGGACTTCAATGCGTCAAAAAGTCACACGAAGGTTCTATTTCTTTTACATAAATTGATTTCTTATTATATGAAGAAAGGGTTAAAACAAGAAAACGTAATGTGTCATAATAGTAAATTGTTGAAATTCGTGTAGGAATTGGTTTTCATAATCAAGAACTCGTGGCCAAGAAATATGCCCAGCAACCTATTAATATTCTTCACTTTCCATATCCATTATATGATAAACTGTTGGATTATAAAAGAAAATTGGTCTGTAAACCCGCATTTATGCCTTGTAAGGAGGTACCTTAAGTCGCACATAGTCTCAAACATTCACCATTAACTTTATCTCAAGTCTCAGTAACTGGAATTTCTGACAGAATTTTTTTGGGTTCCATTTGCACTTTATTTAGGCACGGTCCATTTGATATTCTGGGGGGGGGGGGCTTGTTTTTTTTCGAAAAAAATATAATTTTGCTCTGAATTTTGATGAAAAAAAATGAATTTGCGTATGGTGTGTAAGAAAAGAAATAATCATGCTCTTACGAGTAATCTGAATTTGTAGAATTACCATAAAATTTCGCTTAACGTATCCAGTGTACAAATGGAGATCTCGTGGAAGTCCATTTAAACAGTGTTAAAATTATCTCGGTAATCGTCGGCAGTGTCTCGATGGTTTCCGTGGTTTGAATGAAGGTTGACATATTGACCTTTGATGTAGAAACAAATTTTATGTTGTATAAAGTATATTTAGGTAAAAATATTCATTGATTCTAACTATATAATACACTTGATATTTATTTGTACAATGGATAGCTTAAATTTCCTGAATATTTTCCGACTCGCTTCGCTCGCCGCAGTTTTCAATTCATATGAAAAATTTTGGCTCGCTTCGCTCGCCATAGTTTTCTATGAAGACATTATTTCTTTACTGTCAAATTTCATATTTGAAAATATCAAAAGAATATGTGTTAAAGAAAGGTCTTCCTTAAAGGCTTAAGGTGGGTCCCTACTCGTGAATTAATCAGATGAATTTTGTATTTTAAGGTTATTTTCTATACATAATAGTCAAAATGACATAATGAACACAGACATAGATAGGTAACTTTGTTTTCATTAAAGATACAGTACATTAAAGAAAGGTACCCTAACACTTAAAAATTGAGAAATAACAAATATCCATCATATGCTTTTGAACCCTCCAAATTCAGTGATGATACGAATATGGTTTTTTTTCTATTTTATGATAACAAGTCATATAGAAGAAATACAAGACATGAAATGATATTGTAACATAAATCTAAATATGATATATCTCCAAACATTAGGGTACCCCCTTATAATTTCATAAACATTTTTGACCAAGAACATGTACTAAATCCAACTTTTTGCATAAAAAACAGATGAATTTTTTTTCATTTTGTAATATTTCATGAAATTATGTATGTAGATGATGAAAAATCACATACAGGTACACAGTTTTTGAAATGATCAAGGTATGGCTCAAAACATAGGGGCACCCCCTTATAATATTAATATCATATTTTCGACAAATGATATATAGTATATCAAATTTTTGTGCAAAAAACAACAGATGGAATTTCTTCAAATTGGATCATTTTATACGATAAAGTATATAGATGGTGAAAAAATCGCATACAGGTATACAATTTTATAAATGATCAAGATATGGCTACAAACATAGGGGTACCCCCTTATAATTTCATCACCTTTTCAACTAAGAAATTATACTATATGATTGGTGTGGACATTGATAGATTGAACCATCTTTTGCTTCTTTTGGCATTGAAGATCTTCTGTCTGTGTTTTTTAACGCGCTGGCTCCTCCCTCACCAGCCATTGTAAAACGTTATACGCAGACTGCTGCATATAAGGAAAAGCCTATAACGGTTCGGGTAGGGAGCCACCTTAAATATATATTATCAATGTAATGTATTACAATTAATATGTTGCATACGTCACCATAGAGTCTAATTTTATGTACATCCTTAAAAGGAAAACTTCAGTCTTTCACCAATTTACTATTCTAAATTTGAAAATTTGTCTTGAAGACCCTCCCCTTATATAAATTTTGTTCACAGCAGATATTGTACAGTTCTTTTATCTCTGTGTTTAGAAGTGATTAAATTTTGCATAAAATTAAAGTAATATTTTAGAGTTTTGAGTAATTAAAAATAAAGAATTTCTATTGATAAAACACATTCTTAACATATTGTACATCACTTGTTAGAAAAAAAATTCATGCACCAACTTCGCAAGAAAAAAATTTGCTCCATTCCGGGGCCAAAAAAAAAAAATCTTGCTCTGACAATAAACCCAACCCATGCCCCCCCCCCCCCGAATATTAAATGGACCATGCCTTACGTTTTTCCTACTCTCAAAGATCTACCATTGAGTTTATCCCAAGTCCCAGTCCCAGGATTTTTTCTTACATGGCCATCACGTTCACTATTTTCTCCACACAGGAACATAAGTGCATATAATAATAGTTCAGCATGAACTGAGATCCACCATTAAGTTTATCTCAATTCCCTTATGGATACATTTTTGTCTTTTTATACATTTACTCCATGGTGCGAAACCAATTAACTATTGTACCATATTCATCTACTTTTACAAATGTGCATTTCATTTATTTCTCGACGCCTTTCGCTTAATTTTTATATCCTTGGCCCGTAAGTTGAGTAACAGCAATAGATCGTGACGTCCCTGATCGCCATCACCATGATTGAAGCTTCAAAATGTTATAAGAATAAATCCATCTCTACCAGACCGTTTTAAAATTTTTGTCTGATTTCTTGAAATATCTAAAACGTTTGACGGTAAGTGTTATGATTTTTTTCCGTTGACATGGTCGCTATAGCACTTTCTACATAGATATGACCTCTGACAGTGCATGTTCTGTGGATATTGTTTTTATTTCGTGCATGAATATCGACATTGGGTGCGGCTAGGCAAACAGGGGATGCTAACTCCTCCCGGGCACCTGGTCCCACCTTTGGCTTGCTAGGGGTCCGTCGATACTCAATTTGGTGCTCTATTGTTAGTGCTGTTTCAAGAGATTGCTGTCAGGATCTTCTTTATCTCATTCCTGTAGCATCATATCCCACCTATTCTGCTACGTCTTGGATATAACTTTTTGTTCATGTTATATTATTTAGATTGGGGATCACTGAGGGATATCTGCTCCATGCTGCAAATTTATATGTCCTAAATGATGCTATTGAGTACGAAGAGTTTGACATTTGTACCACTGCTCTATGACCAGGGGTCTTCGAGGGCACATGTAGCCAAAGTCGATCAACTTCGGTTGATCGTTTCTTCAATTTTTGGTTTCTTGTATTTGTGGTCTTTTGTATTTCATGTTTTTATGGTGTGAGTTGGTATTAGTGTTTGTGTTCCTTGTCCCTTTTGGGTCTCTTTCTGTGGGTGTCTGCTCTGTCCTTTTGTATTGGGTGTTTTAAATTGTCTGTATATATATGCGCAACCAATGTAATTCCTTGAGATGAAACTATTGAAAGGAATCTGTTGTATTCCGGTGTAAAGACGAATAATTCTCACTCACTTACGTCGTGAGACAAAAGAAAAAACGTAGACGTAGCAGTTTGAGATTTCCTTGTCTCGCACTCCATATGACTCCTATTATGACGTCATAGAAAGTAACGTCACGCCATCGTTAGATTTGTGTAGGTTTTGGTATTGATTCTAGCTTAAAAACCCATTAAAGTGATGATAAAATGAGGTGAGTGAGAAAAATAATCAATCACGACGTTACGACTGAGACAGGGGAATCTCATCCTCGTGCAAAAGATTTGCTACATCCACGACTCGGCAAGCCTCGTCGTGGATTGCAAATCTTTAGCACTCGGATGAGATTCCCCTGTCTCAGTCTCAACGACGTGATAGATTCTATTATTACCCCCTGGTGGCCATAATCAATCGTAGATTAATGATCCCCTAGCCTTAGAAAAATAAGTACAAATCGTAAAATATTTACCCGGGGATCTTCTTTCAACTTGTCAGATCTAACGAAAATTGACAACCATTGAAAAATGACTACATCTAAGAAAGGACTATAATTTGCATTTTAAAATTTGCAATGAGAGTGCGGCATTAGATTTTGTGTTTTCAGTAGCATAGTTAAATGAAATCTATAACAAAAATAGGATTGTAGGGATGGTACACAGATGATTATCTCCTATAATTTCGATAATAATATTTTGTGAGTCCGTAATTCCTAATTCACTCCATGTTATCTTTTGTGATATAATAATATTACACCGTTTACTGATAATTTCTTTATTTTGTTTGCAAGTAATAAAATGAGGAAGAAACCCCTCTTTCAAAGTATAACATGGCAGCATTTATCTGCTATTGCAACAATTAAAATATTATCGCAACTTCAGCAACAGATGAAGCATCCCTCTAGGATCCTAGGGCGTGATTCCATCTGCCATCAAAATCTCTGTCGCAACTTCAAATACAGATGTCGCATCTTCAATGACATCTTTTTGTCGCAATTTCGGCTTCATATGTCGCATGTTCCGTGGCATCACAGGACAGTGAATTTTTTACATTTGACAATATAGCCCACCAAAATCTTCTTGTCGCAACCTCAACTTCAGATTTCGCAGGTGTTATTCACCTAATCTCCTTGTCTCAACTTCCGCTTAAGATGTCGCATGTTCCAAAGCATCCAAGGGCGATATTGAATTTCATTATTTGGCAGTTTTTCCCAACGAAACCTTCTTGCCGCAATTTAAGCGTAAGATATCGCAAGTTCCAAAGTATTCCAGGGTACATGTGTACATGTACATGGTACATGTTGCCGTGTAACCACCAAAATCTTCTTGTTGCAGTTTGCACTACAGATGTCGCATATTCCTTGGAATCCTTGGCTATGGTTGCCTCTTACATCTTCCCCCGAAAACCTAATTTTTGTCATTTATTATATGGATGATTATCTTCGGAAGCATAGTTGATGTACAATGCCCGGCATTCGGTAAGTATTTGACAAAATAAGGGGTACACTTTTCAGAATATTTCAGTGTTCCAACTTATATAATAGTAGGATAACCAAGTGTTAAAAAGACCTCTACTTTTCGACTTTAATTGACACTCAAGGTACATGGCTATAAATCATCTGAAATTTATAGATATTCTCTGTAACCATTTAAAAAATTTCGACACGTATGGTCCCCGATTTTCATGAAATTTCACACATAAGCCAATGAAAAAAAAGGTAAATTTGCTATATATCTAACACAAAGAACTGTTTTAAAAACCGTGAAAAAGTTATTTGGAACATATGTTACCATGGCAACCATTTTTTATAATTTTATTAAGCAGTAAATTTTAATATCAGGAAGTTCAAATTCCATAGTAATAAAGATGAAGTAAGCCTCTATCAAAATACAAGAAAAAACAAGAATTAATGGTTGCTATAGTAATTTGGCAATACAATATAAAAATAAGCACTTTTTGATTTGCTGTTTTTCGAAGCCTTTTCCTCAAAATACGAAACAGGCTTACATTACCTTTTTTACATATATGATAAAGCAAAGTCTAAACTTTCTGTTAGATTCAAAGACTCAAAGTGGGCCTATGTGCAATTTTACACAATCGTTCTCATAGCAACGGATTATTATTTTTTTTTATAATTTTCTTTCATGTAATGAAAAATCCACTTGAATACATTCATTAATTATCATTATGTTGAATCAAAATTCAATGATCTAGTTAAAAAGGACTGTATATATTGTCTAAAATAGCTTTCATTTTTGTGATTTGTGATATGAGTTAACGTTGCCATAGCCAAGAACGGAGGGGATTTCCAACAACACTAGGTTGCAGCACCCACAGCAAAATCACAAAACACCCAATGCAAAAAAAAAAAAAAAAACCAGAACAAAGGTCCAGAGAGAGAGACGCAAAATGGACAAGGAACATCAACCCACACTATAGAAACATTAAACATAAAAAACCACACATTAACCAACGAGACCAATGGGCAACCGGTGCCGACTTACGTAACGTGCGCACAACCCTCCCACTATTCCGATTTCCCAGAGGTCTCGAAGAACGCAAAATTATGGTGTAAAACAACATCCTCACTGTTAGATGATCACACACAAACAAGACCGTAAAACACAGGGGTCCAAGCAACACAGATGAATATGCAAATGGATATAAAAAGAGGACGTGCGTAATACAGTCCGCGCTCTGCCAGCTGTAGCGAGCTCATATATGTTATCACCCGAGGAGTCCGACTGACATTCAGAGAGGACAGGTGGTCGGGGCTCTGTCTTCACTAAAGAAGTTTGACAGGGCCCGTCATGGAGTCCCGTCGTCACAGTCAGTCAGAGTACAAGCCCTAAGAATGCTCTCATACAAGACTGTAGATTGGTCAAGTACAAAGCTTAGTGTCCGTCTGGTGACATTAGGATCACGGTATAAAAGGCGTTTGATGACTCTGACGCGTTGTCGATAGTTTGCTGTCTACCTTTGATCCTTCATATTTTGTTAATTATTTTACCATAAAATGCAGGTTGTGAAATATCTAAAGTAATATACACTGTTTCATTCTATTGGGTTCGAATTTCAAAAGAAGTTGATAATAATTTTTGTAAAATTTCCAGAAAGTCTTTACTAGTTTGTGAAAGCGAAAACCTTGACCTAACAGTTTCTTTGTAATTTGGAAATTTCTTCTATGAAAATCCAAAACATCAGTACATGATCTAGCATACCGGATGAGCTGTGAATACCGTATGGCGGTAATCTAGGGACATCACCGTGAAACCAGGGGAAATTTACTACGTTGAATCCAAAATCATCTCGTTTGTCATACACACTTGTATGCATTTCTCCATTGACAATTTTGATATTTAGGTCCATAAATTGTGTTTCTGTGTCCGTAATGTTTGCGTTGTTTAGAGTCAATTCTTGTGGACAAATAAAATCTTTATACTTTTCAAAAACAGGATTATCGATAGTAAGAATATCATCCAGGTACCTAGAAGTACCAATGAAGCATTTCACATCATCATGTGTTCTTTGCTTTTGAAGATTTTGAATAAATTCTTTTTCATATGTCTATAGAAATAAATCTGCAACAAGAGGCGCAGAATTTGTACCCATAGAAATCCCTACAACCTGCTTGTAGAGATTCTCACCAAATCAAACATAAAGGTTGTCCAAGATGAAGGAAAAGGTACAACACAGGTCGCTACATGTCCATGATTTGTATGATTTGTATTCTGTAGCGGAAGAGAAACCCTTTGATTCAGATGTACAAATATAAGTTTTCCCCTCTCGATTATAGCACCATTTAATGAGTTTAGACAATTGATAATTAATCTTGTCGTGAGGAAGCGTGGTGTACATATTTGAAAAGTCGTATGAAGAAATCGTATTGAAAATTTCTAGATTTCATTTTGTCAATCACATCCCCTGAATTTTTTAAAAGACCAAAATAAATATACATCATTCCTGTTCACAACAGTTTCACAATATTTTGCAACGTGTTCCTTTACCGCCGAGAGGGCTGACGTCAGATTTCTAGACAAACTTGTAGTTGAGCATTTGCTAGAATTAGCAATGTATCTAAATTTGTAAAGATGATTTGTGCAGTATTTGTATGTAGTATTTTGTTGGAAGATCCAATTTAGAAATAGGGGATGTTGAATGAAGACATTTCACTGTAATGTTTGCTCAAAATGTTGGGGACACTTTCATTGCTTTTGATATAAGTATTTGTAGACGAGAGTTCCGAAACTATAGTTGATATATAGTAACGTTTTCATATGATTATGGTATTGTTGGCTACTTTATCTGCAGGAGCGAAGACAAATTTTTCATGTAAATTACGTAATTTGGACTCGAAATATCTATCAGGTCTAGAACTTGGATTTTCAAAAAGAGGAGGATTGTTGTGGAGGTTGTCTATTCGAATGTCAGTAATGTCCAAAATGAGGTTTTTCCAGTCATTCAGAGAATGCGATTCGACTCCTTCCGATTTACACCATCCTTTGGTATAGTTATCTAAGGCTTCATTTAGTACTTCGCGACATTTAATAAAATCTATCTTGGATGGAATTCTATACTTTGGTCCTTTGAGAAGACCACGGAGCTGTCTGTCGTGAATAATTGAAAAAAAAACACCTGTAACAATATGACCATCTGGTTTATATAGGTATTCAGACGTTGCACATTCTTAAGAAACTGGACTTGATTCGAGTATTTTAGGATCTGATGTTACTTAATTGTAGTTAAATACGAAATTTCTAATAGGTTTCTTATACTTGTAACAAATAAGAGGAGCTTCTAAATTCTCAAAATATTGAGGAATAGTACTTTGTACAAGATGATCCCGAAAAATATTAGAGATGTTAAGAAGATCGAAGCCTTTGTTAATAAATGGAATTTTTATGAATCTTGTTTTAGGAGGGATGTTTTAAACAACCGGATAAAGTTTATTCTGTGCGAATGCAACAATGATATTTAATCTGAATCAATCAGTATTGCTTGAGAATGCAACAAGTGCTTCATCCAAGATAGATTTCAATTGAACCGCTGGAACTGATGAGAGAGCATGAAGCAGTTCATGTCTGCCGCCGTTGCATGCAATGATCAGAAGCTTGTTGAGGGAACGGCGTAATCTAGATCTTATTCTGAGTTTTCGGTTTCGTCGTCTTCCGTGAGACCTATGCTTCCGTTTGGTGTTTGGGCGGATTGAAAATACATTAATATTACTTGACTTCGAGGAAATGTTTCCATGTCCATTAATTTGATCGTTTAAACCAAGGGGGTGCACAGTTTGGAGTTTCATGATCCAGGCAAGTTCAGCTTGAAGTCGGCGTTTTTTAATTTCCGTTTTACTTAGATTTTTTCAGTTTAGGGAAATACTGAGCCGGTGTAACAGTGATATCCGAAATGGAAATGTTGTACTTAACGAAGATATTATAAAGGAAATTTCTTTGTTTTTTGTGACGTGAGTTTCAAACACAAACTTTGTTCCAATGTGAATGATAATGTACTTTTTGCATAACCAATTTAAAAATGTAAGTAATTTATCATTCAATGTTGAAAAATTGCCCAAAACGCTATTTTGATAGGGTACCTGTGTTGTTGCTATGGAAACATATAGATCAGACCATAAACCCAGCATTATTATTACTTAACTTGAAAGAGCAATGATAGGGTACTGGTATTTCATCAGTGTTTGTTTTAGATTATGCTGCATTAATGATGGATGTGACTTTAAAAATGCCCCAAACTGCATTTATTTCTATTTTCAAAGTCCGTTTCCATGGCAACCGGATGTGATTTTAAGAAAATTTCTAACAATTTTTTTTACTTTTGGGTCAGACCCAACCTTAAGTATAAATTTTATCAAAAAATTATAGGCAATTTGATAAAAATACCTCAAATCGTAGTATATTCTTCCTATCTCCTTTTAGTTCGCCTTGGAAAGCCGAAAAAAATGTGAAATATGAGTAATTTTATCATCATAATTTTCAATTGTTTATCTGCACATAAATGTATCAAAATCATTAATGGAGGTATTCATAATATGTTTTATCCTGATTTTGTATGCCTTCGGTTTCTGATTTTCGGAATTATCGATTTTGTGCTGTATACAGGGATATGGTCATTATCCATATTTGTCATGATTATTATATACAATTTTGTATGCTAAATAGAAATTCTTGCAAATGATTACTTAGATTTAAAATCTTTGAGTTAATTCGATGAAAATCTAAATGAGAAATTAGTTTTAGAAACTCAGCAATGAATATTTTGTGATTCAATTTCCAATTCACTTCATGTTGTGACAGGCGGAATAAAAAATGTGGCCGGTCCGGGAATCGAACCCGAGACTTTCTGCTTGTTGACTGAGCTAACCGGGCACAATACTCCAGCCCGCCAAATTTTGAGGTTTCTCAAAAATGTTAACCGGAAACCTCACAAAGAAAGACAAACAAATTCCTGGTCCTTCCCCATAGTTACCCTAAACCGCAAGCAACTTATGAGGTTCACTCACAAATACTTTGACAGGCGGAATGGAAAATGTGGCTGGTCACGGATTCGAATTCGAGACCTTCTGCTCACAGGGCATATGCTCTTCCCGACTGAGCTAACCGTGCACGATATCCGGACCGTCACAATATTAATTTTTGCGTTATAATAATACTAATAATAATGATATATTGTTGTGATATAATGATAAAATTACACCGTTTTCTCATTTTCTAAATTTTCTCTACATGTATGAGGAAGAAATCCCTGTCTAAAGCATGATAGGGTAGACTGCAATCCAACAAAATATCATCGCAACTTCAACTCCAGAAGAAGCATTTTATAGGATCCTAGGGCGGGATTGCAGTGTATATTATTTACAAAAATCTCTTGTCGCAAACTCAAATTCAGATGTCACATCTTCAATTGCAACCCAAGGCTGGTTTGTACCTGCCAGTGATATTCATCAGAATCTTTTTGTCGCAACTTCCTCTTCAGATGTCGCTCGTTTCACAGTACCCCAGGGCGGTGTTACATTTGGCAGCGTATTGCACCAAAATCTTCTTGTCGCAAATGTCGCCTGTTTTATGGCATCCAAGGGCAGTGTATCCCATCAACATCTTCTTGTAGCAATTTGCACTTCTGATGTCGCATGTTCCATGGAATCCCAGGTGTCGTTTCCTCTGACACCTTCCCGGAAAAACCTCATTTTTGTCACTTATTATTTGGTTGAACATCTTCAGAAGCATAGTTGATGTACCATGTCCGGCATCAAGTAGGTATTTGACAAAATAAGGGGAACATTTTAAAGAAAATTCAAGCGTTCTAACTCGTTATAATATATGATATAAAACCGAGTTGGTTTCATTACAAGAAAAAACTTCAGAAATTTTTTTGATAAAACACTGCTGTTTGCTATACGTATCTTCAATAGTTTTAAAACATTATGGTATGATTGAATATTCAGGCTGTCTGACTTAAAAAATATGAGAACACTTTTATGTCAAAACAAGATTAATAGAATCTATCCCCAGATGTGATCAGGGACAAGGAAATCCAACCCTAGTATCAAGGATTTGTTCGTACCACGACGAGGCTTGCCGAGTCGTGGACAAAAGCAAATCCTGGACACGAGAGTTGTATTTCCATGACATATTATATATATACATTTTCTTGTATTCATGTATCTTGTTATTAGAATTCAGGTCAGATTTTATACTAAATCATTAAACTGAACGGAAAAAAATGTTTATATTTAATATCAATTCTCTGTAAAGACCAAAATATTTTGGAAACAGCATGTCATTGATTTTCATGATTTTCTCTATAAATGACAAATATGGATAATGACCATATCCCTGTATACAGCACAATATGGATAATTCAGAAAATCAGAAACCGAAGGCATACAAAATCAGGATTAAACAGGAACCAAAGCAAACAAACAAAAACCTCCACCATATGAAAAGAATCGAACTCCCGATATGGGAGTGAGGCCAGGTGCCCAGGAAGAATAAGCATCTCCTGCTTGCATGCAACATCCGCCGCTTCAATTCGGTAGAACTGTCGCATCCGGTTACTTCCATTTCGGAGGAGATAGAGTACAATCTTTGGTTGGATGGTTCAAATGGTCTATGACAGAATATCATCCACCATTCTGGAGAATGGGACATCATAGTGTATGGCGAGTTCCCATATCGACCGTAGAACTTCCTCAGTGACGATGTTAGTCGGTCACAAACATATCCCTTACTGAGAAGCTTATCTGAAAGACGCCTAGCTCTCAGAATAAAATCCGTATATTTGGTACTTGCTCTGGCATAGCGTATCAACTGAGATATGAACACACCATAAGCAGGCGATGAAGGGATGTTGCTACTCAGAAAAGGAAAGTTTGTAATGCTGAAATTGAAGTCGTCACGTTTGCCCATGGTATGTATAATGCCCTGAATAAAAATAAATATTCTGGTTGCCATGGAAATGAGGTCTGTCTATTTATAGCACCAAAAAAAAATGGTCAAATAAGTCATCTTTGGTTATATTGTTGCCATGGAAACCATTGTCAGAGTTAATATGTATTAACAACTTATAATCTTTAAGACCTCTTTTTTAAGAAAAAAAAATGTGACATTTCTTTGAGTTAGCCGGATCCTATCAAATCAAAATCAGTCAAATATTTCCAAAAAAGGTCAAAATCAAGACCTATTTTTGCCCAATTTTTATCATTTTTAAGCAAAAATTACACAAAATGTCCGGCTGATAACAACATCACTTTTGTCAGAACAAAATAGATTTCATGTGACAAATATAATCACTGAAAAAAAAAAAATAGGTGGGACCATGTTTTAATTTCCTACATTTTGTGGTCAAAAATGGTTGTCATGGCAACTTTTCAATTTACACATGCTGACTATATCTTTTCAAAATGATTTTTAGCATGGTTTAAATATCTTATATTATTTCAGCTTTATGTAGGGACAACAGAAGAAATTATTCAGTATTTGAGCACTTCCAAAATTTGTCAAGGTCATTAACTCTAAGTTTAAGGTCAATTCAAATTATAGGTTCCAATTTCAATAAAATTTGCATTTTTGTTGTTATTTGTTGTTACTAAATTTAGGCTTGGCTGTCATATATCTGTATCAAAAATACTTCTTTCTAAAATTAGGACCGATAGATGGAAAAACATTACAATTTTTTGTTCAGAACATTTCTCCTAAAAAATAAGCACCAGACAAAAATCATGATTATTTCACATTTTTTATATGTGTATGTATGAAATACTTGCTAATAATCAAGGATGTCATTGATTTTGAGATTTTTGCAACTTTGGTCAATAAATAGGGGATATATCCAAAATCACTTTGTATGTGTTTGTTTTACTCAATACCACATGATTTTTGAGTAACTGCCTCTCATATTTTTGAAAAATCACAGAATGTTGCCAAATTTTGTGAATTACATTCAAGATGACCTTGACATTGGGTCCTTTGACCTTGAATAATTTTAAGGTGATTTTTTAACAATAATAATCTTTTATATGCACTGATAAAAAAAAATGCTTAAAAAGATATAACGGACAGCTGAAAATTTACCAGTAAATTACTCTATGTGTAATAGCACTGAACAGAATGTCACCATGGTAACCATTTTTTATACCCTATTGAATAAAATTGTGAAGAGGTCCCACTCAAAATTTAACATTTTCTTAAAGATCGAGGATAAAACTTTAAAGATAATTGGCAGTAGAAATCAAGTTAGCCTGACATTTCAGATTATTTGCCCTTCAATTTGAGCAAAATCATATTAAATTAGGAGCTTTTACGTTCCTAAAAAGGGCCTCTTCAAAACAGGTTTTTGCCTACATTTTGAGCATATCGACAAAGAGAATAGGGGGCAGAAACATACTTCTTGTGTAATATTTATACTATTAAAGATATAAAGAGAAAGATTAAGGAAATTTCAGTTGACTATAATAGCTGTTACCATGGAAACGAGCCTTGTGAAAATGCCATGTTACAAGTATTCTACTGATGCGTTTATTTTTTTTATTTTTGTCTCAGTACATCATATACACCTTCCACACCAAAAATCTTCAAAATTGGAGAAATGCTCTTTCCACGTGCTATTGAAATTATTTTGGTCCTTACAGAGAACTGCTATTAAATAATAAGCGAAGATATTCATGATGAAGGAACTCAAATGATATTTTAGTAATTCACAATTTTCCGTATGAGTTTACTACATACATCCTACTTATTTTCCAAAGGTCTTGGGATTGTTCTACATGTAACGTTCTATAATGGTTATTTGATAGCATGATACTACTTTCATGAATGTGTTCATTGACTTATACATCCTTTGCACCTTAGTCGAGTTACGTAACTGCAATAGATCGTGACGTCGCTGATTGTTATCACAATAATTTACGTTTTACAAAAAGTGCTTTAAATATAACCATAAGCGTTTTAACCATATCTCTACTTGACGATTTTACAATATTTGGTTTTGATTTGGTAAAGTTCAACAGAAAGTGCTGGTAAGATTATTTTACTTCTACTGAGCAAAACTTGACTTTGCATAAAATATCTAATTCTTTGTATATTGATGAATTTCATATTTTAAATTCCCCTCGATTATTTTTTTAACGTAAGACAATTTGACTAAAATTCAAATTTTCTTCATTTCTACTGCTTTTCGGGGGAACTGAACCAGAGAGGGAAATGGGGGGGGACTCTCTTTACATTTGACAGGGGATATCCTTGTTAGAAATTGAGTTAAAGGTATAAATTTCTGACAGAGGATTCGTCGATGCTTTGTCATTTTTGTAGACCATCAGTATGGTAAACCTATTCTAATGCTTTTGTTATTACTGAGCTATATCACACCTGTTTCAGCGACATCGTCATCTATTTACTTCAAAGTGGATGATATTTTGCTCAATGATACAAATGATTATTTTCTATTATGGATGGACATAAGTGGATCAGTAACATTGATGAAATATACTTTCTTTGTACCAAGTTCTCAATTCAGTAGTGGGCAATTTTATGCATTTTTAATTCGGGAGGATAAAAAAAAGAATATAAAAAAAGGAAAGTGAATTTATATTCTTTTAACTTTGTCAAAGAATAATAATAGAGTATAATATTTACCTGATTTTTATTCGTTAAACTTTTTGATGTAATAATTGATGTAATGTTTTAAGGTTTTTCCTCCACTGAAGACAGTTAAAATGAACTATTCCGAAAAAATAAATGGTCATTTTGCTCCTATGACGAAATGAATGTCCTCTAAATTCGTAGCATAGTTCTAATCTCCGGGAATCTTCCAAGTTCTTTAAAAAAATAATATAATTGTCGTTGTACCGCAAAAAATCATCGATTGATCACCAAATCTCAATATTTTAATATTTTCATTATTGTTTTGTCATTTCTAATATAATTGTACAAAGTTCTGGATTTTCTTTTTGTAGAAAGTCATTGAAGTGAGACCTTATAAACGCAGGGTCTATGGCAAATGAAGGTCCGTGTCGAGTATCTAATGACAAATATGGATAATGACCATATCCCTGTATACAGCACAAAATCGATAATTCAGAAAATCAGAAACCGAAGGCATACAAAATCAGGATAAAACAGGAACCAAAGCAAACAAACAAAAACCTCCACCATATGAAAAGAAGCGAACCCCCGATATGGGAGTGCGACCAGGTGCCCAGGAAGAGTAAGCGTCTCCTGCTTGCATGCAACATCCGCCGCTTTAATTCGGTAGAACTGTCACATCCGGTTACTTCCATTTCGGAAGACATAGAGTACAATCTTTGGTTGGATTCAAATGGTCTATGACAGAATATCATCCACCATTCTGGAGAGTGGGACATCATAGTGTATGACGAGTTCCCCATATCACTTCCTCAGTGACGATGTTAGTCGGTCACAAACATATCCCTGACTGAGAAGCTTATCTGAAAGACGCCTAGCTCTCAGAACAAAATCCGTATATTTGGTACTTGCTTCTGGCATAGCGTATCAACTGAGATATGAACACGCCATAAGCAGGCGATGAAGGGATGTTGCTACTCAGAAAAGGAAAGTTTGTAATGCTGAAATTGAAGTCGTCACGTTTGTCATAGAGTGAGGTGTTCAAGTGACCATCAGTGTCGTAGGACAACATTATGTCCAAGTAGGATGCTGAAATATTTGTCTCTGTAGTTTCTTTGACTCCAGGCTCCGAAGGATAGATACTGCTCAGGTAATCCGCGAATTTTGGATTATTGATGGACAACACATCGTCTATGTATCTGTAAGTGAAGTTGAAGTCAGAAGCTAAGTATCTTTTACTTTCAGAGACCAAAGATTGAATGAATTCAGCTTCGTACGAGTAAAGGAAAATGTCGGCAAGGAGTTGGACACAATTGGTCCCCATTGGAATTCCGACAATTTGCTGGAAGACCTTTACTCCAAACACCACAAAAATGTTGTCGATCAGATAATTTAACATTTGAATAATATCTGTTTCAGTGTACTTATTGTCAGAATCGGACTTTTCTTTTACAAAGTAGGTTTTGTTAAGTTAACGACAATAAATTTGTATTTGCAATTACCGTTCTTCCTTGTAAACGCATTACTTATAATTTTTGCGATTCTTTCTTTCAATTTAGAATGTGCAATTGTAGTGTAAAGTGTCGAAAAATCAAAGGCTTTGATCGAGTGGACTCTACTAAAATGAGTGGATTTCAGATGTTCTAAAAGGTCCTTCGAATTCTTTAAAATCCACATCTGGTTGATACCACTGCGAGAATATACTGTCGAAACCGTTCCAGGTCACATAACATGCCATACATGATAGACTTTGACATACCGAACACTATGGAATAATGAGTTATTACAGATGTTCTCCGTTTGAGAAATTCCGTAAGATGTAAACGTCTTCAAATTGAATAGCATCATTTAAGAACAGATTAATTGGCAACGTGGACCAGACATGCACGTTTCGGGTACTTAACCCTCATCAGTGATCCTAAAATCTAAACAATTTAATATGCCAAAAAAGTATGAAAGTTACTATGTCGAAAAAGCGTACCGAAAGACGTAGCAGGATGGGTGGGATATGATGCTGCAGGACCCACCTTTTAGAAATTTCAAGAAATTTTGATAACAGAAATTTAGAATGCGTTGAAGAAACGATCAACCGAAATTGATCGAACTTGGCTACATGTGTACATGATACTGTAAATTGCTTTTATTTTGTTAGTACAAATTTTCGTCCATTCGTTCAAAATAACCATTTCGTCAGTACGTAAATTCGTCATCTAGGGGTCCCTAAAATGTACATCCGTCTGTTCAAATGCTAACTTATCATTCAATTAGGCCGAATGCGTTTGTTTTGATTGTTTGTTTAACAATTATTGGTAAACAAACAATTAGAGACATGTATACTACCAAGCTTGTAGTGAAAATATGTCATTTGGTAACTTTGCGACTTTGTGTACGTATTCAAATTTCATTGATTTATCATTTGCCTGTCGTAATAACTCTTAAAACTTAGCACCGTTAGCTTTTTCATTCGTCCTCTGTAATCCCGATGCTATTCAAGTTTAGCAATATACTGACCCGATGCTATTTTAAAAGCTTATCGACATACTGATTCAATTCTAGCCTCTTTGAGTTTATAAAGATACTGATAAAATTCAGCTTTTTACACTTTATTTTGTCAAGAGTATTTATATTCTTCGGTACGTAATTTCGTAAAGGGAGGCACTGACGAAAATGACGAAAATTAATACCTGACGAATAAAAACCAATTTACAGTATATCAACTATTAATGGTTATAGAGAACATAAAAAAGGAGCCAAAGCACCGCCTAAAGTCATACATTAATATATGGATTGTACTTTATCTTCTTCGTGGGGATGAGACTATCTGTAAACTCATTTTAGTGAGGTAATTCACTCTTGAAATGAACATTTGGGCGAAAAAAGTCACCCCTTTTTGTCGTCTTCTCAGTTTTGTAACGTAGTAGATGGTCGTACTAAGTCGGCATTGATCGGTTTAGTAGATTCACAAGTAATGTTGTGTTAAAGTAGACATCGTTCGGTTTAGTTGATTCACGAATAATGTTTTGTATTATAGTCGACATAGTCGACATCGTTCGGCTTAGTTGATTCACAAGTAATATCTTTGTTTAAGTCGACATCGTTCGGTTTACTTAATTCACGAGTAATGTTTTGTATTAAAGTCGACATCCTTCGGTTTAGTTGATTCACGAGTTATGTTTTGTGTTAAAGTCGACATCATTCGGTGTAGTTGATTCACGAGTTATGTTTTGTGTTAAAGTCGACATCATTCGGTAAAATTGATTCACGAGTTATTTTTTGTATTAAAGTTGGCATCGTTCGGTTTATATGATTCATGAGTAATGTTCTGTGTTAAAGTCGACATCGTTCGGTTTAGTTGATTCATGAGTAATGTTATGTGTTAAAGTCGGCGTTGTTCGATTTAGTTGATTCAAGAGTAATATGTTTTGTGTTAAAGACGGCATTGTTTGGTTTTTTTGTGACGTGAGTTTCAAACACAAACTTTGTTCCAATGTGAATGATAATGTACTTTTTGCATAAACAACTTAAAAATGAAAGTAATCTATCATTCAATTTTGAAAAAATGCCATAAACACTATTTTGATAGGGTACCTGTGTTGTTGCTATGGAAACATATAATTCAGACCATCAACCCAGCATTATTATTACTTAACTTGAAAGAGCAATGATAGGGTACTGATATTTCATCAGTGTTTGTTTTAGATTATGCTGCATTAATGATGGATGTGACTTCAAAAATGCCCCAAACTGCATTAATTTCAATTTTCAAAGTCCGTTTCCATGGCAATCGGATGTGATATTAAGAAAATCTCTCACATTTTTTTACTTTTGGGTCAGACCCAACCTTATGTATAAATTTTATCAAAAAATTATAGGCAATTTGATGAAAATACCTCAAATCGTAGTATTTTTCCTATTTCCTTTTCGTTCGCCTTGGAAAGCCGAAAAAATGTGAAATATGAGTAATTTTATCATCATAATATTCAATTGTTTATCTGCACATGAATTTATCAAAATCATTAATGGAGATATTCATAAAATGTTTTATCCTGATTTTGTATGCCTTCGGTTTCTGATTTTCGGAATTATCGATTTTGTGCTGTATACAGGGATATGGTCATTATCCATATTTGTCATGATAATTATATACAATTTTGTATGTTAAATAGAAATTCTTGCAAATGATTACTAAGATTTAAAATTTTTGAGTTAATTCGATGAAAATCTAAATGAGAAATTAGTTTTAGAAATTCAGCAAGAAATATTTTGTGATTCATTTTCCAATTCACTTCATGTTGTGACAGGCGGAATAGAAAATGTGGCCGGTCTGGGAATCGAACCCGAGACTTTCTGCTTGTTGACTGTGCTAACCGGGCTCAATACTTCAGCCCACCAAATTTTGAGGTTTCTCAAAAATGTTAACCGGAAACCTCACAAAGAAAGACAAACAAATTCCTGGTTCTTCCCCATAGTTACCCTAAACCACAAGCAACTTATGAGGTGCACTCACACTGGACCAAATACTTTGACAGGCGGAATGGAAAATGTGGCTGGTCACGGATTCGAATCTTACAGGGCAGATGCTCTTCCCGACTGAGCAAACCGTGCACGATATCCGGACCGTCACAATGTTCATTTTGGCGTTACAATAATACTAATAATAATAATGATATATTTTTGTGATATAATGATAAAATTACACCGTTTTCTCATTTTTTAAAATTTTTCTCTGCACAGTTACATGTATGAGGAAGAAATCCCGGTCTAAAGCATTGCAATCCAACAAAATATCATCGCAACTTCAACTCCAGAAGAAGCATTTTATAGGATCCTAGGGCGGGGTTCCAGCGTATATAATTTACCGAAATCACTTGTCGCAAACTCAAATTCAGGTGTCGCATCTTCAATTGCCACCCAGGGCTGGATCGTACCTGCCAGTGCTATTCATCAGAATCTTTTTGTCGCAACTTCCACTTCAGATGTCACTCGTTCCACAGAACCCCAGGGCGGTGTTATATTTGGCAGTGTATTTCACAAAAACCTTCTTGTCGCAAATGTCGCCTTTTTTATTGCATCCCAGGGCAGTGTATCCCATCAAAATCTTCTTGTCGCTATTTGCACTTCAGATGTCGCATGTTCCATGGAATCCCAGGCTGTAGGTGCCTCCGTCATCTACCCGCCAAAATTTTCTTGTCGCAATTTGTACTTCAGATGGCGCATGTTCCATGGAATTCCAGGCTGTGGTTGCCTCCGTCATCTACCCACCAAAATGTTCTTGTCGCAATTTGCACTTCAGATGTCGCATGTTCCATGGAATCCCAGGCTGTGGTTGCCTCCGTCATCTACCCGCCAAAATCTTCTTGTCGAAATTTGCACTTCAGATGTGGCATGTTCCATGGAATCCAAGGCTGTGGTTTTCTCTGACATCTTCCCGCCAAAAGCCTCATTTTTGTCACTTATTATTTGGTTGAACATCTGTGGAAGCATATAGTTGATGTACCATGTCCGGCATCCAGTAGGTATTTGACAAAATAAGGGTAACACTTTTAAAGAAAATTTAATCGTTCTAACCCGTTTTAATATATGATTTAAAACTGAGTTGGTTTCATTAAAAGAAAAAAAACTTCAGAAAAATGTTTGATAAAACACTGCTGTTTGCTATACTAATTTATCTTCAATAGCTTTTAAAACATTATCATATGATTGAATATTAAGGCTGTCTGATTTAAAAAATATGAGAACACTTTTATGTTAAAACAAGATTAATAGAATCTATCCCCAGATGTGATCAAGGACAAGGAATTTTAACCCGAGTGTCAAGGATTTGTTCGTGCGACGACGAGGCTTGCAGAGTCGTGGACAAAAGCAAATCCTGGACACGAGGGTAGGATTTCCATATATCATTTTATACATTGTATCATATTATACATTTTCTTCTATTTATGTTTCTTGTTATTAGAATTCAGATCAGATTTTATACTAAATCATTGAACTGAACGGAAGAAATGTTAATATTTAAATAATAAGCGAAGATATTCATGTTGAAGGTAATCAAATGATATTTTAGTAATTCACAATTTTCTGTATGAGTTTACTACAAACAATATTATTTTCCAAAGTTCGTGGGATTGTTCTACATGGAACGTTCTATAATGGTTATTTGATGGCATGATACTAGTACTACTTTCATGAATGTGTTCATTGACTTATACATCCTTTGCACCTTAGTTGAGTTACATAACTGCAATAGATCGTGACGTCGCTGATCGTTATCACAATAGATCGTGACGTCGCTGATCGTTATCACAATAATTTTCATTTTGCAAAACGTGCTTTAGATAATCTAACCCTATATCTACTTGACGATTTTATGATATTTGGTTTTCAACAGAAAGTGCTGGTTAGATTATTGTACTGAGCAAAACAGAACATGACTTTGCATTAAATATCTTAGACTTTATATATTGATGAATTTCGTATTCTTAATTCACCTCGATTATTTTCTTAACGTGAAACAATTTGGCTAAAATTCAAATTTTCTTCATTTCTGCTGCTTTTTTGGGGAACTGAACCAGAGAGGGAAATGGGGGAACTCTGTTTTCATTTGACAGGGGATATCCTTGTTAGAAATAAAGTTAAGAGATATATTTCTGACAGAGGATTCGTCGATGCCTTGCATTTTTGTAGACCATCAGTATGGTAAACCTATTCTTATGTTTTTGTAAGTACTGAGGTAGATCTCACCTGTTTTAGCGACGTCGTCATCTATTTACGTACTTATTACGTCATAACATAAACCATATAGTAAAATGTGAATTTAATGCCGCTTAGCAAATTAAAATGTGCGTTGCAAACAGTGGTAATTAAAATTTAATTTAAAAATTGATTAAGCAAATACTTGAAATTCTTCGAATACTTTTTTTTCTAAACTAGAGATCCAGATTGTGTTTTACCATCGAATCATCATTGCTTCAAAGTGGATGATATTTTGTTCAATGATACGAATGATTATTTTCTATTATGGATGGGCATATGTGGATCAGTTACATTGATATACTTTCTTTGTGCCAAGTCCTCAATTCAGTCGTTAGCATTTTTCATTCGAGAGGATAAAAAAGAATATAAAAAGGAAAGTGAATATATATTTTTTAAACTTTATCAAAGAATAGTAACAGAGTATAATATTGACCTGATTTTTATTCGTTAAACTTATTGATGTAATCATCTATTGTTTTAAGGTTTCTCCTCCACTGAAGACAGTTAAAATGAACTATTCCGAAAAATAAATGGTCATTTTGCTCCTATGAGCGAAATGAATGTCCTCCAAACTGGTAGCATAGTTCTATTCACCGGGAATCTTCCAAGTTCTTTAAAAAAGATAATATAATTGTCGTTGTACCGCAAAAATCATCGATTGAACAACAAATCTCAATATTTTCATTATTGTTTTGTCATTTCTAATATAATTGTACAAAGTTCTGGAACTTCTTTTGGTAGAACGAGTCAAACTTTGACTTTCTCATCTTGGAAAAATCTTTCTAACATCACTCCTGAACTCATATCTATAACTTCCTTGACAAGCCTCAGCACAATTAAAAAAAAAGAGAAAAATGAAGGACCCAAATGATTGAAGTGAGACCTAAGAAACGCAGGTTCCAAGGCAAATTAAGGTCCGTGTCGAGTTTTAAAAACCGTTCCAGGTCACATAACATGTCATACATGAAAGACTTTGAAATACTGTTAAAGTCGGCATCGTTCGGTTTAGTTGATTCATGAGTTATGTTATGTGTTAAAGTCGACCTCGTTTGGTTTAGTTGATTCATGAGTTAAAGAAGATCCTGACGATAACCTCAACATGAGTAATGTTTCGTGTTAAAGTCGACATCGTTCGGTTTAGTTGATTCACGGGTAATGTTTTGTGTTAAAGTCGACATCGTTCGGTTTAGTTGATTCATGAGTAACGTTTTGTGTTAAAGTCGGCATTGTTCGGTTTAGTTGATTCACGAGTTATGTTTTGTGTTAATTAAAGTTGACATCGTTCGGTGTAGTTGATTTACGAGTAATGTTTTGTGTTAAAGTCGACATCGTTTGGTTTAGTTGATTCATGAGAAATGTTTTGTGTTAAAGTCGGCATCGTTCGGTTTAGTTGATTCATAAGTAATGCCATGTGTTAAAGTCGACCTCGTTTGGTTTAGTTGATTCATGAGTAATGTTTTGTGTTTAGTGCTTTGATGTACGTGTAGTTTTTTCTGTTTCTTAATGTGCTCGTTTCTTCCGTATTATTAAGGTTATTCTAATGTCTTCATAAAGTGGTAACTCCGTTCGCCCTTGAAATGAATATTTGGGTCGAATAAGTCACGTACTTCGTCTTTTGAGTTTTGAAACGTAGTAGGTGGTCGCACTAAGTCGGCGTTGTTTCGTCTAGTTGATTCACGTGTAATGTTTTGTGATACATACTTTGATGTTTTCTGTTTCTTGATGTGCTTGTTTCTTCCGTGTTTTAACATCTTGGAATGTCGGTGTTTTGCTTTAGGTGCTAAAGCAGGATACTTATGGAGTTCCCTTTCTTTCCCGTTATAAAAATATAAGCCCTTATAAAAATATAAGTTTTTAGTGTATATATGTCCGTCCATTAAAATAATATTAAGATAATAATAAATGTAAAAAAAAAAAACACCATTATTAAAAAAAGCGCATCCCCGGTAAGAAATCATTATAGTTTTCATATCATACACAGTCCCAGTAAAAACTGAGTAGTGGGGTTTAATCTAAATATTTAATGAAATAAAATTTTTAACGCATTACATGTCTCCATAGGGAATCCAAGAATATATCTTTCAGCACAATGATATCTTAAAAAAATAATAATGTTATACTAAATCATTGCCTTATGTACAGAAGCCCAGAAGTGTCACGTAAAATTGAAATTATAACATAACAAGGATGCCCGCATGTCAACTACTAGTATGCATATTCAAGATTAAATAGCTTGTACACCTGCGCTTCCATACATGTATAAGTTTTTACTTTATAAATACTATATGCATGGGTATTGTTCTGTTTTCCTCAGATCTGTAGTTTTAAAATCTGAATGAAAAAATACAGAAAAGGCAATAGTTAAATAAGAACCTGGTACACTTAAAAAAAGTAAGTCAGATATAAGAAAGCTTAATGTTATTATTTCATTTGTAAATGTACCAATATTTCAGGTCTTTCATTACCTCTAATGCCTGAATCTAATAATGTCGAAGGGTTCCTTGAAGAAAATTCCAAACCAATTTACATGCACCAGACACGTGTTTCGAATATTAAATTCTCATCAGTGATGCTTTCAGCGGAGCCACCAAAATTAATTTCAGTAGCGCCCTCTTTAATTTGTTGAAGTTAGATGTTTACATTTACATTACAGAGAGTGCGCAGCACCAAATTTCCTGTAGGGTCGATTCAGTAGCATATCCAAATAAAATCTATGTTCAAAATAGCATTGGAGGGATGGTGCTAAGATGTTAAACTCCTTTAATTTCGATGATAACGTCAAAATGCTGAACACTTGGACGAAATTCATTGGAGAGATAGAGCCAAATTCAAAAGACGATATTATTGAACAACCTTTATTTGGAAATAAAAATATCATGTTTAAAGGGCAACCAATATTTTTTTCAATCCTTTGTAAAGAGTGGTATCAAATATATAAAAGATTTATGAAAGAATTATAATACATTTTAAATGTTAGAAACAAAAGATTTCTATGATAAACTATTGCATAAGAGAAATTGGATTTCAGAAATAAGCATTATCAAAACTAGTTTAAATTATCTCAGAAATGTATATAAAGATTTCACATGTAAATCGACATGTGTTAAGTTTGATAAATTAAGTTTCTATAATAAAACGGGAGGCAAATTAAAAAAAAAGTTCAAGACAAGTAAAAGATATCTATTTCAAAGAAAAAGTAGCAAAGTGTGAAAATTATTCGAATGTTCTCTTAGAAAAAGAAATTGCATGGAAAAATGTTTGGATGCTACCTAAAAAATCATTTTAAATACCTAATAAAGTTATGGATCTTCAATGGAAATTTTTACATAACATAATTTATACTGAAAATAAATTGAAAAAATGAACAGGTCAACAGGTAAATGTCACTTTTGTAATTATGAAGATCTTTCACGTATGTTTTTTTTTACTGCGAAAGAGCGAACGTTTTTTTGTTTTTGATTTTTGAAATGTTGAATGTATTGAACCAACTTGTATTAATAGTATAGATTTTGAATTTTCATTGTGTAATATAGTTTTCGGCTTTCAAGCAAATACAAGATTCTCAAATATTTTTGATTTTATACTTTTCTTCGCAAAATGGATATTATGGGTAGAAAGAAATCAAATGAAATATAATAGAAAATATACTACAGTAGAAGTAATGTTTAAAAAGTTGAAAAATATGATAAAGACAAATATTGAATTGATAGAAAGATCACGTTTTGAAAATTATGATTACGTTTTGTCTGTTGTGTCTGTAATTGACACTTATAATATATATATGTACATGTTCTGTATTGCAAAATAAAAAAAAAATGTTTGGAATAAAACATTTTTGAATATCTGAAAAATTTTGGTATAATAATACCCTTTCTATTAACAATAACAATGTACATAACGATGAACTCTGTAAAAAATTTATGTTGGAAACAGAATATTTTTGAATCTCAAAAACAGTTGATGTTATAATAATTATTTTCAGTCATAGCAAATACTGTAATAATGTATAGAGAAAAATAATGTTTTATGATGTACTATGAAAATGTGTTCAATAAAATGGTTTTTGTCCAATTAGACTTGTCATCGATATCATATTCAAAAGGTTATTGGTAAATTGGACTTTTAAATGTATACATGGTTGGATTACTATAAGAGTCAAACCTAAAATAAATACGTAGTTTTCCGGATAAAACACAATAACAGAAAGTTAGTGATCTCCATCAAGACTAGGTTGCAGCACTCACAGCAAAACACAAGACACCATCAACACCTAACACCAAAGACTACACATAAAACCAACAAGTCAAACGGGAAGTCGATGTCGATACCATCCGCCACGTAAATAGCAATCGGCGTGGCTATGTGGAAAAACGTGTGCACAACTATCTAATCCAGTGGTGTCGAAAAATAACAATATATTTATAATAGCCCCCTCAATGTAAGATGAAGACGTCAAGATTAAAATGGACAACAATTTTAAGCACAAGGGCGCATGAAAAAATAAGGTAGTATTCCAACTCTATACCTTCTTGAAGAAAATTTCAAGCCAATTCATTATGTACTAGAAACGTGTTTCGGACATTAAATCCTCATCAAGGATGATTCAAGCCAAACTAATTTTCAGAGGCCACCAAAATACTTTTCAGTAGCGCCCTCTGGTTTTATTTTTTAAGTTTACATTTGTCCATTTACATTACCGAGAGTGCGCGGCTCCAAATTTCCTGAAGGGTTTATTCAGTAGCATATCCAAATTAAATCCATGTCCAAAATAGCATTTGAGGGATGGTGTTAAGATGCTAACCTCCTTTAATTTCGATTATATTTTTGGATGAAATGACAAGTTTCCAGAATAGCAAAATAATATACCGGGGTATATGATGTCAAATTGATTAAGGCCCAAAACAAAGATTCTTTTAGGCGACAGAGCTGGAAAGAAGTAATTAATACACTTAACAAACATCCAGTCACGGAGGAACGAAGTTAACTGCTCCAAAGTGCAAAAGGAAATAAATGTTTACATAGTCCGTCTTGCTTTTCTGTGTAGCACAAGCCTTTTTTGATTCTAATTTAAGAATTCCATTTCATGTTAGTTGAACATGGCATGATACTCACAATAATGGTAATCTCACGTCCTTAGTGGAAATTATGATTCGAACAGACCATTGTCAGCTCACCTGAGCGAAGCTCAAGTGAGCTATTGTAAAAAAAGGGTAAAGGCAGGGTTTATAGTCTCGTTCGAATCCACGGGTATGGACATCCACAATTCCATACCTGGCGATACCTGTACAATCCAGTGCAATCTCAACTCCCTTAGGAGTGTACAAGAAGAGCTGCCGTTTAGGCGTTAATGCTTTTCATTCACATTACAAGCTCGTCTCATGTGCCAGGTACTAAGTTTAATCCTGGGTGGAGAGAGTGCAATTTAGCGTAAAGCAACTTGCCCAAGGTTACAATGGTTTTGCAAAGATCGGCGACGGTGAGATTCGAACCCACGAACTATGGATTCGTAGTCCACCGCGCTAACCACTACAACAGCGCAGTTGTCATAGCGTGGCGTCCGTCGTCCGATCGTCGTAAACTTTTCACATTTTCAACTCCTCCAGAATTACTGAAGGGATTTTGATGAAACTTCGTAGGAATGAAGAACTCAAGGTAACCTAAAAGTGTTGTAGTTGTTCGTCCGGATCCGTCAACAGTAGGCGCCACCACAGCCAACAGTATGTCACGGGGGAAACCCTCCTTTTGTAATCTTCTTCATATTCGAGGCACATGTAGACTAACCGAAGGCATCATATTTTGTTGTCCCCCGCTTTCGCGATAGCGCGGGGACGTTAAAACCGGTTCGTCCGTCCGTCTGTCTGTCAGTTACAAAAACTTTAACCTTTGGCATAATTTTTGAATAGTAAGTAATAGGGCTTTCATATTTCACATGTGCATTTCTTATGGCAAGATCTTTCTGTGGATACCAAGTTTTGACCTTGTGACCTAGCCCTTGGGGTTTGACCTTTTTTAAAACTTAAACCTTGGACATAACTTTTGAATGTTTAACGTCTTCATATTCATTTAATTTAGCATTATTTTAGAGCAGATAAATTAACATCGTGGACCAGACATGCACGTTTCGGGTATCTAACCCTTGTCAGTGATCCTCAATCCAAACAATGAAATATGACCATAATCTGTGAAAATTATGTCCTAAATAAACCGACAGACGTTACAAAATGTCTTGGATATGATGCTACAGGACCCAGGTTTTAGAAATTTGAGAAAAATTTGTATGCAGAAATTTTCAAATGCGTTTGAAGAAACGACCAATCGAAATTGATCGAACTTATGGTTAGTGATAGGGCTTTAATTTTCACATGTGTATTTTCATTGTGACAAGACCTTTCCGTGGAAACTTTTTTTTTACCTAGTGACCTTTAATTGGAGACTGACCAACTTTTAAAAAAACTTTAACCTTTGACTTACTCTTGAATCTTAAACGTTTTCAAATTCAATAGCCTCATTTAAGAACAGATAAATTTACAGCATGGACTAGATATGCACGTTTCGGGTACTTAAGAAAGAGGTGAAAGGAGGGGATCTCCAACAACACCTAGTTGCAGCAGCACCAACAGCAAAACCCCAGCTGTAAAAACACAAATCAGACACGCACAAAAAGAGAAGCAAATGGTACAAGGAACGCCAAATCACAGAGAAACATCAAACACAAATGACTACACATAAACCAACGAGACCAATGGGCCATCGGTGCCGACTTAGGACGGCCATCTGCCAAGTCAGTAGCAGACGGTGTGGTTATCATGGATTACGTGCGCACAACCCTCCCACTTTTTCGATTACCCAGAGCTCTCGAAGATTGAAAAATTGTGTTGTAAAATAACCTCCTCACTGTGAACTCAAGATGAACATACAGACAGACAACATGACGCAGATGCCCAGTAAACACATAGATGGATATGTAAATGAATATAAAAAACAGAAGGCATACGAAATACAGTTCGTGCTCTGTCGGTTGTAGCTAGCTTATGCATGTAACGTTTCGGGTACTTAACCCTCGTCAGTGATCCTCAATCCTCAAACGTGACGACTTCAATTTCAGCATTACAAACTTTCCTTTTCTGAGTAGCAACATCTTATGCTTATGGCGTGTTCATATCTCAGTTGGTACGCTATGCCAGAGCAAGTATCAAATATACGGATTTGTTCCGAGAGCTAGGCGTCTTTCAGATAAGCTTCTCAGTCAGGGATATGTTTGTAACCGACTAACATCGTCACTGAGGAAGTTCTACGGTCGATATGGGGAACTCGTTATACACTATGATGTCCCACTCTCAAGAATGGTGGATGATATTTTGTCATAGACCATTTGAACCATCCAACCTGTCTTCCGAAATGTAAGTAACCGGATGTGACAGTTCTACCGAATTGAAGCGACGGGTGTTGCATGCAAGCAGGAGATGCTTACTCTTCCTGGGCACCTGGTCTCACTCCCATATCGGGAGTTCGCTTCTTTTCATGTGGTGGAGGTTTTTGTTTGTTTGCTTTGGTTCCTGTTTTATCCTGATTTTGTATGCCTTCGGTTTCTGATTTTCTGAATTATCGATTTTGCGCTTTATACAGGGATATGGTCATTATCCATATTTGTCATTAGACAATGTAATATGGCCAAGAAGTGTGAAAGTTGTAATGTCCAAAATGTACCGAAAGGCTACAGGACCCACGTTCTAGAAATTCCAAGAAATTTTGATAACAGAAATTTTCGAATGCGTTGAAGAAACGATCAACCGAAGTTGATCTAACTTGGCTACATTTGCCCTCGGGGACTCCTGGTCCACCAGCAGTGACCCTCGCCAAGTGGTCCGCCAGCAGTGACATTCACCAGCAGTGACATTCGCCGATGTTAAACGTATCCAAATTCACTAGCATCATAAAGGGGTAGGGCCACGAACCCCTTAAATCGGCCGTTTCTTAACATTTAAATTAATGGAATTTTTTTTGAGATTTGATACTTTGTAAAGTTCTTCACTAAATTATGCGTTAAGATTTTGCAAATAATGCATTTATCAGTACCTTTAAGTCCTATGAAAACCCAAAAATCGTCAATTTTCCGTGTAATTGCTGCAAAACATACATGTTTCTTTAAAATTAGTAGTGGCCACATGCATTGAGAAACATGAAAATGAAAGATAATCACTATATCTTCTTGTCATAAAAATTTTGTGTTTCTCAACGCATGTGGCCACATCAAAATTCTCCGCTACAGACATATTTTCAAGCATTTTTGATCATGTTTTGTCAATAACGTCAAAATGACGTCACTTTATGACGTCATAAGTCGTAAAGTATGGTAAGTAGGTAAGTAGGTGGGCGATATGTTCCTTTCATTAAAAGCGGGAAACATTCATGATATCTTACATGATATATCAAGTATTTCTCATCAAGATTAATTTTAAGGAAAATCGCTGGGCCGTTTTAGGGGTTTCGTGGCCCTACCCCTTTGCAGCATGGACCAGAAATACACATTTCGGGTACTTAACCTTCGTCAGTGATCCTCAATCTAAACAAGATGCCCTTGGGGTGGGCACAATGCTCACCTGATATCCATACACACTCTTTACCACACTGAAAATGCATGATGATACATATTGTAGCTGTACTTTACGAGGGCAGATACAGATTTTCGATTTCAAATGAAAGTATCTATAGGTACCATCAGGATGTGAAGCAATCTATGTAAGAAAAGGCAACACTTGCATATTTAGGAAAATAAAATCACTTTTTGTACTTAAAAAAAAATTAAACTGAAGGAAAAAAACATAGGTAATCACAGATTACGAAGCTCACCTCGTGACAGCAAAATTCAATTCAAACATATTTCTTAGTACATGTATATTGGCTTTTAAAGGCAAAACCACTCAAGCAGAAAAAGTAGGTCGAGGTCATTTTATGAAAGTTTGATCAAAGATACATCTAATATGCAAGTTTGGAACATCTAGCAGTTATACTTTGCTCAATATTGGCTTTATAGAGCAAAATCACTCAAGCGGAAAAAGTAGGTCAAGGTCATTTTATGAAAGATTGATCAAAGATATATCCAATATGCAAGTTTGGTACATGTATCACTTATACTATGCTCGATATTGGCTTTTAAAGGCAAAATCACTCAAGCGGAAAAAGTAGGTCGAGGTCATTCTATGAAAGTTTGATCAAAGATACATCTAATATGCAAGTTTGGAACATCTAGCACTTATACTTTGCTCAATATTGGCTTTTAAAGGCAAAATCACTCAAGCAGAAAAAGTAGGTCAAGGTCATTTTATGAAAGATTGATCAAAGATATATCCAATATGCAAGTTTGGTACATGTATCACTTATACTTTGCTCAATAATGGCTTTTAAAGGCAAAATCACTCAAGCGGAAAAAGTAGGTCAAGGTCATTTTATGAAAGTTTGATCAAAGATACATCTAATATGCAAGTTTGGAACATCTAGCACTTATACTTTGCTCAATATTGGCTTTTAAAGGCAAAATCACTCAAGCTGAAAAAGTAGGTCAAGGTCATTTTATGAAAGTTTGATCAAAGATACATCCAATATGCAAGTTTGGTACATGTAGCACTTATACTTTGCTCAATATTGGCTTTTAAAAGTGAAATCACTCAAGTGGAAAAAGTAGGTCAGATGCTGCATCCGATGCATGGGTCCATCTCGGCATTCAAAGATGAATCACTTGTGCAAATTTGGTTACTGTAGCATTAGTACTTTGTCAGATACTGAGCTACCCCAAACTTCTTATCCAAATCACTCAAGCGGAAAATGTAGGTCAGATGCTGCATCCGATGCATGGGTTCACCTCAGCATCCAAAGATGAATCACTTGTGCAAGTTTGGTTACTGTAGCATCAGTACTTTGTCAGATATTGAGCTACCCCAAGCTTCTTAACCAAGTCACTCAAGCGGAAAATGTAGGTCAGATGCTGCATCCGATGCATGGGTTCACCTCAGCATCCAAAGATGAATCACTTGTGCAAGTTTGGTTACTGTAGCATCAGTACTTTGTCAGATACTGAGCTACCCCAAACTTCTTAACCAAGTCACTCAAGCGGAAAATGTGGGTCAGATGCTGCATACGATGCATGGGTTCACCTCAGCATCCAAAGATGAATCACTTGTGCCAGTTTGGTTACTGTAGCATTAGTACTTTGTCAGATACTGAGCTACCCCAAACTTCTTAACCAAGTCACTCAAAAAGAAAATGTAGGTCAGATGCTGCATCCGATGCATGGGTTCACCTCAGCATCCAAAGATGAATCACTTGTGCAAGTTTGGTTACTGTAGCATTAGTACTTTGTCAGATACTGAGCTACCCCAAACTTCTTAACCGGACGCGGACACGGACGCGGACGCATGGGGTTATAGCATAAGCTCACTCAACTTCGTCGAGGTGAGCTAAAAAACCAGTTAAAAACCATTTAGAATCTTAAATTTGTCAAATATGTAGTAAAGAAGTGCACAAAATCATACGATAATTGCAGACTGACAGACAGACATTACAACAACTATATGCACCCCCTTCCTCTGAATTTTTTTTAGCAGGGAGGAAATGAAAAAAACTTCCTTCCGATCTTTCTTGTTTTATTTCAAGCTCAACGTACAGATGTACAGAGCCTATTTCAATAGAAGATGTTGAGCATACACACACACTTCCTTAATGATCAAATCAGTTAAACAAGTTAAAAATGGCTGACTACAACATGTACAGAATAAAACATGGAGATGAACACAGTGTAAACATGTCAAAAATATAACATCAACATTAACAGGTGTAAAAACGAAGAATTTCACCAATCTCACATGTAAAGGCGCTGTGATATTGTTCACATTTCCACTCCGATATCCACTTGCGCAGGGTTATTAGTATTTTTAAAATTAATTTGTTTTTACAAGGTATGGTATTAAAGAAAGAAGACTAAAACTCCAGACAACATTATTCTCGATATTCATTACTCACTGCTTTTTGTACAAACTTAGATGTTTCTGAACTTAAATTCCTTGTGAAATCAATTTTTCATAATCATATACAAAAGCAGTATGGAAATTTAACAATTATCAATGAATTAAGATAATAGAATAATATATGGAGCAGATTATGAAAATTATTACACTATAACATGAGTAATTAAGTGAATGGTCTATGATGATAATTTTTATCTCAGCTCATATTACGGAACCGTTTTTCCTACAATTTAGCTGACAACAGAGGGGAAAGTGAAGAGCAACAAAGCAGGCTCTGTATAGGAGTCGGAAAATATACATTATCATAGCTACATATACTTAGCTGCATAATGATCTTTCATGCCATTTCAATTATACATGTACTTAAAATAAAAAATAGCAATCCAAGGAATGCTTGTGTCGCCTGCGAAGCTGTTTGATTATCATTCTAGAAAGACGATCAAAATTATTGGTATCAGTAGAAAAGTCTTGTCAAATGAAATTCATTTGAAATATCAGACCTCTTGATTACAAATTAAAAGATATGGTCATTCTCAAATTTTCAGAAAAGAGTGTCAATCATCTAGGTCAAGGTCGCTACGTAAAAATTGGTAACAAAAAAAAAGACTAATCATAAGAAATATTAAAGACCTATCACCAACCAATTAAAAAATATTCTTAGAAAAGAAGGTCAAATAGCTAGGTCAAGGTCAAAAGGTTAAAAAAAAATTGGTATGTGTAGAAAGGACTTGCCACAAGGAATACACATGTGAAATACCAAAGCCCTATCACTTACCAATCAAAAGATAAATACAATCTTAAATTTGTGAAAAGTAGGTTAAATATGTAGGTCAAGGTCAATAGGTAAAAATTCATGGTTTGTGTAGAAAGGCGTTGTTACAAGGAATACACATGTGAAATATCAAAGCCATATCACTTACCAATCAAAAGATATAGCGATTCTTATCTTTTCTCCAAATGTGGGTCAAATATCTAGGTCAAGGTCACAAGGTCAAAAATTATGGTATGTGTAGAAAGGCCTTGCCAAAAGGAATACACATGTGAAATACCAAAGCCCTATCACTTACCAATCAAAAGATATATACAATCTTAAATTTTTGAAAAGTAGGTCTAATATGTAGGTCAAGGTCAATAGGTAAAAAATTATGATTTGTGTAGAAAGGCGTTGTTACGAGGAATACACATGTGAAATATCAAAGCCATATCACTTACAAATCAAAAGATATAACGAATCTTATCTTTTTTCCAAATGTGGGTCAAATATCTAGGTCAAGGTCACAAGGTCAAAAATTATGGTATGTGTAGAAAGGCCTTGCCACAAGGAATACACGTGTGAAATATCAAATCCTAGCACTTACCAATCAAAAGATATATCCATTCTTAATTTTTTTTAAAAGTAGGTCAAATATGTAGGTCAAGGTCAATAGGTCAAAAATTATTGTATGTGTAGAAAGACGTTGTTACAAGGAATACACATGTGAAACATCAAAGCTTTATCACTTACCAATCAAAAGATATAGCGATTCTTATCTTTTTTCCAAAAGTAGGTCAAATGTCTAGGTCAAGGTCACAAGGTCAAAAATTATGGTATGTGCCGAAAGGTCTTGCCACAAGGAATACATGTGTGAAATATCATGCCACAAGGAATACATGTGTGAAATATCAAAGTCCTAACATTTACCAATCAAAAGATATATTCATTCTTAATTTTTTTTGAAAAGTAGGTCAAATATGTAGGTCAAGGTCACTAGGTCAAAAATTATGGTATGTGTAGGAAGGTCTTGTCACAAGGAATACACATGTGAAATATCAAAGCCTTATCACTTACCAATCAAAAGTTATGGGCTGTGACACCCAAAGTGTGACAGACAGACGGACGGACTGACAGACGGACGGACAGACGGACAAAGTGATCCCTAAGTGTCGCTATGCTTCGCAGGCGACACAAAAACAAGAATGCCCCCATCAGCATCTTTGTCAGTAAAAATTGTATAATGGTCAAACTCAAATACACAAGTTAACAGTGGCTTCTGTGTAAAACTGATATTTTCGTTGACAACTGCTATATTTATATCCATGTATACAATATCTTTTGAAAACAACAAAGTAATTCTCTCTGAAAAAGATACTTTAAAAACATCATGCTTAAATATTTCAGTGTTCAAGCCATTTGCTATACATAGAAAAGGGCAGATTTGATTTTTTTAATTAAAAAAACGTCTCAAAATAATTATATGCTTCAAAGAGGCGAGCAAAGTTTAAGTTCCCTAAAGTAATAAAGCATCATTCAAATACATCATTTGTACACATACAAGCTCTTCTTTTTTCCTATATGATAATTCCACATATTCTTTTTCATGCAGAGAAGGTAAAGGTTTGACATTCATTGTCTAAGGTATATCACAGTGACCTTGACCTAGTGACCTAAAATTCTATCATCATGACATCCATCTTGCCACTATATAATTAAAAAACCAGAGGTCAAGGGTAATTTGCTATGGAAGTATTCTTTATCTAATCTTTTAGTTGACCAATAGACAAAGGTGCAAAGCTAAAACCAACATATCTTGAAAAGGAATGGGGGGGGGGGGGGGGGGGGTGTTGAAATCAAAATCCCCATTCACTATTATCATAATCATACTCATAGGATGTAAAATTAAATTTCATTTGCAAAAGATGAATTTCCTTAAGATTTATGTACTAAAACTAAAATCCCTTTGAGCAGGAAGTCATAAAATCTAAGTACATATATGATGATTTCATACATATCCACTGACAAAAAGTTTGGCTGTAAAGCATTCTTTTACAACTCTGTAACATTATCAAGATTCTTGCACTAAAAATGATGGACTTTGAAAAAGCACGTCCATTCAGATTTCATATGGACAAGTGTAATAAATAATCAATGGATACCACACACATATATTCTACAGTATTAGAATGTCAACAGTGGAATAACGCAATCATGCCCATGATGGAAATTCTATGTGCGTATTTGTGAAATTCACAAAAGTCTTCTGCAGAGCATTCCCTTCAATTCACTCACTGTATTCACATGATTTGTTACTTTGTAATACATCAACATCAGCTTACTAACATGAGCACACTATTGAACACCAGAGAGATCATTGTCATTCTATTTCCCCTTCCTCTAGATCTTGGGATTTTTCTTCGCTAGCTGCCGTTTCCTCTACCTTTGGTGGAGCCTCAGGGACCACTTCTGGGACTTTTTCTGGAACTATTTCATTACTATTAGCTACATGTAAATTTTCCTTATTCTCTGTCTCTTCATTCACTTGATTGTTTTCTATGACATTCTCTACTGGTCTCTCAGGTGCTATATCAGTCTCATTTCTATTTTCCTGTACATTTGCACTAACATTCTCTGGTTCTTTTTCCGTTACATTATCTGACCCTATATTAACACTTTCAGCAAGAGGAGGATTTTCCTCTGTACCCTCAGCTCCAGGTACTGGTATAGTAACACTCTTCATCATTTCTTCCAGATTACCCCAGATTGAGCTCGGTTTTTCCTCGTCCTCATTTCTATTATTATCCCAGCGACCCCCTCTATCTCTCTGATTCCTGTCTCTGAAGCCTTCATCCCTGCCTCTCCCACCTCTTCCTCCGCGCCTGTCATCACGGCGATCTCCCCTGTCTCTATCCCCTCTTCCTCCACCTCTATCCTCCCTACTTCCTCGCCCACCTCTATCCCTATCTCTGTCTCTATCTCCCCGTCCTCCGCGATCCCGGTCCCTATCTCCCCTATCCCCTCTATCTCTCCAGTCGTCTCTATCGCGATCTCGATCACGTCCACCACGACCATAATCTCTGTCACCTCTATCTCTATCTCTGCCTCCACCTCTGTCTCTGCGGTCGTAATCACGATCTCTGTCGCTGTCTCTCCTCCCACCACCTCCTCGTCCACCAAAATCTCTACCTCCACCACCTCTACCTCCACGACCTCCCCTCCCACCTCTACCTCCACCTCCTCCCCAACCATCATTGAATTCTTCCTCTCTTTCTTCCTCGAAAGTCTCCTTCTCAACATTATCTTCATCCATCTCCATGTCGTTGTTGTCATTATTTTCCTCTTCCATAGGAGGAGGAGGTTCATCAAACCCTCCAGGAGGTCCATTAAATCCAGGCCTCATGAACTGACCAGGGAACCTTGGGAAGGGAGGCCTATTTCCTCTTGGCCCTCCAAATCTGTTAGGTCCACCAAAACGGTTGGGTACTTCAAATCTATTATGCATATCCATTGGCCCTCTTGGTCCCATATTTGGGGCGCCTCTCATTCCGAAGCCCATAAAAGGTCTGGGCCCCCTCATTCCTCCCCTCATCATCATAGGGCCATCTCCCATCATATCCTGATTTGGTCTATTAAATCCATGACCACCAAATCTATTATCCCTCTCTTCACCTCTATTCTCAAAACCACCGTCTTCTTTTATATCTGACCAATCAGAAGGCCCATCCATGAAATCGGCATCTGAGCTATCCTGAGACTGTGATGTATGATCTATTGGTGGCCTTGGTATATTGGCCATTGGAGGTTTCTGTTGACTTGGATCAAATCCCATCGGCCTTACAGCGTTAGGAGGTGGCATGTTGAACCTCGGCATGGCCTGAGGTGGGAAGCCAGGACGTTGTACGGCCATCATTGGCTGTCCACCCACACCTAGACCTTGGGACGTCAGGTTTGGTATCTGTAAGTTTCCAACAGTGCTTACAGCAACAGGAGGTCTGACCTACAAACAGTAAAATAAAATTGTCATCACGATAAAATCGAGTTCATATCTATTTTATTGATTTGGCATCATACAAAGGGAGACTCCTGGATGAAGCAGTTCAATGAACATAGTCACCTGAATCAGTCAGATTATATCATACTAAAACATGTAAAAAGCGGAAGTAAATCAGTATGAATTGTATCATGAGAGGCATGAAAAATCTTTGTAACATGAAATTGATCTCCTGTACATGTATATGAACATTGCATCTACCTGTAAGCCTGCTGGGGCCATAGAACCTGGCAGTGGTATGAGCCCGGGTGCTTGGTTGCCCATCTGTGCTAGCCCGGGAGTGACTGCCAGCTGGGTGGAGGGCATGGCAGGGGGAGCGCCAGGGGGCATGCCAGGTAGTACCATCTGAGGCATCATACCCATCCTGGGGGGCATCATTCCCTGGGGTACCATACCTAATACAAAAACAACTCTGTTTACATTCATTTTCCTCTAACATAACTATTCTCTTTGGTACAAAGGGGTAGGGCCACGAAGCCCAATATTGGCCCTAATTTTGAACATTGTACTTCATAGAATTTTTAACTGTGATTTGACACTTTGAAATGTTCTCTACTGAATAACAAACCTATCTTTTGTAAACATTGCGTTTATCAATAGCTTTTAGCCCTTTGAAAACACCAAAAAAGGTCATATTCAGCGAAATTAATGCAAAAAGTACATATTTCTATTAAATTAGTAATGGCTGCATGCATTAACTAATATGTGAAAGATTATCATTATATCATTTTGCCATAAAAGATATATCTCAGTTAATGCATGCGGCCACTTTAAATTCTTCCACAAAAGACAGAATTTCCAGCAGTTTTTGCCATATTTTATCAATAACGTCAAAATGACGTCACTTCATTACGTCATTATAGTGAAATGATGCTTTGTTTTGGTGATATTTTTCTTTTCATTAAAAGCGGTAAACGTTTGTGTATTTTCATGAGAGATATAAAGTATTTCTCATGAAATTTATTTCTAGAGAAAAATGGAGGGCCGATTTAGGGGTTTCGTGGCCCTACCCCTTTTTACGTGCTTAAAAACAATCTACAATTTTGCCTCAAGGGCAAAGAGCTTAGAAAAACTACATTTTAGGTGCATACTTTCCAGAAATTAAGAAAATCGTCAAACTCTACCTGGCATTTGTTGAGGGAATCCAGGTGGTTGCTGTGCTCCAGGAGGCAAAGCAACCTGAGGTTGCAGTGCAGCTGCCTGGACATTAGGCTGAGGTTGCAAAGGTTGTGGTTGCTGTACAGGTGGCTGGGGCTCATCCACAGCATCAGGCTTCTCTCTGCCGACAGTGATTCCTAAGGGAAATGAAAATTAGCATCAAATATTTTCTTATCAAATATTTATAAGCAAAGAATCTCAAAAGTTTTTCTTTTTTTAAAAAAAATTCAAAATATATCTAAATGTTATTATTCTAAATTTACATAAGCCAATTCATTTGTATAGAATTCACACTGTGCCGTGATTTGAACCATGACGTCATAGTAAACTTGGCTTGATTTGAATTATGACGGTACGTAGTAACAGAGCCTTAGCAACAGAGTTTTAAATGAATTTAAACGTCATTTAAGCATGAAAAAGTGGAATGAAAATATATATAATAACTGTCTTCTGGAATGTGATTATACTGTGATAACCTATAATGGATCCAGGAATTATGTTTCTCGTAATTCCTGGTTCCATTGTAGGTTATCACAGTATAATCACATTCCAGAGGACAGTTATTCTATAAATAAACCCATAGCTCCTTCAGCTTTTAAGTAAAACACCACGGTTAATTGCTATTATAGTCATATAATCACCTTTAAGACGTTCTGGCAGTGTATCCTCATCCAGTATTCCACCGTTTATGAGAGGAGTGATGTCATCAGGTACCCTCGTCCATGGGATATAGGTGGCACCAACATCAACATCCCATCTATCTCTGAATTCCGACTCCTTAACACCAATTCCTGGAGCCCAGGCCACCTAATATAATCAAAAGCAGAAATGCTCACATATATACACATGTAAATATCAAATGCAGACAGCTCCGTCTTAAATTGTATACTGTAAAAGTGGAAATTTTTTTTTGGGGGGGGAGGGGGTGCATTTCGCATATTTCTCGAATCAATAGACTTCGTGAAAATTCCCCCCACCAGATAATTACTCTGCTACATTCTTACATAGGAAGAGACATTTATATAGCGAATATTTTCCTACAAGCGAAACTTCTTGGATGTTATAATTGCGAAAATTTTATTTCTCCCAGAGAAAATAACCATGTTTACAGTACTTTATGATATCTAATGAGAAAAACTCCTTTTAAAATAGCTATGCTTCGCTTTCGACAGTCTTACAAAATCTGAAATCAGCTTTTTAAACACCCCTCTTTTCCTCTAAAGTTAGGTGTCAATAATGAATAGTTGATCCTCTATAACCTTACCCTGAGTTCAGAGCCGTTAAGAACCATTCCTTTCATCCTGTCTACGGCCTTAGCTGCTTCCTTTCTCCTGGTCATACAGACGAACGCACAGCCTCGCGGAGGAATCATCTAACAAGACAAACATTACATAAATACAGAAAAATGCACTGCCTCGCGGGGGAATCATCTAATAGGACAAACATTGAACAATTTGACCTATCAGTATTATTAAAGAAATGACTTTTATAATTACGTTTGTGCACGGGTAAAATTTGCTGTTGATACATCGATAGGAATTTAACTTAGTCATTTCTTACAATTACATGGCATGTACGACAATGATTCAATCAAAGAACACCATGGTTTTTGATTTCTATATTTTCAACTTAAACACTGAACAGTAGTCCTCATCAAGGTAACATATTTACAAACAGGAATCAAAGGACTGAAGGTCCTGAACGATACTTCTATTCAAAATTTATAGTCAGCACTGATGAATGTTGAATAATTTTATTGTTTATGTAATGATGAATTGATGATGATTTTTTTATACATAGGATGCATATGCATGTGAAGCTAATAATTTTCATTTCTATGAGCTCATTGTGTTCTATAAACAGCATAATTTATAAACTGTTTATATTTACTATAAGTGGTATACTTTAAATTACATTTTATTCTGACGACTTAAACCCGGAGCAGTGTCTTAAAATTAACCCATTAGGAAACTAGAAAGACGTTAATACCATGCATGAATGTTTAAAATAGAAACTAGAAAGACGTTAAGACCATGCATGCATGTTTAAAATTACTTACAATCTACAATATATATGATAAAAGAGCGGTTACATGTAGTTCCAGCGTAACTTTAATTTTATTATCACTTGTAATTTCCAAAAATTCTCATTTTGATTACCAGAATTTCCTATTTCTTTCAACAAGATCATGCTTCGTTTCTACTTTCGTTTCTCTTCGGTATATACATCATGTACATAGGGAAGACAACTCTTACATTGTATAAGTTAATAGAAGTACTATATTACTACGCCACAGGCGAGCAGTGAAAGCAAGAAATGAATAGTTGATTTTTTAGTGATGCATTTACTTTATATGCAATTGAAACTTTTTTTCAAGAAGGAGGATAATCTTGATCTTGCGTGTCAGACAGCAAATTCCTAAATTAGAAAAAGCACTATATTTTGAGTCGTATAGATTTGTTGCAAATCGGGAATGTCTCAACTGTTATGATAACATAAGGAGACTTCCTGAAAGGAAGTATCCTAAAAATCATGTGTATTTCCACTGAATTCTATGCTATACCTATAGGTTCGAAAAATTAACGGCTCAATTGAAGCAGAACTTTACGTCTGACATCATGAAAGAGGCACATTGTCTTTCAACAAAAGATAAATTTGCCTCAACTTGTAAATGTAGATGTAAATTATTAAATCATATTTAAGTATCAAAATACTGATATCAATGCACAATTACCAGGCAGATGTATATGCCCAATAGGAAATATGAGAATATAGATTTTAAATACGGTTTTTTCACTTACATTAATAGATTCCACACTGCCATATTTCTCTAGCTCTGACTTCAGTTCATCCTCTGATGTTGTCTTGGCAACCTTACCAATAAACATGGTAGTGGAACAAACTGTGATAAAATAAAGTACAAGTTCCATATCAAAATATAGGTTACTACAAGTGGATAGGTCCTTCCTCACTATAGTACAACAGGTATATAAAAGGCTACATGTCAGCTTGTTAGTTATTGCCTGTAATTATGGGAATTTTTTTCATTTCTTTTTTATTCAACCTTGTTGAAGTGAGCTTAACATTAAATAACAATGAACACTCTATATCCACGATATATCTATAATATATCTATATCTTTTAAACATTAAAGTTGGTAAAAGCCAGGACTGTACACCATTATCAGATATTTTTCCCTACATAATGTGCATAATAATCGTGTTATTCCAATTTATTTCTACAAACATGTAACTTCAATGTAAATATCTTACTTGATAGGCATTCTTCTCTTATAGGTGGTAGCCCCTTCTTCTTTCTTTCCCTCTCTCTTTCTCTTTGCTTATCTCTTTCTCTCTCCCTTGATCTGCAATGAAAACAAATTTTGACCATTAATCGTCCTTTGAAATTGAAAAATTTAATCAGGTATATTAATGTTTCTTAAATAGGCATGAACAATGAAAATATGTGTAAGCACAGTTCTTTCGATGTATAAGAAATAACCTTGACCTCCTATGCCTGTCCCTTGACCTTGATCTTCGCCGTCTGTCACGTGATCTTGACCTGGATCTCCTCCTCTTCTTTGGAGTCCTGTAACAAAATGAAAATTGATATCAGAAAATATAATGAACTTCAGTTTTTTAAAGAATCTTTTTAATACATGCATATACAACATGTATGCTAGTAAATACCTAAAATTTGTACGCACAGAAATATTATATAAAGAAATGGGCAAACAAATGAAGATATCTTTAAAAGTACATTTATTAATAGAGATAATTTTCTGTATCTCAGAATACCTTGATCGAGATCTATCCCTATGTTTGGAGCTCCTATGTCTACGTTCCGAGCCTCGCTCCCTATCTCGATCATCCCGGTCTCGAGACCTCTCATCCTCATCTACTGGCATTCCACGAGGTCTCTCATCAATATCCTGATTGGCAAACATCTGTGGATCGTTCATCATTGGTGGCTGAGGAAAGCCCTGCTGTAGGGGCATAGGAGGGTGGGGCTCAGGGGGCATCATATGGGGCATTGGTGGGGGCATCCCAGGCATACCCTAAAATATTAAGTGTTCATTAACATTTATGTCCTTGTCTTGAAGAAAATTTTAAATATGTTCATAGACCATTTTCATATAACTGCATTATAGACATGCAAACACCCGACATCGCAACTTTTTTATGTTCTGTGATGTCCGGTCTTGACCTTTATGAAATGCAAGTCTACTATTGTAATACAAAAATTGTCCATTTAGATGTCAAGCTTTACTAACAGGTTCAAATTTTTAGTGACAAAAAATTTACAGACTTTTGATCTGCAGAAAACAAATATTTGTATGAAGCATCAATTACTACAAATACTTCAAATTCCTCCTCAATGCCATTTTACAAATATGAGAAGATTGAGCAAAATACGAATCATTCCACTGTTTACATGAAACCATTTATCTTACATGAGCAATCTGTTGGTCGAACTCTGCTTGCTGTTGTTGTAAGACTTTTTGCCGTGTCATCTGCTCATTCGTCTTTTGAATAGTCTGCTGTAGCTGCTGCATAAGGGACGGGTCACTTAACAGATTCTGGACTCTGATTAATGAATCAGTGGAGTTATTACATTGTCAAAATTTTTTCCAGAATTGAAAATTACATTCAGCTTACAAATGGAGATCTCTCTGACTTCTCCTCCATTTAAAAAATGTTAAAATTATCTCCGCAATCTTCGGCAGCGTCTCGAGAGTCTCCATGGCTTAGATGATGGTTGGGATGTTGACCTTTGATGGTGGAAACTGATTTTAATATTGTATTATGGTAAATTCTGGTAAAGATATGCCGTGATTCTCACTATACAATATACTTAATACATGTATTTATTTGTACAACGGATACCTTAACTTATGAAGTCTTTTCAAAGTACAGAGTTACTTCCCTTTTTTGATGTTATCCAAGGTAAACTTATTGTGATGTAATCATATTCTACAGAAACCAGTGTAAAGTGTGTTGGAAGCATGTGTAAAATACATTTCTATAGGAATTTCATTACGTCATCATGCATTTACATCAGATTTTATTTTTTACATTTATAGGAAGGGAATTAATAAAAGAATCATACTTGTTTCCCTATCCTTGCTATTTATAAACAAAGAAATCATTATATTTCGTGGGGCTCAATTTTTCGTGGTTTTCGTGGATAGCCTCATCCACGAATTTACATCCTCAATGAATAATTGTTCGCTAGAATTATTATTCTTTGAACGGGTCACATCCACGAAATTAAGTCCCCACAAAAATAATGAATCTCAAAAATCCACAAAAACTGGGCCCCAAGAAAATAAATGATTTCATAGTACAATGTATTTGCAATTGTTACCACATAAATATTTACATTTGTATATGTAAGTGAAAATGAAATAAATACAGTTTAAACTATTTACATCAGACACCATACCAGAATGGGAAGTTGCTCTGTTCAGCAAATAACACTGAATAATTCTTTATTAAAAGAAAAAGAAATTTATCCGCTCATGAGATATTTTTGCATTAAACACACATACCCTTGCTGTGAAGGAGGCCCTCCACTGTCTTCATCGTCACTCTCCCCATAGTCGAAGTCTAGTAACTTCTGTAACGACAATGTATTTATACTTGTATATAAATAGCATGTAGACGACAAAGTAAAGAGGGTATAGAGGAGATATTTTCATCCAGCATGTAGACAAATGGAAAGATGGAAAGGTGACCTTACACTAAACTGCCTACTCAGGACATAACACTAAATTCTTTAATCACTCAGGACTTTACAGTAAATTCTATCTTTTTCCAATATTCCACACTAAATTCTATGATTTCTTTTTTATTTTTTTATCCAAAATCTTATGACTTTTGAAGATCTTACTAATATCAATTCTATAAATGTTAAATGCCTTACACTAAATTTTCATCAAAGTATAAAGTACAAGAAACTCCGAGGAGTTGAAAACAACCACACTGACCTTATTAAATCCAGTTTCCTGTGGTTTATCGCCAGTCTTCAGTAACTGGTTGGTCAGTGTCTGTAGGTGTGACAACAAGTTGCTGTCTATGACAGGTGCCCCCTGACTAGGTTGCTGCATCAGCTGAGTCTGGGTTATTAACTGTTGCTGCAGCAACTGAAGTTGCTGGAGTTGTTGTTGTTGGGCACTTAGACTTGTGGAACCCTGGAATGATAGAGAAAGGTATTTTAAAAGTAATGAAGGATCAGGGTTCTCGTTATAGACATGGAGCTAAATCACTGCTGTGTAGGAAAACATTAAAATTGCGTAAGTCTTAAATTTTCACCTACTACTTCTTTCAGAATGGCCCCCACCTTCAAAACATACTGAGAACCTGCATCATTTTTCCACCATGAAATAATTTTTTCTTTAAATTTTAATTTCAAGATGTTTAATTCATAGCCAGACTATGGACATCACGAACTTAAGTGATATTTTCTTTTATTATGACATTACAAATAAGAAAAGCCTATTATAAATCATGACAAAACAATTCAAAAGTTTATGAGATGTCTGTACTCTAGTGTGTAAAATCAAGAGTTTGATTGCTTGGAATGTCTGCAAGAGAGGACTTGAAAATGGACTTTTCCTTTGATATAAAAGCCAACTTTTTACCGTTACCTGCTGGGTCTGCTGTAGTAACTGTGTGACCGTGTTAAGCATCTCGCTTTGTGCCGCCTGACTCTGTGTATCACCTCCCATAAAGTCAGCTTGGCCCTGGGCACTCGGGTCAACTTGGCCCTGCGGGGCAGAACTGACCGGCTTGCCACTAGCGGCCTGGATATTGTCCACAGCATGCTGAACTGTAACATTCATACCACAAAATTATCTCAAGTATCTTGACAGTTTTAATGTATCAAATTAACTCTAAATTTTCACCGACCATTTACAAATTTGCTATGGATGAGGAGAAATGTCAGGGGTAGAAACTTGTAGCATTTGTATTATGGACATTGCATTGTGTTATTGACATTGTGCCTATCTGTGTGATTGACATTGTACCAATTTGTCCCAATCTGTGTTATTGACATCATGTCTATCTGTGTAATTGACATTGTGCCTATCTGTGGGATTGACACTGTACCAATTTGTACTAATCTGTGTTATAAACAAAATACCAATTTGTGTTATTGACAATGTGCATATCTGTGTAATTGACACTGTACCAATTTGTGTTATTGACAATGTGACATTGACGTGTAAGCAATCACGCATTTACACTCGTCCAGGGTGCATCATAATTGAGTCAGGACATAACAAGTCCGGATGAAAGAATAAATTTTGAGTCTTTGGAGTTCTCCCCTTTTTATCTCCAAATAGTTCATCCTTTAAGTAAATGCTTTTACACCTTTTTGATCAAAACGTCAGTAAAAGCGTAACATCTTAGCCGCTACCTGCCTTGACGTAAACAAACAATATGGGGTTTAAATATCAAAACATGGTGACTTGAGTATTTTCAACAGAGAGTAGATATAATTTTGATTGGGAAGTTACAGAGTTAAGTATGGTTGCTGTATGTTTTTCAAAGAGGACTTTCTATTCTGTTACCGGTAGTAGCGGAAAACAATCATCAGATCATTCAATGAAAAATGGATATGAAACAAAATGATGGTCAATATCTACATTGAATGGATTATTTGTAACTTTTTCATGTGGGCCCTAAGATTTGTATGTGGGCCTCTAAATTTAATTTGGTAGATCACATGGCCCCAAAGAAATTTCACGAATATGCAGCTCTGTTCACATTAATCCTAATCATATTATTAACATTGTGCTTTTTCTTGTTAATGGCTTTCTGCCTATTTACATGTATATTATCGACTTTATACCTTGACATTGTATCTTTTTGAATGTAATTCCCTGAGATAGTACTATTGAAAGGAACGTGCTGCAATTCGTGTATTAACACTTGTGACGTCACAATGCATAAGATCTAAAGAAACATGCCGCGACGGCTGTTCTAGCCTGCAAACTGACCCCTCGGTGAGATGAATTTTGACGTCACTCTTTTACCTAGAAAAGGCAATTTCAGAAAACAAGAATGAAATAGACAAGTATGGTGCATATATATAGAATAAATGTCATAATTTGTGTTTTGTTACGGGTATACAACACACAGCAAGTGCATTTATCGTACATGTAATGCGCGTTATTTCATGCGATAAATGCACTTGCTGTGTGTTGTATACCCGTAACAAAACACAAATTAAGACACTTATTCTCTATTTGACCTTGAACCTACTTGTGTAACAGACATTGTGCTTATTTGTTATTTGACTTTGTGCCTATTTGTGTTATTGACATTATACCTGTTTGTGTGTTAATAACATTGTATCTATATGTGCCATGGGAACTGTATCTATTTGTGTCATGGACATTTCATTTATTTATGTTGACACTGTAACTATAAATTTGTGTTATTGACATTGTGCCACATTGTGTCTATTTGTGTTATTGATTTTGTATCTTTTTATGTCATGGAAACTGTACCTATTAGTGTTATGGACATTGTACCTATTTGTATTTTGACATTGTGACTATTCATTTTTTTTTTTACAATATACCTACTTGTGTTATTCACATTAATCCTTATCATATTATTGACATTGTACTGTACCTATTTTTGTTATTTGCTTTTTGCTTATCTACATGTATATTTTTTACTTTGAACCTATAAATATTCTATTGGCATTGTACCTATTTCCTGTTAATGACATTGTGCTTATTTGTGTTACTGACATTATACATGTACCTATTTGTATTTTTGATAATTTGCCTCTTTGTGTTAAGGACATTACGCCTAATGTGTTACATGTACTGAAATTGAGCTTAATCATTTACACTGTTACATTGGTAATTTTGACATAGTGCCTCTTTGTATTTAGGACATGATGCCTTATTGTGTTATTGATATTGTTTTATTTTTATTACTTGATTTTGTGCTTGTGTTTTGACTTTGTTCTAATTTGTGTTACCGGTATTGATATTATACCTATTTTATGTAACTGACATTGTACCTATTTGTGTAACTGACATTGTGCTTATTTGCAATTTGACTTTGTGCATATTTTTGTGTTATTGACATTGTACCTGTTTGTGTGATAACATTGTACCTATTTGTGTCGTGGAAATTGTGCATATTTGTGTCAAGGACATTTCATCTATTTACTCTGACATTGTGCCTATTTCAGTTATTAACATTGTGTCATTTGTGTTATCCAAATTGTGCCTATTTGTGAAACTTACATTGTACCTATATGTATTGTTGACATTGTACCTACATGTACATGTGTATTTGTGTGTTAACATTGGACCTACATGTATTTATGTCATGGACATTTTACCTCTTTACATTATTGAAATTGTACCTATTTAGGTTAAGGACATTGGACCTGTATATCTTATTAACATTGTGCCATATTTGTGTTTGGACATTTGACCTATTGTTATAAGCATTGTATTGACATTGTACCTATTTGTTATGGCCATTGTACATACATGTATTTTTGATTTGGGAATTAAACTTTTTCTGTCATAGATATTGTATAATGCGAACATCAAACAAAAATAGGAAGAATGTCCAATACAGAAATATTATACAATATCTATGACAGAAAAAGTTTAATTCCCAAAACACAAATATGTATTAGACTTGTATTTAATATAAACATTGTATCCTTTTATGTATTATGCACATTTATCATATCAATATAACGGTATTTGCACTTATGTTATGGTTAATGCATCTGTGTTATGGGCAATTGTCTAACCTGTATCAACAATGGAGCTATGTGCTTCAGGAAATGACATGTATTTTGGACATTATGCCACGACGGTGTTATAGACATTGACTTACTTGTCTATCTTTTTTGTCACTGTGTCATGTATATGTTACAGGGAATAAGTGTAATCAGGGATTTCATGTAATTCCTGAAATTTAGGGATTTTGTGTAATCCCTGTTTAGATTAGTTATTACATGTAATTCCTGAAATAGGCCAGGTATTGCATGTAATTCCTGAATTTTTCATGCATTTTTACACTTATTTCCTAACCTTAATTTCTCCTTATTTTCATTTTAAACATCTATCATTTTTGGCTCAGTTGATGCTGAATATCCTCTCTGTCAAGAACCCAGAAACGATTATGCCAAATTAGTGAAAATATTCAAACTAGAATAGGTAAATTCCCCAAATTTCGAAGTTCATTTATCATGTTTATCATTATCTATGCAAAATGGACATAAAACAAACCCATGAACACAAAGAAAATGAATTTATTGAACAAAATTGATGGTCAAATTACTCTCAAACATATATGATAAACTATGATTTGGTCATTCTGTCATATTTATGTTGTGAAATAAAAAATGTATCTATATTTCTGGTCACTTTGTCATGTTTTCATTACTCTCTGTTATTACATGGTCATTCTGTCATATCTATGGTTAGAACTGTCTCTATGTTTTCTTCATTGTATTATGTTTAAGTTGTTTAGTGTCCATGTTTTGGTAATAATGTCATATTAATGTTGTGTTATGTCTGTTTTGGTCATTGTGTCATATTAATGTTACGTCTGTTTTGGTCATTGTTTCATATTTATGTTGCGCTATTTCTGTTTTGGTCATTGTGTCATATTTATGTTGCCTTATTCCTGTTTTGGTCATTGTGTCATATTTATGTTGTGTTATTTCTGTTTTGGTCATTGTGTCATATTAATGTTGCGTTATTTTTGCTTTGGTCATTGTGTCATACTTATGTTGCGTTATTCCTGTCTTGGTCATTGTGTCATATTTATGTTGTGTTATTTCTGTTTTGGTCATTGTGTCATATTAATGTTGCGTTATTTTTGCTTTGGTCATTGTTTCATATTTATGTTGCGCTACTTCTGTTTTGGTCATTGTGTCATATTTATGTTGCGTTATTCCTGTTTTGGTCATTGTGTCATATTTATGTTGCGTTATTTGTTTTGGTCACTGTGTCATATTTATGTTGCATTATTCCTGTTTTGGTCATTGTGTCATATTTATGTTGTGTTATTTTTGTTTTGGTCATTGTGTCATATTTATGTTGCACTTCTTCTGTTTTGGTCATTGTGTCATATTTATGTTGCATTATTCCTGATTTAGTCATTGTGTCATATTTAAGTTGTGTTATGTCTGTGTTTTGGTAATTGTGTTATGTCTATGTCTTGGTCACTGTGTTAAGTTTATGTTGTGTTATGTCCTGTTTTAATCATTGTGTCATATTTATGTTGCATTATTTCTGTTTTGGTCATCGTGTCATGTTTACTTTGTGTTATGTCTATGTTTTGGTAATTATGTCATGTTCCTGTTGTGTTATGTATATGTTTTGGTCATTATGTCATGTTCCTGTTGTGTTATGTCTATGTTTTGGTCATTATGTCATGTTCCTGTTGTGTTATGTCTATGTTTTGGTCATTATGTCATATCTATGTTGTGTTATGTCTGTGTTTTGGTCATTACGCCATGTTCCTGTTGTGTTAGGTCTGTTTTGGTCATTGCGTCATGTTCCTTTTGTGTTATGTCTGTTTTGGTCATTATGTCATGTTCCTTTTGTGTTATGTCTGTTTTGGTCATTATGTCATGTTCCTTTTGTGTTATGTCTGTTTTGGTCATTATGTCATGTTGACGTTGTGTATGTCTTTGTTTTGGGTCATTATATCATGTTTACATTGTGTTATGTCTGTGTTTTGGTCATTGTGTCATGTTCCTGTTGTGCTAGGTCTATGTTTTGGACATGATGTTATGTTTATGTTGTGTTATGTCTGTTTTGGTCATTGTATCATGTTTCTGTTGTGTTATGTCTGTTTTGGTCATTGTGTCATGTTCCTGTTGTGATATGTCTGTTTTGGTCATTATGTCAAGTTTATGTTGTGTTATGTCTGTGTTTTGGTCATTGTGTCATGTTTACTTTGTGTTACGTCTGTGTTTTGGTCATTGTGTCATGTTTACTTTGTGTTATATCTGTGTTTTGGTCATTGTATTATGTTTACGTTGTGTTATGTCCTGTTCTGGTCATTGTGTCATATTTATTTTGCATTATTTATGTTTTGGTCATTGTGTCATGTTTACGTTGTGTTATGTCTGTGTTTTGAACATTGTGTCATGTTTATGTTGAGCTATGTCTTTGTTTTTGATATTATGTCATTTCTATGTTGTGTTAAGTCTATGTCTTGGTCATGGTGTCATGTTTCTGTTGTGTTATGTCTATGTTTTGGTCATTAGGTCATGTTCCAGTTGTGTCATGTCTATGTTTTGGTCATTATATCATGTTCCTGTTGTTTTTTGTCTATGTTTTGGTCATTATGTTGAGTTCCTAGTATGTTATGTCTATGTTTTGGTCATTTGTCATGTTTAGGTGGTGTTAGGTCTGTTTTGGACATTGTGTCATGTTTTGGTCATTGTGTTTGTTAATGTTGTGTTATGCATATGTTTTGGTCATTGTTGTGTTGTCTGTTTTGGTCATTGTATTATGTCTATCTTGTGTTATATTTACATTTTGGTCATTGTGTCATGTAAATATTGTTTTATCTGTATTGGTCATTGTGTCATGTTAATTTTGTATTTTGTCTGTTTTGGTCTTTGTGTATGTTTATATTGTGTTTTGACATATTTGGTCATGATGTTGTGTTTTTTTTTTGTTGTGTACATGTACATGATTTGTTATTGATTCACGTTCTGATGTTATGTCTATGTTTTAGTCATTGTGTCATGTTTTTTGTGTCATATCTATGTTTTGGTCATTTTGTCATGTTTATTTCTTGTTATTTACATGTTTGACCCTTGTGTCGTTTTTTATGTTGAGTTTTGTCTATGCTTAAGTCATTGAGTCAGGTTGTATTATGTCTGTTTTGGTCATTATGTCATGTTCCTGTGGTGTTATGTCTATGTTTTGGTCATTATGTCATGTTCCTGTTGAGTAATGTCAATGTTTTGGTCATTATGTCATGCTTATGTTGAGTAATGTCAATGTTTTGGTCATTATGTCATGTTCCTGTTGTGTCATGTCTATGTTTTGGTCATTATGTCATGCTTATGTTGAGTAATGTCAATGTTTTGGTCATTATGTCATGTTCCTGTTGAGTAATGTCAATGTTTTGGTCATTATGTCATGTTCCTGTTGAGTAATGTCAATGTTTTGGTCATTATGTCATGTTCCTGTTGAGTAATGTCAATGTTTTGGTCATTATGTCATGCTTATGTTGAGTAATGTTAATGTTTTGGTCATTATGTCATGCTTATTTTGTGATATGTCTATGTTTTTGTCATTGTCATTTTTTATGTTTTGTTAATGTTTTGGTCATTATGTCATGTTCCTGATGTGTCATGTCTATGTTTTGGTCATTATGTCATGTTCCTGTGGTGTTATGTCTATGTTTTGGTCATGTTTATGCTGTGTCATGTCAAGGTTTTGTCATTATGTCATTTTCCTGTTTTAAGTCTGTTTTGGTCATTGTGTTGTGTTCCTGTTGTGTTATGTCTATGTTTTGGTCATTTTGTCTTGTTCCTGTTGTGTTATGTCTATGTTTTGGTCATTATGTCATGTGTATGTTGTGTGATCTATGTTATGGTCATGGTGTCATGTTTATATTGTGTTATGTCTATGTTTTGGTCATTGTGTCATGTTTATGTTGTGCTATGTTACGTTTTGGTCATGTTCCTGTTGTGTTATGTCTGTGTTTTGGTCATTATGTCATGTGTATGTTGTGTGATCTATGTTATGGTCATGGTGTCATGTTTATGTTGTGTTATGTCTATGTTTTGGTCATTGTGTCATGTTTATGTTGTGCTATGTTACGTTTTGGTCATGTTCCTATTGTGTTATGTCTGTGTTTTGGTCATTATGTCATGTGTATGTTGTGTGATCTATGTTATGGTCATGGTGTCATGTTTATGTTGTGTTATGTCTATGTTTTGGTCATTGTGTCATGTTTATGTTGTGCTATGTTACGTTTTGGTCATGTTCCTGTTGTGTTATGTCTGTGTTTTGGTCATTGTTTCCTGTTTATGTTGTGCTATGTCTATGATTTGGTCATTATGTCATGTTCATGTTGAGCTATGTCTATGTTTTTGTCATTTTGTCATGTTTATGCTGTTTTAGTCATTTTGTCATGTTTATGTTATGTTACGTCTGTTCTTGACATTATGTCATGTTCCTGTTGTGTTATGTCTATGTTTTGGTCATTATGTCTATTTCTGTTGAGTAATGTCTATGTTTTGGACATTATGTCATGTTTATGATGTGGTATGTTCTGTTTTAGTCAGTGTGTCATATTTATGTTATGTCATGTATATGTTTTGGTCATTTGTCATGTTTGTTATGTCCTGTTTTTGGTCATTGTGTCATGTTTCTGTTGTTATGTCTGTTTTGGTCATTGTGTCATGTTCATGTTGTGTTATGTCTGTTTTGGTCATTGTGTCATGTTCATGTTGTGTTATGTCTATTTTGGTCATTGTGTCATGTTTCTGTTGTTATGTCTGTTTTGGTCATTGTGTCATATTATTGTTGTGTTACATCTGTTTTGGACATTGCGTCATGTTCCTGTTGTGTTATGTCTGTTTTCGTCATTGTATCATGTTTCTGTTGTGTTATGTCTGTTTTGGTCATTGTGTCATGTTTTTAATCTGTTATGTATGTTTTGGTCATTTTGTCATGTAAATGTTGTGCTATGTCTGTTTTGGTCATTGTGTCATGTTCCTGTTGTGTTATGTCTGTGTTGGTCATTGTGTCATGTTTATGTTATGTTATGTCTGTTTTGGTCATTACGCCATGTTCCTGTTGTGTTATGTCCATTTAGGTCATTGTGTCGTGTTCCTGTTGTGTTGTCTATGTTTTGGTCACTGTGTAATGCTTATATTGTGTTATGTCTATGATTTGGTCATTTTGTCATGTTAATGTTGTGTTATGTCTACGTTTTAGTCATTGTAACATGTTTATGTTGTGTTATGTCTATGTTTTGGTCATGGTGTCATGCTTATATTGTGTTATGTCTATGATTTGGTCATTTTGTCATGTTAATGTTGTGTTATGTCTACGTTTTAGTCATTATAACATGTTTATGTTGTGTTATGTCTATGTTTTGGTCATGGTGTCATGCTTATATTGTGTTACGTCTATGATTTGGTCATTTTAATGTTGTGTTATGTCTACGTTTTAGTCATTATAACATGTTTATATTGTGTTATGTCTATGATTTGGTCATTTTGTCATGTTAATGTTGTGTTATGTCTATGTTTTAGTCATTATAACATGTTTATGTTGTGTTATGTCTATGTTTTGGTCATGGTGTCATGCTCATGTTGTGTTATGTCCATGATTTGGTCATTTTGTCTTGTTTCTGTTGTGTTATGTCTACGTTTTAGTCATTATAACATGTTTATGTTGTGTTGTCTGTTTTGGTCATTGTGTTATGTGTATGTTGTGTAATCTTTATGTTTGTGTCAGTGTGTCATATTCCAGGTGTGTTTTGTCTATGTTTTGGTCATTGCTTCATATTCCTATTGTGTTATGTCTATGTTTTGGTCATTGCATTGTATTGATGTTGTATTATGTCTATGTTTTGGTCATTGCATTGTATTGATGTTTTGTTATGTCTATGTTTTGGTCATCATGTCATGTTCCTGTTGAGTTATGTCATTATTGGTCAATGTGTCATGTTCCTGTTGTGTCTATGTTTTGGTCATCATGTTATGTTCCTGTTATGTCTATGATTTGGTCATTTTGTCATGTTTATGTTGTGTTATGTCTTGTTTTGTATTGGTCAATGTGTCATGTTCCTGTTGTGTCTATGTTTTGGTCATTGTGTTATGTTCCTGTTGTGTCTATGTTTGGTCATTATGGCATGTTCCTGTTGTGTTATGTCTATCTTTTGGGTCATTGTGTCATGTTTATGTTATGTCTATGTTTTGGTCATTACGTCATGTTCCTGTTATGTCTACGATTTGGTCATTTTGTCATGTTTATGTTGTGTTATGTTTTGTTTTGGTGTTTTGGTTGTGGTCATTATGTCATGTTCCTGTTGTGTTATGTTTATGTTATGTCTATGTTTTGGTCATTGTGTTATGTTCCTGTTGTGTCTATGTTTGGTCATTATGGCATGTTCCTGTTGTGTTATGTCTATCTTTTGGGTCATTGTGTCATTTTTATGTTATGTCTATGTTTTGGTCATTGCATTATCTTTTCATTTTGGTTATTGTATCATGTCTACCTTTTGTGTCATGTTTTTTTGGCTTTTTTATATTTAGAACTGTGCATTTAAGACAAATTTTTACAGATCTATTTTGCAGTTCAGTCAATTCTTACAATTTTAGTCATCGGATCTTTTGTATGTTTGACTGTTTTTATCTTATGCTTAAGAAGTTTTGTTTTGGATAATATGTTGCATATCTGATTATTATGTTTTGTATGTATGTGTAAATGCAATTTGTATTTGAGCCATAGCTTAACTTTTAAAATGGGCATAATCAAGTACATAGAAAGCTCAATTCTGACATAGGAGAAATTGTGAAAATCAAGTCTTTCAATACACACACATAAATAAAACACACAATAAAATCTTGTTTCAGATAACATGTAAGTGTGTATAAAGAAAGTCAGTGTTACATCATGTTTATTTTACCTGCTTGGATTATTCCGGGATCATTTGGATTTGAAGCCAAATCCAACAGAGGTTGAATGATGTCACTAAGGAATACGCTGTTCTTCTGCCAAAGGTTTAAGACTCGCACCACTTTGCTCTGTAAAATAAACAAAATGTTGATTCCAGGGGCCTGGGCATTCAAAATAGGGGAAAATAGCGACATTTAAAGTAAATGAAATTACAAAATATATATTTTCTTCATTCGCAGGATAATTTTTTCTTTCTTTCAATCTGAAAACCCATTTTTGCTAAACATGTCAACTGCATTTCCATAAATATTTAAAAAATTCAAGAGTTATAAAATCAGTGAGAAGCAAACAATGATATGAATTTGATTTATGTTAGTTATCCTAATTTAATGGTTGCCATTGCTAACGACTTTATTGACAGAGTATCGTAATATCAATATCTACCTTTTCCCCTTCTGGACATTTCAGTAGATTTTGGAATGTAGTGAGGATATTCTTGGTAAACCTTGGAGCAAAGACGTCTTTCTCCGGTCCAAACTGATGTCGCGACTGCCGAACAATGGAATCTATCACGTACAAACCAGGAACTTTATACTCCGGCTTACACTGAAAAGCAACAATGGAAAAGATTTATTTCTGAGTGATATATTCCTTAATGAAATGAAAAATACACACCAAACAACTATAATAGTGTAATGAGCTTTCTATTCTTCTATTAAAATGATAGACTCCTTTGTTACATAAAGTCAAAGTGCTGGCACTTATAAAAGTCTTAGAAACATTTTTTTTAGTTTGACTGACATTCAAAACTTGTTTGTCAAAGATATAAAGACTTTTTTTCCAACAATTGGAAGGATCAATAAGGTTAAATACTTGTTAACAAGGTGAAGTAATAAGCTTTTATACGTTTACAAACCTTTTGGATAAATTTCTCCACACTCTGAACCACATGCTTGTAGAACTTGATAGCTTTAATAGCACATTTAGTCACGCTGGCCATTTTAGCCCTGGAGATTGGCGGCCGTGTCTCGTACAGCGAAGACAACTGGAAGGAAAAGTTGAGAATGTAGTTTCCTATATATTATTTAGCCTTTGTATCCTTTTCCCTCTCTTATCTTTTTATAATTTAAATATCGTAGGTATACAATGGGTGATGAACATGATGATAGACTTCATCAGTATATTAATTAATCAAGTCAGAAAATTAAATGTTATGAAATACTGAGCATTAAAAAAATTGAATACTTTTGATCACAAGTTCATCATTAACTGATTTAGATTTGTACCTCAACTTTTTTTTCAAAAGGGAGATAACCCTTGATTTTTAAGCAAAAAGTCTGTAACAATAAGGTTGTTAAATTTCCAGATACATGTATATGGATGAAAGGGAGTATTCATACTGCAAATATATTTTGTCATCACCCATCGTATACCTTCAAATAACTTTTTTCATTTCTTTTCTAGGAATAAATTCAAAGCATCACTTTGAAAATTAGAGAGATTTCTTATCTATTCTGAACACTTTTCTTTTTTGAAAAATAAACTCTGCAAATAAAACTTTCGTCAAAATACATGTAATATCAAAGGATGAACTTTCTTCAAATATTTCTCATGCACATGCTTAGGTTTTAAGTTAATTTCAAAATGTCAGAATTGAGCCTTCCAAATCCATGAAATAGCCTGTTCAAATGTTAATCAGCCCTTCATCATATTCTGCTGAATTCCTATTTCAGGGAAGATCTTCTAAACTAACTGACCATCATTTGTGATCATATTCTATCCTCACAGGAAGTTTTACCATGATTCAATGTGTCAATCTACCATACAAACTGCTCTTGATAAGTCCAAGCCTTGATTTGATCTGTCAGCCAATCACAATTTGTGATATTTAATGCTGACATTGAAATCTCTTGATAACAAGTGGTCTTCTTCCCCTGCTCTCCACTTCCTACTGGGTACACCAATTCGGTGTCTCTTTATTATCTACCCATACAGTTCACACCAATTCGGTGTCTCTACTTACACCTACCTGATGCTTTATTTTAATTATTAAATTCACAGAAAAAACTGTGGCAAATTGTGATTGAATATAATAAAGAAAAGAAAGAAGGTACCATAACACTTTTTCCTAGGAGAGGGCATTATATAATGTTGAGAAAACTTTTGCCCAATCCTTTTTCTGCTTTTTGAAATAAAATATGATTAAACTAAATTAAACTTTTTCCTCTGATCTAATATAGTAAATATATTGATAGACTGGTACTGGTAAATAATTAAATTAAATTAAAGCTCCTTTTAAATACATGACAAGACATCCTGGCACAGCATTCTCTTTTAATGTGCATCACTTTTCAAGTCCTTTGACATGAATGATGTTAATAAACCTTTAGGTATAAGTAAGCCCATGACCTTGACCTAACTGGCTTCAACAGACAGGAAAGCTATACTGATAAGATGGTTGCTTCAAATTGTTTAATTTTTAGATAAATTTCAGACTACTTAGAATAGACAAATTTGCTGTACATGTAGAACTATTCATTCTACGTTTGTACTTTCATGTACACACACATGTAAAAGTAAAGATAAACTTTAATATATGGTAGTCATGACAATCCACTTTGTAAGAAACTGCCATTGAGTGACAAGTCTTCACAAATTTATTTTCAGCAAACATTATCCTCATTGTGACGTCTTATGATGTGGAAACGATGCGTGTGCACTTTACATGCACTGAATCAAATGTAAAATTATTTTGTTTCACCACAATTTCAGGCTTCGAATTAACTTTTATTGCCACAAGCTATAAATAGCTATAAATAGCTTGTAGAAGAAATTTCCACAAGCTAAAATCCAAAATCTACAAGCTAAAAACGAATCTTTGATGTTTTATGTTGAATATGCTACAGGCTTTTGTCTCAAACAGTGTCTGCCAAATTCATCGGACTGTCAGGACAAATCATTCATTGGTCCGATGATGGTTGATTTCTCTCTCAGGGCTGTCGCAGGGTATTTTGGGAAAGGGGCCGGGGCCTTTCAAATTGGGAAAAACAGCAGCATTTTGAGCAAAATTACAGCTGAAACAAAATTTTATTTTAACCCTTTTTTCTCCCTCTTTATACTGCCGTCTTTCGTTTTTCTAGAATTTAGCGGTATAACAGATTCGATGGTATATCGAGGTTTACTGATTACATCAATAAAATTTGTGAATAGTGAATCAGATTTTTTTCATTAAAAATATTTAAAACATGAGTACCAATAATGTGGTAAATAGCTTGTCACTTTTGTCTGTACTTGCCGTTGTCTTTTAATACTATGTACGTCGCCGTAGTGATGGCGGGAAGCTAGTCAACAAAAAATCGTTGTATCAATGACTTCACAGAATGTTGATTTGTTTGTTTTTTTTTCCAAACACCCTGCTGCAAAGGGCGCGTATCATCATCATTTAATGTAAAGAACATGGAAAATCGGCCCTAATTTTAGAATGTTTTAGATTTCGATTCTATTTTGTATCAAGGAAGCTAAATGTGTGGTTGTTTGAAATACAAAATAAATATTTTAATTTACGTGCAATACACCGAAAGATATGGCTTCAAAATCGGCTTAAAGTCGTAAAATATTGAAAAATCATAAGAAATTGGCATAATTCTGGTCAAAATTTATGAAAATAAGTAGGGCGCCAGCCCTCACCCAAAATGATTTTTATATAAAAAGTTAGATTTGCAATCTATCTTTCGATCAACGTAAAATTTATGTTGGGTGAGGGTTGGCGCCTTTACTAATTTTAAAGATTTATGCAAAAATATGGCGATTTTCCTTCATTTTCCGTCCTGCAGAGCAAATGACGTCAAAATGTGACGTCATAACTAACGCACGTGACGTTTTGACAATGAAAAATATTTATTTTCTATATCGGCAGGTATTTGAGATAAATATAAAAGATACTGAATCATAATTTTCATAAAATTATTTTTCGCAAAAATTTAGGGCCGATTTTGGCAGTTAGTGAACCTACCCCTTTTGACCGCACGGTCAAAGCTATACATGACAATTAAACTCTTTGGATATATCAGGGCTTGAAATTCCCACTTGCCCGTTCGCCAATGGCGAGTGAAAGTGCCGCTGGGCGATAAGATTTTCGTCTGAACTCGCCCGTTTGGCGAGTAGAAAAAATGACCAGTGTTCTCCCCATGCCGTTTCATTGACCGCCATGCGTTTTTTTCTTCCAAAAATGTGTGTACGCCTTGGCATTAATTTGCCGCACATCCGGTTAATTAGCCTCCGCTGTATTCAACCCAAGACGTAAAACGTCACGTAGCCACCCCCCCCCTCAAGCTTTAAATTTAACTGAGATGAAAACGTTTATGGCTTATACGGTGCACGTCAGTCTACAATGCATTTATGGCACGCGTTGTGTTGTCTGTATCTATTGAGTGACCAACAAACGTAACATGAAAACGTTCACATGCATCTCATACATGTAATCGCTAGATCGCTTGGACCGGCACGTGTCATATAAGTTTCAGCGTGACAGGAAATCGGAAATAGAAATACATGTACCCTGTATCAGATTTCATTACATTTTTATTTTTATCCGTCTTATTATTCATCATAATACCCGACCTCGCTGTCTTTGTCATTACATGATAATGGTCGTTTTTTTTTTTTCAAGATAAGAAAGAGGATGTCTCGCTCACGTAAATGAATAAATAACAAATTGGTCAATGTTCATGTTTTTAATACGCTTGAATATAGTGATGGATCTTAATCAACAAACACACAACATATTGCACGGATCATCGTTTTATTGACGAGTCGGATGGCGATATAGAAAGCTTCTAACATGTCTAATACAACTGACATTTAAAAAAGATTTGTCTGGATTTGTTCAGGTTTTTGGGGAGGGGGATGCGCTCATATATTTTAGGCTAAGTAAAAACATTGTCAGCTTTTTTTGGACCCAAATGATTTACTTCAATGTTGTGTTTAAACTGCTGTCAAAGATGGTCTTTCATAATAAATGCTTTCAACAATTATCTTATGTAATTAAAGAAAAGAGACTTAAATATTTACGGGCTCCTTGATTTTTGGTACGGGCTCCTTGAATTCCAGAACTAGGAGCCCATATGGCTCCTTTGGAATTTCTATGAATTTCAAGCCCTGTAAATATCTTACCTGAGACAGTGTTTATTTAAAACCTATTATTTATTTGTATAAGAGAACGTCTAATTATACCTGGATAAGTACATGTACCTTGTTTTGCGGTAATTATCTGGGGATTAACGCTTGTTTGCACGTAATTACATCAGAGAGGGATAGTGGTATGTGAGTTTGGCGTTATGACGGGGAGTTCCAATATGCGAAACAAAGACCATACATAATTGGGGATTTATAGAGTCTAATTGGGAAAAAAAAAGTACTATTTCGCATTGGGAATGGGGCCGAATATCAGCCCTAGCGACAGCCCGGTCTCTCGTCTTAATTTCCAGTCAGACAGAAATTACTAAGATCCAATGAAAAGTTCATCTCATCTACATAAGATTTTGTCATTTATGAGTGGGGTTGACCAAGTTAACAGAAGGACCACACTCAACATGTTCAATTCTTATTAAATGAGAATTTGTAGCATCATTTTAAGTATTTACCAGACTTGTCAGAATGACAACATAGCTCGCCGGTGGCAACCATATGTAAATTGCAACAACAACAATAAATAACTAATAAATAAATAATACTCTCACAATGAACACATATGTCGATATGAAAGTCCTAACACTTCGGCTAAGGAAGCTATGGCCCATTATAAAGTTTTTGAAAATAAGGTCAAATTTCAAGGTCAAGGTCACTGGTCAAAATTTATGGTACAGCATGAAAGGTCTTATCGCAAGGAATGCATATGTGAAATATGAAAGCCCCTCCCTATTCGGGGGTAAAGAAGCTATGGCCCAAGTTAAAGTTTTTGAAAAGTAGGTAAAATTTCAAGGTCAAGGTCACTAGGTCAAAATTTATGGTACGGCATGAAAGGTCTTGTCACAAGGAATGCACATGTGAAATATCAAAGCCCTATCACTTACCAATCAAAAAATATGGCCAAGGTTAAAGTTTTTCAAAAGTAGGTCAATCATCTCCAAGGTCAAGGTTACAAGGTCAAAAATTTTGGTATCCATGGAAAGTTCTTGTCACAAGGAATACACATGTGAAATATCAAAGCCCTATCACTTACCATTCAAAAAATATGGCCAAGGTTAAAGTTTTTCAAAAGTAGGTCAATCTCCAAGGTCAAGGTCACAAGGTCAAAAATTTTGGTATCCATGGAAAGGTCTTGTCACAAGGAATACACATGTGAAATATCAAAGCCCTATCACTTACCATTCAAAAAATCTGGCCAAGGTTAAAGTTTTTCAAAAGTAGGTCAATCTCCAAGGTCAAGGTCACAAGGTCAAAAACTTTGGTATCCATGGAAAGGTCTTGTCACAAGGAATGCACATGTGAAATATGAAAGCCCAATCTGTATTGGTTTAAAAGTTATAAGCAAGGTTAAAGTTTTTGTGCACGCGCACGCCGACACCGGGGGTATGACAATAGCTCTCCGGACATTCGTCCCGGCGAGCTAAAAATGAAAATTATCAATAAATAATACATTATAGATGGACTTTGCGTCAAGAAAACCTTTTCTTAGGCTATACAAGCCCTGACAAATATTGAGTCGAAGGTTTTCATATTGGCGGAATGGATCAGTAAGTGCCCATACCCAACTAAGCATCACACAACTAGAACTGCCCTAAAGTGGATGAATTATACCCCCCGTGGGACGTTTTTATAAATGGGACCATTTATGATGCAATGTGAAAAGCCTACCATTTATAGTATGCAACAAATCTGCTTTCAAATCTTAACTTAAACTGCAACACAAGTCCAAAGTCAAGGTCAGAAGGTCAAAAGTCATGATACCAAACTGTAGTAGTCTTTGTAGTGAATGTTTGTATGAAATATTAAAGACCTACCATTTATAGTATCAAAGAAATCTGCTTTCAAAATTTCTAAACATGTCCTAATTTTAAGATATGCCCAATGTCAAGGTCAGAAGGTCAAAAGTCATGATACCAAACTGTATTACTCTTTGTGGTGAATGTGTGTATAAAATATGAAAGGCCTACCATTTACAGTATAAAAGAAATCTGCTTTCAAAACATCTTAACATAAAAAGTATTGTATAGGGTGTCAAGGTCACAAGGTCAAAGAGTCAAAAGTCATGGTACCAAAATGTAGTACTCTTTATGGTGAATGTGTGTTTGAAATATGAAAGGCCTACCATTAATAGTATAAAAGAATACTGCTTTCAAATTTTCTTAACATAAAATGTTGTGTAAGGTGAAGGTGAAGGTCACAGGGTCAAAAGTCATGGTACCAAAATGTAGTACTCTTAACAGGTCCAGGAGAACGCCAAAAATAGGTATTATCGCTAAAAATGGCTATAATACATGTAGCTATATATTTTAAGTACTAAAATTGAAAATTTTTGAATTTTTATCTAAAAATCAAAATCACACATTTTAGCTATAAAAATCCCGGACCTGCTTAATGGTGAATGTTTATATGAAATAGGAAAGGCCTACCATTAATAGTATAAGAGAAATCTGCTTTCAAAATTTCTTAACATAAAATGTTGTATAAGAAGAAGGTCAAGGTCACAGGGTCAAAAGTCATGGTACCAAAATGTAGTACTCATTATGGTGAATGTGTGTATGAAATATGAAAGGCCTAACATTAATAGAGAGCAGAGCTTGCTCTTGTGGTAACGCGTATACACACACCTTATTGAGAAAATATGCTGAATCAAAGAATGAGAATGTACTACTATGCTTTCAAAAACTTTCGTCCCCTCCCAGACAGAGTTGCTGTGGAGATGCTGGATATTGCCATTTAAATTTTTTTTCAACTCCAAGTAGACGTATATGTTATACTCAATTTTTGTTTATAAGTTAAATCTATTGAAAACATTTTTCATAAATCAGGTAACGATAAAGCATAAACAAGACCGCGTAACCACGGAATCTTTTTTAGGAAATCCGACATTTCCAGTTTTAAACGAGACGTTTCGGTCTGATTGCTTTTCCCGTCTCAGGTGGTTTGGTACTGTCAGAAGTCGGAATTTTGTTTTCTTTTGTTCTTCAGTAATTTATTTTCACCTAGCCTAAACATTATTCTTACAAAATAAAAATGAATGATAAAGAACCATATTTTTAAGGCCACACCAATTTAATCTTTAGTTCTTCGTTACCTACCGCTCCTGATTTTTCTGATTTCAAATTTAAATATTTAAATTTAAATCCTACACCTGAAACGCCAGCGACCGCTCCGTGAAAATTCCGGAACATAAATATCCGTTTTTCTTCGTATTTTAACTGCTGAACTGCCGAAAACGAAAGTACACCGGTGCAATCCCATGGAAGAAATGGTACAATATTATTCCCTAGATGGCTTTTATGCCTTCAATGTGATTGTCTTGGGAAAAATTCCGTTCAAGTAGAGCCTTTAGACATGTGATAAAAGAAGGTTTGTAAAGTATAACACAAATTTTGACACGATCTAGATAATTCAATGTCAAATGGCCAGTAACTCGACCCAGGTGAATGTTTTACCTGTGAACAGTTTATGAGACATTGCAAGGAATATCTGTATTGAATAATTAACACAGATTAGATTCACAGTCAAACATAGAAATAACACACAAAATATGTTCTAAGATCCGATAATGCAAATATATGATTTGGATTTCTTGATTTGGACACCCTTTGATTTGTTTACATGTAGATGTTTGACCAAATTTCTGCCTTGCTTTGTGAGGTCTAGGTCTCTAGATATATCAATGCTATGTTATCTTCCAAGATACAAAACTGTGTGATTTTGAAAGACCTAGCTGCTAAGATATGTCATAACATAATCCTTCAAACGTAAGTTTTGTTCATTTAGTGTACAACCTGTATCTGTACTGTTACATCGCAGTATCCCGTATGGGCTTTAATGCTCACTAATTGACACTTATATTTTTTCTGAACCCAAGGAAATTTAAGTTACATATTTTTAATGGCTTTTATCCATTCCAGTGATTTTTTGCCCAATTTTCCACCGAATATGAGTGGTTTCCCCTTTCAAAATTTGGCTTTGTTTTCCAAAATATTAGTTTTAAATTCCCATGTAATTTTAAACTCCTAAAGTTTTCGTTTTGAAGTATAAATTATTTGCAATACCAATCTTCTTCTGAAATTGAATTTAATGATAGTTTCAATGCTTTACTTCTACTATGCCCAAATATTTTACTGAATAATTTTCAACAAGTTTTTGAGTGTTTTAAAGATATAAGAAGTAGTTCCCTCTTTATCCCAAAATGTCTCATATTTTCCCAAACAAAAGGGTAGGGGTGGTTTTTGAAAATGGCAAAAAAAGAATCACTGCATTCAAATCTATACATGTAGATATGCCCTCACACTGACTGAGAAAATCTGTACTTCCCCAGAGTCTTGTTTTGATTAAGTTATACATGTATGTCTCTTATTTGTAATATGTTTCATTTTACTGCAATTAGGTTTCTTTTCATAGCTAACAAACACACAGAAATCTTATTTTTCATAAGAAATGATCAGTAAAATGATATTTTGGTTCTGAAAAAATTGTTATGTGAAACTTGAAATTAATCTGATTTTATCATCAAATGGTAAAAAAAGGTGAAAAAAACTTGTTCACTTGCTCGCTCGCTCCATGTTTTGGTCATTTGGAAATTTAAATATTTAAATTAACATCATCGCTCGCTCGCCCCTAAAAATTATTTTCAGATTACGAAGAACTAAAAATTAATTTGGTGTGGCCTAAAGAACAATATTTTAAGCCCCCTTAAAACGTTCATCTGCTGGTCTAGATCAATTTTACAAATGCTTCCGTGTTTCCACTCGCCTTATACTACCTTTTTTGGCAATCATCAAACAGAAAGTTTTGTAAGATATTAGATAAGATAAACCATCATAGTCAAAATAATCAAAGGACTGAAAGTCCTGCGAGTTGGCAAAAAGTAACATTGAGACGAACATACACTATGATACAGAAGACAAGTATAAAACTGGCACAAATCAAACTCCAAATCTGTGACTCAAATGCTTGAATGAGTGATTCTCACAATTCAAGAGTTGTCTTAAATCTAAAAAAAAAAAGTCTGGAAATATATAAAATGATAGAACTTCTTAACCAAATAACTGATTTCGAGGTCAGAGCTCAAGGTCAATATGATCATGTCAAATTTGTTGGCCGGATTGCAAAGCAATTCCGGTCTATAGATTGACGATGTCCGTCTGTCCGTCCGTCCGTCCGTCCGTCCGTCCGTCTGCCGTCAACATTTTGGTTAAAGTTTCTGGTTGAGGCAAAATCTAAGGAACTATATGCAGTAGAAACTTTATATTATACATGAAGGTTGCCCATGACAAGACCTTTCAATTTATGCCATAACATATGACCTAGTGACCTTGACCTTGGACTTTGACCTAGTTAAAGATTTTGGTTAAAGTTTCTGGTTTAAGCAAAATCTAAGGAACTGTATGCAGTAGAAACCTTATATTATACATTTAGGTTGCCCATGATGAGACCTTTCAATATATGCCGTAACATTGGACCTAGTGACCTTGACCTTGGACTTTGACCTAGTTTAAGATTTTGGTTAAAGTTTCTGGTTTAAGCAAAATCTAAGGAACTGTATGCAGTAGAAACCTTATATTATACATCTAGGTTGCCCATGATGAGACCTTTCAATTTATGCCGTAACATTTGACCTAGTGACTTTGACCTTGGACTTTGACCTAGTTAAAGATTTTGGTTAAAGTTTCTGGTTTAAGCAAAATCTAAGGAACTGTATGCAGTAGAAACTTTATATTATACATGTAGGTTGCCCATGATGAGACCTTTCAATTTATGCAGTAACATTGGACCTATTGACCTTGACCTTGAACTTTGACCTAGTTAAAGATTTTGGTTAAAGTTCTTGGTTTAAGCAAAATCTAAGGAACTGTGTGCAGTAGAAACCTTATATTATACATTTAGGTTGCCCATGATGAGACCTTTCAATTTATGCCGTAACATTGGACCTAGTGACCTTGACCTTGGACTTTGACCTAGTTAAAGACTTTGGTTAAAGTTCCTGGTTTAAGCAAACTCTAAGGAACTGTATACAGTAGAAACTTTATATTATACATGTAGGTTGCCTCTGACAAGACCTCTCAATGTATGCTGTAATATTTGACTTAGTGACCTTGACCTAGTTGGTGACAAAAACTTACTTTGCAATCCGGTCATACCGTCTTTAGCGGTGTTTTATTGCAATTGTTATGGGTGAATGTATGAAGTTATAATGTCCTATCACTTTTACTTTAGGAGATATTTGCTTTTGAAACTTCTTGACCAACTTAAAACCAACATCTTAGGTTTACTAAGTATCAAACTGAAAAACCTTTTTTCCTAGTCGGTAAATAGCTCATCAGAGCTAATGTTGATTGTTATAAATTATGTCTGACTTTAAATAAATATTATTGATTGATTGATTTATTTATCTACTTGTCTTTAGTCTTCTACACATCCACAATTTTTTTAAAAAATCTAAGGTCTTTTTTATCCTAAATACAATACGTTTACCTATCTATCTAAAAATGGGGTGCTCCTTATACAGAGGAGGGAAGTACAAAGAAAAAAGATGCGCCATATTTTAATGTACTGACATCAACATGTGATCGTTATTCCTGTAGCATCGTTCCTTGTAGCATTTTTTGCATTCTCATAATGCATTTAACCCATTATTTACAACTTGAACTTAAACGTCTGTCGTCTAATATGTTCTTTTGTCAAATCGTAGTGGTCCTATTTCTTACTGCGCCAGTAACATTGTGCGTTGTTCGGTCCGTGCAGGGTTATCAAGTGCAAAGTTGAAAGCCATAGCAATGAGAGTTGGCTTTGCCAACTCAAAAAAAGAAGGATCTTTTTTTTTATTTTATATAATCATATTTATTTTCTCTCTGCTCGCACAAAAAGGCTCTGCCTTGATTCATATTAGTATAAAAGAAATCTGTTTTCAAAACTTCTTACCCGGACGGACAGAGAGACAGACAGACAGGGTGATTCCTATTGTGAAACTTCGTTTGAGGGGGGTATAATAAAAACATCTTGTACTCATTTTGAAAGCGAGTTGCACATCCCTTCTACCAGGTTGGGGAAAACTTTAAATCGAGCTATTATAGCTTGATCAGGCTATAATAGCTAGAACAAGCTATTGCCTAATAACATTTTTCAATACAAAATTTAACTAAAATCAAAATTTTTGAAAAATATTCACTGATTCCATTTGTACTCGATATATATCAAAATTTTTAACAAGACACATATATTCAAATATGGACCGATGATGAGCAAAAAGATTTTGAAAAAAACAAAAAAATTGAGGTTCCTTATCTCCTTATCTGTTGGTATTTCAATAGGGGTTTCTATACAAAAGTTGTAGTATTTTATCAGTACTAGTGCGACTTGTAAACAAAATTTAATTATCATCAATTTTTAATTTTTTTCTTAAGAAAAAAATAGTTTTATGATAGCTACATGGAGCTATTATAGCCCGTTCGAACTATTATAGCTCGATCTGAAGTTTTCCCCAACCTGTCTACATAATTATTATTCGATAAATGTTTGAGACATATGCCAACCATAACTTGTTCAAAGTTTCCTTCCTTAATCTAACAAAACAATGAATTTATCGTCTATAACCCTACAAAGCTTTGACACAAGCACAATTAGAGTTATGCCCCCTTGTAAAATCAAACAAGACGAATGTAATCGTTTTTCATTTCAATGTAACAATGATTATCTTCAAGAACATAAACAATTTAGGTATAAATGATCCAACTTCCTTTAGGTACCAAAACCATTCCCGTTCTCCTTGAACTTGGACATCGTGGCCGACAGTCACGCCGACATTTTCGGCGTGTTTGAACCATTTCTCTTCTCTGAACCACGAATTCAAATTATTTTCACAATATACCTCATTGTTGAACGCTCTGACAGCTTCCATGATGCCGTCTGCTACTTCTTAAAGTAAATATATAATGTGATATATTCTTTTCCCAGAAATACAGATAGTTTTATGTTGATCATCCGCGGCGTGTCTTGACTCAAAATGGCGTTGGCGCATGATCGCATCGATAATGACTGAGTTATAACATGGATTCTGATTGGTCGTTACAATCTAATTTACCAATGAAAAATGCCAAGGCAGAGGTGTTATCTACCGTCACAAAATGAAAGTACACATTAAGGTAGCACCCCTGATTTTTACTATGTATTTCATTGTACGTTTTCTCAATATATCTTGTTTTACGAAGAAGTACGGGGTGAAAGACACCATTCATTTTGTAGACTAATATTCCATCTCCCATCTATAAAAAAAAACAGCATAGGTTATGTACCTGTTAAGAGATTTCTTTTCTGCAGAACAACACGGGTATGTTTACATCATGATTACAAGAATGACAAGCGTGTTTCGCACTCTGTGTATAAATTTCGTACATCGATTAACCGGGACATATAGGTTATCAAATATGCTCTTAATTTAAAATGTATATATTTATTTTTTCCGTGCATGCATGTTTCAAAACAATTTTTGTGTATAAATTACACTTTTCTCTGTTTTAATTGTGTATCTATGGTAAACAAAGACGCCATGTTTCTTGTGTTACAAATTTGATTGGTTCAATACCTCCATGACCCCTTAAGTGGATGTACTTTTTGGCTTCTCGATCAAAATCACAATGCCGTTACATACATCAATATCTCCTCATGTCATATTCCAAGTTTCAGGAAAAAATATTCATCCGTCTGGTTTTTATACGGTCATCTCGGAGGTAACCCCAGGCCGTAAAAGTAAGCAAAATACACCATTTTCGCTCTTTTCAATGTGCCCATCTACTCTTACTTAATATACCTGTATTTGCATAAAACAAGTTTCAGAACATTTCCTTAGCTTTGTTTCTACTATATTTTTAAATTTGAAAGCTGATGATTTCCATTTGGAAATACTGTGAGTATTATTCAGGAGTCAATCAAAAGAGCGATAAAAGTAAGAAAAAAACGAATTAAAATTCGTGAAAAAAAAAAATTTGAAATTTATTTCATAAATTTGGGATGGATTTACATAATAAATATATATACTAACTTCACAGCTCATAAAATAAAGTTTTCGTCCAGAGAAAGTCTTTTAGTGTACAAAACATAAGCCCAACCCCCATAAATCGGTAAGCTCATTTTCTTGTACTAGTGCGTAATATCTTCATAGAATGTAGCCTATAGCTCAACTTTTTTCTTCATCTCGTACAGAATTCGATGCTTCAACAATCACTTTGGAAACTGGAATCATTACATGAATAAGAGACATTGATTTCCATGTTAAATCGAAGAAAAAAAAAGGTGGGTAGGGTGTCATGGAACGCACCCCCCCCCCCTTCCTTCCTCCCGTCTTCATATTCTATACAGCAGGATGTCGACTACGTTGTGTGTAACGTCTCGATCTTGATGGAAATTAATCATGAAAATACAATCTTTCAACTTAGAGTCGATCTTTGATACGTACATAGTCCGTCGTGTACATTTTCACATGCATACACATGTTCGTTCTTAAGGTAGCACCCCTGTATTGATTTTTACTATGTATTTCATTGTACGTTTTCTCAATATATCTTGTTTTACGAAGAAGTACGGGGTGAAAGACACCATTCATTTTGTAGACTAATATTCCACCTCCCATCTATAAAAAAAAACAGCATAGGTTATGTACCTGTTAAGAGATTTCTTTTCTGCAGAACAACACAGGGGTATGTTTACATCATGATTACAAGAATGACAAGCGTGTTTCGCACTCTGTGTATAAATTTCGTACATCGATTAACCGGGACATATAGGTTATCAAATATGCTCTTAATTTAAAATGTATATATTTATTTTTTCCGTGCATGCATGTTTCAAAACAATTTTTGTGTATAAATTACACTTTTCTCTGTTTTAATTGTGTATCTATGGTAAACAAAGACGCCATGTTTCTTGTGTTACAAATTTGATTGGTTCAATACCTCCATGACCCCTTAAGTGGATGTACTTTTTGGCTTCTCGATCAAAATCACAATGCCGTTACATACATCAATATCTCCTCATGTCATATTCCAAGTTTCAGGAAAAAATATTCATCCGTCTGGTTTTTATACGGTCATCTCGGAGGTAACCCCAGGCCGTAAAAGTAAGCAAAATACACCATTTTCGCTCTTTTCAATGTGCCCATCTACTCTTACTTAATATACCTGTATTTGCATAAAACAAGTTTCAGAACATTTCCTTAGCTTTGTTTCTACTATATTTTTAAATTTGAAAGCTGATGATTTCCATTTGGAAATACTGTGAGTATTATTCAGGAGTCAATCAAAAGAGCGATAAAAGTAAGAAAAAAACGAATTAAAATTCGTGAAAAAAAAAAATTTGAAATTTATTTCATAAATTTGGGATGGATTTACATAATAAATATATATACTAACTTCACAGCTCATAAAATAAAGTTTTCGTCCAGAGAAAGTCTTTTAGTGTACAAAACATAAGCCCAACCCCCATAAATCGGTAAGCTCATTTTCTTGTACTAGTGCGTAATATCTTCATAGAATGTAGCCTATAGCTCAACTTTTTTCTTCATCTCGTACAGAATTCGATGCTTCAACAATCACTTTGGAAACTGGAATCATTACATGAATAAGAGACATTGATTTCCATGTTAAATCGAAGAAAAAAAAAGGTGGGTAGGGTGTCATGGAACGCACCCCCCCCCCCCCTTCCTTCCTCCCGTCTTCATATTCTATACAGCAGGATGTCGACTACGTTGTGTGTAACGTCTCGATTTTGATGGAAATTAATCATGAAAATACAATCTTTCAACTTAGAGTCGATCTTTGATACGTACATAGTCCGTCGTGTACATTTTCACATGCATACACATGTTCGTTCTTAAGGTAGCACCCCTGTATTGATTTTTACTATGTATTTCATTGTACGTTTTCTCAATATATCTTGTTTTACGAAGAAGTACGGGGTGAAAGACACCATTCATTTTGTAGACTAATATTCCATCTCCCATCTATAAAAAAAAACAGCATAGGTTATGTACCTGTTAAGAGATTTCTTTTCTGCAGAACAACACAGGGGTATGTTTACATCATGATTACAAGAATGACAAGCGTGTTTCGCACTCTGTGTATAAATTTCGTACATCGATTAACCGGGACATATAGGTTATCAAATATGCTCTTAATTTAAAATGTATATATTTATTTTTTCCGTGCATGCATGTTTCAAAACAATTTTTGTGTATAAATTACACTTTTCTCTGTTTTAATTGTGTATCTATGGTAAACAAAGACGCCATGTTTCTTGTGTTACAAATTTGATTGGTTCAATACCTCCATGACCCCTTAAGAAAGTCAAACAAAATCATGTAAAAATTTATTTATCAAGTCATTGAAGTGATAATGATTTATTTGCACAACACATTAAGTAATAGAACAATTTACAAAGACACAATGATAATAATTACATGATGTAAATTTTGCATTCAACCAAGATCAGTCAACAGTATTTTCTTACTTTTTATATATAAAAAAAAAAATATATAGAATGCCATATCAGTGTCTTTATGAATTGTGTTTGGACTTTTGTTACGAAAATGCAAGGAACAGCTAGTGTGTTTAGTGTACATGTAATGCTGGTAAGTGCATCTCATACGGTAATCCACTTGCTGTGTGTTGCAAACCCTGTAACAAAACACAAAGTGTACATTTGTAACATTTTTTCTTGTAAAGTTGTATATACAGGCTGGGGAAAACTTCAGATCCAGCTCCATGAAGCTATCATAGGACTAATTTTTGGACCATATCAATAAATTTATTGATAAATAAATGATTAAAATAAATTAATAGTTAAGAAAAATGAATAGTCTGAGGCTCAGAAATAAAATAAATCTTTTGTCTATTTATATAAGATACAAATGTACCATATGCAGACAATCAGTAAATTCTGAAAGCCCACTACCAAATTTTCTCTACATAACCTGTCTCTTTGTAGGCCTTAAAATTTCAAATGTCATGTCCCCCATCTGTTCTGTTCTGTTCTGTTCTAGGTAGTAAATCCCTCCAGCGTTGGAGAACCTCTTGCGAGTAAAAAGTTTGGGATGGGCCGCAACCACAGACGCATAAAATCCAGTAAAAAGTTTAAGATATATACACTATATACACTTGCACAGGTATGGGGAGTCACTAAAATTTGGATATAAAAAATCCACTGGACGACAGGAGTGGCGATTAAAATTTGTATAACAGTCTAAAAAGAATATTATGAAGTGTGCAATCTACAACCCATATCTCTTTCTCGTAGGTAGAAGTGCAAATAGTTTTTTACGTTCACAGTGTAGCGCATGACAGAGACGTCGTGTGTGTCTATCTATTTCTGCGAGATATTCTGTGTTCTTATTGTGAACCACATCCACTGTAGAGTAAACATCTAGTATAATCCGTAGCTGATCACTGGTACATAACTGAGAGAAATTGATATTTTCACCACAGGCACTTGCGATGTCACAAAGGATCTGGACTCTCACATGTTGGAGTTTTGTACAATGCAATATAAAGTGTTCTAAGGTTTCTGTTGAAGTTTTGCAAAGCAGACATGTTGGATCCACATCTAGATTATTGAATGCCGCTCTTGTTGATTGCAGGGAGTAGGTACCCGTCACTTATTTCGTTTTCACTGGTAGTCGATTCACTTCTCTAGACTGAGTCTGGGTTTCAGTGATACGCAAAAGTGGGTGAATTTTCCCTGGATTGTAGTGACCAACACTCAGATATTCCAGACTGGAGTAAGTTAACGCCTGTTGCTTGATGCGCCTCCCCCAATAAGCATAGACAGCTCTTAATGTAACAGTTTTCCATTGAGATTTCGACACTGGATCCCTGAGGATTTCCATAGGATTCGGGAGTTCATATTTTGTTGTAATGATAGCCAAATTTGAGAACCAACTGCTTCCAGTATGTCCATGAATAGTAAGTTGTCTATATGCTAATCTTTTTTCGATCGAAGAGTCATCTAGAAGCGCAATATTTCCAAAAAGGCTCAAAGCATGGAGATGTATTATCGCTTCAACTGGAACGAGGCCAGATAGGATGAAAGATGCAGGATCAGCAGTGGTTACGGGAATAGAGAGAATCTGCTTAAACACCTTTTTCAAAAACATCTCAAGAGGTCGAATATCATTAGGAGAGGGTAGGTAGATTTCCAGTCCATAGGTTAGAATCGGAATGACATATGTGCGGAAGAGATGAATACATGTTTCAGGATTTAAACCATTTTCCCCATGGAGGCCAGCAGACATAAGGCTGTATAGCGTGCGACGAGCTTTTTGTAGGTTTTCCTGTATAGCAGTAGTAGGTGAATTATCAGACGTTCTCACTACTCCTACATGTGTCGTTTTATCCACAACTGGCATCTGCTGATCGCCAAGAAAGATAACTGGTGTATCCGTTGTTTTAGAGCGTTTTTTCAAATGCGGGAGTACTACACTCTTCTTTGGTTGCAATTCATATCTCTCCATTTTACTGTAGTCATTTGCGATGCTGCATAACATCTGAAGTTCCTGTGTAGAATCACCAAGAGTTGAGAGATCATCAGCGCAGGTTGGAGCGTTACATATAATGTCTCCTATCTTAGCACCGAAACCGCAGTAGTATAGTCTATCAAGTAGTTGGTTTATGTAGACCTTGTATAAGTCAGCACTAAGGATCCCACCCTGTCTGACTCCCTGCTCTATAATGAATTCATCTGAGGTGTTACTCATCCATTTGACAACACTGCTTGCATGTTCATAAAAGCTGCAGAGAATATTCCATAGTCCACCCCCTATCCCCATGTGATATAACTTCCTAAGAAGGCTGTTGTGATACACCACATCAAAGGCAGTTTTTGCATCTAAATAGGCAGTGAGCGAAGTGCATTTTTTGCCAGTCGTTTCACGGATAAATTCCTCGATGATCAGTGCACAAAATAAGGGAGAAGCCCCACAAGTAAATCCACGTTGCTGAGGATTCTGATGTCGATTGATAAAATTGCGCAGCCTGTCACGCAGTATAAGTTCCAGAATTTTCGCAATGACTGGTAGGACTGTGATTCCCCTGTAGTTTTTTGCATCCAGTTTACTACCCTTGTTTTATATATGGGGGTAATAGTACCAGCTTTCAAGATATCTGGAACAGACTGATGGTAGAAAATTGCGTTGAAAATATCACACAAAGTCGCAATCAACGCATCTCCTCCAAAGACAATATTCTCGGCAGTGATACCAAAGACATCAGGAGATCTAAATGTGGATGGATTTTCATGTTTTATGTATCAATTTATAGGAAATTAAATGAACTTTGAAGGAAAATTATTTCTAGAAACATCAAACAAAGTTATCTGATAAAAATTTTGAATCTAAAATATGCAATTTTTTACATTTTTAGCTCGCCGGGACGAAAAAGTCCGGAGAGCTAATGCCATACCCTCGTCATCGTTGTCGTTGTCGTCGTCGTCGTCCGTAGACAAAACTTTAACCTGGACTATATCTCTTGAACTATAAGGGGTAGGGCTTTGATATTTCACATGTAGATACCTTGTGAAGAGACCTTTCATTTGAGACCATGACCTTTGACCTAGTGACCTTGACCTTGGACTTTGACCTACTTTTCAAAAACTTTAACCTGGTTTCTGACAAAAACCTGTATAGGCGAGCTATGTAATCTTTGATTACCCTATGTTTGTTTTCCCTATATAATCTATAGTAAAAACCCCAATGATCTTCAAACATCATGTCCCCATCTTTAAATTAATTATTTTTACACCAAATATATACCATTTTGTAGGTTTATATATGTACTATCTCAAAAAATTATAATGGTGATAGTATTTTTAGCCATTAAAGAGAGACTTACAAAAAACACCTCAAAATCGTTCAATTTTTATAAACAGCCAGGAGACATGAAATTTGATAGTGAAGCCGTCCCAAGATACTTTATGTTAGGTTATATTTTGTATTCATTACTGACAATGATAACCCTCGGTTTTTTCGATAATCTTTGCACTAATGTTTAGTAAAATTTGGCAGATCTTTTCTACGAATTGAACAGTGCAATGTTATCAAGAATCGTACATGCAATTTTGTTTAGGAACTTGAATGATTTTCGTTGCGGGAAAATTCCGGCCAAATTTAAATGGGCAAAATCTGACAAATTGGCCATTTTCATGATCCGACCCTTCATCCACAATTCGGGTTAGCCATATTGCCCCCTCTTGTTTTGAATAACTAATTGTAGGTAAATTGTTTTATTTAAGTTACCCAATGCTTTGATATAGATTACTTTGTAGAAAAGGAAGATGGGAAAGGGAAAACTTTCATATATTTTGAACTTTATCTCCATTGCTGATGTACAGATTTTAATGTTATACTTGTCAGCCAGGGGATCTTATTTGCTGATCGTCGACATATTTCAGATTTCTCTGTTGGTACTGATACACTGAATTTCTTACTGGAAGCAATATACTCAAGGGTCTCTATAATTTATCTCATTACACTGATTAAGTTGTTCTATTTATATATGTTAACACATTCACTGTCAGATTTTCAGTATTCTTCTAGGGGAGGGATGTGGTCCCAGGGCCTCTTGTTTTACTACTTGGACATTTGATAGGGCTTAAAAGTCTTACATTCATGCATGATTCTTTGTGAAAAGGTCTTCTGATTATGGCTATGTATATATATGAAAACATACCGGTAGCTACTGAGTACTGATGGCATAATTGTTTTTAATAAACACATCTTTCCAACTTAAATTTCAGCATACTTCTACAGCAAAGATGATGCCTGGTAACTGAGTGATGAATAGCAGACATTATGTTGAGGATTTTGAGAAAAAAGAAGCCACAAAGGTATTTTTTGCTTGCGATATCACTGTCATTTTTGGCTGGCATCGTACTTATCTTCTACGTGGATGATAAACCAGGAACATCCTTTTTCAACAATGAATCCTTGAACTACAAAAAGTTTCGGAAGTCCATCCAGTCAAACCTACAAGTCTTTAACAACATTTCATGGGGTGATTTTTTGGCCAAAGATAATGATGGCACTAAGAGGAATTCTTCCTTTGTTATGAAGTATAGAGATGATGACAGGAAGGCAGTAAATAAATCATCGTTAATTGTGAATTACAATGTTCATATCTTTTACTACCCATGGTACGGTACACCAAAGATTGATGGTAAATATTATCATTGGAATCACCCCTATTTACCTCACTGGGACAAAAAGGAGAATAAGAAGTGGCCAAATGGAAGTCACGTACCTCCACACGACATCGGAGCCAACTTCTACCCCAAGCTGGGTCCCTACAGTTCCAAGGATCCCATGGTTTTGGATCAGCATATGAAATGGATCCAGATGTCTGGAGCAGGTAATAATAATATAAATCAATAAACCTGTTTATTGAATATAAGTTGAAGCTTTACATATGATTTGAATATTTCACAGAGTTGTGCCCAAGTCCCAAGGATGTACCTTGACCATTTGAATATTTCACAGAGTTGTGCCCAAGTCCCAAGGATGTACCTTGACCTCGGAATTAGGTCACTGCTGAAGGGTCAGGGTCATAGTGTAAAAATATTGACACCCTTGTATACATTTGAATGATATTTCCACAAAATTGTTGCCTAAGACCCAAGTGTGTATCATGACCTTGAACCATTGGTTACATCTACAAAGTCCAGGTCACAGTCGAAAGAATTTTTAAAATCTTTTGTTTGCCAAAAAAATCTTTTTAACCTCTGCGTGAATCTGAGGTATATATTTCTAGGATATTTACCTGCTACGTAAAGATCCTTTTTGTAAGTGTAGTGTTACATTAGAACATACATTCAAACAATTATTTTCCAGTACAACATGTGAATTTTTTCTTTCCATGAAGGTAGTATTTCTAGTTTTTATGTTTTTTTTTGTTTTTTTTTTTTTGGTCAGGAGTAGTTTCCGTTTCCTGGTATCCACCTGATGATGCCGATAATGAAGGTAAAGAACCAGACCAACTTGTTCCTGCCATCATGGATGCTGCAAATAAGTATAAGCTGAAGGTGAGAATTAATACATTTTATGACAGAAAATTTTTTATTTCATATACGATAAGAAGTTTGGAATTAGTTTACACCATACATTCTGGACACAACAATAGGGAGAATTAAACTTTTCCAAATGAAATTATGAATTGCCAAAAGCAATTCATTAACTAATGATGTTCACACTTGCTGTCTTTTTACTGTAATTGTTTGCTCTACTAGCCTTAGCAAAGGGTGCTGTGCTCATTTAATGAACAAATGACAAATACAAAAGGAGACAAGTATTATATTAAGGAGAAGAGTGTTATATAAGCTTTTTGGCTTTCTCTCCTATCCTTTTTTCATATGATGTTAACTACTGTTGGAATATTATATTGAATAAATATTGTTTAAACTAAATGCAGAACAAGAAGTAAAGTACAATGAATTGTGGACATATTTGTCATTGCTTATACATTTTTCACACGCAATCTCTCTCTCTTTTTTCAACTGTCAAAGAGGGAGATCTCCCTCTTTTTAGAATTTCAAAGTTGACAGGTACATGTATGTGATAGTGTTGATGTCTGTCCGATCAAGTTCTCCATTAGCCTGGATTTATAAAATGGAGTTTGAATTCTGGGGTAGGGAAAATGTCAGCAGTGTAAAAATTGTTGTCCATGCTATTTCTTGATTAAATATGATTTGTGATTGGATGAATGAATGTGGCCCACACTTTCATCCATAGGTTACCATAGTCAAATGGAAAAAGAGTAATTCTGTACTTTAATATTTTGTCTTCTAATAAGTTTCTATGGTATTTTCAATAACATTTCAGGTAAATTTCCATATTGAGCCTTACAAAAACAGGAATCCAGCTACGCTCAGGACTAACGTTCAATACATTCTGAAGAAATACGGTAAACATCCTGCATTTTACAGACACTATATCAAAAGCAAAAAGAAGCATCTACCATTGTTTTATATTTATGACTCCTACCAAACTGCCGCAAGTGAATGGGCAAAGTTATTTAAACCAGGGAAATCAGGGAGTATTAGAAATACAGATTTAGACGGGATATTTATCGCCCTTCTTGTAGAAAGGCAACACAAGGAAGATATTTTTAAATCAGGGTTTGATGGATTTTATACATATTTTGCTTCCGACACTTTCACTTATGGCAGCTCATGGAGAAATTGGAGAGAAATCCAAAAATTTGCACGTACCCGCAACATGGTTTTTATTCCTAGTGTGGGACCAGGATACATTGATACTAGAGTGAGAGCATGGAATGGCAGAAATATTCATGATCGACAAGACGGAAACTACTACATAAGTTATTTGAGGGCTGCGTTAGATGTAGGATGTAGTTTTCTCTCCGTTACATCATTCAATGAGTGGCATGAAGGTACACAGGTGGAGCCAGCTATTCCAAAGTCAGACTCAGCAAACAAGTATTCGTACCTAAATTACGGAAAAGAATCGCCTGAATTTTATTTACATCTCACCAAGAAGTATGTTATGAAAATCGGCACTGCTGAAAAGTAAACTAACAAATATATATACACCAACCACAAGTAAGCAATAATCTCACAAAAGCAATAGATTTTGTTAGTCTTTGTGATGATCTTAGATTGAATTCCTTTTTCTATTTTTTGATATTTTTAATAGAATAGTTATTTTTCATATACACGCGTACTTGTATTAGAGTTAGATCTTATTTTATGTTACATTTCTAGATTATTTATTCGTATCAAATGTTTGAAAAGAAATTGAAATCTTAAATCTGAAATCATAAAATTGAAGTACATATTCATATTAAAAAAGTTGTTTTTGGTTTTTTGTAACTGATGAAAATATATTTTGTGTACCTAGAGTTATCTTTCTTTGTCTCCATACAAATGATGAGAAATTATTTATAATTGTAAATTTAGTAAAGGTTATGTATTTTCCTAGAGTTATCTTTCTTTGTCTCCATACAAATGAAGAGAAAATATTTATAGTTGTATTTAGTAAAGGTTATGGATTTTCATGCTCTTTGACTCAAATTTCTTTTGAATCAGTTTTTATGATTTATTTCAATATTTGATGGAGGGGATTCCTAATTATTTGTAAAATTCCAAAAATATGCATCATACACACAAAGGAGCTGGAACGATAAGTATGGAATTCCGCCCAGTTGGGACCGAAAATTTTTTTTCCTCATTAAAAGAAATTAAAACTCTGAATTCGGTAAGATTATTGCTGAATTTTATGAAAATAGTAATTTTTCAAACATGCGACCTATATTTTATGTATGATTTGGGTTAAAACAGTCGACTTTAACACTAAAGCCTATGGAAACTGGAAAAGTTTTTTAGAGTATTGTTCCCCACCTTGCTACAGGATTTCCTTTTAATAGAAACTTTAGTTTGACAAGATCTTCCAGCATGGCGAGTAAGATCCTGTAGTAAGGTGGGGAACGATGTCAACCAGGCGATTGAAATATAAAAAAAAGGGGGGGGGGGTGAGAAGGCTCAAAATCTAGAGTAATTATACATAAATCTATCACGTTTTCTTTCAATGGTTTTAGAGTGATGATACTTTGCAATTATATCTAATATATTAATTAATTAATTAATTATTTTTATGATGTCATTTTATGGTTTGGGTGAGTAGTAAACATTTTGCGACTACATTTTTTTTTTTGAGATATTCATTCAAACACTTCCAACAAAAATTACTGTTCTCGATTATATTTTATTTTCCTCTATTTATCAAACACTCTATTATTTGTTTTTTACGAATAACCACAAAAAATCTCTTTTTTCGATAGTTTTTCGCTTACATGTAATACTATCTTTTCGTAATGTAAACGCACTAAGCGCATTCATTCATTATGAACTATTGGGAGTATAGTGAAGAACCAAAAATGTAGTTCTGAATACGGAAAAGAAATACTAGTTTTTGAAGGAGGACAATAATTCTACCGTTTATTAAATCACTTTATGTATGATAACTTAGTATAACTCAGAGTAAAACGATTTTCTCAATTTCATCTCATCTTATTGATTTTATAACGTAATACCATGGACTCTATATTGTGGACCCCGCGTTGCTTTGATTTCGAATAGATACCAAGTAGGTAATGTCAATGATAAAAATTTGAGTGAATATTAAAGATTATCTGTCTTTCTATCCATAAATATATATTTTAAACCTAAAAATAGTTTTAGTAACCCTGGAGGAGATTTTATTATCTGGGCGAATTTCCCGTCAATTCGTGCGAGGTCCTTGTGTTGATGAAGATGTGGTTCATGTTTTTCCTTCCTAATTTATACATATAAACGTGGTCCTATTATTTGTGTATCTTATTTTTATAAGGGTTGTTAATTTTTGTAATTTTTTTTTAAATCACATAAGATATTTTTGCATTATTTTTGAGAATTACATATTTATATCGTGAATGAATAAAAGTATGTTCTTTTGTCTTAAAAAAGGTCAAGAGGCAGAAAACTTAAAAACATTTTATGTAGCTTGTTTTATAATATAATATATGTAATTCAGTATTTGTAGCAAACCATATCTCAAAATGGATGTCATATCTCAATTTCATGAGTTGTTTTACAAGGTACATGTATAGTGTGGGAAATACGTTGATTGGATATATAAATTTATTTTTTTTGTGTTGTACAATTATTTATCAGTTATAATTTGTTCTGGGTTGTTTTGTTATTGCATTTCTGTACATTCCTTAACATTTTACATTTTATGAGAAGAAATCCTGTTTGCCCTATCTTATGGTTTCCACGTCATAATACTTGTAGATCTGTATAGAAAATGTTTATGTAAGAAGTTACAAGATTTTTCATTGTTATTTCTTTTCATTGATATTGTCATCATGATCATCCTCGACACCACCACCATCATAGGGAAATTATTAATGATATAATTAGAATTTTAAAAGAGTAGAACTTGATATATAAAGTTATCAAAATAGAGAGTTTTAAAAGCTGTGATCTTGTTAGAATTAATGTTGTTTCCTTGAACACTAGTAGAGATTGATGAGTGAAAGTAAATCTTTAGCTAGTGAAAATGCCATCAGTTTTGCAGATTTCTTGTTTTGTGAGGAGAGTGTGTAATCTCAATTACAAATCATGTTTTTTGCAGATTATTTTTAAAAATATCTGTAGAAAGCACTTTTAATTTTAATTCCAAATTAATGTCTCTATAATGATAACATTCTATTTTTCATGCCACCTCATGTGTGGATGACGTATAGGGAACACTTTCCATGGTGTCAGTCTGTCAGTCTATCTGTCTGGTAGTCTTTATGCATCTTAAACATGTCGCTCTAAACTTGATATGGATCTAAATGCATATATCTTTCAAACTTGGCGAAATTGTCAAGAAAGCTGAGATGTCGCAATGCTGTTTTGAAAGTCTTGACTGCCAGGTTAAAAGCTCATTTTTCTGAGGTATAAACATTGAGAGGACACTACTTGAGTTGCACATTTTCTTCATTCTCATTACCTAAAAGAAAAAAACATGATCGTGATTTCGTATATGCACAGACCCAGAGATGACTTCAATGTGATAAAAGCCTAGTATATGTTCCTTGACTACTAAAATGGCAGTAAAATATGATCTTTCATTTTTTTTGTTTTTAAATGTTGAAATGTATATATGTTTGGCCTGTTCTCTTGTTGTTTGCTTCAAGATTTTCTTTTAGTGTGTGATTGTTTTCAATCTGCAATTTTGAATGAACCAGTATAATGTACAGGGATTTCCTTTGGCTGTAGCATTGTATTTGAATATCTGCAGTAACTGTTTAGATAATGTGCTCAAACATGATATCCACCGATTGAAAAACAATTTTTTGTTATCTTGAGACAAATAAAAAACGAAATATACAGAAATAAAGATATTTATCTTATTTATCAAGAATTGACCCTTCCGATCGCGGGAAAATAATGCAAAATTTCGTGACGTCACAATGCTTTTACCTCGGACAAACAAGCTTCGAACCCTGGTCAAACATCGAAATTGCATTGTTACGTCATGAAATTTCTCAAATTTTTCCCGCGTTCGGAAGGGTCAATTATCAAACTAAATAAACATAGTTTGTAGTTCTTTCTGGTGATGATTTGACTTAAACTTTAAAGTCCCACATATATAGAGGTGTTTCCCATCAATATAATATTATGAACATCTACCCCTTGGAAATTGTTGATCACACATACTCTGCATCTTTACCTTTGCAAGAATGCATTGTATGTTGACTAACTTCGAGGATGTGAGCTCCCTACGTATCAACTGCTATCATACAGACTAATAATTTCTTTTAAAGAAAGTAAAGGATAATGTTGGTGATGATGTTTCCTTCAACAAACTTGAAAGGGGGATTTAAATTATACTGCAACCATATTGTCTGTCCATTCATTAATATGTTTTGCTCACTTTCATTTCAAAGTTTTGGTATACATTGGAGAGAGTATTTGAAAAATCTATTTACTTATGAAGCTGAAGAGGACGCATTGTAGGTTTCCTGCGTGTGTGTTCCACTGTTAACGGTACAATGTACCTTTTTCTGGGGATCCATACTATCCATCACTCTCTCTGACAACAAAGCCTCGTAATGCCCAAGTTCAGAGTCGTACATTGATTATGATTTTCAGCACACGCTCGGAGTCATCTAGGACTGCTTCAGGGTAGAATTCCGTATTGATACGGACTATATCTTTGAGTTCAAGTTGGCTCCGTGTCATGTAGAACAGAAAGACAGACGTTCTATCTCGATAAATCAATGAATAAACTGATTTTTTGTTACGACAGAACGCATTAGGTCTTCCATATTTTGTTCGGCCACAGAGTTAAAGTAAGGGATTCTCATTGTACTTGCTGGAGCGTCTGGTCAAGACTAATTGCCTGGTTTGGTTAGACAAGGACATTCAAAATGACAAATGCCATTGTCCCTCTGTAACAAATTATCACTAAAGCTACATTGTATTGACGCCGAGCCTGGATATCCCGTAAGATGAGCAGAAACACAATGAAGGGATAAAGACACTCCTTCGTCAAACTTGGCTTCCCTTCACGTTCTGTCGAATCGTAGGGCATCATTATCACTGAGCGTGAAGACAGACAAAAATTAATCAACGGATTTTCATCAAAATGGCAAACAGCCTGAGTAAATTATAGGCGTATAAGAGGTCAATAAATTCAGATAAATCTTAAGGGTTGTGAATCCATATGATTTCGGTAAAATCCACGAGCTGTTGCGTGATGATTGCTCGTTTGTCATTGGCACATTATAGAAGCTAGAGTTGATCAGATGTAATCTATCTTGAGCTTTTCACTGAGTAGCATGTTATTTGAACAAGGGGAAACAGAACATTGTAAATACTTATGGAAGTTGTTATTGACCGAGTTTGGAGTAAATGTGTATTGTAAACCTTCAGTGCAAACAATTAAACCATCTTTGAATTGGAATCATTTTGGCTTGTGTTAGGGCGTATATAAATCTTCGAATTGTACTTGGCCTATCATGCCGTGTTTAAGTGGCGCATACGTCTTTGCATTGTCCATATCACAGTAAAATCTGGTTCAAGTAGAATTTATAACTCGAATACGAATGCATACATTAGCAAATTCCACTTTAATAAAATTGACAACTGCAAATGAAAATAAGAAAAGTAGGGATTCAAACGTTGATAATGATAATAAAGAATTTATGTGATGAGAAAGAAATCCATATAAGCTTTTAAAGCATGCTAAATTGGCAATGTTTTCACTGATGTTCCATCGCCGAAGGTTCACCAATGTCAAACTGAAAAAGTGTGAACAACTCATGATGTTTAGACCCAGTAAGTCTGTAAGGCACATTGTTGAGGCCGTCCGTTTGAAAGCGTCTGTTCACATTACGAAGAAGGTTCTTCCTGAAAAGTCAATAAAGAAAGTAAACAGACTTTAACCATACATTATTATGAGTTAAAGAAGATCCTGACGATAATCTCAACAGCACTCACAATAGAGCACCAAATTGAGCATTGACGGACCCTTATCATGCTAGAGGTGGGACCAGGTGCCCGGGAGGAGTAAGCATCCCCTGTTGGCTAGCCGCACAGCCGTCGATGTTCAAGCACGGAAGTAAGAACAATATATGAAATACATGCATTGTACTGTCTGAGGTTATATCTATATAGAAAGTGCTATGACGACCATGTCAGGCTGATATATCTAGATATATCTATTCATTTATATCACATGGAGACATGCAAATATTAAACAATTCTTATGAGTTCAGATTATTGATCAGTCGCATTATGAATTTGGGAAGATTGGTAACTACCTCTTTTTCCAGTCAGAAGGTTTTTGTTTCCGATGAGGGACCATTTTATACCTAGCAACTGTAGAAGGAGGTCTGAATATCCGCAAATTTGACAGCAAAATTCTAAAATGTTATAAATGACAAAACGCATAAAACATGAAATGAATAAAAATGAAGTTGTGATTTCTCACTATATTTTCATGTGCATTGTTCCGACTTAATCATTGAATATTAGCAAGTATGATTCTGAAAATAAAAATGGTCATGTATATATCATATTCATTTCGTTTATGGTTTTTTAAAGAAATAAAAAAAAGTTTGTATAGATGATTATTTCTTCAAGCCATTTCCTTCAAACAGTTTATCTACTACTCCGTACTTTGATTATATTTTGATATAAACTTTCTGATTTGTTTTTTTGAGGCGTATTTCATTAAACTGCCACACCCACCTATAGGCCATGTCGTCGTCCTCTGCGCCCCATCCCCAGTACTGGTTGGAATAACCATTTACCAACACAAAGTGTTCCCTTCTCATATTCAGCACGCCCCCGACGAGAAGGTCATACTTCAATCTAGTAAAATGTGCTCAGCATATATACAGTTCTATATATATTGCTAATAATAAAACAAGCGTGGATCTAGAAAGGGGTTGGGGTAGATTCCCCTTCTGAAGTTTGCAAACCAAAATCCATATTTTCCCCGTATTAAGGTACTATTATGATGAAAATTGTAAAATCGTATGCTTGACCACCATGACAGGCTAACACCCCCCGGAAAAAAATCTAGATCCGCCTATGATTACACCAAATCAATTACTTAAGATGTCTTTTATCGTAAATTAAAAAGAAAAATCTCATTCACACATTATAAGCAATCATCAACAAAGTGACACTATGGATCTCCGACCTCTTTAGTATATAACCAGGAAACAGACAGATTTACCCTACAAATGAGGCTATTATCAACAGAAAGGCCTATTTGTATTCCTTCCTAGTCTCTGATCAAGTCTTAATATAGCAAAATATATTGCTTCTCTTAATAAGCCATTATGTTTCTTGTAGAAGCTTTCACCACAATCAGCGAACAAAAGTACCGAATCACGGACTAGGCGCTTAATAGCAATTTCCGTTCAGGAGGTATAAATTTCTAATGCAAATTATTTGGAAATAAATTCTACTGTTGCGCAAAAACAATTTATTTTTCATTACGAATTCTAAGCATGTGGATTAATCTGATAATGACCCTTAAATTTGTTTTCTTCGACGAAAAAGAAATTTCTTTTTCTGGGAAAATCTATTGGAATTAACTGGAGGCTTAACTCTGCATTCAAATAACGTTCATATGATATTAGGTATAATTTTTCATCTCCTACGCAATCAGTAAATAGTTGAATATGTAACTAAATCTACATCGCCTTTAGATCAACGAATAAGTGATGAATCATTATACCAATTCAGTAACTTCCGTAAATCTATTTCCATTTTTCATAGAAGTAGACAATTGTCGTACATTATATTGTAAATTGATTAAATTGAAATTCAACCTAAATAAAAAGTTGAATTCCGAGAGGAATCTGATTTTCATTTACCTCTTTCGGAAAAGAGAAATGTAGAATTAAGTTTTCACAATCAAATAGGAAATCTGCGAGATACTTTAAACTTTAAAAGTAATTTGTGGATTAAAAACACATTTCCAGGAATACCAACAATGTAATAAGCTCGAAAGAATTGCCTACTTGTAGTCCATTTCGTCTATAGCAACTGACAGATGAGTCGGTTGGCCTGCGCATGAGTACGGCACCCTGTCATTTTCTGGTATCAGATCGACATCGTGGAAGATGACACATTCAAAGGGGAATGATTTGGCTGCCTCTAGGAAACCTGCATTCATCAACCTGCCTTTGTTAAAGATTGAAGTGCCAGTCTGAAATTATGATAAATGGAATATTAATACTGAAAGCAAAACTTGTCAGACAGAAAGGGAAACAGATAACCAAAGAAATGATGAAATATTCCCGATTTCGAACGGAAATCGATACGAACGTGCTTTCTCCGGTGTCATCATTTGCGTGCGAAGATTCATATGTTGATCTAGCGCGAGTTGATTCGAATCTTTTCACTTAACAACCAAATTATCTTTGAATATGTTTGTTTCGTATTTGGTAGACATGTACATGGACTTTTTTGCAAGAACGACCTAAGAAAAATAAGAAAAGCACACGGTTTTCTTCAAGACGTTCATCATTGATCACCTGCTCAGCCACAAATATATTAAAGTTTAATTTCTGCGTGTCCAGGAGCTTATGTAGCCTTTCCAGGAGTATAACCAGGTGACGATGCCTGTCTCTGAATGGTATGATTATGGCCACTCTGCCAGTTTTGGTCCAGTTGGATGTTGTCCATGTGTCCTTCCTTTCAATGATAACTTTTGGTGCTCCTCTGTCTATGTAATCTGAAAATAGGTTGAAATTGCAAACGAATGTCATATATTTGTTCAACAAATTTATTCTATTCTATAATGATATTCTACGTATATGTCTTTAGATACGGTTGTTTTTATTCGGTAGGTTTCTATTCCGTGTAAAACGAGACGTAGAGCGAGGAACCATATTTCGCAAGTGACCATATTTCGCCGTTTCATAGTTTATTGCTTATTGGTGGTTATCGGAACTGTTTATCAAGCTTATTTTTCTATATCCTATCAAATATGACCGTACCAGTCATGTTTTGATATATTGTGACATGGCCTGCACTCTAATGTGACGAAAAATACCACAAAATGAGGAAAAATTCATTAAATCACTGAATTTTAGACGTAAACATCCGAACTTTTTCCAAAAACCAAACAAAGAAAACATTTTACTTGACATCATCTCGTAGAAGTAGTGGCGACGAGAGATTACGTAAAAAGAAAATCGCAATTTGTCCATTTTGAGTGCAAATAGCAAAAACGGCGAAATATGATCACCCCCGAAAACATGGAAACGAATTATTTTGACGTTTTATAAGGAGACAAGGAACTGAGTAAAATAAATTATTTTCGTAGTATTTCATTCAAGAATGGAGTTAAATTAAACTTTAGCAAAACCAATCATTGAATTGGCCACCAAGTTTTGAAAATTCCTAGAAAATATACGAGAAATGCGGCGAAATATGGTCACTTGCTCTACTCTTCTTTAACTCATTGGTTGCAAGAACAATGTTCAACTTCAACCTTTTAAAAATGATTTGCAAGTAAATCAACGAGCAGATATTAAAGTCACGAGCGTATAATAATTCGATTCTAGGATAAAAATACTGTAGTCGCAATTTTTCTATTGAAATTCAGTTTTACGATAATTTTCCAGAGTTCCGAAAAGAAGCAATAGCTGATTTTCCAGTAGATTCATTGGGCGGACAGAACCAGAAATCACAAAATTTGACGATATTTTCATTGTGACGTCACAATAGAAAATATGTCAACGCATAAAGTCAGTGCAATCGAATATGACGTCATAATTCAAAATATTGCCAAATAATGTAATGTCTGGTGTCTGTGCATATAAAATCAAGGTTAAAAACGGTCATTAAACTTTTCTGGAAAATGCACTATTGTATAACAAATTTCCCATTCCTGGATAAGAAAATATAGCTCCCTCCTCTTCCTATAATGTCTTCAAATATCAATTGATACGCAATTGAGAAGATAGGAGGGTATATCCAACAGAGATAAAGAAGATCAAGACGACAATTTCAACAGCACTCATAGTCTAGTTGCCAAATGGCTATTTTGGGGTGAACCCAAAAAAATGTTACGCACAAAATGTTTTTGCATGAAAGTGATGTTAATGCCCTCTACTTTGATAATCCGGCGGATGCCACTCTGGCATCCTTGGGCATTTCGAAATTTTTAGGAAAAAAGGTAATTTTTCAACGAAAACCGTTGAAAATTGGAAAAAAGCAATTACTTTGTCCATGTTGTAGCTAGAACAACAAATTTGGTATCAAATGAACAGCAATGCCATTGCCTTTAAGTCCCAAGCTCATTTTATCGATTTACTCGTCCATAAAATGGGGAAAACTATGGATTTTCGATGAAAAACCGTTGAAAATTGGGAATATGTCATATCTTTTTTCATACCGTAGATAAAATAACAATTTTGGTACCAAACGCATAATAAATGTATTGCCTTTCATTTTAAATATCAGATTAGCAATTTGCAAGTACGAAAATGGGGGAAAGAATGAATTTTGAATGAAAACTGGCTGAAAATTGGGATATTGCAATGTTTTTTTCCATGCTGTAGTTAGAACAACAGCAAGAAAAATTATTTCATTGCTTTAAATTCAGCATTCCACTCAAGCAAATTGAATCTTTTTTTTTTTTTTTTTTTTTTTTTTTTTTGTTGTTTTTTTTTTTGCTGAAAACAGGTTTTAAATTGTAAAAAAAATCGGTTTAAAGAAATTCTAAAACAACAATTTTCGTATCAAAATGATTGCATATTGATAGTTTTAGATTTGCACTCTCTTATTACCCTTTATTCTACTCTAGATATATCATTCTAAATAGTATAAATGTCCTAGCATCATCTTACAATATCACGCAACATTTCACGAAAAGAATGTTCCATTTTAATTGCATAATTCATACATTGCTTATTTGATGTTTGATGTCGTGTTTGCTGTTCCCTGCCCGTTTAATTTCTCTTGCTGTGTTTGTCCACTGTGTTTTTACTTGAGGTGTTTTGATGTGTTGATATTGGTGCTGCAACCCAGTTTTGTTGGATATCACCTCCTTTCTTATTGCCTTGTTTTTTCATCAACATGCAATTGTAATTCTTGTGTGCAACTACTTCTAACAACAAAGAGCAACTCTTACATGGTTCATCAAAATGCCTCCTTTGCATCGTACTCTGACAATTTTCTACTCCAAAACATTTACAGAATTAAAGAAAATTGAGCACAGAATTTGTCACATCTGTTTGTTACACAGCTCAGATTTCATGTGCGACTACAACAAATCAACAGGATAACAGATAGAGGTTCAGACGCAATTGGCAAAATATTATCACAATAGGTCTCTACATTTATTTTAAATTTTGTTCTTTCAGCAGATCCAGGTTTGATTGAACTTCATCTTAAAAATGTTTCCTTATGCATGGCTAAAAATATTTCGTTTTTCTTGACATTTTATCGAAATTATTCAATTAATAAAGTTGGTGGTAATGGTCATCCAAGAGTTTTGAACTCTGTGAGGAGGTTGTTTTACACCATAATTGTGCGTTCTTCGAGACCTCTGGGGAATCGGAATAGTGGGAGGGTTGTGTGCACATAATCCATGATAACCACACCGTCTGCTATTTACGTGGCAGATGGCCGTCCTAAGTCGGCACCGGTCGCCCATGTTTATGTTTAGTCTTTTATGTTTAATGTTTCTATGATTTGAGTTTGTTTACGTTTAGTCTTTTATGTTTCATGTTTCTATGATGTGTGTTGAGATTATCGTCAGGATCTTCTTTAACTCATTGGTGTTCCTTGTCCCTTTTGCGTCTCTTTTGTGGGTGTCTGTTCTGTTTTTTTTTTTTTGCATGGGTGTTTTGGGATTTTGCTGTGGGTGCTGCAACCAAGTGTTGTTGGAGTTCCCCTCCTTTCTCTTATAGCCCATTTCATTCAATCGTACACTGGACCTGACATCAGATATACTGTCTAGATTCTCTAAACCATAGTAATTTTTTATGAATACCATGGCCTCAGTCACCATCTTTTCAATATCTGAATTAACTTCTCTCAAATTTGACACGGAACACCACTTCAAAAGCTTCCCACAGAACAACCTTTGTCTCTCCAATACCATCATATATTGATGGTATCCATCATCATGATCTGTTCGCAATACCTACATCTTTAGAATAATGTGTAGAATGCGAGTTCTTAATCAATCGGATTGCTTTCTCGATCAACTGATTGCGAGTACATGTAATATCAATCAGTTGCACTTCATTTCATGAGATGTAGCTTTCTTGACTGAATCTTTTATGTCATTGTGATCGTAAGTAGGAGTCAATTGAATATCATTTAAATTTGCTCTCTGCAAAGTAATAGCAATTTCAAGTTTAGAAAATAGGGCCAGGGGAGCTGCTGGAGAGGATTTTGGCTTTGCTATGAAGTCACTTTAATTGAAAGCATCACTGATGAGGATTTTTCTATCCGAAACACGTGTCTGGTGCATTAAAATTGGTTTAAAAATTTCTTCAAGAAGGTGGATAGCTGGAACACTTATCATTGAACATCTGAAGTGTATAGTTTTTTTCGATTATATGGCCAGAAACAATCAAGGTATTAATTCTGCCATCTAATGGTCAGTTGATACACCAGAGCCCTTCATACATCAATCGATCATCAGCTCCTAGGCATTCTTGTCGAATAAAAAATCTGAAGCTTAATTTTAAGAACATATTTCGAAGTTGCAAAACTGAAGTAATCTTTTTAACATTGAACAATGTCACCACTAAGCAGGTCTTTAAGATCCACTTCAATAATTGAAAACAATTTCACAACCCTGGCAGAAATCATCTATGTTAAACATCTTCAAATTCATTAGCATCATTTAAAAGCAGACCAATTAACAGCGTGTACTAGACATGCACGTTTCGGATATTTAACCCTCGTCATTGATTCTCAATCCAAACAATGAAATATGTCCAAAATATAAGACATAGCAAGATGACTAGGATATAATGCTACAGGACCCAGGTTTCAGAAATTTGTGACAATTTGGTGAATACACATATCTTTGTTCTAGATTTTCTCTAAACGTTTTGCATTTTCCAAAGTCCCAACTTTGTATGAAAAAAACTTCAAAAATCAAAGTTTTCTACCTCATTGTTCTTCTCCCATTTTATTTATGAGCAAGTTGCTTAATATGTATTCAGAATAAAAGACAATAACAAAAACCTTTATTTTGGTTACAAAATTGCAGAACCTCATACTACAGTTTGAAAAAGTCATTGCATTTTGCAAATTTTCAGCGATTTTTTATCCAAGAGTAGTTGTTTTTCCCAATTTTTCGTACCAGCAAATTGCAAATCTGACTTCTGTATTATTTAAAATGAAAGGCAATAAATTTATTGTGCGCTTGGTACCAAAATTGTTTATTTAAATACAGAATAAAAAAAGATATGGTGTTTTCCCAGTTTTCAACGATTTTTCATCGAAAATCCATAGTTTTCCTCATTTTATGGACAAGTAAATTTGTAATTTGAGCTTGAGACTTAAAGACAATAAGATTGTCGTTCATTCGGTACCAATTTTGTTGATCTAGCTGCAGCATGGAAAAAGTAATTAAATTTTTCCTATTTTCAACGTTTTTTCTTCGAAAAATTCGATTTTACCCCAAATTTTCGAAATGCCCAAGGATGCCAGAGTGGCATCAGCCGGATTATCAAATAAGAGGGTATTGACAACACTTTCATGCAAAAACATTTTGTGCGTAACAAATGTTTGGGTTTCGTGAATGGCACCTAGACTATCACAGTAGAACGGATAATGCTCGATAATGCTCGATAATCGACGGATCCCTAACAAGCTAGAGGCAGGGCCAGGAGCCTGGGAGGAGTAAGCATCCCCTGTTCGGCTAGCCGCACCCGTCGTCGATGTTCACGCACGAAAATGAAAACAATATGTACAGAACATGCATTATGCGAGGCTATTTCTATATATATAGAAATAGCTATGACGACCATGTCAGGGAAAACATTCAAAACACTTACTGTCATACCCCTCGCGGGGAACATTTTTACGAACTCCACACGGCAAAGGGCATAAGTGTGACATAAATGAGATGAAGAAGATCCTGATGACAATTTGAACAGCACTCACAAAGAGCACCAAACTTAGCATCGACGGACCCCTAGCAAGCTAGAGTTGGGACCAGGTACACAAATGAGATAACGATAAAGAAGAAACGGTTGCAGCACCGAGAGCAAAACACCGAGAGAGACGTCCTTCCGTGAGAGAGCAAGGACTGATCAAACTCGGATTTATATGAGTATATATAAAGCAGAGGTAGAAGTGGAACATGATTGGTTCCCATTGGAATTTCCACAATTTGCTGATGCTTTTCAGAATTCTGGAAAATTATCACAATACTTCCGAAAAACACTCATCCAGTTGTATATTTGTAAACCACTGACTTTGTCACTGCGGAAGCTTTTCGATTTTGAAAGGTATTAAATTAGCATCATCCAATCACCGAATTGTACAAAAAGTAAGCGCATAAGTCTTTTTTTTTTTTTAAGAATTATGAAATATTAAAACACTAACATTTACAATGCCATTCCTCTTTATTGAAAGCAGAAAAGAACGACTCTGTGTTTGTAATAAGTTACATGAAATAGTTATTACCCCAACCCTATCCCTAGGGTTATCTAACCCTACGTTCAATCTTAGGGTATGGCTAGGGTTAAAACTAAGGGCTGTTTGAAAATCTAAAGAGTTAAATTTTTGTTAAATTTTCTTTTTCAAAATCTGTTGAGCGAATGCAGAGTAGTTTTGAAAAATCGTTGCCGTCTGAATTGTATTCTTAGATCGTGTAAGTGAAATATGTCATCAATCATTGGATTGTGGAAACAAAGTGATATATATGAATTATGCCCATTCATGCAATAGAAAAGATAATAACATTCTTTGATTTAAATTTCTTTGCAGTTTTCGATGGAAATGTCGTGAATTACAAACAATAAAATAAAAAGAAAAAAACGGAAGTTGTGGAATGTGGTCAATTTTGACAAAGTCATCTTATCACATTGTTGTGTTTTATGAAATATCCTCATATCGCATCAATCCGTTAACAAATTGAGTTTGTAACCAGAGAAGTGACAGTTCCCTATTACATGCAATATTTAAGGGAAATGTCGTCAATTACGAAAAAAAAAAAAAAAAAAAAAAAAAAAAAAAAAAAAAAACAAGGTGATGTGGAATGTCATCAATTTGACGCAGTTATCTTCGCACATTGCTATCTTTTATTAAGTATTTTGGTGTCGCACCAATGATGTCGCACCAATCTTTCAAAATAATACGGAAGTGTTCCAAATCTTTACCTTCATGAAGACAACTTCAAACAAACTTAAATGCACCAGGCATATGTTTCGGAAGGTAAATCCTCAAAAATGTAGTTTGACAATGTACATTCATCTACTAGAAGTCCCTATTCAACAATAACAACAACATAGAAACAGTGAATAAGTCGCCGTGAAAACTAATTTGTATTATAAAAGAGGGAAAAAGAAAATGTTATGTTAAGAGTCATGTTCATCTAAAGTTAATGTAATTTCAAGAGTAAAAAATTTAGTTATCTATCGAATGAAAGGAAATTCGATTATAAGAAACGATATTTCAAATGACGTGCAACTTATACCCTTACTTTGTCTTTCGAGAAGATTCTGTGCAAGCGATCGGAATAACTACACCATTTTCACATACAATTGTATTTGGTTAATGCCAATTTATGATGTTTCTTCTTCGCAAATCAGTCTCTTTCGTTTTTTAAAAGTGTTTGTCATGTATCCTCATTGTTTGATGATTCGTGTTTTGTTCTATGTTGCTGTTGCGTAGAGGTCTTACATGATATCCTTTCTTTTGAATATCCGATAAATCATTCACGAGTCTCACGCAACACCAAAACTTACAAATTCAATTGTAATTTTGCGTCACTGAATTAGCACAACAATATCAGATATTGAATTCAATCATCATACGTCGATCCCAACCCTTAACTCTTGGTAGCGTATAACCCCATCTTACAAAGCTCAAAACCGATGAGATCCCTTATTGATGGTATCAATTTCAGAGCATTATTGAAATTTTAATGAAATCGATCTTCTGCTTAATTAAAGATGAAGTTACTCATGAGACGAAATTACCACTTACATGAAGCGTAATTGGTTTTGAGATCTTTGCTATTAGCTGTGGATTTGGACAGAAACGACGATTTCCTGGTGTCAATCAAGTACTTTATTCTCCTACGATTGTACTCGAGCCTTGCCATCTGCTGATACCTCCTCAGTGACTTGAAGCCAACTGATTCACGTGACACTTTCTGAATCTTTTCCTGCGCCCCTATATCTGTTTTGTACACATATTTTTGGCTAGTGATGAGCATTTCTAGTACTGAAGAGACTATTGTCAGAATGACTAAAATGGTCAAAATTTGAAGCACGAGTGGTCGTCGGTATGGTCTCCCGATTCTCATTACAAACTAGCATCTTACTTAGCTTACGATTTCCTGATTTGATTTGTTCTCAGCTCTGACAACTGCAATAGATGAGCAAAACAGAATCCAAAAATATTGTAAGGGATAAAATGGGAGGATTTTTCAACAGTCTTTAGAAATGACCCAGTCTATGTATTTGGATGACAAAGTTGTTATACATACATTCATTTTAAAAAATCTCAAAGTCAAAGGAAATTCAATCTTTAATTTTTAAAAGATTTAGTATATTAATTATCTTTGTATAATGAATAATTGTTGTATGTCGTTAAAATCTCTTAAAGTGTACACGATTCTGCCGCAAATGCTATATGCCCAAGAGGCATACCAAAAGAAAAGTTAAAAAGACTCAATCACTGTAAATATTAATTCTTTTAGCTAGCTTACGAATATAATTTGTTTAAATAACTTCTCCGTAAATTACCAAAAATCAAATATAATAAATAAGCAATAAGATATTACTCACTATTATTCTGTTAAAGAATTAATCCCCGTGCTTTAGTTTAGGTGACGATTTTCAATCCATCCACACATGTAAGAGGGGATAAAATTGACCGGCGACGAATAGCGCACTTAATCGAATTTTTTCTACATTCAGAAAACATCAACACTACCAATTTTGTTATCTCTTACGAGCAGAAGCAAAAAAGCATGGCAAAGAAACGATTTCCGAAAGGCATCCCGAGCTAAATTAGATAATTTCTACCGTCTTCCACCAATATTGTAAAAAGAGTTATGATCGAAGGCGATGACGAGAGAACCCTTTATTTAGAGACAAGGACGGGCACATCACATTTGTTATGTTAGACAGTTTCATGGGCTGTCTTTTTTTTTTTCTTGCCAATTATTCCTAGAAGTATTGTATTGAGCAACCGGCCAGGGAAAATTATTATTTCTTGAATCTTCCAACAGTTTTTCGTTCGTGATTCATTGACACGGTCAGTGTAAAGACGCGTTCATCTTGTCTACCATCCAATTATTATCGGCCAGGATGAAAGAAAGCAGCGGTATTTGGCATTATTAGTATTATCGATGTCAATAAGGCAGAAGCTTGATTTCCAAAACTTATGTGTTATTGATACATTTACTGTTAGCTTGAAGGACGATTATGATCAGATTGCATCTCAAGGCAAAGATGTCCAAAGACGACAAGATTTTCAGCGTTTTTAAAGCTCAATGTTGTATCACTTCTCGTACAATTACTGAGATCTTGAAGAGAAAATCGTTGCTTGCGAAAATCTTGCAATCAACGGGGTCTGTAATATGAAATTTGATACCTATTATTTCAAGCAAATAGACGTATATGTATGGTGTAGGATTCTGGAATTTCAGTTTAATCTTAGCCTCACAATACATGTAATGTATCATCTAAAATCAACGTTGTAGATTAACACAACGCTTTAATTTTTTTTGTATTTGTAAGTCCTTTGATTGTAATTTTTGGATTTGTGTTTGACGCATTTACTGACAGACAGGGATTTTTGAGACTCTTTGAACATGAAAAATTAAAGGAAAGTTTTTTACCTTTACATAAAATAAAATTTTGTTCATTTGAAAGTATTTCTTTAAATTGTGACGTTTAAAGACATCTAGTCTGATTGTGAGTTTTCCCAGAAACCTATCATGAACGTGGGTCCTGTAGCATCATTACTCAACGATCCGGTTACGTCTTTCGGTACATTTTTGGACATAATAACTTTGACACTCTTCAGGCCATATTAAATTGTTTAGATTGAGGATCACTGACGAAGGTTGAGTACCAGAAAAATGCAAGTCTGGTCCATGCTGCAAATTTATCTGTTCTTTAAGAAAGAAGGGGATATCCAACAACACCCGCTTGCAGTACCAACAGCAAAACGAAGGCGTTTGCTGACTCAAACACAATTTCGATGGTAATTCTGTGTGTTTTTGATCCTTCTTATTTTCTTTATTATGCCACCATAAAAGGCAGGTTGTTGAATGTCCGTAGTGACGAGTGATATACTCTATTTCTTCCATGGGCCCTAATTTCAACAGAAGCTGATAATAATTTGTAAAATTTCCAGAAATTCATAACTAGTTTGTGAAAGCGAAAACATTGATCTGGAATTTTCTTGGTAATTTGTATAATTTCTACCATAAAATTCAAAACGTTTACATGCTCTTTGGTACCGGATGAGTAGTGAAATGTAAATACCATATGACGGTAATCTAGGAGGGTCGTACGTGGAGCTAGGGGAAATTAAGTCGTACATGTATTAATATTTCCAAACGTGCTGGTTCTTCGTCTTTGTTCTACATAAAAATACCAGGATAGTCTAAACATTGTACAATAGTGCACAGGGTATATTAGACTCAAAACAAAGAAATATGAAACACAGGAAGTCCTACTGTTGTTGTGGGTTCTCAACTAATTTACTCTACATACGCTCGTTTTGATGGATACTCTACGGCAAATGAGCAACAACAAGCCCGTATGTCGATGATATTCTATTTATTCAGAAAGAAGAAACAGAAGAATTATAGATCTTTACATTAGGAAGTGATTCGCAAGTGACAAGTTCTACCTTTTTATCAGATGTAAAGGGGTAGGGCCATGAATTAAGCCGGATATTTGCCCTTATTTTGAACATTGTAATTAATAGAATTTTTAACTGTGATATGACATTTTGAAACGTTCTCTACTGAATCACGCATCTATCTTTTGTAAACATTGCGTTTATCAATAGCGTATAGCCCATTGAAAACACCAAAATTGGTCATAATCCGCGAAATTGATGCAAAAACTAATTATTTCATAAAATTAGCAATGGCCGCATGCATTAACTAGGATAAAAAAGAAGTGCTACATTTTTTTTCATGCGAGCACAAACACTGAACATACTCGGCTTTATATGAGTATAGAAAAAAAAAAGAAAAAGTTAAAGAAAAAAAAAAAAAGAAGTGAAATTACTTACATTGTTTAAAGTCCCTCTTCAAAGCGAGTCTGCGTTTGTCATCAACTTCATATACAATGTACAGAAAATGTATGCAAAAATATTAAGATCTATTTCTACAACAGTAAGAAAATAGCAATCCATGGAATGCTTTTGTCGCCTGCGAAGCAACTTATTTTTCAAAAGTGGATCAAATATGCTGGCAATGTCCACTAGGTCAAAATTATTAGTATCAATACTTTGCAATCAAAAGATATGGTCAATCTCAAATTTTCATAAATAACGAAGGTCAATCAACCTCAATAATGCTGATAACAGAAAGAAATTTACATGTCAAATATCAGAGCCCTATCAATAACACATCAAAAGGTATAGCCCATCTATATTTTATTCTTTTTTATCTAAAAGGTAAAATATGTAGGTCAAGGTCAATAACTTTTTTTCTTTTTTTTTTTTGTGGTATGTGTAAAAAGGTTTTAGCACAAGGGATATGTGTGTGAATTACCAAAGCCCTATCAGAAACCAATTAAAAGATTTAGACAATCTTAATCTTTTTTGAAAAGTAGGTCAAATATGTAGGTCAAAGAGTTAAGGTCAAGATTATGGTTTGTGTAGAAAGGTCGTAGCACAAGGAATACACATGTGAAATATCAAGGCCCTATCACGTATCAATCAAAGGATAGAGCCAATTTTAATGTAATTGAAAAGCAGGTCAAATATCTAGGTCAAGGTCATTAGGTCAAAAATCATGGTATGTGTAGAAAGGTCTTATGGCAAGGAATACACAAGTGAAATTTCAAATCTCTATCACTTACCAATCAAACGTTATGGGATGTGACAACCAAAGTGTGACATATTTTTGAAAAATGTGTCAAATATGTAGATCAAGGTATCTAGGTAAAACAAATATGGTATGTGTAGAAAGATCTAATCACAAGAAACACACATGTGAAATATCAAAGCCCTATCACTTTTCAATCAAAAGTGTGACACCAAAAAGTGTGACAGACAGACGGAGAGATGGACAACGGACAAAGTGATCCTTAAGAGTCGCTATGCTTCCAGGCGACACATTAATAAATTCCATATTCATATAGAAAATAAGAAAAACTACTCATGTAATAATAAGAAGAACACGTTGCAATAAGGCAATTCCTGATGGAAAAGTTAAAATTCTTTATTATTACAAGATTTATATACTGACATTTTGAGATAGTTCTCATACTTACTACCCAGTCCTCTTTTTTCGTGCATTTCTGAAATAAGAGTTAAAATGATTACTGGTCGAGCAGATAATTCCGAACGATTTTTGCGATTTTTTGTCAATAACTCGGCTTCTATACGTAAAAATTATATGTGAAAGATTATTATTATATCCTTTTGTCATAAACGTTTTATCTCAGTAAATGAATGCGGCCACATTGAATTCTTCCACAAAAGACAAAATTCCAAGCAATCTTGGTCATATTTTGTCAAAGACGTCAAAATGACGTCACTTCAGGACGTCATTACAGTTAAATGGCAATAATTTGGTGAAATTTTTCTATTCATTAAAAGCGATAAACATTCGTGTATTTTCATGAGAGATATCAAGTATTCCCCATGAAATTATTTCTATAGAAAAATCGAGGGCCGATTTAGGGCCCTACCCCTTTAACATCCAAAGATTCCCACGTACAGGACCTATTTGATTGGTCTATCATTTTATTTATCTTCACGACTCCCAATTGATTAGATTGTTCGTCACGTTACCGGAAAATAGTTTGAACTGTTACTTAATTCAAAACCTTTTCAAGACTTCACATGTAAAGGGACAACCCGAATAAGTCATGGTTTTGGTGCATGACTAACTCATAATTCAAGGAAGGTTCCGTGATATCGGTCTCTGGTAGAAGTTCATAGGATTGTATAAGGTTGGTGGTAATTAAATAGGAACAACTCCATTCTAGCCAACGATCCTCCAACGATCATTGTCCTGAAAATTACAATGTTGGAAAATTATGACAAATTGTAAGTGCATGGATAACACCGCACACATAAGAAAAAATGTTATTCGTTTTTGCAATCTTATAAAATGATCACGAATAGAACAGAAAGAAACAACTAAATGTTATCCATGTTTCTAATAAATGAGAATTACCACCAAATGATATTGAGGTCGGGAAGGGTAATCATCTGATTTTTTAGCAATACCCGTCACTACGTAAACGTCAATTCCTTCTCTAAATGGCCCATTACTTATTCTATTGCAGTAGGGCGGCCATATGCCCTTTCATGAATATCTCACCTGCAAAATGTGTTTTAACGTTGAGAGATATTTTAGTGGAAACAGAAAATTTGCTTAATAATTAAATGCTTTCAAACAATTTCAGTCACAAGCAGCCAGTCGCTTGAAAATTGCATTGTGGAATACTACGATATTCCTTACCGATTTCTTTTCATTTCTTCATTGAGCTCCTCTGGTTGCAAATTTGGTTTTATACTCATACGAAAAAGAATTCATGTAAAATCTGCAAAAACTTAAGAAAGTTAACGACTTGAAATATTTCAACGGCACTTCTAGGTATCTTGATGATATTTTGAATATTGATAACCCACATTTTGACCATTACAAAAATTAAATTTATCAACATGAGTTTACACTGAATAAATCAAACACAAATGATATGCTATTTACACCATTTTTGGATCCTGATATCAAAATCATAACGGAGAAATTCAGACAAAGATATACGACAAAAGGAAGACTTTGACTTAAACATGATTAATTTTCCTTGGCTTGATGGCGATGTTCTAGGTCGGCATTTACATCTCTCAGCTCCTCAGACACGTAAGAGCTTGCTCCCATGTTTCGAACTTCCATGCCAGAAATAAACAAATTACAAAAAAAAACTGATCAGTCAATGATTTAGATATCATAAAGTTCTTTGTGGAAATTTAACAATAACTATTCTGAACGTTTTTCAATATTTGGGAAAAATGAGATAAAGAAAATTCCAGCATCAGAGTATGTATCATTGGGAATTTCATAGCCTTGATTTTACGGTGACCTTATAAACAAAATCAGAGGGATCAAAGGCAGATCAAACGTCAACAACAAATGTAAGAAAATAGTCGGTCGCTTACTTTACCGAGGATACGATCCTAAAGTCATAAAAAATACTGGGCATGGTACTAGACCAATCTTCATTTTTGTACCAGTGTCTTTCCCAACGTTGCACACTGGCCTTGCGTGACGACGGGACTCCATGACAGGCCTTGTTCATATCTCGTCAGAGAAGACTAGGTCCTGATTCTCTGTCCTATCTGAAAGGTGGTCAGACTTTTCGGGTTATTGATCTTAAGCTCGCTTCAGCCAGCAGAGCACATACTTTTACATGCATGCCATTGACTTTTTAGATTCATTCACATACAATCTATGTTTCAAGAGGCCTCTGCGTTTAGCTGCCACGGTTGTGATGTTACTTTACAGTAGGAAGTTTTATGTTTATACAACTGATTATGCGTCTATGGAGACCGCTGTGTATCCTGATAAATGGGAGGGTTGTGCACACGTAATCCAAATAACCTACACAATTTGATAATAGCAGATAGCAGATAATGAATAAATAAGTCGGCGACGGGTGCACATTGGTCTCCTTCCCTTTATGTGTTGTCATTAATGTTCGATGTTTCTGTACGTCTGTTTCGATTGTTTTGTATGGTGTTCTAGTGAATAGTGTCTTTTTGTTGTTTGTAGTTTTGTCTGATGTCATTTATGTGTCGCTCTTTTGTGGGTTTGTTTCGCTGGGTGAGTGCAGGGTGATCATGCTGGATATCCTTAAAAATCCGTTTTCTTCATAGAACTAAAAGCACATACATAATGTAGAATACGTCACACCTTCCTGAAATATACTGCATACCAAAACTGCGCAAGTCACCTTACAAATTTGGATACATTGCTAATTCTAGCAACTGCTCAACTACAATTTTGTCAAGAAATCATACGTCAACCTCACAGCGATCGAGGAACACGTAGCAAAATATTGGGAAACCAGAATGATGTAACTTATTTTGGTCTGTTAAAAAATCAGAGGATGTTATTGACAAAAAGAAATCTCGACTTTTTCAAGCCAATACGATTTCTTCAAGGGACTTTTCAAATATGAACACAACGCTTCAAAATTAGTTATCGATTGTCCAAACTCATTAAAAGGTGCTTTGATCGAGAGGGGAAAACTTATATTTGTACATCCGAATCAAAGGGTTTCTTTTCCGCTACAGAATACAAATCATACAAATCATAGACATATAATGACATGTGTATTGCCTTTTCCTTCCTCTTGGACAATATTGATGTAAGATTTGGTGAGAATATCTAAAATCAGGTTGTAGGGATCCCTATGGATATTACATGTAATTGTGCGCCTCTTGTTGCAGATTTATTTTTATACAAGTATGAGAAAGAATTTATCTAAAATCTTCAAAAGCAAAGAAAACATTATGATAGGTACCTGGATGATATTCTTATAGACAATCCTGTTTTTGAATAGTATAAGAATGTTAGCTATCCTCAAGAATTGACTCTAGATAAGGCAAACTTTACAAACACAGAAATACCATTTTTGGACCTAAATATTGTTAGTGGGGAGATAAATTAATAGATGTTGAATCCAAAATCATCTCTTTTGTCATACACAATTAATTCTTAATGGAGAGATTCAAACAAGTGTGTATGAAAAAAGAGATGATACGTTGTAAATTTTCCCTGCCTTGACGGTGATGTTCCTAGATTACCGTCATACGGTATCTACATGTTACAGCTCATCGGTATGCTAGAGCATGTACTAATGTTTTGGACTTTCATAGCAGAAATTTACCAGACACGAGGAAAACTTTTAGGTCAAGGTTTTCGCTTTCACTTACTAGTAAAGACCCACTGGAAAGTTTTGTACAATTATTGCAAATTCCTTTGAAATTCGGATCCATACAAGCAACAGAGTGTATTACTTTAGGTATTTTACAGCCTGCATTTTATGGTGACATGATTAACAAAATAGGAAGGATAAAAGGTAGACAGAATAACAGATTATGTTAGAATCATCAAACGCTTTTTTTTTACTGTGGATATGATCCGTCTGTCACCAGACGGACACTTGGCTTGGTACTGGACCAATCTACAGCCTTATATCAGCCCATTCTTTCCTTAAGAATTGCACTCTGACTGACTGTGACGACAGGACTCATTACGGGCCCTGTCCAATACTCTTTAGGGCAGACAAGGTCCCGACCACCTGTCCTTTCTGAATCTCAGTCGGACTCCTCGGGTGATAACATGCATGAGCTCCCTACAGCCGGCAAAGCACGGACTGCGCCTTCTATTTTTATATCCATTTACATATCCATTTGTGTGTTTCTTGGGCCCCTGCGCTATGTTGTTTGTTTTTATGTTCATCTTACAGTGAGGATATTATTTTACACCACAATTGTACGTTCTTCGAAATCTCTGGGTAATCGGAAATGTGGGGCGGTTGTGTGCACGTAATCCGGATACCTACACCGTCTGCTACTATCGTTGCAGATGTGGGTGCTGCAATCGAGTGTTGTAAGAGATCCACTCCTTTCTTTATCAACAAAATCTCTCTACGAATGATGCCTTGAGAAATGAATAATTTAAAGAAAATTGAAGTGCTCTGGACAACTTCTTAACATCTTGGATAAAATTTCAAAACAATCTTAAGAAGGTGTGTCTATCGATTCTGCCTGCGTTTGAAATAGTCTATAATTTAGTTTGAGGTTTCTTTATTCCAATGTAAGCATGTGTAGCATGATACAAAGTTATCAATGATCTGTAAAAAAGCTACAAGCTTACATGGAATACTCTTTTTAAGTAAGATAAGAGAATAATTTTAATTCAGCGACTCGTTTGACGCATTTTCCCGTAATCATGTTTTTTCGACCTATATTTTGCTTGAATAGATACACAAGAAGTTTTGTTTTTCACATTGGTTTACCAATTAGGGTGACGCTCATAGCAATATATTTCTTCTATGGATAGTATACCGGTATTCAGCATTGATAAAGGGAGCTCATTGCAGCGAAGCAGCGAGGTGATGATTTGATTGGTTCGTGCGGCGAGTGGAATTACTTGACATGGTGCATGAAAATTGGTTTGAAATTTTCTTCAAGAAGGTATAGGGATGTAACACTACCATATTATTGTTATTTCCGTTCTAATAAATTCTTATTATAGCAGACTACAAGAAATATTTGCTGTAGTATATACCCAGCAAACATGGCTACTAGTATATGGTTCCCATGTGGGCAGAATCTTGGAAAAATGAAAAATTAATATCCATATGGGTCCCATGTAGGGCTGGGGCGATACTGCACCCAGCCGATCCGATACGTATCACAATACCTGATATCCGATACGATACGTATCGCGATACAAAGTTAATTAATAAACTTTTTGTCATGTTTATATCTATATGTAAACTGATGACAATTGGATTTAAACTTAAGAACTTGAACATCTGGAAAATTCAAACACGTATGTATTCTTTTCTCTTTTTTTTTGTAGATTTTAACTTAGGTATCGTCGTGGTGTATCGATACTTGGATCGCGAAAAATGCCCATCTTAGACTCAAATGGGTTTCATGTGGACAAAATCTGGGCAAATGCAAATCTTTGACGAATATGGATTTTAAGCCCATTTGGGACCCATATAAGACCTATATATGTACCAATTCAAATGACACCAGACTCTAGAATCCATTTCGTCCTAAAATTCATTGTGTTGATTTTTCTTCAAAATCATTTTGCTGAAATGGATCACATATGAGCCCAATATGCAGCAGTTTCCGGTCCAGCAGGGGCAATAATCCAATGGTATTTACAATTTTATGAAATTCTGGATTTTCATTTATAGATGATTTTAGAACCGCTTTCAAATACTTACAATTAAACTTTCAGCATGGACCAGACATGCACGTTTCGGGTATTTAACCCTCGTCAGTGATCCTCAATCTAGACAATGCAATATGGCCAAAGAGAATGAAAGTTATTATGTCCAAATAATTGTATCTATCAAATTCATATTCCATATTGTGGACCTAGCTACACAAGTAAGAAAACGAGGAGTGAACTTAATGATCTCTTTCTCCCAATAAATATAAATAACTAGTCCCATGGTTACAATACATACAGCCTTCATATGGAACCTATACATACACTGGTTCTAAGACCCGTGTGTTACCCAAAACAAGAGGCCCAAGGGGGCCACATCACTCACATGAGGAGACTGTATGTATGTTTTTAATCAAAGTCATTATAAGACCTGAAGGAAATCGCTTTTAATGAAGCTTTGAGAAGGACAACGTGTACTTGTAAAGTACTTGCTCCTGTAAAGTTTGGTGACATTCTGTGCAGTAGTTTAAGAGGATAAGTAAAAAATGTGTCATCCAAATAGAGCCTATGGAGGATATCTTGGATTTCCGATCGGCTCGAAAAACACAAACTTGGTAGAGAGCAATGAGTACTTGCTTTCTGTGAATGTTATATAAATTCTGTGAAGCGATTTCAGAGGAGAAGTCGAAATGTTTCAGCCAATCAGAGCCTGTGGCGGTCATCTTGCATTTCTAATCGGCTCCAAAACACAAACTTGGTAGAAGGCAATGAGTACTTGCTTACTGTGAAGTTTTGTAAAATTCTATGCAGTGGTTACAGAGGAGGAGTCGAAAATGTGTCAGCCAATCAGGGCCTGTGGCGGCCATCTTGGATTTCCGATCAGCTTGAAAAACACAAACTAGCTAAAGGGCAATAAGTACTTGCTTCCTGTGAAGTTTCGTGAAATTCTGTGCAGCAGTTTCAGAGGAGAAGTTGAAAATGTGTTAGCCAATCAAAGCCTGTGGCGGCCATCTTGGATTTTCGATCGGCTCCAAAAAACACAAACTTGGTAGAGGGCAATGAGTACTTGCTACCTGTGAAGTTTTGTGAAATTCTATGCAGCGGATTTCAGAAGGGAAGTCGAAAATGTGTCAGCCAATCAGGGCCTTTGGTGGCCATCTTGGATTTCCGATCGGCTCGAAAAAAGCAAACTTGGTAGAAGGCATTGAGTTCTTGCATCCTGTGAAGTTTCGAGATTTCTGTGCAGCGGTTTGTGCAGTGGTTTCAGAGGAGAAGTCGAAAATGTGTCAGCCAATCAAAGCCTGTGGCAGCCATCTTGGATTTCCAATAGACTCGAAAAACGAAAACTTGGTAGAAGGCATTGAGTTCTTGCATCCTGTGAAGTTTCGAGAGATTCTGTGCAGCGGTTTCAGAGGAGAAGTCGAAAATGTGTCAGCCAATCAGAGCTTGTGGCAGCCATCTTGGATTTCCCATCGGCTCGAAAAACGCAAACTTGGTAGAGGGCATTGAATATTTGCTTCCTGTGAAGTTTCGTAAAATTCTGTGTGATGGATTCAGAGGAGAAGTCGAAAATGTGTCAGCCAATCAGAGCCTGTGGCGGCCATCTTGGATTTTCGATAGGCTCGAAAAACACAAACTTGATAGAGAGAAACAAGTTCTTGCATCCTGTGAAGTTTCGAGAGATTCTGTGCAGCGGTTTCAGAGGAGAAGTCAAAAATGTGTCATCCAAATAGAACCTGTGGAGGACATCTTGGATTTCCGACCGGCTCGAAAAACGCAAACGTGGTAGAGGGCATTGAGTACTTGCTTCCTGTGAAGTTTGATGAAATTCTGTGCAGCGGTTTAAGAGGAGAAGTCGAAAATGTGTCAGCCAATCAGAGCCTGTGGCGGCCATCTTGGATTTTTGATCGGCTCGAAAAACACAAACTTGGTAATGGGCAATGAGTTCTTGCATCCTGTGAAGTTTCGAGAGATTCTGTGCAGCGGTTTCAGAGGAGAAGTCAAAAATGTGTCATCCAAATAGAGCCTGTGGAGGACATCTTGCATTTCCGATCGGCTCGTAAAACACAAACTTGGTAGAGGGCATTGAGTACTTGCTTCCAGTGAGGTTTCGTGAAATTCTGTTCAGAGGAGAAGTCGAGAACGGCAGACGATGGACGAGCGACAGACGACGGACGCCGCGCTATGACAATAGCTCACTTGAGCTTCGCTCAGGTGAGCTAAAAAGCCAACATAGGGTCCATATGGGTACGCCTACATGGGACCCTTATAGTTCAATGTTGCAAATCCAAGATTAACCTCGTATGGGCAGCCCATATAGGACCCACATATAAATCCATATGGGTCCAATATATTTTGCTTGCTGGGTATGTAATTTTCAGAAAATGACAGGTCTTCAGAAAATCAATTTAAGATTATCGTGAGAATGCGTGGCTTACCTGACCATGAATGTGTTGGATAATAGACCACGGGTGATCTCTATAGCACATATAGTGAGAAAATCTCAAGTCATATTTGAAAACATATCCCTCATATTGTAGAGAAAACATTAAGCCATTCTTTTCTCGTGATATAAATTAATAGCAAAATAAATAGGTTTATCCAATAAAAACGTTCATCAAAATGAATACTGTTTTTTAAGATGGCTTCATCTATATTAATGATTCCGTTTTCATTCTGTTCAATGTTATTGTTGGTATTCATCGGCGTTGTCCTTCATGTTTCAATAGTATTTACCAAGTTCGAGGTTTTTATGTGATTATTCTCGTTGTCCCTGTCTGCCTGTTTACATGATAGTTTTATGTGCTGCTCCCCCTTTTCTCGTCTTATATATGTGCGTTCCGCAGTGAACACAACTAAATCAATATTATGTGAATTGTATAGAGCACAAAAGGGGTAAAACAAGCAGGTTTATTATTCAGTCAGTGTCGGATCCATCCAATAAATGGCGAATGCACGTCACTTGAAAAAAAGAAGATATCAACATGAACTATTGTGTGAAATGAATATGTGTTTCAACTCTTAACTTTCTAGAAAATTTCTTCACCATCTAGAAAATCAAACCAATTCTAATGCACCAGAAACATGCTTCGGTTAGTAAATCCTCATCAGAGGTATTTGATTAAATGCCGAAGTGATTTTCAGACAAATCCAAATGTTTTGAGTGACGCCCTCTAGTTTTTTTTTTAGATTTTAATTTCTGCATTTACTCTGCAAAGAGTAGCGCGGCTCCAAATTTCCTGTAGGGTCGATTCAGTAGCATAGTTTAAAAATTCTAGGACAAAAATAGCATTGAGCCCCCTTCACACTTTCACGGATCGGGCCACGGATAGCTACGGATTGAGAAAATTTTAAATCCGTAGCTAACTGTATAAATCCGTAGCTCGATCCGGCACTAGTTTTGACGAGTCGTAGCTATCCTTAGCAATCCGTAGCCACCCGGGATGAGACAGAATTTTTTTTAACATCTTCAAAATTTTCTACAACTCCGCTATGGATAAATTTGTCGTAGCGGAGTCGTGGGGATGTCTTAGCAACCCGTAGTTGAGTCGTAACTATCCGTAGGGGAGTCGTGGCAACACGTAGCGCATCCGTAGCAATCCGGGAAAATTTTTAAAAATAAAAATAGCCCTACGACTCTCCTACGGATTGCTACGACTCACCTACGGATTGCTACGGATAGCCACCGATTGTGTCTTTTTCAAATCTATCAGTATTCTGTACGTTTTTCGGTCAATATATGAGTTAATACTACAGCTATTCAATAAGTTAAACGTCTTCAAATTCAATAGCATCATTTAAGACCTGAAAAATTTACAGCATAGACCAGACATGCACGTTTCGGGTACTAAACCCTCGTCAGTGTTCCTCAGTCTAAACAATGTAAAATGGCCAAAAAGTATGAAAATTATTATGTCCAAAAATGTACCAAAAGACGTAGCAGAATGGGTGGGATATGATGCTACAGGACCCACTTTTTTTTAAATTTGAAATTTTCTGCTACAAAATGTCTTGAAATTTCTAAAACGTGGGTCCTGTAGCATCATAAGTAGTATAAGAAGCCTAGATGTCAAGGTCGGGAAACCGCACGTGCAGCTATGACGTCATGATGACGTCAGTATTATGACGTCATGATGACGTCAGTATTATGACGTCATGATGACGTCAGTATTATGACGTCATGATGACGTCAGTATTATGACGTCAAGTATACCATGACGTCAGTATTATGACGTTGTCTTCACTATGACGTCAGTATTATGACGTCGTCTTCACTATGACGTCATTTATTCTGCACCTGCAGCTTTGACTTTGAAACGACCTTTCGTGTCAACGGCACGCGCTGGCAGCTTGCCAGAGAACTTTCTAGAACATATGCCTTTGAAATGACCTTTCGTGTCAACGGCACGCGCTGGCAGCTTGCCAGTAAGAACTGTGTAGAAGTGTCAAGAACCTATGACATCATTTTATTCTGCACCTGCAGCTCTGACTTTGAAACGACCTTTCGTGTCAACGGCACGCGCTGGCATCTTGCCAGTTAGAACTTTCTAGAACATATGCCTTTGAAACGACCTTTCTTGTCAACGGCACGCGCTGGCAGCTTGCCAGTAAGAACTGTGTAGAAGTGTCAAGAACATTTGACGGCATAAAAGTCAACCACCTGGAATCCTACCAAAATTATCACTACATCGATATAGTGCTATAGAAAAATGGACGTAACACTCAAAGTCAAATAAAATGTAATCACCTGATCAGTCACATGATCGAATGTTCTTGAATTTTTCCATATGTGTATATATAAATCCCAATTGCCACAGACCTAACATCATTTTGTCATTGACAAGAAAACAAGATGGCTGCTGAAAATACTATTGCTAACATTAGAGAAAAGATCCGGGAAGATGTTAAATCTACCCAGAAGAAAAGAAGAGAAGAAGAGTTTAATAAGCGAAGAAACTTTGATGCCAAAAATACCATGATGTTGTCAAATAAAGAAGACTGGGAGAGAGAAATTAGGAGCAACTCAGAGTCAGCTTTCAAAGCTACCAAGGTTCCAGCCAAAATAAAAGTCGAACAGTGGTTGACCTGTCCAATCTGCAACTCCGAAATTTGCATTCACAACTAAATGGCTTTAAGTCATACTCAAAAACAGCCCTTTTAAGGGCTACCCAAACTTTTCAAAAAGTATCCAAAGTTTCAGACGCAATAAAACTCCTTTGTCTTTTCACTTCATTTTTATTATTTTGAAATAAGTGTAAAATTCTAAAGAGTATCATTAGGCATGAAAAGATGCTGATCACGTGATCGAATGTTCTAGAATTATGTGTATATAAACCCAAATAAGTCATTGTAGACAGAAGTCAATGTCATTGATGGTCATACTCAAGGTCAAATGAAATGTAATCACGTGATCAGTCACGTGACCGAATGTTTTTGAATTTTTTTCCATGTGTGTATATATAAATCCCAATTTCCACAGACCAAACATCATTTTGTCATTGACAAGAGACCGAGATGGCTGCTAACAATACTGTTGCTGATATTAAAGAAAACACCAAGGAAGATGTTGAATCTACCCAGAGTAAATGGAAACCAAAAATAAACAACAGACAAAGATACTTTAATGCCAAAGATGCCAGGAAATTCTACGACATCAATGTCTATAAAGCCTACCAGTCCCGCAAGTTTAGGACTATGGGGAAGAAGTACACAGTCCAGTTCAAGGACATGAGTAAAGACATCACACCCACGGCATTTCCTAAAGTACTGCCTAACATCATGAACACTTTGGTGGACGATTTGAAGAACGAGAACAACATCAAAGATGCAGACTATGTTCTGTCCATTGTACACCACCCTTCTTTGAAGTCCGAAATCTGGATCCCGTTTTCTCAAAGCACGGAGATGTCCGGGGACGCCATTTTGCAGGAAGTCCAAAAGGTCCAGCAATCGAACGAAGACTTCAAGATGGAGGACGGTCAGACCACTATTGATTTATTGCACGTGGAGATGCCCATGGGAAGCGGTGGTGAATCTTTGAAACACTTGCATTCGAATAAAGAAGCTTTCAGAAAAGGGAAGAGATCTATCGTAAGCATAGTAAACGACAAGGACCATATGTGTTTATCCCGAGCCATTGTCGTTACTATGGTCCATACCAACAGACCGGAGAAAGACTCCGAGGAATGGAAAACAGAATGGCGTAAAGTAATACAGCCGAAACTCTACAAATTACAAACAGAGCGAGCCAAAGCTTTATGCGACCAAGCAGGGGTATCTAGTGAACATGGTTGCGGTCCAGCAGAATGGGAGAAGTTCCAGAAAGTCCTGATGCCAAACTACAGACTGAAAATCTACCAACAGAATGCTGTTGCCAAAACTCTGAAATTTGAAGTTCTGTACAAGGAAGTATTTTGTGTATTTTTGGTGAATATTAATGTGAATATTAATGACTTTAATTTGTTTGTATTTCTGTCTACTTAATATTTTTTCTCTTTACAGAGGGACCGTAGCCAACGAGAGGATCCAACCAAAAATCTTGCATATCTTGTACACAGACAACCACTACGATGCCATCACCTCTATGCCTGGTCTGGTAGAATGCCAATACTACTGCGATTTTTGTGACGTGGGGTACAGAAATGCTGACAGTCATCGCAACGCCTGTCCCGTCAGATGTTACTGGTGCCTCTCTTCGCCCCCTTGCCCTTGGGAAGACGCCAACGTGGAATCTAACAGTTGTGGCGGCAAGTTCCATAGCTTGAGATGTTACTGGAACCATTTAAAATCCAACAAGTCCGGTAAAAGCGTATGCGATTTGATGACTAGATGCGTGGAATGCGGTAGTTGGATTACTAAGCGTTTGAAAGCTGTCCACAAATGTGCCGAGAAAGATCACTACTGCACCATTTGTAAGGAGCAAGTGGGGAAGGGACACTTGTGCTACGTCCAGAAAGTACCCATCCCCAAAAAGAAGAGGAGCGACCTGTACATCTTCTATGATTTTGAGTGCACACAGGAAACCGGAGAGCACGTTCCCAACTTCTGCGTGGTTCACCGGGCCTGTGAAGCTTGCATCAACCTACCTATCGAAGACTTCTGCCAGACATGTTCTAACCTTCCGGGAGGCGGACGCGAAGTCATCTTTAAGGGAGAGACTACCTTGGACCAATTTATGGTTTGGTTATTCAAAACTTGTTCCACTGACGGCAAGAACAAAAAGATGTGTCACGAAGGGGCCACAGCCATAGCCCACAACATGAAGGGATACGACGGCCAATTCATCCTCCACTTCTTAGTCAACCGAGCTTGTATCAAACCAGATGTAAGTTTGTTTTTGTTTTTTTTTGTTTTTTTTTTACTTTAATCATTGATTTGTTTTTCTACAAAAGAATGCAAACTCACAAAAACTTTTTTTATACAGGTTCTGATGAATGGCGCTAAAATCATGACGATGTCTGCGCATGGAGTAAGATTTGTAGATTCCTACAACTTCCTACCCGATGCCTTGAGCCGTCTACCTTCTGCATTTGGACTAACCGAGTTGAAGAAAGGTTACTTCCCTCACCTCTTCAATACCACGCTCAACCAAAACTATGTGGGATTGTATCCACCCATCGAGACCTACATACCCAACGGGATGAAAGGTAAAGCGAGAGAGGAGTTCCTGGCCTGGTACCAAGACAAAGTGCAGAGGAGAGAGGAGTTCAACTTTGCCAAAGAGATGGAGGAGTACTGCAGGTCTGACGTAGACATCTTAAGACGCTGCTGTGGCAAGTTCTGAGACACCCTCCTGTCCCTCGTCAAAGTTGACCCGTTCATGGAATGCATCACCTTTGCCAGTACAGCCAATCTAGCTTTCCGCCGCAACTTCATGCCTAGAGAAACTGTTGCCATCTTACCACCGGAAGGATACTCACCAGAGCGGAAGTACTCCATCAAAGCTTTGAGATGGTTGAAGTGGATTGCCCATGAACCTAACCACGACATCCGCCATGCCAGGAACGGAGGAGAGATGAAGATAGCTCACCTGTACGTCGACGGCTACAACATAAACATGCAGACCGTCTACAAGTTCTACGGGTGTTTTTGGCACAGGTGTCCCGAATGCTTTTTCCAACATGAAATTAGAAGAACATCCGGTCAGACACGGCTGTACCTTCCAGCAACTGTACCAAGCCACCCAGGACCGTCACAACTTTTTGAACGAAATGGGATTTAGAGTGGAACATATTTGGGAACACGAGTACGATCGCCGGTGTAAGGAGGATCCCGAATTCGGAGCGTTCGCCAAGCAAATGGCCGAGGAAATCGTGGATCCCTTACAGCCCAGAGATGCTTTGTTTGGAGGTAGAACCAATGCCACTAGACTCTACTGCAACGTTACATCGATGTCTGCTCCCTCTACCCCTCTGTGTTAAAGCACGGCACCTTTCCTATCGGACATCCGGTTCTTATCACGGAGAACTTTGACGACATCAGAGAATACACGGGCTTAGTCAAATGCCGAATCATACCACCACGCAAACTGTACCATCCGGTATTACCTTACCGTTACGGAGGTAAATTACTGTTCCCCCTCTGCCGCACCTGCGTGGAGATGAAAGAAGAGATCGGTCCGAACTACCGATGTCGACACCACGAGAATGAACGGGCACTGACCGGAACTTGGGTGATCGAGGAAGTCAAGATGGCTTTGGAAATGCGATATGTTTTAGACTGTGTCCACGAAGTGTGGAATTTTCCAGAGACCTCCAGGACCCTGTTCAAAGACTATATTGACACGTTCCTGAAAATCAAGCACGAAGCCAGTGGATACCCACCAGGATGCGATAGTTTGAAACAGAAAATAGATTTTGTCCAGGAAGTGTTCAGGAGAGAGGGGATAAGGCTCGAGGATGTCGAAAAAAATCCGGTCTTGCGCACCATAGCCAAGATGTTCCTGAACTGTTTATGGGGAAAATTCGGACAGAGACAACAACTGACTCAGAACAGGTGAGGTTTTATTTCAAATCTAAAATCATATTTTGTATTATCTTTTATTAAAATTGTATTTCATTACTAACAATTTGTACATTTTACAGGTACTTGTCGGATCGTGGTGAACTATTGGAATTGATGCAGGACGATACCAAGAAGGTGATGCATTTAGAACTGATTCAAAACCAGGAGAACGACGAACTGGATCTGATCTTGGCCAACTTTTCCGAGAACGACGACTTTGTACCGCCTTGTAATTTCGGGAACGTGGTGATCGCCTGCTACACTACAGCTTTGGCACGATTGAAATTATACGATGCCTTGCGCCGATTGGACGACAGAGTCCTGTACTTTGATACCGACAGCATCATTTACGTACACGACGATCACAAGTGGAGTCCCCCCATCTTAGATAGCTTGGGATGTTGGACCGACGAATTAGACGGGAAAAAGATCACTACCTTCGTGTCGGGCGGACCCAAGAATTACGCCTACCAATTGAACGACGGTAGTACCGTGTGCAAAGTCAAGGGCATGACCTTGGATTACAAGACCAGTCAGATAATCAATTTCGAAACGATGAAAAACATGGTATTGAGTCAAACAGACGACGACGACAAGATTACGGTCACTTACCCTTCCAAGATTGTGCGCGGGAAAGATCACAGGTTGTTTTCCAAGGACATGACCAAGGACTATCGCATCGTGTATGACAAACGTCAGATTCTGGAAAACCTGAACACGTTACCCTTCGGATTCTGAAAGGTCAAGGACGTTTAAACATTATAAAAGGAGCTTTGTTCACGCATTACCTCATTCAGCCAAAAACTTCAGAATGGAACAGACGTGTCAAAAGAACTCTGTTAATACTGCTGCTGTCGAAAAAAATAAAAAGGATGATGTCAGACAAAGATGCGAACGACTACAAAAAAGTATTGCTGAAATACAATACCATAGACACAGCATGGGGATTGATGTCTATGATGATTTATGAGATATCAAGAAAGTGAACATCGTCAACAGTTTGAAAATCAACAAAATACGATGCTAAACAACTGATGAAATTTCAGGAACAAATGGATATACACTTGGGAGGCCATTTTGAATTTGTGGATAAACCTACCAAACATTTCAAGTTTGAGTTCATTCCAAATGGTGACGGTACTGTGAACTTTGAAGCGACCCAAATTATACAGAAAGCGTTGAAATTTATCAAGAAGAAAAAGGAACCGAAACGTCTCACTCAGAAAAAAATGAAAAAAGATGCCAAAGAAGTTATTTGTGCCGCCATTCATCCCGAGTACACGGAAGAAGACAATCACCAAAATCAACCAATGTGCAGATAATACAATGAAGAAATGCAACAGTGACTTTTTTTGTAAAAAAAATGTTCTTGAAAGTTTGTGTTTGACTTTGTTTGAATGGCATTAAAGTATTGAAAACCACTTGATCTTTTTATTCTTCATAGAGTCAACAATCACATTTGATACAAAAATTCGTGTAGTACACGTCGTTTTCCTTTCATATTTTGCACTTTTAGCACCTGAGTGCACACTTTTCAACACCAGTCTACACATTTATGTGCACATTCAGCAACTAAGTGCACCTTTAAAGTGAACATTGTACACTTAAGTACAACCAACTGTGCACATCTAGCACACTAATGTACACATCTAGCACACAAATGTGCACATCTAGCACACTAATGTGCACATCTTACACACTAATGTGCACATCTTGCACTCTAATGTGAACATTCTCCACACTAATGTGCACATCTTACACACTAATGTGCACATTTTGCGCACGAATGTGCACATTTTGCACCCTAGTGTGCACATCTTGCACCCATAATGTGCACAATTTGCACTCTAATGTGCACATTCTACACATTGATCTGCAGATTTTGCACTCAAATGTACGCATCTTGCACATTCACCTGTGGAAATCTAATACCCACATATGGACATTTTGCACACCAATGTGCACATTTTGCACTTATATGTACATCTAACACACAAATGTGCATATTTTGCACATTAATGTACACATCCTGCACACTTACATGTACATCTCACATCAAAATGTGCACATCTAGCAACCAAATGTGCACATCTTGCACACGTATCTGCAGATTTTGCACATTTAATGTGCTCATCCTGCATTTTTCTGCACATTTTGCACATTTAATTTTCTCATCCTGCACACTAATATGCACATCTTGCACATTAATGTGTATATTCTGCACATCTTGTACACTTATCTGCACACCTTGCACACTTATCTGCACATTTTGCACATGTAATGTGCACATCTTGCACACTTATCTGCACATCTTGCACACGTATCTGCACATTTTGCACATTTAATGTGCACTTCTTGCACATTAATGTGTTTATTCTGCACACTTATCTGCACATCTTGCACATAAGTGTGTAAATTCTGCACATCTTGCACACTTATCTTCACAATCTGCACACTAATCTGCACATCTTGCACATTTAATGTGCACATCCTACACATTAGTGTATATATTCTTAAGATCTTGCACACGTATCTGCACATTTCGCACATTTAATGTGCACATCTTGCACATCAGTGTGTATATTCTGCACATCTTGCACATTAATGTGCACATCTTGCACATTAATGTGCACATCTTGCACACTTATCTGCACATATTGCATACGTATCTGCACATTTTGCACACGTATCTGCACATCTTGCACACTAATTCTCCCCTTTAGGTTCTGCTGTAAATGGAGCAACCGTCTTTTGGTAGAGTTTTTGTTCTTGAGACAGTTTGAGAAGGTATTGTCCTTAAGATGGTCCTTAAGGTATCTGTTGTATAATTAAGTCATTTTACATAGCATTTTAATCATCTCCATTGTAAAGTATGGTAAATTTTATGCCTGGTAAGGTACTATAAACTATATATTTTCTGAAAGGTAATGATGCCCCGAGTTCAGATATAAGACTCCCAGGTCTTAAAAATCAAAGGGGAAAAACTTTTTTACAACTTTGTTATTTTGCATATGTTATATAGAGAAAATATACAATTTAAATGCTTCATCAGTTTTTCCCCTTTGTTTTTCTGGTCCCAAAATTATTATTTCCGAGCACTGGGCATTATAACTTTTCAGAAAATATATAGTTTATAGTTCCTTACCAGGCATGGAAAAATGCCCTATTGTACATCGGATACCTTAAGAGCTTCTTTAACTCTGCAGTGATTGTATGGTGTAGGGCATCTTTCAGGTCTTATGCTTGAACAAAGTTATATATTTTTAGAACAAAATTTTCTTTTGACCAAATTCAGTATCTATCTAAGGAAAACTGAATGTAGGGTGAATTATTCCTTTAAGGAATAGATGAAGTTCTAGAACAACATCTAAATATAGATTTGGGACTTTCCTAAAACCTAAATATAGATGACACGAAAGGTCCCTTCAAAGTCAAAGCTGCAGGTGTAGAATAAATGACGTCATTGTATACTTAACGTCATAGTGAAGACAACGTCATAATACTGACGTCATAGTATACTTGACGTCATAATACTGACGTCATGGAATACTTGACGTCATAATACTGACGTCATGGAATACTTGACGTCATAATACTGACGTCATTGTATATCTGACGTCATAATACTGACGTCATAATACTGACGTCATAATACTGACGTCATTGTATATCTGACGTCATAATACTGACGTCATAATACTGACGTCATCATGACGTCATAGCTGCACGTGCGGTTTCCCGACCCGGACAGCCGGAGTTCTTCTACTACTATCATATCCCACCCATTCTGCTACGTCTTTGCAGTGCATTTTTGGTAAATTAGGTAGACTAAACACCAGATTAATATAAACATGAAAGAAGTAATGTTATATTCTATCTAGTGCCTTTTCCAACTGAAAATAAAATTAATCTGTGATGAAATAAATGTTTAATGTTCCATATCTACAGGGACAGCACGAATAAGGTATGGTTTTGGTTCATGAGTGACCCCAAGCTTATAATCTAAAGTTGGCTTCTCGGTGTCGGTCTCTGGAAGAAAGTTCAAAGGATTGTAGCAGATTGGTGGTGAACATGAACAACTCCTTTCTAGCCAACGATTCTCCTATACATGATCTACGTCCTGAAAATACAATGTTTGAAAATTGTTAAAAAATGAGTCAGTTAAAAATTAAGTTCGGCTCTTTGCATATATGATGATTTTTATGACATAATTTAGATAAGTAAATAGAAGAAAGGAGTGATCTCCAACATGACCCGGTTGCAGCACACACAACAAAATCCCGAATAACCCAAATGCGAAACACACAGAGGGACAAACAGATACCTTAAGGGACACACAGAGGGACAAACAGATACCCAAAGGGACAAAATAGATTTTTAAAAACACTAAACAGACAAATAGACACAATTAAAACATTTTTAAATATTCATGACTTTTCATTCTTTCGTGATGATCGGATAAACCTGCTGTTGTTCTGCCTGCTGTTCGTTGGGTTTATTTTTATCTTGTGTGTGTGTGTATTCCGATGTAGTTAGTGCAGGGTTCACGTTGGAAATCCCTTCCACATTCTACAAGGAATCTCGTTAAACTAGGGAACTCTATAGAGACTGTATTTACTATATATATAGTGTTGTTTTGTCATATGTGTTTCCGTGTTGTGACGCAGTTGCTATTGTAGTCGCCGTCGGCGGTTTGTTTCCTTTTTCTCGTCAGGAAAATACCTTGCATGCATAACATGTCTTGAAAATATACCTGTTGAAAATGGCATAATAGCTTTAGTCTTCGTTAATTCGCCCTTTCCATCCAAAAATCTCATCGGATCAAACTTATCCGGATCTTCAAAGTTTCTGGAGTCGTGATGAATAGAATCAAGTGATGGAATGATGATTGCATCTTTTGGAATCAGGTAACCATCTAACGTGAAGTCTTGTGACACCACGTGTGGTAAGCTGAAAGGTCCAATGTTTCCTAGACGCAGTGTTTCATTTACAACAGCCTCACAGAATGGAAGTTGCGATCGGTCCCGACCTGTGATTGGTCTTCCTGGTCCGATTAATTCCACGATTTCTCTGCGCATGCGCAATTGTATACCCGGATGTAAAATCATAAATAAGTAGAACCAGCGCAATGTTGTCGCAGTTGTGTCTGTTCCACCAATCAGGAGATCCATTAATGTTTGTGCAACCATATCGTCTGAAAGAAGTAACATCAAAGGACTAAAGACCATGTGAGTCGATCATCGTGAATGAAAGTTGTTTAACTTAGGCTGAATGAAATACGGCTCAAGCATAATAAGAAATAAACCCTCCCTCGCGCCACTAATTAACTTGATGGGGTGACTACCCACGTTCAAATTGCCGTTTGCAGTAGTAATTATTTGTAACCCTTTCTAAAATCTGTGAATGATCTGAGAAAACATAAGAAGCACTCACCTGAGTACGAACCATTTGATCTACCATAGATATTTTGTTTTTCTATCAAAAGGTCTACAATATCCCTTGTTGCCTCGGAGTCATATGTTTTTCTGTGAGCTTCGAGAATTTTATGGCAATGTTCCCTTATCTCTGAAGAAATCCTCTTCATGTCTCCAGCTTCAAGAGGGTCAGGAGGTAAATATTGCAAAACAGGAAGATACATTAGCAGACTGATTCCATTAGGATAACCCAATAAATCATCACTGAGGTTCGTTAACCTTATAAAGTCGGCATCATTATGATCATGTCGTTCACCAAATGTTATAGAGCATACAACGTTAGACACGCTGATATTTGTCAGGGGCTTAATGTCAAATGGCTTTCCGTTAGTTTCTTTAATTTTCTGCAGGAAGACTTCTACTTCCTCCAATATCCTCGTTTCTATTTCTTTCTTTCCTACACCATGATCCCTTAGCGCTCTGATGGTCGTCGTACGAAGATCTTTCCATACTTTTCCATTTGATGAACCAATTCCTATTCAAACAGAGATAAAAAAAAATTACCGTATATATACCAATTAGAAAGATCAATGTTCTAAAGGAGGTAAGGGATGGATAAACGTACCAGATTGTATGAAGACCTCTTTGAACCAGAAAGCATCTGGTCGATCCGAGGTGGCATCAGCATGTTTGACCAAGACTTCATGTATTTTTTCAATACTACAAACAACGATAATTGTCCTTTAACCGAGAATCAAACTAAACACATCACCATAACTTTTTCTCAAATCACGATATAACATCATCATATCGCTGAAGTCCAGATTGAGATTTCCTACAAAAGGCGGGCCAGGTGGAAGCGATGACGGCCGTTTTGTTTTGCTGTATAAAAGCCCTAATAAAGATATTACCAAACCGACTAGAATAGCCGTTAATACCGACATCTTTCTTTGTGACCGATACTGTGTATTAGTTCGATGGGTAAAGATAATATGAAGGTACCATATCAAGGGGACTATTAGCGGTTTTGTTTCTTTGGTGGCGGCGCCCAAAGCATCACTGATGAGAATTTAATATTCGAAACACGTGTCTGGTGCATGTAAATTGATTAAGAATTTTCTTCAAGAAGGTAGAGAGTTGGAACCCTTCGACATTATTAATATAGACACTTATTTCACGTTGCAGTGTGGAGCAGTTAAAATCGTTCCCCGTGGCCTGATGTTTGTCAAGTGTATTAATTACTTCTTTCCAGCTCTGTCACCTGAAAGAAGCTTTGTTTTGGCCTTTTATCAATGAGACATAAAATATATTTTTTTGCTATTTCGGATACTAGCCATTTCACCGATAAATATCATCGAAATTAAAGGAGTTTAACATCTTAGCACCATCCCTCCAATGCTATTTTGAACAAAGATTTTATTTGGATATGCTACTGAATCGACCCTACAGGAAATTTGGAGCCGCGCGCTCTCTGTAATGTAAATGTAAAAATCTAACTTCTAAAGATTAAAGAGGGCGCTACTGAAACTATTTATGGTGGCGCCGCCCAAAGCATCACTGATGAGAATTTAATATTCGAAACACGTGTCTGGTGAATAATTTAAAGGAGTTATGAAATATATGAATATTCATTTAAGAAGTATTTATCTTCATTGCGTATCATATCTTTACCTTAATATGGCATATATTGTCATTTTGAGAAAAAATTCTACGTAATTAAATTCAGAAGGTATCATGTGGTGAATAAGAAAACGAAAGAGAACCACTAGAAGTTAACAAGTATATGCACACACATTTATTATTTTTTTTTTATCAAGGTTTAGAATAATCATATCTGCAGTCCAAACAACACGCAACAATATTTGTCCTTGAGCTTCAGACATGGACATGCATTAAAATCAAAGTGAAATTTGTTGAAAAGTATCGCCAAGATATGCCATCTTTATCGTACATATATCTAAAGTACAAAAAAAAGACGTTATCAAGTTATAGAAGGTCACAATTAAGCCTATGTTCATTTACACAGACATGCAATTACCCTACATTAACTTCCCTTTGAACAGCCATTACGTCTATTTCTTTACAAACGATATCAACAATGGCAGTACTTGCCAATGCACTATAAACAAAACGGGGAGATATCCAACAAGACTCAGTTTATCCATGTACATAGCGAATTAATGATTTCGTCCTTTTTATTAATCACCAAATATGATGGGACAGAGGATAACACATTTTTTTTATATTTGACAGTCAAAGAAATTTATCTTATGTATTTTAGTATAGCATTCCAGCAAAATACAGTCGCATTAAAATTGGTTTGAAATTTTCTTCAAGAAGGTAAAGAGTTGGAACACTTCCGCATTTTATTATAAACACTTATTTCCTTTTGCAGCGTGGAATAGTTCCCCATGATTGGATGTTTAAAATGTAATAATTACTTCTTTCTAGCTCTGTCGCCTGAAAGAAGCTATTTAATTTTGGTCCTTTATCGATTTAACGTCCTATATATTATTTTGCTATCATCCAAAAATATCATTGACAGTAAAGGAGGTTAACGTCTTAGCACCACCCCTCCTATGCTATTTTGGCCAGGTTTCATTTTACTTAATTGACGTGCATTCTCTGCAAATTAAATGCACAATTTGAACTCAAAAAGTAAAACCAGAGGGCGCAACTGAAATACATTTGGCTGTGTCAGAGAATCATTTCGACATTTTATAAGTACATGTACCACTGATGAAGATTCACTGACCGAAACACATGTCTTGTGCATTAGAATTGGTTTAAAGATTTCTCCAAGAACGTAAAGAGTTGGAACACTTCCGTGTTATTATCATAAACACTAGCTTATTTCCTTTTGCGGTGTGGAGCAGTTCAACTTGTTCCTCGTTACTTAAAGAATAATAATGACTTCTTTACAGCTCAGCTGTTTTAGCCCTTTGTCAAATTGACATCATAAAAATTATTTTGCTATTTCGGAAATGTGTCATTTCGTAAGAAGTATCAATAAATTAAAGGAGGTTAACATCTAAGCACCATCCCTCCAATGTTATTTTGGTCATGTATTTTAAAAATTCCATTTAATCAAGCTATTGAATCGATTTAGAGCCGCACGCTCTCTAGCTGCAAATTAAATGCTCATTCAAATCTAAATTCAAAACATAAAACTAGAGGGCGCTGCTGAATACATTTGGCTGTGTCAGAAAATTACTTCGGAATTTAATAAGTATTAGTAAGTTGAGGATTTAATATCCGAAACACGGTTCTGGTACATTAAAATTGGTTTGAAAATTTCTTGAAGAAGGTAAAGAGTTGGAACACTCCCGTATTAAAACGTCTGAACGGTAGGTAAAAAAAAAAAACTTTTATATTTCTTGTAACAAGACCTTTCTATTGGTACGTGTACCAAACTTTTTGACCATATTTCCAAGCAATTAGGATTTCTTCATATATATTTACCATGCTTCGTCAAGACAAAAGTAATGATCATTGTCTAAACTCAAGAGGGGAAAACTTGCATTTGTACATCTGAATCAAAGGGTTTCTTTTCCTCAACAGACTACAATTCATACAAATCATGGACTTGTTGTGTCCTGTGTGATGTCTTGTCCTTCCTCTTGGACAATATTATTCATGTTAGATTTGGTGAGCATATCTGCATTCACATTGTAGGGATCCCTATGGGCACTAACTGCGCGCCTCTTGTTGCAAATTTATTTCCATACACTTATAAAAAGAATTTATCCAAAATCTTCAAAAGCAGAGGAAAGTTGATGATTTGAAATGTTTCAATGGTACTTCTAGGTACCAGGATAATATTCTGACTATTGACAATCCTGTTTTTGAAACACATAAGAATGAAATTTATCCTCTTCCGTCATACGCCATTTACATATCACAGTTCATCCGGTATGCTAGAGCAAGTACTAATATTTTGGATTTTTATAGTGAAATTTTACAATTACTAAGAAACTTTTAGTCAAAGTTTCTGCTTTCACAAACTAGTTAAGACTTTCTTGAAATTTTACAAAAGGTACTGTCAGCCTCTTTTAAAATTCGGACTTATACAAGCAACAAAGTACATTGCTATTGGTATTTCACAATCTGCCTTTTATGGTGACATAATAAACAGATTAGAGGGATTACCAGACGGACACTCGGCATGTTACTTATTAGTCCCCTACCGGCAACGCCGAAGGGGACTCTTAGTTTCCTCTCGGTCTGTCTGTCTGTCCGTCCGTCTGTCTGTCTGTCTGTCCGTCTGTCCGTCTGTCCCATTTTCAGTTTTCCGGACTTTTTTTCGCTGTTGTTGCAGATATTGAACTCATTTTTGGTATGTGGATATATCTCAATGTGATACAGATCAAGTTTGAGTTTGCTTTCGATTGACCTAATTTTACAAGAGTTATGGCCCTTGGACTTAGCAAATTTTATGAAAATTTCAGTTTTCCGGACTTTTTTCCGCTGTTGTTGCATATATTGAACTCATTTTTGGTATGTGGTTATATCTCAATGTGATACAGAACAAGTTTGAGTTTGCTTTCGATTGACCTAATTTTACAAGAGTTATGGCCCTTGGACTTAGCAAATTTTATGAAAATTTCAGTTTTCCGGACTTTTTTCCGCTGTTGTTGCATATATTGAACTCATTTTTGGTATGTGGTTATATCTCAATGTGATACAGATCAAGTTTGAGTTTGCTTTCGATTGACCTAATTTTACAAGAGTTATGGCCCTTGGACTTAGCAAATTTTATGAAAATTTCAGTTTTCCGGACTTTTTTCCGCTGTTGTTGGATAAATTGAACTCATTTTTGGTATGTGGATATATCTCAATGGGATACAGATCAAGTTTGAGTTTGCTTTAGATTCACCTAATTTTACAAGAGTTATGGCCCTTGGACTTAGCAAATTTTATGAAAATTTCAGTTTTCCGGACTTTTTTCCGCTGTTGTTGCATATATTGAACTCATTTTTGGTATGTGGATATATCTCAATGTGATACAGATCAAGTTTGAGTTTGCTTTCGGTTGACCTAATTTTACAAGAGTTATGGCCCTTGGAATTAGCAAATTTTATGAAAATTCCAGTTTTCCAGACTTTTTTTCCGCTGTTGTTGGATAAATTGAACTCATTTTTGGTATGTGGATATATCTCAATGGGATGCAGATCAAGTTTGAGTTTGCTTTAGATTCACCTAATTTTACAAGAGTTATGGCCCTTGGACTTAGCAAATTTTATGAAAATTTCAGTTTCCGGACTTTCCTTTGGTTCTATTGCAAATAATGCACTGATTTTTGGAAAATGAATACATCTCAGTGTGATACAGACCAAGTTTGAGTTTGTTTTCCATTGGCCTATTTTTACAAGAGTTATGGCCCTTGGACTTAGCAAATTTCATGAAATTTTTAGTTTCCCGGACTTTTTCATGCCTGTTATTGCAGATAATGAGCTGATTTTTTGTATGTGAATACATTATAGTGTGATGCAGATTTGAGTTTTATTTAGATTGACTAATTTTCACAAGAGTTATGGCCCTTGGACTTAGCAAATTTCGTGAATTCACTTTCCCAGACTTTTCTTGGCTGTTGTTGCAGAAGATGAACTGATGAACAGAGATGCAAGTGATAAATTTATGCCGCCGGTAGGGGACTTATATCGCACAGCGATCATTGCATTTTTCAAAACTAATCTACAGCCTTGTACCAGCGTAAGATTTGCACTCAGACTGACTATGAAGACGGGACTCCATGACGGGCCCTGTCAAAACCTCTTTAGAGAAGACAGGGCCCTGACCAACAATCCTCTCTGAATGACAGTTGGATTCCTCGGGTGATAACAAGCATGAGCTCGGTACAGCCTGCAGAGTTTGGACAGTATTTTGTAAGCCCCTCATTTTATATTCATTAATATATTCATCTTTGTTGCTTGTGTTCTTGCGTTTTGCTGACTTGTTTGTGTGATCATCTTACAGTGAGGTTATTGTGCGTTCTTCAAGACCTTTGGATAACTGCAAAGAAGGAGGGTTATGCGCACGTAATCTGGGCAACCACATAAATTGCTAATTAGTGTTGCAGATGGCCATCCTAAGTTGGAACCAATTGCCCATTTGTCTCATTGGTTTATGTGTAGTCTTTTGTGTTAATGTTTGGGTGTCGTGTCTGATGTTCTTTGTTCCTTTTGCTTCTCTAGCTTTCTATGTCTTCTATGTGTTTTCACTTGGGATATTTGCTGTGGTTGCTGAAATCAAGTCTTGTTGGAGATCCCCTCATTTCCTTGAGCTAAGAGTTTTTGAAAAAACTTTAACCTTGACCATAACTTCTAAGCATTATGTGATAGATTCTCAACATTTCAAACGTGTATTCCATAAGGCATGACCTCTCCATAAGTGCCCATATTGTTGCCCTTGCAATTGTCTCTTTGATCTTTGAGGTTGAACTTCTGATGAAAATTTTAAGCCATAAATTCTTAACGGTTAAAGTGCATGAAAGGGTTTCCTACATCATATGTCTGTACCATATAGATGGTATACAAGCATTTTGGCCAAATTCAATTTGTGACCATCACCTTCATCTCTTAAAATCTTCCTTGTACCATCAACAATACTTAAGTTCTTCAAACAAAATACATGTACACCTTCCATAGTGCATTCAAAGAGTGTTGAGCAAGAAATCTTGTATGGTACTTTGACCTTACTTGTGTCTACAAATTTTGAACATTTATGTTGAAATATTTTGTTTGAAAATGTGCTCCCTACGGAACATAATAATACAAATAATGTTATGCTACACATGCACAAAATGACAGAGTCAAGGTGTATATATCCTCAATGCAACCATATTAATAGAGCAAGGGATGAAAATAGGCAAAGGTATTTGTACTTTGACAAAATTACAAAGTGAAAGCAGCAAGAGAAATATTACATATATTCAAAATCAATTTAATTGGCATATAATTCAAATTTTACAAACAGCACAAGTATGTATATGTGGCAGTACAATTAGCAATCATTAAATTTTAACAGAGTAATTATGGCACTTGTGATCATAAAATAAAATTTTCACATTCTAATAATCCAGGTAACAAAGGTGTCAAAATCATATTTGTCATAAAGTATTCAGAAAGAAATTAATCTATAAATTGCAAAACAGAATGTCCAAAAATCAAACAACTAAATGTAATGATAGTGTCAGTTTTAATGGACCCAGGAAACATTCCAGTCATTCCGTAATTTTTTTGCAAAGTATTGAATAAGATTTATCTTCCTTGTTAACATTACATTAAACTGATCTGATAGAAAACTTCATTGAAAAGGGTCATATTAATTTCAAGTCCTGTCACTGTCCTTAAAAATTGCTTTTATGATTGAGCAATACATTTTTGTACTCGACAAAATGTCTACGTAATTAAATGTGATGACTAGAATCTCAGTATGCGTTATAAATGTAAATATTTTCTCTGGTTGATAGAGGCATTAACATCAAACATTGGTGGAAAACAGATACAAAATGCACTTCATTCATGATGAAGTTTTTCCTCTAGTTTTAGTCTGGATAAACATTATCAACCAATAGAGATGTTACATTTATCAAATGTATAGCTAAGTCCTAAAGGATAGTCATAATGACTTGTCCTTATTCGTCCTTGTAAATAAACTGAAGATTTTAGGTATGACAACTATAACAATGATCATCATAACAAAGTATTTAACAAATCCTCCTACGTAGAATAATACAGCTACTTCATGTGGAACTTTGACTCCCTCTATAACCATGGTTACCACCACTGTAATGGCTGCCTGCAGGCATCTTGGGAGCAGTGATGCACTATGGGTACTGGTGTGTAGTGTCAAACCTACTCCTACACCTGATAATGATTTAAAAAGAAGTTGCTATCATGGTCAGAATACATGTAACTGCAAAGCTTATTTATCCAAACATTAAAAATTTGGAGAAAAGCTAGGATAGAGATAGCAATCTTGTTAGATAAAGATTTGAAGAATATTTTAAAAACACAACAAAGATGCATGTAAATTATTATGATCTTTGTTACCATAAGGTTCTTTAGCATAACTTTATTGAGTAAATAATACTTGTGATTCAACATTCACAAGTGTTTGAATTTCTTGTTTCCCAATCCAATATAATGTTTTTGTAGTAATTCTGCGATGAAATAAATACCAGTTTAAACTAAGGCATTACAAAATTGAAGAACTCCCCTTGTCATATAAGTTATCGAATTTATCAAAATTCTTACCCGATTCATGCAGATTTCCAAAGAAAGAAAATAATGCGTATTAATTACCTATAAGACTAGCCACATCTCTGACAAGGCTCCAAAAGGGTGTGGTGTCGGGATGGACCCACTCTTGGCTAGCACACCACTTCATGGCAAGTTCTATGGACCAGAACGGGTTAAGTCCAAGGAGCTGTATGGTGTAAAATGTGCCCGCTGCCCCCATAGCCAGGATACAGCTAAATGTGATGTAATGTAGGAGAGACAGATGGGTGACGTGTTCATGTCTGACTATGGTTGCTAGCAGAATTCCTGAAATGGAAAGCAAATATTTATTAATACTGAAGACAAGCATGACTAGAGAAGGTGAATGCATTTTCTGTTGATTGCTTTCTGAACATCTACGTTACATTTTGAACCTACCTTCAAATCATATGCAAAGTTTGACTTTGTATAGACAAATTAGAATGACATACATAAAACAAGTCAAACATTCCCTATCAATAACCTTGATTTTTTTCTGTTTAGATATTGAAGATTCTTTAACAAGGAAGTAAATTTAACCATTGTTCTGCTGACAAATATGCCTTCCAAAATTGCATACATCCACTACAGCTTGGTTTTTTTTCATAATTCAAAATGCATTTTGACTTCTATCAAAAGAGCTTGATGAAGCTCTGAGATGAAAATAGGCTTATTGTAATTAATTTTCAATGAAAATTCTATGAAGAATGAAATAACATTTACCTGTGGCAGTACCAGCAATGACCTGGTGTGGGAAGTGGGTTGCTATATATAGCCTTGAAATATTTACTGCTACTAAAACAATACTGAATGATATCCATACTAGGGACTTCTCTATAATACTGTAAAAAAAAATAAAGCAAATAAAAAAGAAAAATGATAAAAGACAGAAAAGTTTCAAGGTAAAAAATATAGAAATTCTCATTTACAGTTGCTCCTATTTCAGGCTAATTTAAACTACATTCTCAAGCTGAAATTAGATATTTAAAAGACAATACAAATACATGTAGTGCACAAAAAATAGAAGAAGTTAAAGCAATGACCTTGAAATCATTATTCTATTGAAAGCTTCAATTTGCCGATATAACTTGCATCCTATTAGGAAATCAAACTTTCACCTTGTATTTGGAAAAAATGGCTAGAACAATTAAATAAAACAAACACATTTTCATGCAAGTACAAAATATCACTTCATGCATGATGCCTTATGCTTATCAAAAGTCGAAAGTCTTTAATGAGGCTTGATCTTAATTTACCTGAAAGTTTAACTCTATAAAGACAAACAGGTAATATACAGACAGACAGATGCAGTATATAGTAATCACTTTTACGAAATAGCAAGCATATTACCCTGTATTCTGGATTCCATGCCTCAGAAAGCTGGAGGCTACCGTGAACAACACAGCTGACGTTACCATGGCATGACCTGATGGACTTCCTGGAGATAATATCACAAAAATTACATCAAACAATCTACATAATGTAATACATTATGATTCTTATGGTTATTGTCTAAGATACAATGTATAAAGACATTGTTCAATGTTCATGTTGTGCTATTTTGACACAAGAAATCATATTTCCAAAGATCTTTTATTTTGTAGTTTTTTTATAACTTTCCATTTAAATTTGCCATTGGATTGATACATACAACCATACATACCAGGTCATGTTTCACATGTGAGGGGATACTGCAGAAGTTAGTCAGCTACTGTCACAAGATGATCCCTGTGTGTTATCATATATATCATATGTACTATACCTGTATAACACTAAGGTATCTATACCATACATACCAGGTCCTGTTTCACATGTGAGGGGATACTGCTGAAGGTCAGGTACTGTCACCAGATGATCCCTGTGTGTTATCATATATATCATATGTACTATAGCTGTATAACACTAAGGTTATCTATACCATACATACCAGGTCCTGTTTCACATGTGAGGGGATACTGCTGAAGGTCAGGTACTGTCACCAGATGATCTCTGTGTGTTATCATATATATCATATGTACTATAGCCTGTATAACACTAAGGTTATTATACCATACATACCAGGTCCTGTTTCACATGTGAGGGGATACTGCTGAAGGTCAGGTACTGTCACCAGATGATCCCTGTGTGTTATCATATATATATCATATGTACTATACCTGTATAACACTAAGGTTAATCTATACCATACATACCAGGTCCTGTTTCACATGTGAGGGGATACTGCTGAAGGTCAGGTACTGTCACCAGATGATCCCTGTGTGTAATCTCATGTACCCACCAATATGGCCTGTCACCATGAAGGATCCTTAAAGATAAGTCAATAGGTAATATGATACATTGTAATACTTCAAATTTAACAGATGTCACAGCTTAAATATGGTCAAAGACTTGCCCTTTTTACACTTTATTGAATATACCAGTACAATGTTTTACATACATAATTCTACAGTAAGAGTGAACAAAAATCCATTTTCCAATTGTAAGCATTTAAAATAAATCTTGACCTAATGTACCGTAATCGTCCGAAAAAAGTCCGCAAGAGTAGATACCACGCAAGCAAAAAATTGCGCTGAAAATCGTGGAAAAAACTCTAATCTAGTAAATAATACGTATATTGCACATGCAATTAAAAATGTCCTTGGTAACAATAAATTCATCATCATTATGTTATATAAAAGTGAAGTTTCTACCACATATTACTTTTGTCTGCCAATTGTTAGTGACAATTAAACATGAAAAATAATGAATTAAAATTTCAAAGTCAATTTATTTAAGATTCGAAGAAAATCAGTAAGTATGTAACTGCATTGAAATTTTATAATTCAGATACTATATACATGTATATACCATTTGAGGACACAATTCATCCATTCAGATAACACTGCCAGCCATACAACTTGTACCCCTGTTGACCTCCGCAAACAAAAGGCGACAGGAAAATATATCAAGAAGGCGTAACGAGGATCACCAACCTTGGTCAAAAACAGCATCAACTCACTGTGATGCTGAAAAAATTAATGAATAAATAAGACACATGATACCATTAGTTTTAAAATCTTTTAATAATCTGAATGAAATACAAAATTTTGCAAAATGTTAACTTCTATTATAATTCAGATAAAAATTAAAGGATGTCTCATTATCATTGATAATTGACAAGAAAAGGTTTGCTTCACTGTATAAATTTAAATTAATATGGGCGATGTCCACATTTCAATATGATGTTACAAAAATAAGAAACGTGACAGATCACAAATACAGTACCTTAAATTGATGCTGTAACTTGTGTATGAAATCAACACCAGCAAAGTGAATGTAATCAAGATGACCTGACATCTTTCACTATTATTGATAATCATCTAGGTCCTCTAAAATGCTACTGAAAACCTAATGTGAATGAAATTTGTCAATTTGATATCAAAGCATGAAAAGTATGGTTGATTTAAGGGGAAGGAAAGGTTTGTAAAAATCAGAGAATTATGGAACATCAAATCTATAGAATTAATAAAATCAAAGCAATTTAATGCTTTCTATATATCAGAGAATTATGGAACATCATTCTTAGTTGAAAATGCGATGACATTATTACACAGTTTTATAAATGATCAAGATATATGTTTGGAGTCATATCTTGATCATTTATAAAACTGTATAATATATCTGAACAGATGCATGGGAATTCTTCATTTTGCCACAGTCACCGCGGCACATGAAAAATGCACCTGAACGTATGTGTAGATCGATTCAAACCTCCCTATAATCCCAGGGATTGTGATTCAACGCACATTATTCATGTTACTAATTAATGGTCTAATATTACTTAATGAGTTTGTACCCTTTTGGTTTGTTATTATTTTAGTGTAGACTAAATATTCCAGTCTCTCTTTGCCAATTTTGGGTGACAAATTGTTTTCTCAATTTCTCACACCTGTACTGTACAAATACTCGTTGTACCACATGCACTAATTAAAATACATTAAATTTAATAAATTACCAGGACAGCAACGCAATCTTAGTTTTGCAAATGAAGAGAAACTGTCAACGCGTCCCGCGTCGCATTACCGGTTATTGGTTCAGGATCTAAAACACAAAACCCACTCCGTTTCGCGTCCAATGTCACGGGAGCCCCCCCCCCCCCCCCCCCTCTTTTTATATATAAAAAACGATTTCATATTAGTATTCTTACCTAACTTGTAAAAGCTAGTCTTTTAGTACAACCTTTTTTAAAACATCTCAACTCTTAGGAATGAGGAGAAAATCTTAAACTTAGGCACGGTCCATTTGATATCCGGCCGGGGGGGGGGGGGGATCTTAAACATAGGTACGGTCGATCATGTGATATCCGTGGGAGGGGGGGGGGGGCTTCGGGTGTTTTTTTTTTTTTTTTTTTTTTTGAAAAAGAAATAATTTTGCTCGGAATTTTGATGAATAAATAAATTTGCTTATGATGTGACAAAAAAAAAAAATAATCTTGCTCTTACAAATTATCTGAATTTGAAGAATTACAAAAAGGAGTATGTATGGTTTATATAGTAAAGTGGCCCCCTAAAATCGACTTCTCCAAAATCAAATTTTGTTGTCATTTTTAGAAAATGTAATATCTGTATTTTGAGAAAACTAGTTACAAAAACTACTCCTCGATTTGTAAGACATTGTAAATTTTGCATAAATATCATGAAAATCGGTGATTTTGTCAATTTTCTGCGAAAAATAGCATAATTCTTTATTATTTTCATTGAGATAACATCGAGCGGGATCGTGAACAACTTTTTCCTTTTGCATGCACTTAGGCACGGTCCATTTGATATGGCAAAATTATTTTTTCTCGCAAAGTTGGAGCAAGGAAATTTTTTTTATAACAATTGATGTGAATATTAAGAATGTTTGTGTTTTTCAATAGAAATTCTTTATTTTTACTTTTAAAATTACTCCAAACATTATTTTTATGTAAAACTTGTATTCACATCTAAACTGAGAGAGGTGAAAGATTTTTACAATATGCGATATATAATGTTTAGTTAACAAAATGTATAAAAGGTCATGTAACATGTAAAAGGGCCTGATGCAAGTTTTTACATGTAAAAATGAAAACTAGTGAAAAACTTATTTAAATTCTCCTTCCAAGCTTGTATATAAAATCAGACACTATGGTGATACATTGATCTATTATAGTAATGAATTATATTGATAATGTATATATTAGCATTTTAATTGTTTCAGTAACATGCATTCTTTTGATATTTTCAAATATGAACTTGCCATTACAGAAGAAATCTATGGCGAGCGAAGCGAGCCAAAAATTTTTCATAGAAAGTAAAAACTACGGCGAGCCGAAAAAATTTCAGGAATTTTAAGCGAATTTTATGGTTATTCTTCAAATTCAGACTACTTGTAAGAGCAAGATTATTTTTTTCTGTCACACCATAAGCAAATTTATTTTTTTCATCAAAATTCAGAGCAAAATTATTTTTTTTCGAAAAAAACCCAAGCCCCCCCCCCCCCCGAATATAAAATGGACCGTGCCTTAGAAACGTATAAAAGAAACAACATATCAAAATATAAAAGTTGTTCAGAAGCCCGCTCGATACTAACTAATAGGAAGTTTGTCGAAAATGAGCACCAAAATGACGTTTTTCCTGAAATTTGGCAAAATATGCCATTTTTGAAGGCCAAATTCTGTGAAAGTGAGAAAGGAAATGAAAGAATATAGATCATTTCATAAGTAGCGTACATTATACAATAAATATTGGTACAAATTCATTACTTCGTGAAAACTTCAGATTTTGCCCTGAAAGGGGGCCACTTAACTATATAAACCATATATAGTCCTTTTGCCTCGCTTCGCTCGCCATAGTATTCTATTAAAACATAAAGTTCCTATTTGAAAATATCAAAAGAATGCATGTGAATGAAATAAGGGCCTTCCTTAAAGGCTAAAATATGTTATCAACATAATTTATAGATGCATGTATCACAACAGTCTAATTTTATATCCAAGCTTTGAAGGAGAACTTCAGTTTTTCACCAATTTACAATTCAAAATTTGAAAATTTGTCTGGCAGACCCTCCCTTCAGATCCTCTTACTTGTACCTTATATAAATTTTGTTTACTGAGGATTATATTGTAAAATTCTTATATCTTTCTGTTTAGATGTGAAGTAGATTTGTGCATAAAAATAAAGTCATATTTTAGAGTTTTTAGAAATAATTTCTATTGATAAAAATTTCTATTGATGAAAGATTAATATTCTTCATATATCGCACATCACTAATGTTAGAAAAAAAATTGTCTTGCTCAACCTTCAAGAAAAAAAATAATTTTGCTCCGACAAAAAACCCAAGCCCCCTCCCCCAGAATATCAAATGGACCGTGCCTTAGGTCCTTGCTAAAAGTAGCCTTAAGGTGCGTCATTGGTCACGATTTTGGACTATACTTGCGCATCTCCTGTTTTAGCACTCTTTGAGCTTGACTTTTATTGATATTTCAATTTATTATGGCCAATGTATCATTTCTTACTCTTTTTAAGACTTTAATTCATTAGATTTAATTCATTAGAAAATTTGATCTAAAATGAATGGAGTATATGCGTAAGAAAATGCTTCGCGGTAATTTCTGTAAAAATTGACGTGGAGGTACCTTTTTTAACTGTTCGGATTTCTTTTACGTTAGTAATTACCCATGACTTTTGTTTTACGTATGGAATATTATTGATTTAAGCTTTTTTATAAGGTATGGCTGATGAATACCGAAAAATTATGAATTGTTTAAATTCCACCCAAAATAAGGCAAATTTTCGGCAGTGTCACTTTTTCAAGAAAACCACAAAATGACACTTTTTGTGAACGTCTGTTCTCTCTTATTTGAACACGGACATATACTTTTTCTTCAATATTTTGAAAAGTCTTCCCTAGAAGCACGTGTTACTGTGTGTTTGGAAAATCGTTGAAATTCGGTTTCTCTGAAATTTTGACCTTAAGTTGGATCATTTTCGTTATTTTTGTGTAAAATCTAGAACATTTTTAAAAAATTGTCGGTGAAGTTGATATCTAAGGTAGCACTTTATCAAATTCTACTTTTATACAAAGTTTCTAACCTGTTTTATTGTATAATATCAAAGAAAAGTAAAATACAAATCAAATGAGTGCATTTCAACACTTTTAATTTTGTATTTTCTTTACAAATGTGCTATTTTTAGCAAAAATTCCCGCATTTTTTACCCAGTTTTCAAATAAGCATAAATCTTGATTTTCATCACGGACCTATGAATTTTCTTTCATAAAATGATTAAGAGACATGAATACTATATTTTCATATGGTTATCATAAAATCGTTGTACAAATTCCTTCATTCAGAAATGACATGCCTTAAGTTTACATATTGTGAGTGAAAAGTTTATATACGTCCCTGGTTCGAGAAAAAAAAAAACATGTGTTTATAAAACACGAATGTCCGCGTTGGCATCTTACAGCTGTACATAATGAAGAAAAGTATAATAACATACTTTAAGGTCAAGACCTCGATCAATGTAAAAAAAAAACGGTATCCATGTAAAGGTTTCGTCACGAAGAATACACATGAGAAAAATGAATGCGGCCAACATTTCAAACCAATTTCAATGCACCACACGTGTTTCGGATAGTAAATCCTCATCAGTGGTACTTCAAGCCAAATTTATTTCAGTAGCGCCATCTAGTTGAATTTCTGAATTTTGTGTATCTATTTCGTAAAGAGCGCGTGGTTCTTGATTTCCTGTAGGGTCGATTCAGCAGCGTAATTAAATACAATCTATGACCAAAGGGCGCTAATTTCGGATTAAATGACCAAAATAGCAAAGTAATATAATATATGATATCAAATTGATACAGGACCTATACAAAGCTTCTTTCAGGAAACATAGCTGGAAAGAAAGTAATTAAAACACTTGGAACACTAATTTCGTTTCTTATGAACTCTCTGCAATTTCCAGAACACCGGAGACTTTTAGAAAAATTAAGTTCATTTGACATTTACAAAGTTAATTAATACAAAACAAGTAGTTAGTTGCCCATTGGCCTTGTATGTTTATGACTTGTAATTTTTGTTTGTTTGTTTTAAGATGTCATCTTTGATTTTTTATTTTAGTATTTTTAAACCTTTCTTGTCCCACTGGTGTCTCTTCTTACATGTAACCCCTGTGTTTTTGCATTTGGTTGTTGCAACCAGGTCCTGTCGGACATTTCCTTTTTATTTCAAATTGTCCATACTTTGTTTACTTCTGCGTCATATATTGGGTGGTATGGAATGCTTTTAAAATAAATAGCTCTTTGACCTCTTCCAAATGGACACACCAGATCTTGTTTTGACGTTATCTATGAGAGAATGATTGACCTTTATCACTCAGCAAAGTTAGCCCATCCATTTGCCTTTATTGAATTTCAAATAATTTAGGACAATATAAGGTGAATAATTCTGATCTTGCTATGTTGAAATTTAAAATTTGTAGGGAATAAACTTTCTTACTGTATGCTATTTTAAAAGTAACGAGGGTAAAATGAATAGATTTACCACGAAAACTATCAATTGCAACGCCATTGACTCCATGCTTTTACCTTACTTTTAAAAATCAAGATAAGCTGATGCAAAATGCCGAGTTGCAAAACCTTATTAAGTATGAATATGCAAACTTACAATATAATATGTACAAGAATTGTATCAGGTCTTGACAGATGGGAAACATTTCTGGCACGTTTCAGGTTGATTTGTGCAATACACATTCTTATTTGATCCAGAAACCATTTTAAGGACGAATTGAACACCAAGATGGCGGCGGCATTATTTGTTATCTCACTTCCACAGTCTTAACTTCCTTAACACATTTTGATACACTGATTGAATTATAAAATGGAATCTCCTCATGAAGTTTGAAAAAATTCCGACGTCATTAGAAGAAATTATGCCACTTTTAAACTTTGCACTTCTGAGTTTTTATCCATGAGCAAAACACGACTTCATTTTGACGTTATCGAGGGGGGGGGGGATGGCGTCACAAACCCTCTCATTTAAATTTCATTGAAACTTTGCATATATGGAATTCAATCTTTATCACAGTATAATATTTGTCAACAAGTTTACATAACAGGAAAACGGATGCCACTTTGTTGAAAACTAACTAAATAACTATCAATTAAAGTAAATTAACTCAAAATTGGCATCATTTGAGCGACAGTGTTATCTTTTATTCCAGTATTTAACACAATCTTCTCTTCTTTTCAAGATGGAAGTACCATGCATTTTTGAAGATTTTGGTAGCTAACTTAAGATTAATTTCCTATAGCTTAAGAACCAGAATGAAACTTTTAATAATATGATGACAAATATGGATAATGACCATATCCCTGTCTACAGTACAAAATCGATAATTCAGAAAATCAGAAACCGAAGGCATACAAAATCAGGATAAAACAGGAACCAAAGCAAACAAAAACAAAAACCTCCACCATATGAAAAGAAGCGAACTCCCGATATGAGAGTGAGACCAGGTGCCCAGGAAGAGTAAGCATCTCCTGCTTGCATGCAACACCCGTCGCTTCAATTCGGTAGAACTGTCACATCCGGTTACTTCCATTTTGGAAGATATAGAGTACAATCTTTGGTTGGATGGTTCAAATGGTCTATGACAGAATATCATCCACCATTCTGGATAGTGGGACATCATAGTGTATGACGAGTTCCCCATATCGACCGTAGAACTTCCTCAGTGACGATGTTAGTCGGTCACAAACATATCCCTGACTGAGAAGCTTATCTGAAAGACGCCTAGCTCTCAGAACAAAAATCCGTATATTTGGTACTTGCTCTGGCATAGCGTATCAACTGAGATATGAACACGCCATAAGCAGGCGATGAAGGGATGTTGCTACTCAGAAAAGGAAAGTTCGTAATGCTGAAATTGAAGTCGTCACGTTTGTCATAGAGTGAGGTGTTCATGTGACCATCAGTGTCGTAGGACAACATTATGTCCAAATAGGATGCTGAATTATTTGTCTCTGTAGTTTCTTTGACTTCAAGCTCCGAAGGATAGATACTGCTCAGGTAATCCGCAAATTTTGGATTATTGATGGACAACACATCGTCTATGTATCTGTAAGTGAAGTTGAAGTCAGAAGCTAAGTATCTTTTCCCTTCAGAGACCAAAGATTGAATGAATTCAGCTTCGTACGAGTAAAGGAAAATGTCGGCAAGGAGTGGGGCACAATTGGTCCCTATTGGAATTCCGACAATTTGCTGGAAGACCTTTCCTCCAAACACCACAAAAATGTTGTCGATCAGAAAGTTTAACATCTGAATAATGTCTGTTTCAGTGTACTTATTTTCAGAATCTGACTTTTCTTTTACAAAGTAGGTTTTGTCATTGTTAACAACAATAAATTTGTATTTGCGATTACCGTTCTTACTTGTAAACGCATTACTTATAATTTTTGCAGGTCTTTCTTTCAATTTAGAATGCGGAATTGTAGTGTAAAGTGTCGAAAAATCAAAGGCTTTGATCGAATTGACTCTACTAAAATGAGTGGATTTCAGATGTTCTAAAAGTTCCTTCGAATTCTTTAAAATCCACATCTGGTTGATACCACTGCGAGAATATACTGTCGAACAATATTTTTGTAGCCCAGATTTGATTTCAGATAAAACTTTGGTGAGTAAGATCGATACAGATTTGGTAGAACATTTTGAGGAACCAGCGATGAAACGTTGTTTGTACGGATTCTTATGCATTTTAGGTATGCAGTATAAGTATGGTAAATCTAAATCTAAATTGGTAGTGTCGAAGCCAAAGGAAGCAAGAGCTGATTTGTGGTTATCTATTATTTCAGAGGCAGAAAGGTTTGTTGGGGTGTAAGTGGGATTTCCAGGTGTCGAATTTAAACCCAACTCTTTAACTAGACTGTCGAAATAGTACTTTTTGCAAGTAAATGTGTAATTATTTGAGGCTTTGTCCGCTGGTGTGATGACATACTGTTCTTGGAGGTAGGTAAGTTCTGTGATAACATCAGGGTCTTTAAATATAGACACGAATCTGGTGTTCACAGTTGATTTTAATCGGTTAATTCTAGATAAAAGTAACCCTCGATTAATCAATGTATACGTTGAAAAATACATATTTCAAAGCCTCATAGAAAGTGTGAATAAAATTGAATATAGGTTTTTATTATTAAGTACAGGCAAGAAATGAAAAAAAAAAATCAGAAATTTTTAGAAAAATTTAATTTGGCGTCAAAGTGTTCAATACCCTCTTAAATTTTCAGAGTTGTATGAGTTTGACCTTTTGATCCCAAATTCAAATGGGAACTTCCTGATTCATGGGAAACAAATCTTGCAAGTTTCAGGGTGATAGGTGTAATACAGGTTCCGATATGGTGTGGAAACCATTTTCAATTATCCGAGTCCTATGACCTTGACCGTTGATCCAAAATCAAAAGGGATCATCCTTGAATCAAGAGAAAAATGTGTGGCAAGTTTCAATATAATAGGTGCAATACAGGCTCTTAAATTGTCTGGAAACCATTTTCCATCCTCAGAATCCTATGACCTTGACCTTTTAGCCCAAACATCAGTAGAGCCCCATCCTTGATTCCAGGGAAACATTTCTGGCAAGTTTCATGATAATAGGTGCAATATAGGCTTTAATATGGACTGGAAACCATTTTCATGAATCATCAGAGTAGTATGACCTTGACCTTTGACCCCAAAATCAATAGGGGTAATCCCTGATTTCTGGAAAGTTTCATGACTAATAGGCACAATACATGCTCTGGACCCAAAAATCAATAGGGGTCATCCTTGACTCATAGTGAGTAAGTGTATGAAGTTTTATTGCACAAGCTAGCATCCATTATACCCGACTTCTGGTCCGTAAACTATTTTTAATCATCAAAGTCCTATGACCTTAACCTTTGACATTTTGAACCCCAAATCAATAGGGATCATCCTTGACTCATAGTGAGTAAGTGTTTGAAGTTTCATTGCACTAGTATCTATCATACTTGACTTATAGTCTGGAAAACAATTGCTGACGCACAGCTACCAGCTCGCCCCCTGTCTCATGTCAAATTTTAAAAGAGCTGAATTTTGGAACTCGACTAAAAATCTCACAAGTTATCATTTGGCTTTCTGCAGTGAAATTGGAACGTAGAGTCATTCTAAGTATAAGTATACACTTTATTTTAATCGATAAAGTAATCGAGCAAATAGATTGTTTCTAAGAAAATATAAATTAAATAGATAAAGAATGCATTAATATTCGAGCCAATGTAACACAATCTTCTATAACAACAATAAGTATGACATGAGGCTCATATGAGCCTATGTTGCTCAACGGAGATCATATTAATCAATGTCTCATTACCAATGGATTTGATGAGCTATGATGCTCCATTGGCTAACGCAGATCCAAACTAAAAAATCAAATTCAAGGAATTGTGGTCCCCCGCTTTTGGGTGTTTGTCTTTAAAGAAATGCGTACAGACACCCCCCCCCAATTCTTAAGTTTTCATAAATATATCTCATATAATATCAACATTCTAAATATGAAAGATTAAACTCCAAGAAAAGGTCAAAGGGTCCAAACTTTTGTTTTGTTACCAAGAGACAGGGCTGATGAAAAGGTATGCACATGTGAAATATTAAAGTCCTATCATTTAAATTACCATCCAAAACTTATGATCGAGGTTGAAGTTTTTAAATGTGGGTCAACCTCCAAGGACGAGGTCAGAAGGTCAGAATGTTGTTACCAACAGAAAGGTCTTGTCACAAGGAATATACACATGTGAAATGTGAAAGCCCAATCACTTTCTGTTCAAAAGTAATGATCAAGGTTAAAGTTTTTGAAAAGTATAACAAACTCCAAGGTCAAGGTCACAAGGTCAAAACTTTTGGTATCCATGGAAAGATCTTTTCACAAGGAATACACATGTGTAATATCAAAGTCCTATCACTTGCCATTAAAAAGTTATGGACAAGTCAAAGGTCAAGGTCACAAGGTAAACAATTTTGGTATCCATGGAAAGGTCATGTCACAAGGAATAGACATGTGTAATATTGAAGCCCTATCACTTTCCATTTAAAAGTTATGGTCAAGGTTAAAGTTTTTGATAAGTCGGTCAAAGTTCAAGGTTAAGGTCACAAGGTAAAAATTTTTGGTATACATGGAAAGGTCTTGTCACAAGGAATACACATGTGAAATATCAAAGCCCTATCACTTACCATTAAAAAGTTATGCACAAGGTTAAAGTTTTTGTGACCACAGGACAGACGGACGGACAGTCGAACCGGTTTTAATACCCCGCGCTTTCGCGGAAGTGGGAGACAATAACCTAAGTGTTTTTTAAATCAGTACTGCCCTTCAAGGCATCATACAATACTTTGCAGTGGTTGAGCACTTGCTTTCTTTTATGTTCCATCATGGCATGCTCAGAGAAGTAAACTGAAAATGTGTGGGCCAATCAGATTCATCTGCAGCAATCTTGCTTGACATATCGGGCTGAAAAAAATTCAAAACTTGGTATAGGACCTTGAGTCATTGCTTCCTGTCATGTTTCATGAAATTCTGTACAGTCATTGCAGAGGGGAAACCTTAATTGTCATGTTATATGAGGATGCCAATGCTATAGACAGATGAACAACAGACTGCTCTCTATGACTGTTAGCTCACTAATAAGCTTTGTTCATGTGGAATAAAAAGCTAAAAAAAAAACCCCCAAGGCATCCAAATTTCTGCCTCCATATATACAACAAAATAGATAAAAGTGTGTAAAGTAATTGACACCATGATATTTTTTTGATTCCTTGCAATAATAGAATACTTTGTACTGAACATGATTTACATTCTAACTTAAACTTTCTGATTTTGTAAAATAAATACAAATGTAAGTACATATTGCAATAACAATATGACATGACATTATGAAAGGTGGATTTCTTTTAAATGAACATAAACAATGATTACAGTAAAATGATTACTTACACATCAAATTTGTTTTTAATGCAAGATATTCATATCATTTTTAGTGCCGTATATTGAAATAAAATTTTCAAAACAATACAATACAATACATTTTGCTTCAATACTCAGTATTTTCAATGCAATACGCATTTACTCTTTTTTCTCAAATAAATCATAATAATGAATCAATAAATACAGTTTTTATGTTAAAATCAAAGAAAACTTTATAAGACAGAACAAAAATAAACAACAAATGGGTGGTAGCTATTATTTAAAAAAATAGCAATCCAAGGAATGCTTGTGTCGCCTGCGAAGCGGTTTGATTATTATTCTAGAAAGTGGATCAAAATTATTGGTATCAGTAGAAAAGTCTTGTCAAATGAAATTCATTTGAAATATCAGACCTCTTTATTACAAATTAAAAGATATGGTCATTCTCAAATTTTCAGAAAAGAGTGTCAATCATCTAGGTCAAGGTCACTACGTAAACATAGGTAATCACAGATTACGAAGCTCACCTCGTGGCAGCAAAATTCAATTCAAACATATTTCTAAGTTCATGTATATTGGCTTTTAAAGGCAAAATCATTCCAGCGGAAAAAAGTAGGTCAATTTCATTTTATGAAAGTGTGATCAAAGATACATCCAATATGCAAGTTAAGTACATGAAGACCTTATACTTTGCTCAATATTGGCTTTTAAAGGAAAAATAACTCAAGCGGAAAAAGTAGGTCAAGGTCATTTTATGAAATATGACCAAAAATAAATCCAATATGCAAGTTTGGTACATGTAGCACTTATACTTTGCTCAATATTGGCTTTTAAATGCAAAATCACTCAAGCGGAAAAAGTAGGTCGAGGTCATTTTATGAAAGTTTGATCAAAGATACATCCAATATGCAAGTTTGGTACATGTAGCAGTTATACTTTGCTCAATATTGGCTTTATAGAGCAAAATCACTCAAGCGGAAAAAGTAGGTCAAGGTCATTTATGAAAGATTGATCAAAGATACATCCAATATGCAAGTTTGGTACATGTATCACTTATACTTTGCTCAATATTGGCTTTTAAAGGCAAAATCACTCAAGCGGAAAAAGTAGGTCGAGGTCATTTTATGAAATATGACCAAAAATAAATCCAATATGCAAGTTTGGTACATGTAGCACTTATACTTTGCTCAATATTGGCTTTTAAATGCAAAATCACTCAAGCGGAAAAAGTAGGTCGAGGTCATTTTATGAAAGTTTGATCAAAGATACATCCAATATGCAAGTTTGGTACATGTAGCAGTTATACTTTGCTCAATATTGGCTTTATAGAGCAAAATCACTCAAGCGGAAAAAGTAGGTCAAGGTCATTTTATGAAAGATTGATCAAAGATACATCCAATATGCAAGTTTGGTACATGTATCACTTATACTTGGCTCAATATTGGCTTTTAAAGGCAAAATCACTCAAGCGGAAAAAGTAGGTCGAGGTCATTTTATGAAAGTTTGATCAAAGATACATCTAATATGCAAGTTTGGAATATCTAGCACTTATACTTTGCTCAATATTGGCTTTTAAAGGCAAAATCACTCAAGCGGAAAAAGTAGGTCAAGGTCATTTTATGAAAGTTTGATCAAAGATACATCTCATATGCAAGTTTGGTACATGTAGCACTTATACTTTGCTCAATATTGGCTTTTAAAAGCGAAATTACTCAAGTGGAAAAAGTAGGTCAGATGCTGCATCCGATGCATAGGTCCATCTCGGCATCCAAAGATGAATCACTTGTGCAAGTTTGGTTACTGTAGCATCAGTACTTTGTCAGATACTGAGCTACCCCAAACTTCTTAACCAAGTCACTCAAGCGGAAAATGTAGGTCAGATGCTGCATCCGATGCATGGGTTCACCTCAGCATCCAAAGATGAATCACTTGTGCCAGTTTGGTTACTGTAGCATCAGTACTATGTCAGATACTGAGCTACCCCAAACTTCTTAACCAAGTCACTCAAGCGGAAAATGTAGGTCAGATGCTGCATCTGATGCATGGGTTCACCTCAGCATCCAAAGATGAATCACTTGTGCCAGTTTGGTTACTGTAGCATTAGTACTTTGTCAGATACTGAGCTACCCCAAACTTCTTAACCAAGTCACTCAAGCGTAAAATGTAGGTCAGATGCTGCATATGATGCATGGGTTCACCTCAGCATCCAAAGATGAATCACTTGTGCCAGTTTGGTTACTGTAGCATTAGTTCTTTGTCAGATACTGAGCTACCCCAAACTTCTTAACCAAGTCACTCAAGCGGAAAATGTAGGTCAGATGCTGCATATGATGCATGGGTTCACCTCAGCATCCAAAGATGAATCACTTGTGCCAGTTTGGTTACTGTAGCATTAGTACTTTGTCAGATACTGAGCTACCCCAAACTTCTTAACCAAGTCACTCAAGCGGAAAATGTAGGTCAGATGCTGCATCTGATGCATGGGTTCACCTCAGCATCCAAAGATGAATCACTTGTGCAAGTTTGGTTACTGTAGCATTAGTACTTTCTCAGATACTGAGCTACCCCAAACTTCTTAACCGGACGCGGACGCGGACACGGACGCGGACACGGACGCGGACGCGGACGCGTGGGGTTATAGCATAAGCTCACTCAACTTCGTCGAGGTGAGCTAAAAATTGGTTACAAAAAGGTCTCATCATAAGAAATATTAAACACCTATCACCAACCAATTTAAAGATATATACAACCTTAATTTCTTAGAAGGAAGGTCAAATAGCTAGGTCAAGGTCAAAAGGTAAATTATGGTATGTGTAGAATGGTATTGTTACAAGGAAAATACATGTGAAATATCAAAGCCCTATCACCTACCAATCAAAAGATATAGCCAATTTTACTTTTCTTGAAAAGTAGGTCAAATATCTAGGTCAAGGTTACAAAGTCAAATATTATGGTCTGTGTAGAAAGGTCTTCTCACAAGGAATACAGATGTGAAATACCAAAGCCCTATCACTTACCAATCAAAAGATATATACAATCTTATTTCTTTTGAAAAGTAGGTCAAATATGTAGGTCAAGGTCAATAGGTCAAAAATTATGGTAAGTGTAGAAAGGCGTTGTTACAAGGAATAAACATGTGAAACACTTACCAATCAAAAGATATGGCGAATCTTATCTTTTTTTCAAAAGTAGGTCAAATATCTAGGTCAAGGTCACAAGGTCAAAATTATGGTATGTGTAGAAAGGTCTTGCCACAATGATTGCATGTGTGAAATATCAAAGTCTTAACACTTACCAATCAAAAGATATATCCATTCTTATTTTTTTTGAAAAGTAGGTCAAATATGTAGGTCAAGGTTACTAGGTCAAAAATTATGGTATGTGTAGGAAGGCGTTGTTACAAGGAATAAACATGTGAAATATCAAAGCCCTATCACTTACCAATCAAAAGATATGGCGAATCTTATCTTTTTCTCAAAAGTAGGTCAAATATCTAGGTCAAGGTCACAAGGTCAAAAGTATGGTATGTGTAGAAAGGTCTTGCCACAATGATTGCATGTGTGAAATATCAAAGTCCTAACACTTACCAATCAAAAGATATATCCATTCTTAATTTTTTTGAAAAGTAGGTCAAATATGTAGGTCAAGTTCACTAGGTCAAAAATTATGGTATGTGTAGGAAGGTCTTGTAACAAGGAATACACATGTGAAATATCAAAGCCCTATCACTTACCAATCAAAAGTTATGGGCTGTGACACCCAAAGTGTGACAGACAGACAGACGGACAGACGGACAGACGGACAACGGACAAAGTGATCCCTAAGTGTCGCTATGCTTCGCAGGCGACACAAAAAGGAGATAACAATGATAGGAATGGGAAAAGTTTCTTTGTCTACCAAAGAATTCTGGTTGGTCACATGTAAAGTCCATGAACAGAGAATTATACACTTGTGAACAGTAATTTCTTATATTTACATGTAATATTTGCCAAATATATAAGACATATAAGACACCCTATATCTGCACGAAAATTCCAAACACAGTGAATGACAGCGTCAAATCTAACTTCTCCATGCGTTCAAAATGGGACGTGACGTGTTGAGTCTGTGGAATACAGAGTTTTTTCCCCTTACAGACAGTATCTGACGTAAAACCATTGTGACATCATGAAAATTGCATGGTAACGTCAATATTTTAACGTCATTTCCCAGACTTTTAGGACTGTTTCCATATAATTTGATGACATCATAATCAGTCTACGTCAGATATCGTCTCAAATAGGAAGTAACTCTGGTTTTCGAAAATGGCGAATAGTGCTGTATATTGATGATATTGGATGGAAGCTTTAACTTGTATGTCTAAACGTTGATGTGCTCAGAAAAGATTCGAAGAAATATAAAAAAAAAATAAGAACCAAACACAAATTAAAAATTTAGAATTTAATTTTTGAGTTGGCAAAGCCAACTCTCATTGCTATGACTTTCAACTTTGCACTTGATAACCCTGCACAGACCAAACAACGCACAATGTTACTGGCGCAGTAAGAAATAGGACCACTACGATTTGACAAAAGAACATATTAGACGACAGACATTTAAGTTCAAGTTGTAAATAATGGGTTAAAAACATTATGAGAATGCAAAAAAATGCTACAAGGAACGATGCTACAGTAATAGCGATCACTTGTTGATGTCAGTGCATTAAAATATAGCGCATCTTTTTTCTTTGTACTTCCCTCCTCTGTATAAGGAGCATCCCATTTTTAGATAGATATGTAAAAGTATTGTATTTAGGATAAAAAAGACCTTAGATTTAAAAAAAATTTGTGGATGTGTAGAAGACTAAAGACAAGTAAATAAATAAATCAATCAGTCAATAATATTTATTTAAAGTCAGACATAATTTATAACAATCAACATTAGCTCTGATGAGCTATTTACCAACTAGGAAAAAAGGTTTTTCAGTTTGATACTTAATAAATCTAAGATGTTGGTTTTAACTTGGTCAAGAAGTTTCAAAAGCAAATATCTCCTAAAGTAAAAGTGATAGGACAGTATACTTCATACATACACCCATAACAATTGCAACAAATTTGACATGATCATATTGACCTTGAACTCTGACCTCAAAAGCAGTTATTTGGTTAAGAAGTTCTATCAATTTATATATTTCCAGACTTTTTTTTTTTTTTAGATTTGAGACAACTCTTGAATTGTGAGAATCACTCATTCAAGCATTTGAGGCATAGATTTGGAGTTTGATTTGTGCCAGTTTTATACTTGTCTTCTGTATGTTCGTCTCAATGTTACATTTTGCCAACTCGCAGGACTTTCAGTCCTTTGATTTTATCAAATGTATTGAAAGTATCGATACTCAGCATCTGTGTATCGACACGTATTGAAAATCTCAAAGTATCGATACTCTTCAATATTCCAATATCAATATACAGCACTAATCATTTTGCAATTATAAAAGTTTAAATAAGGCACGGTCCATTTGATATTCTAGGGGGGCTTGGGTTTTTTTCGAAAAAAATAATTTTGCTCTCAATTTTGGCGAAAAAAATAAATTTGCTTATGGTGTGACAGAAAAAAATAATCTTGCTCTTACAAATAATCTGAATTTGAAGAATTACCATAAAATTCTTGAAAAAATTTTCCGCCTCGCTTCGCTCCCCGCAGTTTTCAAATTGTATCAAAAATTTTTGGCTAGCGAAGCGAGCCAAAGTCTTCTTTCAAAACATTATTTACTAATGGCAAAGTTCATAGATATCAAAAGTTATACATGTATGTGAATGAAAAAAGGGCTTCCTTAAAAGCTTAAATATATTAGCAATATTTATGTATTGCTATTAATACATGTTGCATGTATCCCATAGAGTTTAATTTAATGTTCTTGTAAGCTTGGAAGGAGAACTTCAGTTATATTCGCCAATTTACAGACCTTCCCCTCAGACCCTCTTATAACATGTTATATACATGTACCTTATATAAAATATTGAGAATTGTATTGTAAAATCTTTATCTCTCTGTTTAAAAGTGAATTTAATACTTGCATAAAAATAAACTAATTTATTAATATTTAGAATTTTGAGTAAAAATATAAATAATTTCTATTGATAAAACACATGCGCATCACTTTGTTTAAAAAAAATTTCCTTGCTCCAACTTTGCAAGAAAAAAATAATTTCGGGGTCCGGTGCGAAAAAAATAATCTTCCTCCGACAAAAAACCCAAGCCCCCCCCCCCCCCCCTGAATATCAAATGGACCGTGCCTAATCAGATAAAAAAAGCAAAACATACACAAAAACTTTATATGATTTCTTTTTAAATACATGTAACAAATACTTGAGAATTACCATCAATAAAGACAAAAAGCTTGATTTTGAATTTGGTTTCTTTTCCTTATCAGTTACTAAAGAGCCCTGCATTTTATTGTACAATGCACTTTCTTCTTTGATTGAGAATCCACTGATGTTGCTATGGGAACATACATGTATGACATCATAATAAAACTGGGGGTGAAATGTGTATCCCCTTGCAGTTTATTTTCTTGCTCTGACAAACTTGTATTTAAAACAGACTTTTAGGTACATGTAGTAACAATTAAACTTTGGTATGAATGTCAAAACGTTTATAACAAAGAAGGTGGGCAAATTCTCCAGAAATACATAATATTTGATATATGATCACACTATTGGTAATATAATATTAAAAATATCAAATATCATTAAAAAATCCAATCAAAGACAATAATTTTACAAAAACATATAGATATTGAAGTACAAATGAGCATTAATTAACATACATGTATACATATAAAACAGTACAATATTCTAGCTATTCTAGCTTTTGTCTGAACGTATGGTAATTTATCCACTCAAAACGATAAAGTAACATGATCGCGCAGCAGTGCATAATATAGTTTAGAGCGATATGACATCAGTTCATTTTCTTGGGTGCATGGATAAAACATTACGCAAAAAGACAAAAGTGATCCTAATGAACCTTATTGTGAAAGGGTCTATAATTTCTCCATGATATGTATTTACAAAAGAAACTGATAGTACACATCAAATCAAGTAAAAATTAAAAAAAATATCATGGCACACATTAAAGGTCAATACTGGAAATTGTACATATTTTTATTAAGTGTACATTCAATCATTAAATATGACAGATTAAACAAATCTAAACACAAACATATTAATGTACAAATAAAAGTCAATTTAGGCGGGTTAATTCTATGTACAAATACATACATGTATGAATATTATTTTTTTTTTGGATAGAGAAATATGATAATTAAAATAAATACAAACAAAACATATTGTAGAAAATTAACAAAAAAGTATTAAAAAACAAATTGGTATTGGTCTTACACATTAATTAATACACGTGAATGATTGTCATTTATCTTGTGACATACATGTAATGTTTATAACAGATGATGCTGTTCTATACATTTGAAAACTTTATACAGCTTACTATTGTATGTCTGGAAAAAATACCCATCACTGATTGGCTGATAAAATGTCTGGAGCTTCTGAATATATCGCTATAACCATCTCCAGAGAGCTAAATTTAGAACAACTCTCATATTTTCCCCAGTATCTGTCTAAAATTGGCCTTGTAGTTATGACGTCATAACAGTAGCAACATATGCATATATTTCCCGTTATCAGAAAATACCTATAAATTCATTACAGCAATGAATGCTATCAAGCTAATCGTTGTATTTCATGATCATACAATAAAACAATTAATTACCTTGTGTTCAGAAGATATCGCTGTATAGCAACCCTCAGCATATGTTATTCACCTCGGCCTGTGGCCTCGGTGTATAACGTATCCTTTGGGTTGCTATACTGCTTTATCCTGCCTCTGGCAAATTTCTTGCAATCTGATTGGTCGAGAAGAACCAAATATTATGTTGTATTATTTTACTGACAGGATATTATTTTAATCTCCTGCTTCTACTAAGACGCTTTACGCTTTTGACGTCACCAAGATGCTAGTCTAAAATATGTTGACATAGCATACACAAACCAAAAGCCAATGGCGGGATAAATTTGTTATTTAGTGTTTTACAGGGGAGATACGAAAATATATTGGGTCGATGAAAAAAGTTGTATTAATGGGCTCGAGCTTTGCCTCGCCCAATACAACTTTTTTCATCAATCCAATATATTTCTGCATAACACAGCAATTTTTCTACTAATGGAAGGAATTAGCCAATTCTCCATCGAAATGAAGAGGACAGAGATAAATGGCGTGATATGAAGATATAGCATATGAAGTGACAATATATTATGTCATTGGGCGATAATCATTAAGTCATATTGCAAAACAGATTTATTGGGTGTTTCACATGATCTCCAAATGAATGATGATTTTGATGTAATATAGTATAATTACATACTTTTTGATAAATCCTCAAAAAATAAAGAAATAAACACTTAAAAAAAATGTTATGATTGCTGAGCGATATAAGTCCCCTACCGGCGGCATATATCTATGTCCTGCAACTCTGCCTATGAATTACTCTTCAATTAAACATGAGTTTTAATTCCACCGTGCAGCTCAGTTCTGAGGTTTTATCTGCTTTATCGATTCGAAAAAGAGGTAAAGCGTGACGAAAATTGAACTTGCTCTGTAACTATCCAAGACCAAGCTGTGTATCAAATTTCATCTGCATATCTCCATGAGTTGCAGAAAAAAGTCCGGAAAACTGATATTCAGACAGACGGACAGACGGAGGGACAGACGGACAGACAGACAGACCAAGAGGAAAGGGGTAGGGCCACGAAGCCCGATATTGGCCCTAATTTTGATAAATTTTGAACATTGTACTTCAGAGAATTTATAACTGTTATTTGACATTTTGAAACGTTCTCTACTGAATCACGAATCTACTTTTTGTAAACATTGCTTTTATCTACACCTTTTAGCCCTTTGAAAACACCAAAATAGGTCATATTCGGCGAAATTGATGCAAAAACTCAATATTTCTATTAAATTAGCAATGGCCGCATGCATTAACTATGATGGAAAATTTATATGTGAAAGATTATTATTATATCCTTTTGTCATAAACGTTTTATCTCAGTTAACGCATGCGGCCACATTGAATTCTACGACAAAAGACAAAATTCCCAGCAATTTTCGCCATATTTTGTCAATAACGTCAAAATGACGTCACTTCATGACGTCATTACAGTTAAATGGCATATTGTTTGGTGATATTATTCTTTTCATGAAAAGCGGTAAACATTCCTGTATTTTCATGAGAGATTTCAAGTATTCCTCATGAAATTTATTTTAAGAGAAAAATCAAGGGCCGATTTAGGGGTCTCGTGGCCCTACCCCTTTAGAGGTTGCCGATAGGGGACTAATAAAGGAGTTTGAAAATAATATGTCATGGTTACATCAGAGAAAATAGTTTTATACTATCAATTAACTTTTGAGGAATGTTTGAAAATAATTACTTTTCAAACTAGTGTGACTAAACAAAGGGAGGCACTTCAGGGGACTCTATACATAGGGAGGCACTTCAGGGGAATATGACACTTTTAATATCTTGCATTGTTGTATGATACGACTAATTTATAAACATTTGTATATTGATTTTACTTGCTCTATCATACTTAAATGTAGTAACATGGATGTATCACAATCCAATGATAGATATAACATAATTCATTATATTAAAATTACGCTTTTTGTTTTTCATAAAATAGCTTGAAATAATTTTAAGATGTGTTTGTGACACACTATGTCCCTTTGGTAGCTTTTGTGTGTACATAAAGTCTAAAATCACAAGGTTAAGTCACATGGTCAATTCTTGGAATCAAAAGAAAGGTTTAATTGACCCTTCCGAACGTGGGAAAAATTTGAGAAATTCCATGACATCACAATGCAATTTTGATGTTTGACCGAGGTTCGAAGCTTGTTTGTCCGAGGTTAAAAGCATTGTGATGTCACAAAATTTTGCATTTTTTCCCGCAATCGGAAGGGTAAATTGTCATCAATAATTAAAATAATAAAATGAATGTTATCAGCTCCTTTGTATACAAATACATCAAAATCACTTTTTCTGTTCAAAAACACACAGACCAGTATACTTAAATGCAAACATAAAAAAAATATATACTTCCAGATTTTGATATTTTTAAATTAAAAGATATCAGTAATTTAAAAGATACTGAAAATAAAACATGCCTAAAAACAGTAAATTATTCATCAAGTCCATGGCATGAAGGGCCATTAAAATTAAGTTGACGTTTGGCATTTGCATTGGTATGTTCTGTTGAATTTGCAGAGGCGACTCTTGGCGTGCCTTTTTTGATACTCAATGCTGCACGTATTTTTGCGTTACAGGAAGGACATCTAATTATGTGCTCCACACACTTCTCACAGCAAATACAGTTACACGGAATCATTGTGTGGTGATCCTGGGAACTCTTAGAGCATTTCACACATGTTTTACATGACTTAGCTTCAGTCTCTTGTGCTCTAGCATCTACCTCATCAAGACCTGTAATCAAGTTTATATTTATATAATGCACCTCAACCATTCTGCTACAGAATCCAGCAAAATTTGTGATACATTACATCATTCCAGCTGTGACATAATAATTAGACACCACATTTCAGAATTTATGAATGGAAAGACATTATTTGTCAGACTTTATTTAAGGGTCAATTGCAACAATAACCTCTTCCTTTCTCTTGATTTTGTTCCTCTCTGTTGAGCATTAAGTATAATAATAATTAAATCAAATGTTTTTCAGAAAAAACAGATGTCTTCCCCCTCCCTCTAAATTACTTTGACCTTGGGCCAAGATGATGTGAAACCTTTTAGTCATGGGCAACATCATACTCAAACATGAAAGTGATTCATTGTATTGTCTGAGGTAAAGCCCAAACATGATTAGCATATACAATTTCATTGTAAGCATATTAAGTGAAATTGACTTTGGTCACATGACCTTGAATATAGGTGATCTGAAAAATACATTGTATGGATCATGAGCAACAAAAAACTGAATTAGTGATTGGATACACGATTCAAAAAATATAAAGCCTTTTAAAAAACATGATAAGCATAACAATTTCAGCCTGGACAAAATTAGCATATACAATTTCATTACCAAAGTAAGAAGTGACCTTAATCATGTGACCTTGGGTCAATTTGATAAGAAACATTTAGGTACAGTCTCCGTTAAAGTGTTACATTACTAAATTTATGTGTTCGCAGCCTGTACAGAAATATTTTAATAGTAAACTAAGCAAAAATATCGATTTTGATTACCTTTCACAATGTTCCAACTTACCACAATAGTAATTACAACCAGAACATTCGTGGTTCTTTTACTTGGTCTCACAAAGGGTCAATTTTTTAGTGAATTTGCCTTGTCCGGTGCACAAGGTTACATTTTTGATGTAGAAAAATACATTGCAGAAATGTATCATCAGTGTCCTTTTTACTCCCAATTGAAACCCCGAAGTATAACTTTTACATAAGGACTAAGACTTTTCCTGCATGAGAAATGTTGTTTTTGAAATAAGAAATATTCTGTTGTCCGTTAGAAAGCGAACAGATACGTTACCACACTTCAAGCTGCTAGATATGTAAGACAATAATGACATATCCGAAATCTTTGAGTAGAAAAGAAAGCGTATACATGGGTACTATCAGCAAACAGAGTCCTTCAACCATTCTAACAAACAATATTCTATCGGTTTCATCTGGAGTATCTAAAATCGGCACTTGGACGTTTATACAGCAACAGATACGTTACCAACTATCTAGCTCTACAGTGAGAACTCAACCGATTTGGCCCTATTTATGGATTAGATGGAGTGAATATTGGTTAAAAACGTCAGCTCTTTTGATAAGAATGACGAAACATACAAAATAACGCGGAAAATGCAGCTAAAAAACAGATACGTTACCGACAGATACGTTACTTAGATTTCATTTTTGGCCCATATAGAAGTTATATATTACTGGATTGATGCTGATATTTTAGCTTTTGTCAGAAGAAACATATAACAGTTGAAAATAAAGCAAAACCATATCTTACAGGGCATATTTTGTGTTTTTATGGAAAATCCTGAGAAACAGCCTTTCTCTCGGAAAATCAATAAATGTCTTAATACAGAGGCATAATTTATGCCATAAATTGTTGTCACATTACTCATTTGTCACGGTATTGAGATTCATAGGGGATAACCTTTGCACTGTACTCAAATACGGCTTTAGAACTGAAAGTAACGTATCTGTTTCAAATGGTAACATATCTGTTTCGCTAATGTGAGTATCATAAAATAATGGGTTACTCATATACACTGCTTACTTATTACATCAATTAGAGATATTTTTGACCATATATTTTGATAATTGGTACTTTTATAGCAAATGCTCTACCACTGGTATACCAACGTAAAAATGCTGTCAACGATTTTCTAAGCAATTTACATAGAATTATTATGTGCAGGATCACATATGATACCATCTGGCATAACAAGCAATAAATATTTAGTTGACCAGGGATGCGTGTTTTGTATAATTGTAGATGGAATGTACAGAGGGTGAAAAATTTCAATACAGAAATATTTATGCCTTCTTCAGACGTCAAATTTTCAAATAATGTATGAAATCAAAAAGGTTTATTATACTTCAAAAGATTTCTATGCATAGTAAAACGGCAGCAGACGAAAGTTTATACTGTAACTACTTTTGTTCCTTCAGCGATGGAATGAACAAAAGGCTACCCCTTGTAACATAGCTGTTAAATTGCAATCCAGGCCCCTCTATTGAACAAAACATATCACTAGAAGTAGACCAAGTAGAGATTTCCCCTGTTCCATTTCAAATACCTAAGATATGTATCCTTCAATAAAAATACAAATATTTATCAAATGCGAAATTTTATTTTTCACCATTTTCAAATCATAATTTAACACTTTAGTGGAGACTGCACCTTTAGTCCTTAGAAACAACATATAAAAATATGAAAACAATTGTAAGAAGGGTTCAGGAGATATAGCCCAGACATATTTACAATTTCATTAAAAAGAACTAAATGATCTTGACCTTGGGCACATGACCTTGGGTCAAGATGATAAGAAACCTTCCAATCCTGAGCTTCAGCATTCTAAAGTATTAGAGTGATCCAGTATACGATTCCACAGATATAGCCTAGACTCAATAGCATTTACAATTTCATTAAAAAATGTAAAACTTGACTTTGACCTTAGTCATATGACCTTGGATCAAGGTGGTGTGAAACCTTTGGGTCATCAGTACCATCATACTAAAATATGAAATGATCCGATCACAGTTCAAAAGATTAAGCCTGGACATAATACACATAACAAATACAATGTCATTTAAAATACATGTATACTAATTGACATTGACCTTTGTCACATGATCTTGAGTCAACGTGATGTGAAACCTTCGGGTCATAAGCAACAAAATACTAAAATATAAAGCGATCGTGCAAACGGTTCAAGAGATATAGCCCGAACAGGAATGCATGTACAATTTCATTAAAATTGTACTACATGACCTTGACCTTGGTCACATGACCATTGGTCAAGGTGATGCGAAACCTTCGGGTCATAAGCAACAACATACTAAAATATGAAAGCAATCCGGCAAACGGTTCAAGAGATATAGCCCGAACAGGAATGTATTCATAATTTCTTTAAAAATGCACTAAGTGACCTTGACCTTGGTCACATGACCTTGGGTCAAGGTGATGTGAAATATTTGGGTCATAAGCAACAACATACTAAAATATGAAAGTGATCCGGCAAACGGTTCAAGAGATATAGCCCGAACAGGAATGTATTCATAATTTCTTTAAAAATGCACTAAGTGACCTTGACCTTGGTCACATGACCTTGGGTCAAGGTGATGTGAAATCTTTGGGTCATAAGCAACAACATACTAAAATATGAAAGTGATCCGGCAAACGGTTCAAGAGATATAGCCCGGACAGGAATGTATTCATAATTTCTTTAAAAATGCACTAAGTGACCTTGACCTTGGTCACATGACCTTGGGTCAAGGTGATGTGAAACCTTCGGGTCATAAGCAACAACATACTAAAATATGAAAGTGATCCGGCAAACGGTTCAAGAGATCTAGCCCGGACAGGAATGTATGCATAATTTCATTAAAAATGCACTAAGTGACCTTGACCTTGGTTACATGACCTTAGGTCAAGATGCTGTGAAATCTTTGGGTCATAAGCAACAACATACTAAAATATGAAAGTGATCCGGCAAACGGTTCAAGAGATCTAGCCCAGACAGGAATGTATGTATAATATCATTAAAATTGCACTAAGTGACCTTGACCTTGGTCACATGACCTTGGGTCAAGGTGATGTGAAACCTTCAGGTCATAAGCAACATCATACTAAAATATGAAAGTGATCCGTCAAACGGTTCAAGAGATATAGCCCGGACAGGAATGTATTCATAATTTCATTAAAAATGCACTAAGTGACCTTGACCTTGGTCACATGACCTTGGGTCAAGGTGATGTGAAACCTTCGGGTCATAAGCAACAACATACTAAATTAAATCAAATGCTTTTCAGAAAAAAACAGATGTCTCCCCCCTCCCTCTAAGTTACTTTGACCTTTGGCCAAGTTGATGTGAAACCTTTGAGTCATGGGCAACATCATACTCAAACATGAAAGTGATTCATTGTATTGTTTGAGGTAAAGCCCAAACATGATTAGCATATACAATTTCATATTTAGTGAAATTGACCTTGGATATAGGTGATCTGAAAAATACATTGTATGGATCATGCGCAATAAAGCCTAAACATGATAAGCATAACAATTTCAGCCTGGACATGATTAGCATATACAATTTCATTACCAAAGTAAGAAGTGACCTTGGACAATGTGATAAGAAACATTTAGTCCTGAGAAACAATGTATTAAAATATGAAAACAATTGTAAGAAGGGTTTAGCAGATATAGCCCAGACAAGATTATTATGTACAATTTCATTAAAAAGAGCTAAATGATCTTGACCTTGGGCACATGACCTTGGGTCAAGATGATAAGAAACCTTCCAATCCTGAGCAACAGCATTCTAAAGTATCAGAGCAATCCAGTATACGATTCCACAGATATAGTCCAGACTCAATAGTATTTACAATTTCATTAAAAAATGTAATATTTGACCTTGACCTTAGTAATATGACCTTGGATCAAGGTGGTGTGAAACCTTTGGGTCATCAGCACCATCATACTAAAATATCAAATGATCCGATTACAGTTCAAAAGATTAAGCCTGGACATTATACACATAACAAATACATTTTCATTTAAAATACATGTATACTAATTGACCTTGACCTTGGTCACATGATATTGAGTCAACGTGATGTGAAACCTTCGGGTCATAAGCAACATCATACTAAAATATAAAGCAATCGTGCAAACGGTTCAAGAGATATAGCCCGAACAGGAATGCATGTACAATTTCATTAAAATTGTACTACATGACCTTGACCTTGGTCACATGACCTTGGGTCAAGGTGATGAAAAACCTTCGGGTCATAAGCAACAACATACTAAAATATGAAAGTGATCTGGCAAACGGTTCAAGAGATATAGCCCGGACAGGAATGTATTCATAATTTTTTTAAATATGCAGTAAGTGACCTTGACCTTGGTCACATGACCTTGGGTCAAGGTGATGCAAATTCTTCGGGTCATAAGCAACAACATACTAAAATATGAAAGTGATCCGGCAAACGGTTCAAGAGATCTAGCCTGGACATGAATGTATGCATAATTTCATTAAAAATGCACTAAGTGACCTTGACCTTGGTCACATGACCTTGGGTCAAGGTGATGTGAAACATTTGGGTCATAAGCAACAACATACTAAAATATGAAATCATCCGGCTAACGGTTCAAGAGATCTAGCACGGACAGGAATGTATGCATAATTTCATTAAAAATTGACTAAGTGACCTTGACCTTGGTCACATGACCTTTGGTCAAGGTGATGTGAAATCTTTGGGTCATAAGCAACAACATACTAAAATATGAAAGTGATCCGGCAAACGGTTCAAGAGATATAGCCCGGACAGGAATGTATTCATAATTTCTTTAAAAATGCACTAAGTGACCTTGACCTTGGTCACATGACCTTGGATCATGGTGATGTGAAATCTTTGGGTCATAAGCAACAACATACTTAAATATGAAAGTGATCCGGCAAACGGTTCAAGAGATATAGCCCGGACAGGAATGTATTCATAATTTCTTTAAAAATGCACTAAGTGACCTTGACCTTGGTCACATGACCTTGGGTCAAGGTGATGTGAAACCTTCAGGTCATAAGCAACAACATACTAAAATATGAAAGTGACCCGGTAAACGGTTCAAGAGATATAGTCTGGACAGGAATGTATTCATTATTTCATTTAAAATGCACTAAGTGACCTTGACCTTGGTCACATGACCTTGGGTCAAGGTGATGTGAAACCTTCTGGTCATAAGCAACAACATACTAAAATATGAAAGCGATCGGGCAAACGGTTCAGGAGATATAGCCCGGACACGATGTGTGACAGACGGACAGACGGACAGACAGACGGACGACGAAGGCAAAACCAATATGTCTCCTCCCCGTTGGGGGGGAGACATAAAAATGAAAGTGATGGGGCAAACGGTTCAGGAGATATAGCCCGGACACGATGTGTGACAGACGGACAGACAGACGGACGACAAAGGCAAAACCAGTATGTCTCATCCCCGTTGGGGGGGAGACATAAATATCCTATGTACAAAGGACTAGGTGCGCTAACCCCTCATATCGGCCCTATAATTTTAACGAAAAATGCTTTTGATAAACGAATTATTAATTATCACTTTTTGCAATGTTGAATGCTTGAGAAAATACCGCATCATAATTTTTAGCCCTTGTAACGTCACTAGCATGATGTATGACATCATATGCTGACGTCATTTGCCCTGAATGACGCAAAACAAAGGAAAATCATCGTATTTCACACACAAATTTTCAAATTTCATCTATGCTCTAGGCCTTGCCCACAATATTTTTCATAGAAATTAAGAGGCCAATGAGAAAACCATTGATTGGTACAAAAATATTCGTGGGCAAGGCCTGGAGATCTACTTGATTTCATAATTTTGTATCAAAATTTTGCTCATTTATTGATATTTTCAATGATTTCGAAATTTTTAGGCGTTTTGAGTGACATATTATTCAATATAGGACTGTGACATCAAAACAGACTTTGCTGATTTGGATTCACCATACATTTGACATTTTATAAACTAGAATATAATCAATATATGAACAACTTGAAAATAAGGCCGAAATGGCAGGTTACCGCACCTATGTCTCCTGCAATGCAAGAATAACATGTTCAGAGACCTTTGTCCAACGTCAATCTGTCTGTGTCTGGAAGTTACACTACACATTATATAACAAAAAAAATCAAATAGCCTGTCAAAGCATTTACATTACATGCAATAAGTAGCTTAAAATGGATTTGGTGATGCCAAATAGATCCTTGCTTTAACAAAGGTACTGCAAACCTGAACATGACAAATAACAATACCTCCAGATGCTCCATGATGGTGAGTGGAAATCGATGCCAGGGAAATAGCGGCAGCGGCCTGGTCTGGAGGTTCAGTGTTCTGTTGGACCCTACTCATCTCTCTGAATCGTTCTATTTCCTCCCTGTACTGGTCCTGATCTCTTATAGGTGACACTGATAAAACAAAAATTCATCAGCATTTATTCAACAGATTTTCAGATGCAAGTGCAAACTAGAAAATTGACAAAGTCAGAAAGAGTCCAAACTGGCACCTTTAAAAACCTTTCACACCTATATGAAGTTTTGATATCCCTTCGCAACTCGTTTCAATGTGCTTATTTGTTTGTGTGTCTGGAATCTTGTGAACAGCTAGCATAAAAGACAAAGTAATGATCATAGAAACATCAGACCTTCCACAAATGCCATGGGGTGAGGATGAATCTTATCAAATTTCAAGGTCAAGGATCAAAGGTCAAGGTCACTATGGACTTAGGCTTTAAATCCTTGCAAACAGTATAGAGGACAAAGCAATCACCATATAGGATCACCCAACCTTCCACAAATGTTCCTTATTTGAATAGGTCAGCCCATTGATTTTCAAGGTCAAGGGTAAAAGGATTAAGGTCACTATGGACTTGATTTTTGCTGATATCAAAGAACATACAGTTGCTTTTGGATGCTATGCTAGTGTTGGCTTCTATTCAATTTGGGTCTTTGTCAAAAGATGCAGGGGTTTTTAAACATAACTGTCGGAAAGACAGACAGACAGATACAGGCATTCCTGAAAGCACCCAAACAGTGTTTTGGAAGGACATTTTGTAAAATTGGCAATTTGCATGATATTCTAAAATTTCAATAGGCCATTTCTCATGACAGTACTGAGACTTCAATGGGCCATGATTCTGCAATTTGATTGGAACATTGCGCATTGTCCCTGTTCTTCCCAGAATCAATGCTTGAAAACCTGGTTGATGGCACTTTAGACATACATTGTATCAAATAACTGAAGAGCTCCACCATTCTTTTTAATTTTGCAATAATATTTAATAATTTCAGAATCAATATTCTGATTACATAATCAGTGGATAGCTTACAATGACACTAGGACATATGGTCAGACACATTGACAGGACGGCTATGATGCTAGCTCAACACTAGCATGACTAGAAATATATGTTTACATTGATAGCGTGTCTTCAGATCTACACTTTTTGCTTTGAGACTGTTGTTAATTTCATGGTATCTTTAGCTTCTCTTTATCATCACATCGTTGTATCCCATTGGTATCTGCTAGTGATGGGAAATCGGTTTAGAATCATAATCGATAATCGGTTTGAATCGGTTGGTGTATCCGATGCGATTTTACCGATTATAATCGGTTTATCAGTAATATCACATTCTACTCAAATTTACTATTTTTTATCCAAACAAAACCTACCTTTGTAATATACGCAATGCATATATATTTGATCATTTGATTTATTTAATCTTGAATAAACTTAATCTATGTAAAAATAACCCCCTATACCCTTTTCATTGTTTCATGAAACAATCATTTTTCAGTTGTGTTCGTTGAGGAGTGGAAAGGGGGGGGGGGGGGTCATAATAGCATTTGCAAAGTATCTGTCAACGTAAACAGTAACATAAAACAATATTGTCTTCCATTATTCTCATTCAAGTAATGAAATCAGTTTACCTAAAATAATTGACAAGAATTGAAGAATTTACCGTCATCGTCGGTCCGTCAACAATCCCTAAAAGTCTGGTGTGAAAATTGTCATCAAATTAATTAATGATTTAGTAGCTTTTACAATTATTCTCTCTAATTTCATGCTGCTAGCTTCTGTTAGTCTACAACATCGTAACAACAATGATTTAGTAGAGAAATTATTGGAAATACTATAGACAATTGGACAGAATTTCCTCTGATCCCTGAGCGCCCCCCCCCCCCCCTTCTGTACTTTCACGCTATCGATTATTTATTTTAAAATCGATTATCGAAATCGGATGACTTCAACACGCCGCTAATCGATTATTATCGATAATCGGCCCATCACTAGTATCTGCATGTGAATTTTGATACTATATCACATTAGTATCATGTTAGAGTATCCCGTTTACCCATTTTTTTTCAAGAAAATAATTTGTGTGAAATATAAATGATAGAAAATTATCAAACTGTTTACACATACATTTTTTAGCTACTCTATATTCCTCAAATTTCTTCACCAGCTCTGGATCATACTCCCTTGATACCTGCCTGCGCACCAGTTCATGATGAACTGAACCTCGTCTCGGTGAAATATTGTTTTGTTGTAAGAAAGTGCATCGTGGGAAGAAACGTTTGTGTTCCTCCCATGGGATGTCATTAGGCTCCCAGTTCCTGAGGAGACCAGCACACTGGAAACACCTTACAGCATCGCCCTTTTCTGAAAATATTTAACAAATTACTATAGTAATTATTTCATTTCAGTGGATGATGGAAGGTCAGAGGCACTGGACAGAGCCTAAGTTCTTTTTTTATCTGCAATTTACTTATATTTAAATTCAGATTTATATCAGTATGGTCAAACGGAACCAATATAGCCTATTTAATTTTAATGAAAATATCATGATCAATGTCCATAAATTTTATCCAAGTTCTTTCGATATTGTACCAAGGCTTTTATAGCATATAATTAGTAAGGAAATTCAACGTTTAATGCATAAGTGCGTATTCTTGTATAGGGCTCTCAATTGTCCTAATTTGGGGCTAATATTCGGTCCCATTCTCAATTCAAAAAAGTATTTTCCCCCCAATTTATTGACCAAATTTCCCTAATTTGACACCTCATGGAAAAATTTGAATAATTGATTTAGAAACGTTAAATTTCAAATGTAATTTGACGAGAGATCCATGAAAATAAAATGTGTCTTTGTTGTTGAATTATTCAAATGATAAATTCTTCTTCATTTGTATTGAATTTATATTTTTCCCATTTTAGAGAAAACATTGCTATTTTTCCAAATTTCAATTGCCCTGGCCTCAGTCCCAAGGATTTGTGCGAGAGCCCTGTAAAATAACTATACCTGTCCATCTACATTGTAATACAATGTACAAATAGTTGTGAAAGTGTTACATGTATTATCTATCCCCCTGAAACTGGTTAAATCAATTGTACATTCTTTGGTTTTGTTAATTGTGTAGTTTTTTATTACTCATACTAATTATATACCTAGGTAAAAGAAGCCTGCAGCAGCTAAATCTCTTGGTCTTTGCTTCATACTCTTTGGCCAGTACTTTTCATATGTCTTGAGTCTAGCATTATAATCAGCATACTGGGGGTAGGCCGGTTCTTCAGTACTAGGTGTCCGATCATAAGGAATATTCTGAGCACCCCAGAGGCCCTGTAGCACTAAAGGACACCTTTTTGAGTGACGCTTATGTTCTGTTTCAACATTATCTCCTGGAGCCCAATCTCTCAAAACTACGTTGCAAAATGCACACTTCACTCTGTCTCCTGACTTGAGGTAGTAAAACCCATGTCTTGCTAAATCTTCTTTAGTGACAATGCTCTGTTTCGGCCAGTTTTGAAAGGTCTCAAGTCGATACGACTCTGCTCTATAATAATTGAAACTATCCTCATTATTGTCATCGGAGCAGTCTGCCTTATTGGAAGTTTTTCCATCCACAATGTCTTCTAGTTTCTTGTCTAATATTACCATACTGTCTTATTGCCTCAAGCACAGCCTTGTAAATTCCACCCTGCAATATCATTGATTGGATTAATAAATGCATTGACAATTTGACACTATTATGAAAAGTCATTAATATATTCCCAAATATTCTGTTGAAATGCAGATATCAATACATGTATAAAAACTAATATCATAAATCATAATATCATTTTTGAAATACTAATATCAAATAAATTTACGTGCAGCTGCACATGTGCATTCAAGGAAAAGGTAAATATTCACTTGTTTTCACCTTAAATGACTTACCTTTAATGGCTAGATTTGCCTTTTCCTGACCTGGGCAATTGTAAAAAGTTTTAAACTTTGGTTAGGGATTTTACCGTAAAATTAATTAATTATTAAGATCCATGCATAATTAGATCATTACATTGCTCTGTGCAATAGAAACATTCTACAGAAAAAATTATCAAAATCGGTTGATTGAGTACCGAGATAATGAAGTTGAAAGCTTGATGATTGGTGACATTTTTGTGACACAATTTACTTTAGTATTCAATATAAAACTTCTCATGATGTGGCACCATTCAAATTTAACTTGAAGTGGCCAGTCAGCGTACTGAAATAGCTATAACTTGAATAATCTTACTGCTATTTGAATGATCTGTACTTCATTTTGTTTGTAAAGACTTCAGCTATTTGTTTTATATTACAATGATAATTTATTTGCGTTGCCATGGTAACCATTTTAAAACAAAATGACCACCATTGATTTAAATATACAAATTTTTAAAATCTTAGATTTATAAACATAATTTTCATGTGTTTGACTTGAAAGATAATCGAAACAATATTTTAGAAAATCCCAAAAATGTGTGATTATTGCTTTTAAAGCACTTCATTTCGGTTGCCATGGCAAAAAAATAAATGATTTTTCATGTATGATCGAAATGTCGATAAAGATATACCTTTTTGTGCTTTTCGGCGAAATTAAGCCTAATTTGAAAAAAATATAAAGGAGGAAGAAAAAAAAACCCAACATGCGATCTAACAAGTCTACATGTACCAGTAACAGAGCTTTTGCGTAAATAAGCCCCCCCCCCCCCCCCCCCCCCCCTAAAAAACCACAAAGAGCACACACGAGCGAATCCTTTAGAGTACGTACGATAGTTCTGAAAAAAGTTGATCATTACATATGATCGTAAATGAAAGTTGAATGTATTATAGATATTTCCCTGTTCCTTTTTACACTTCCCTTTAAAAGAAAATATAAACGAAATCGGACACTTTCTTGATAACATGCGTGATCGGCATAGAAGACATTATCACGTAGTAAATAATCAAGGGGGTCGAAGGGGGAAAATCGGAATGCAGCTAGGTAAACCATATCAAAATTTGGTGTTCTACATATCAAAATAATTGGAAATGTTCAAACTTTTAATATTTAAGTGCGCAAAATAGAAAAGATGACATCAAAAGTAATACATATTCCCCTGAAAACTGAAAACTGTCACAACTTTCGTTACATTTGGAGTTCAACTTTTGCGCAACTTCGATTATCAATCGGAGAGTCCAATCTATCTAACCATACATGAGTTTTATGTTATAAATATTTATAAATAAGCTGAAATAGCCACCAAACAGAACGACCCTCAAATTCACCATGAGCCGTTCCTCGTGCCATAGATATTTGCAGCGAGAGGTGTACTTATTCATGCGTTGTCGTCCCAAAACTTGATAATTTCTCTGCTTCTGTTCATATTTTCATAAAAAATACAATATATATAAAAAGAATAAATATCACCTTAAAGTTTAAAGATGGAATCATATATTTTTATCAAAAATCCTTGTAGAAATCCTGAGGTAAGTTTAGTGCGGTAACCGATAGATCGATTTGTCAGCTTGAAAGATCACGTGACTGAAATCCCTACTTTGGTCATTTTAAATTTTAATTTTAATCACAGGGGTGAGGTATCATCGTTTGGTCACAAACCCTTTCCTTAATACTTGTAAAACTTTCTTCTATAATATGTCTATATATAAAACGCCAAGGGCGGACACTCTCTTTGTTCTTGATCATGGCTTCCTTTTTTCCTTCCTACAGGCTAAACCCACGGTCAATTTGATATGATTTTTGGTTTTGTTATCTCAAATTGAATGTATAAAACATATCCAAATTGAAAGATGCACCGGTCGAATACATATAGATAGAATTGGAAGCCACGATCGAGTACAAAAAAGTTATAGCGAGCGGAGCTCGCTGCAAAGGCCCAAAGGGCCTTTGCGAGCGAAGCTCGCATTTATGGTAACGCGTATACGTAAGTATGGGAAAATGCACGAGCAAAAGATATACATACTTGGAGCTGAAAAAGTTTGGTAACAGGACCGGGGATACGGGTAAAAGTGACTCGATTCCCTTAAACGACAGAGCAGGAGAACATACTTTGACAAAGTCGCAATGGATAGAATTCTTCTATTTTATGGCGTAATAAAATTAAGTGAAACTCGCCGCATTGTTCGTCTGAAAATCAGAAATTCAGCAGCAACTAATCCGCCATCTTTATCACTAATGACGACACAACGGTACGTAACTCTGTAGTATACTTGACGTCATTATTCCTCTATATGTGACGTCATGGTAGCAGTGCGCCCGTTTTCACGTGCAAGAATGGAACATGATTGTAGTAATGCAAGAAGAAGGAAAAGTGACACAAAACTGCCGCGATTTCCTAACACTTTTCAATGTATCAAGCAAACGAGATAGATATGATTGAAATAATTATGTATAGTAAAGGAGAAAGATTTGAATTTTTAAATGGATTTTAATGTCACTAGAGAGGGAAGGGGAGGAATTTAAGACTCCCATGCTAATGATCTATGTCTGTGTAAAGTAGATGGGACGAATCCAGCAGCCATTTTCGCAAAAATACTTGCGATAAATTTGAAGATTTGTCGTAGCTTTCAATTTATCATATCTCAGTCTTACATGTATAAATCACAATATTCAAACAGTTTTGCTTTTCTTTCTCTAACTACAGAAATATTCAATTTTTGTGAAAATGGCTCCGGATTTTTTTGTTTTTGTTTTTGTTTGTTTTTGTTTTGTTGTTTTGTTGTTTTTTGTTTTTTTGCAACGGGAAGGGGAGGTCCAACTTGACCGGCGGTGAGGGATTCCTGGAATCCCAATGTTATGATTATGAAAAGTTTTTTATTTTAGAATTGATCAAGCTTTTAAAGTTTTACAAAATTTTTGGTGTCTTTTTTCTCCGCTCGCACATAAGGCTTTGCCTTGATTCATATTATAGCTATTATATAGGAAGTGTCCTCCCTTTGGGTTTTTAATATAGGCATATAGAAGAAAAGGTTTGTATAGAGGAAAGGGTTCAATTGTGACCAAGCGATGACACCTCACCCCTGTGATTTTAACCTTTCACAACTCCCTGTTGCGCAGTGCATAAGTTCAGGCACATAATGGTCAAAAGAAAAAGTCAAGAAGAAGAAGAAGAACTCCTATCACCTGATCATCTGTGACTTGATATCGAGTTTTAAAATAATTTAATAATAATAATAATTTATCATAATATCAGACAAACAGACAGACAGACAAATTGAAAGTAATCAGTAAATAATCAGTATAATAATAGGCCATACTGCACATCTTCATCTTCATCAAGGAAATCCTTTGCTTGGGGGGAATTCTACTTTCGGTTTGTAACACAGAGGTAGATCTCATCAATTAATTGAATTGAGTGATGAAATGGTCGATCCATTTATTTTAACTTTTAATAATCATTTTCCACGTTATGTCTATAATTTCAAGACATGCGTATGACATTAATTACTGCCATATTCAAGAAATTTTAATTTGAAACCTCTTTGTCGGGATTGAAATTTAAATTTTACAAAAGAAAAAAGTTCTTGAAATTCAACTTATTATTACTAGATCTACAGCACTTGGCACATCGTAAGTATTCAGCTGATGGCTGATTATCATTTTTTATTGTATAAGTTTCACTTAGAATTTAATTTAAATCTAGCAACTCTTGCGTACATGTCAACCACCCTCATCCCCTTACATGCATATATATATAGATGCCAATATTAGGGGGTACCTGTCTCCCCCTCCCACCCCTTAACCCCCCCCCCCCTCCTCCCTCCCCCTTCTTTTTACTTTTCTTTACCTCCCCTCCTCCGTTTCCTCCTTCCCACCCCTTCCTCCACCCTCCCTCCCCTTTCTCCCCCTCCCTCCCTTCTCCTGCCCCTCCCTTTCACCCCTTCAATATTGCCATGTCAGGTAGACTACTTGTCATACATATTTTTTTTAAAGCATGCTAAGGGAGCAACCATGTGATTTTTAGGGGGGGGGGCAGGGATAATTGCAAAAAAAAAAATTCTTGGAGAAAGCTTATCTGCACTGCAGTTTTAAACCCTCTGACCTCCTTCTTCTTCTTCCTTCTGAGGCACGGTCCATTTGATATTCTGGGGGGGGGGGGGGGGGGGGGGCTTGGGTTTTTTGTCGGAGCAAGATTATTTTTTCGCCTCGGACCGGGGCAAAATTATTTTTTTCTTGCAAAGTCGGAGCAAGGAAATTTTTTTTTAACAAAGTGATATGCAAATAAATTAAGAATGTTTGTGTTTTATCAATAGAAATGATTTATATTTATTTACTCAAAACTCTAAATATTGATATATACTTTAGTTTTATGCAAGTATTCAATTCAATTCTAAATAGAGAGATAAAACTAGATTTTTACAATACAATTCTAAATTTATATAAGGTACATGCATATAAGAGGGTAGGTGGGGAAGGTCTTCTAGACAAATTTTTAAATGTTGAATTTGTAAATTTGTGAATAATTGAAGTTCTCCTTCCAAGCTTACAAGAACATAAAATTAGACTCTATGGGATACATGCAACATGTATTAATAGTAACACATAAATATTGCTAACACTTTTGATATCTTCAAATATATGAACTTTGACATTATTAAATAATGTTTGATAGAAAAATATGGCGAGTGAAACGAGCCAAAATTTTTTTGATAGACTGAAAACTGCGGCGAGCGAAGCGAGCCGGAAAAATTTCAAGAGTTTTAGCAAAATTTTATGGTAATTCTTTAAATTCAGATTATTTGTAAGAGCAAGATTATTTTTTTCCGTCACATCATAAGCAAATTTATTTTTTTCATCAAAATTCAGAGCAAAATTATTTTTTTCGAAAAAAAAACCAAGCCCCCCCCCCCAGAATATCAAATGGACCGTGCCTAAGTACAGCACCACTATTAAAGTATTATCACACTTTTTTTGGCATAAAAGGATGAACATCCTAGATATAAGACTGAAAACAGGATATAAACTGGAACATGTGGAAGCAACGTTAATATGACTGGGTATAAATGATGGAGACTTAATTCTTTTTGCAATATAATGGGTCTGTGGTCTACAATGTAATTTTGCACCTGATACTATGTTTGAGCCCAGGGTCTTAGAAAATGCATGGGTGTGGTCATTTTTTCCTATTATAATTGTGCTCTCAACTTTCCTTTAACTAGGGGTTTGTGTCATTGATTGTTCATTTGAGCTAGCAGCCCCTGGACTCTATGATCTTGGAAAATGGTTGTGTCATTCTTGTTTGAAATACTATATCTTGGATATTATGATTATATGGGTGATATTCTAGTTGCAATCTAATGGATATGTTGTTTTGTTGTGCTACTTAACAGCAATTCTCTGTAAGAACCAAAGAATTTCAAAACATGTTGGCACAGCATGTCATGGATTTTTGAGACTTTTGGTATGGAAGTTCAATATGAAGTACTGGTATGTAAATCAACCCCAGTTTTTTCACAAAGGTTGTCGTTGCCATGGTAACCGTGTCTGAAGTTTAAAAAATCGGGAAAATCTATAGGACAAGGCATATTTGTAGGCTTCGTTACCATGGAGACAGGTACATTTTAAATCTTAAATTGCTTTGATTATTTTCTTTTAATACTTATTATTTATAATGCATATTTGTAAAGTTTCTTACATTCATCTCATTCATCTCGGATGCCTTATGTATACAAGATGAAAAATTGGGCCAAAACAGGGTATCAAGATTCAAAAGGCTTTGTTTTGAAGTCCAAAGTCTAGTTATTCAATTAGTATCATCTTTGAACTCTATATGAATATAAAAGAATAATTGGGCTAATTTGTCCTTTTATATGCAAAGCAGCATCAAATTTGGTTGCTATGGCAACAATTGACTGAAAGGTTTCAATACGATGAATTTAAACACAACCTCTATCAAACTATCTACACATGATATTGGAACAGAAGTTCATGTATACATTTATCAGAGGCGTTTTGATATAAAAATGACCTTGAAAATATTTCAAGGTCACCCACTGAATTTTCAAGGTCATTAAACTTTAAGTGACCAGATTTGACGAAAAATACTGATTTTCCATAAAATTAAGGTGTCAATATTTAAGAAACCTTGAAATATTGAACTAAACAGTTATTTGCCATAAAATGATAAATGTATCACTTATTTCTTAGAACTATTGATTATGTCATATCTATACATGCATACATTTTGACAATCTTATGTAACTCTAAAGAGGAATAAAATCAATTTCAAAGATAATATGAAACAAGCAAAAAGGTCTAATGTTGCCATGGCAATGGTCTTTGACGACAGAATTTAGGTAAAACTCTTAAATACCCACTCCAGTTTTTCGTTCATTTTATTTTTCAATAAACATACATTTCCATTGATGAAAATCACTAGTCTCCTATTTGTGCCTTTTGTGATATTTAAGATTGAAAATGGTCAAAAACACACTAAATTAGCCCTTATTTTCACCTCTATTTTTCGATTCAATTTGACTTATTTTGGCTTAATACAATAAGCTTCCTGTAATAAATATCACATATCTAAGTGTACTAAGTAAGAATAGAAGTAAGGAAGAATAGATAATATATAAAGATGAACAAGATGTTACAGTGGTATCCATGGCAACGAAGTTTCTGGAGCTGGCTTATTTCATGGTCCCAAAAGTGCTATAAATAGAATGACCTCGTTACCATGGCAACCAGAGGTCACATTGGCTAAAAAGTGTTATTTTCATGGTCAGTACTTAATATACCCATTATACCGAAAACCATGACATGCCGTGCCGAACGATTTTGGTTCTTACAGAGAATGGCTATTAATTAGTACAATGTACTTATACATTTTTGTAATTTGTTCGAGCGACTGCCTTCTATTGGTTTAAAAAAAAAGGAAATTGATATTTATGTGTATGTATATTTTACCATTGATAATGAACGAATAAAACAAAACAACCAGGAGAGCTACAGTCTCATCAGAGACTTCTGGTTACTTGTATTTTCTGAGAAAGATGACCCCCCTCCCCTGCTCAAACTGAAAAAACCCAGACAAGGACAAAATACTGGAGCTCCTGTAAAAATAGCCCAGTTGTAAAATAATGTGAAATATTCATTTAATAATAAGATAAAATTAATTTAGACTCCTCATCAAAGGTCATGGTTCTATTCATGCAGTCAGAATAGGCATTTCTGACTGTCTTTCCTTCTGTCAGAAGTAATGTTTGCTGCTACATGTACGTATTAATGGAATTTATAATTTTTCTTGTGATGATAAAATCTTAATATTTTGAGATCAGGAGGTCAGAGGCCAAGGTTTCATCTTTTATAAAGCAAGTGGCTTTAAATGATTGATAAATATTTTGTTGTTATAACGCAATAACTGGGGATAAGAACCTTTTTTAATCAAAAGGTCGGAGGTCAAGGTCACATGCTTTAATTTAGACTCATCAGAGGTCAGGGTTATAGAAACATGCAATTAGAATGCGTTTCTGACTGTCGTTCCTTTTGTCAGGATGTTTGTTTCTGCACATTAATGGAATTCAGTTTCTTGTGATGATAGAATGTTTATTTTTTATAAGACACTCATATTTCCTATATATATGTATACGCTTCTACTTGTTTAAGTGAGATCAAAAGTCAATGACTTATAAACAGTTTATAAGTCCTTGCAAAAGTGATGGTAGTTTGCTGTTTTTTTAGAATTATAGTGTCGCTGACACTCCCGTCAATGCGGGTATCCAGCCGGATTGTCGTCTAAATCTGGTAAGATAGCAGGACCCCCAGTCCGGCCACATGCTTTTCTCTCTGAAAATGTTTCAGAATTTGCGTCCAACTAAAAGGCAATGACAGTTTTAAGAGTCTCATGTGATATATCAAGGATTGACCAGGAAATGGATACCGGACGGTACTGAAGAATTTAATGGAGAGAATCTTGACAAGAAAGGATATTGAGCTGGATAGTATCTGTATAGACGGGATTAACGTCTACCGTGATGTTCGGTTTTCGGTCCGGTCACATGTGGAAATTTTTAAACAAATAACATCATACTGTTATACAGACGTTTATATTTGACAAACGGCAGCAAATTCAATAAATCCTCTGTAGCGTGTCCTTTAAAAGTCAGTAAGTCAGTATGTAACTTTTTATGAAAAAAAAGACCCCCCCCCAAAAAAAAAAACCATGTACAAAATTAATATACCGGTAAAAGTAAAATAAGGTCGTATACATTGTATATGGATAACGGAGAAGCTTTTATAATTATGATTAATTATGTATATACAATATAACGATAAAGACGGCACACATAACCAGGATGGCCTAGATGACAAGGAAGTTGTAACACCCGACCCCCGGGGCTTTATGTATTTTACAAGACACCGTTATGTGTGACCAGGGCTCTGGCCATTCGATCAGCGCTATTAGGGAAAGGCACTGCACTTATTTGAGAAAGGTAAGAACTATTTTGTATCTTCTCCTTATTTATTTATTATTTATTTCTATCGTTTATGCAAAATTCTATACCCCTCACCCGCCCCATAAAGAAATTTAAAAAAGAAATAGAAACCAGATCAAAAGAAATAAACGAATTAGATCTGAATATCTTTATTTCGGAGCATTTTTTTCAGTTCAAACTTGTATTTTCAATTTAAACTTGTATTCTTAAATTTAAACTTGCATTCTATTAAACTTGTATTTTTTTTTTTCAATTTAAAGTTGTATTTTTTTCAATTTAAACTTGTATTTTTCCTTGCAGAATGGGAAAGCCTAGTTATTTCTCCATGGAATACATACGATCTATAGACATAAAATGGCCTGCAGCTTTCTTGATCCTTGCCATCTACATCAACAGCGGAGTACATAAACTGACACCGGTCCTCTACTACAGTAAATATAACGATATTGTAAGTCATTTATACTCTTCATTTTTGTTACGTTTATTTATCACTAAAATGCTTTTGAGAGAAATCCATGCTATTTGGCACAAAATCTATAATTTGGCAAAGGTAGTGGACACACTAACTTAAGATTTAAATTTGACATTTTCGTGTAAGTTTATATGTTTTTACATGGGAATCCCGCCTTTTTGAGTATATTTTGATAAATTTAGAACAGATATTATAGGGATATTATGTTTTCCATTCTTCATTAAAGAATATATATTCAAAGGCGTCAGAATTATTTTGATTTGAATTTATTAACTTATTTTCAAACGTCTTTTTTCAGGTTGTTACGTATCAAAAGTACGCCGACTTTTTCCCGACGACGTATCTAGGTTACGACATCGACGGGAACACTTACAGAATCTTTGTGGGGGTGTTCGAACTGTCGGCAGCTATCGGATTTCTTATTAGTGACGAACTCAGGAACACGTCATTTTACATTTATATTGTGTGCGCATGTCTGGAATCTTACTCACTCATTATGTTAGAGAAATGGCATAGCCTGGTTCTCTCTGTTATGAAATTACTTGTGTGTATTTACCTTGCCAGTAGAAAGTGGTTCAAAAATGCAAAGAAAACGCCAGGGAAAAGGCCTCAAATTTCAGCGAAACATATCAAGAAATTGAAAATACAATAGAAATATTATTGATGGACTCGATGGTTATATTATAAACATTACACATGTATACAGTAAAATATCACTTGGTGCATTGTAAATGTGAAAATTTTAAATTATTTAATGATTTACAAATACAGTGTACATTAATTTTATCAATTTCAATGTATTTTGTATTACTTTAAAATTTGATTATGTATGTGTATTATATGCAAGTTCTCATATTTCATTAAACACACATATTTCTTAACATAAGTGTTTTCATATAAGTCTTCTTTTTATATACTCATCGATAGACGAAAGCAGGTATGTCAATGTAGACGTCCGTTCGTCTGTGTGCAGGATGAAAGAGAGAACCGGGAAGGTTATACTTGTCACAAAGTATCAATGTAAGCAACAACGTGAGGACAATGTATAAAAGAAAGCATTGCCATTGATCTGATGATCCTCAATCTGAGTAAATTGTTTTATCTGAACAAGAAAAAGGATCCTGTTGATTTTCAAGGATAATCAAAGGTGATGTGTATAGCTTCAACATTAGCATACATGTATATAGAAAGGGCGTGTAGCAATTGTTACAAGTCAAAGACTTGAAAAGTATCACGCTCCGCCAGGACTTACACATAGTCAAAATAATGCCCTGTTTACACGACGGGTTTAATGCGCATTAAATCGAATTTAATGCGCATTAGATTTTAGCTGCGTTCACACGAGGAATCTAATGCGAATTAGTTTAATTCGCATTAGATTTAATGCGCATTAGATTTTGCCGTGTGAACGCAAAGCGAATCTAATTCGCATTAAATCTGGCGCATGCGTATATGATTTACTAGAATTCTACAGTACATTTCCATCATAACTGGGCACTTTTAATCACCCTTGGACCTCGAAACATAGAGTAAGAGGTAAAAATATTTAATTTCATTCACAATTAACCCTCTAAGTAACTGTACTGCGTCTCTTAACTTACGTAGAGTAACATTATATTATGACGTCATTTTATCTAACAATGACGTCATGCAATGCATGCATAAGCCCAACTTACGAAGAGGTAAATTATTATGAGCAAAACGACATACAGGCATGCATTCGACCCTTTTACTATCTAAAGTATACGGCTCTCAGTGCAAATGTACCAAAATCTAATGCGCATTAGAATGTGTCGTGTGAACGCAATGCGAATCTAATTCGCATTAGAATAAAGCGCATCAAAATTCACTAAGTTTATGTAGTTTCAGATCTCTACTTTCCCCTGGATTTGCTACTTGCATGAACACATGGAGCAGAACATCCTCGGTCCTTTCCGTAGGATTCCGAGCATGCGACGGAATGTCCCGAAAACGTGCGATTTATTGTAGTTCCGTAAACGAAATGGGATCGTGCAAAATGCAGGGGCAGTAGAGATATGAACATACGTACAAAATACGTTAAAGCAGGAAGGTCCGTTTGAAATAATTATATGGGGCAAATTCAAATCTATTTTAAATTGTATTTTAATTAACACTGTCCACGCAGCTCACTTCAGAAATAGGAAAATTGAAGTTTTCTCTACTTTGTCGGTATATTTTCCGATTAAAATTTAGATAGGGGGATAGGTCTCGAAGTCTTATAACTAACGTGGTGTGATAAATGTCTGTACGACTAATACTATGCTTACAGTGAAAGAAAATAGTTTTAGATGGGGAGATTTCTATGTCAATTTTAGCGTGACGTCATCGACGTTCTCCAAGATAATCAAACAATCGGAATGCAGGATACTTATATTGAAAGTTAAGACTCATCGGCGCTAGAATTAACATAGAATACTCCCTACTTGTATCTAAATCCTCCTTTATAAATTTTAATCACAAAATTTGCAGACAAAGCAGAGAATTTTTCAATTTTCCGATTTCTGAAGTGAGCTGCGCGAACAGTACTTAACGCCCTCTCCCTATTGTTGGTCCGTCCCATCAAACTTTCTGATAATCTGGTCAGGTTTCAGTCGGATTACACGCTTTAACTTTGTTTTCAATTATAGAAAATGGGAGTGGTCAGCATTCTGGAGAAGATCGTGACTTTCCTCGTGATCATCGCTTTTGGGATGGCAGGAACAATGAAAATCTACCCGTTTGTTCCGGAGGTTTACAATGATATGGTTAGTGTTTACTTGATTAAAGAATAGGTTTTCTAAAAAATAAATATAATAATAAAATGAATGTGTAAATCACTGCTTTCATTTAAAACCGTTTCCTGGACAACTTGAATCTTCTGACAACTTTCTATGCTGAAATTGTTTCTGAAACAAATTTTTATTCGTTTACATGTATTTCTCATTCCAGAGGGAGAAATTTGTAACATATTGTCCGTTTTGCCCGACTGTGCATTTTGGCTACACCCCACCCCCTGTCACCTACATGAGGGTGGTCGGGATGTGGGAGATTCTCTGCGCCCTGGCTCTACTGGTTTCCTCCGATCTGAAGAGCGTGGCCAGCTTCATACTCTCGGTCATCATGACAGGGGCAGTTTACTCACATATCATGGTGAATGACACGAAGGGGGCACCATTACCTGGTGTACTGATGATCATGTGCTTGTTTCTTTTTGTTCGATCTCGATCAGCCCGTATTGCTAGCCAAAAACAGAAAAATGATTGAAATTTTCTATGACTGGAAAAGAATGCACATGTATACTTTCGAAGCAAGAGGATGTGAAACGATTTCAAAGCTTGATTTTGAAAATTTACGTGTACAAAGGAGTATTACATATCAGTCAACCCCACTGTGGATTGGCAAGTTTGTAACCAATTTTTCGTCAGAAAACAATTTATCACCCCCCCCCCCCGAAAAAAACAAAACAAAACAAAACGAACCCCTCCCCCAAACGAACCCCTCCCCAAATGCCGACCTTTATGTGCCATAAGACGGTTGCATCATTATACATGTGTTGTTTGGAATGAGTTATTTTATGGATTCCGAGTTTTAGGATAATCGAAGTGCTGAAAAATCTGCGTTTTTGCAGAACATTTGTCGGGCTTCCATATATATTTCCAATCTCCTACGCATGCGTCCGATTTCAGTTCCGCTTGTCTCCAGCCTTTGCCGCCCTTGATCTATTTCATTAAAATCTTAATAGACCAATAGACGATTGTAATGAAATATTTTGCTTAACGTTCGCGAAAGGTATTAATTTTTGGGGAATTGTTGAGAGAATATGAAAAAGAAAAAACCAAGAATCCAAAGTTTGAAACAAACATATAAAACAAAGATCAACTCTATACATCCAAGACCGTAGAAGATTTAATCGTCATCATCATTTGAGACATTCGTGTTTTTTTTTCTTCAAAATTGGGAATTTGACGTATCGTCGCTTGATAATTTTCCTTGTATTTTTCCCCATTTGACCTGATTGAAGCAACTAGAAAATAATGCGCAGTAACACAAAATTAGTAAGACAAAATATTTGTATAGATGTGTACATTTCTCTTGGTGTCATAGTACTTACTCTTGTTTTATTTTTATATTGTACAATTTTATCCTACATTTGTGCTAATTACAGCTGCAACAGAGAAGTGATGTTTTGAGAAGACAAAGCAAATTCTCCTGTCTTTCTGGATATTTTTTATTTATTATAGATATCTGCCTTTCTGACTATTTATAATAAATAAGTTTTAATTCTAAAAATAAGTTATTACTCCGTTGCAGCTGTAACTGAATTTGTGTATGATCATACGCGTGGTATTTGTAAAATATTTCGCTATTATAGATCATCTATGTTTTTATCTAGCAGAAAATTTTAAAATTAGGTTTTTCATTTTGTATATTTCATTTTCCATTGTACTGCTCAAAGCCATGTCACCTCAATAGTAAGAAAGGTATCAAAATACTCCGTCATTTATCAAGATGACTAGATAATTATTAGATGAATGATTTGATTGATTTTAACATTGTTTGAATATTCATTGGTTGAGATTGATGAAATGATATGAAGGTATATGATAGGATCATGCTAGGTTTACATTGATTGAATAACATTGTTTGAATATTTATTGGTTGAGATTGATGAAATGTTATGAAGGTATATGATAGGATCATGCTAGGTTTACACATTTTTACATATTTTTAGCGCTATTGGTCTAAGACCTGTCGGGCTTATGCGATCGCTCGGCGTCCGGCACTTGATATTTTTATTGAGCCCCGGACTCTAAATGGTCTTCGAAAGTGGGTATGTCGCATTTATGAATTCAACAAAGAAACTAGGAGAGCTTAAGTTTAGCCGGAAATTTCTGGTAAATAAAGGAATGCTAAGATTTTAAATATATTTGAAATAAGTCATTTGAACGTTCTTGCGTCAACTTTTACGTACTCGTTAGTAATGAAATTAAAAGCTTAATATGTTATATTCATATATTACGTACATATAGCAGATATGTATAGACTAAGTAAACATTTACTGAATTAAGTTTTATCCTGGTAGTCATGAAGTTAAATTGTGTAATTCTTTAATCGCAAATTTCTTTATTTTCACCTAGTCGTTACCCTAGATTTACACTGTGTTCCCGACGACCACGGCGGCCCAAAACGTAGCATGCCGTAGGATTTTTGTCAGTTTTTATAATGGTATTCAAGTTCTCTTAGGTCTCGTTACGTTTTCGCGGTCTATCAATGATTCCGTCACGAACCGTGGTTCCTGAATTGCTGAGACCTGACGGCGCACTACGTTTCAACCCACAGTTTGTTACGGACGTGTGTACGTTTCCGCACGACCTGCTACGTTCTGATGGGTTCTGTCACGCTTTGTTACGATCCAGTTAAGTTGGCCAGGTCTACCAAGTTCTGTCAAGACCCACTAACCGTGACCGCCGGGAAAAGGCGGTACAAAATGCTGCAAAAAAAGTTTGGCTTGTTATACTTCTTGTGTGACTGTGCGCATCGTGTCAAGCCGTAGTAGAACTTGATATAAACCGTAACAAGTCGGGAGGTACGGTACCGTTATTGAAAGCGACGAGACGGCTAAAGCTCGCTCGCCGTGGAAATCGTGACTAACCTGTATAAAACGCGCATCTGCCCTAAAGCAGCCACAGCGAAACGAGAACTAAACGTGACAGACCGTAACGCAACTTCACTAGGATCGTAAGTTGCGCTGTTGCTTCCCGTTCCGCAACGGACACTTTCCCCAGGGTTTGTTACGGTCTGTAACGTACTGTCAAGTTTCGTTGCGTTCGACCCGTTTTGGTACAGTCTCTAACGTAGGTCATCTGCACCATGGGTTGCCGTGACAAATGTTTTGACAGTTTATACAATAGCCTCGTCAGCCCCGGCAATCACGGCTAGTTACGTTTGTCGATCCCGTTCCCCTACGTGGTCTCACGATGGCTCGAAACGTGGCCGCCGGGAACATTGTGTTTACAAACGGGGGCTTAGATGGTTGAATAAAGGATGATTTGATGGAAGATTTCATCAATCTCTGTTATGCATTTTAAATGATCCGAGGAAACTTCTTTACGATATTATTTGGAGAATAAATATACATTTTCTTATGAAAACTTTATTTTTTGTCATTCCATTTGATATGGATGTGGATTATCAATTATTTTACCCATCGCAAACGAAGTTTAGAAGAGGGGGGGGGGGGGTTATAGGAAACACCATGTCCGTCCGTTCGAAGTAAGGAGTTCTTAAGCGGATATCTCTTGAACAAAGGCATTTATCACGCTTCCCGGTTGCTAAATTTTCTATGGATTATTTTTTTATAATGTTTAATAACCCATAGTAATTGGAGAAACCGGGAAGCGTGATAAATCCCTATGCTCTTGAAGTGTAAGTGATAGGGATTTTATACATGCATTTCTCAATGGCACCCCAAAAAATTTTTCAAAAAGAAATCATTTACATAAAGAACAAAGCTGAACTCTCACAAGAGAATGAAACAAGATGCATCGAAGCGTAAGCATCTCCTGCTTACAAGAAACACCCCCACTTTTTTCTCCGTAATTATGGACAAATCAGTTGTTTCTATGGCGGTGAATCAATTATTTCATTTTTGAGATCGGCCAAATCTTGAAAACGTTTTGTGTGTATTATTGAATCTTAACGCCGGACTGTAGAGCTTTCTTAGTAGCATTTACAGTTGCATAATTAGGCCATTCCAATTTTAATTTCTGCATTTTAGCGTCCACCCTTAACTGCAAAACATTCCTAAACACTGAAAAAAAATTCCATGAAAACGCATCTTTTTATTACATAAAATTAATGAAGAGTAAACTAGAGAATGAAGATTTTTACATAATGTACCAAGTAATCTAAGATGGCAAAACCAATATACTAATCCAAAGAATTACTAGTATTTGGAAAAGGACGATTTTTGATTTAGTAGATGCACATTGCAATTTTACTCTTTTTTTAACAGAAATAAAAATTGAATGACCTTACGTAGAAGACGGCTGATATATACAAAAGATACTCATCAAATTGGTCAGTCACTACGAGTTGAGATATTGACTTTTGAAGATTCTATTCAAGGGTAAAACAGTCGATGTAATTATTAGGTGACTACATATACTACCATACTGATGCTGACTAAAATGTACAAAAAATTTCACCATATGAACGTAAGCGAACTTTCAATATGGGAGTGAGATCAGGTGCCCAGGAGGAGTCAGCATCCCCTACTTGCATGCAACATCTGTCTCTTCAGTTTGGCAGACATGTCACATCCGGTTACTTCCGCTAAGGAAGATACTAGTAAGTATGTTCTGTGGTTGGATGATTCCAATGGTCTTACAAGTATTAGCTTTTACAAAAAGCTTGCCGGCAGTTAGCTTGTAAAATACTAGTAAGAAAAAATTGGAATAAACGATTTTTGTTCTTGTTGACCAATCGCTTATTTCCAGGCTTTTCTGTTTTTATTTCCGATTGAAGCTACGGAAATTTCCGAGGATCTGTGATTGTTATAGGACGTATCGATACAAAGACTTTTCGATGCACTTTTCGAATGAAAATGCACTGATACGATATGACTTTCATTTGTCAAGTTATCTAGACTCTTTAGCCGACCTGATGAAAGTATCTTATGCACAGATTCTGAATAACCTTGACGAATATTTGCATATTTTGTAATTGTCCACCAATCATATTGCCAAGAGTTATTTTATCCGTGCAAGTATGTCACGATTGATTACAGTATACCGGCAGTCATGACTGCCGGTAATTAAGACAGAATATCGTTTACCATTCTGGTCAATACTAGTGGATGACGAGCTCCAGACGAGAATTTTTATTCAAAAACATTTTTATGCCCCCGGAATCAAAGATTCGGGGGCATATAGGTTTTGGCCTGTCCGTCTGTTTGTCTGTCTGTTTGTCCGAAAAACTTTAACATTGGGCATAACTTTTGATAGGTAAGTGATAGGGATTTCATATGTGTATTCCTTTTAACAAGACCTTTCCATTGATGCCAAAATTTTTGACCTCGTGACCTTGACCTTTGACCTACTTTTCAAAAACTTTAACATTGGGCATAACTTTTGATAGGTTAGTGATAGGGCTTTCATATTTCATATGTGTGTTCCTTGTGACAAGACCTTTCCATTGATACCCAAATTTTTGACCTCGTGACCTTGACCTTGACCTTTGACATATCTTTCAAAAATTTTAACATTGGACATGACTTTTGAATGGTAAGTGATAGGGCTTTCATATTTAAGATGTGTGTTCCTTGTGACAAGACCTTTTGATTGATACTAAAAGTTTTGACCTCGTGACCATGACCTTGACCTTTGACCTATCTTTCAAAATCTTTAACATTGGGCATACACATGTAACTTTTGAATGGTAAGTTATAGGGCATTGATATTTTACACGTGTATTTGTTATGTTAAAACCTTTCTATTGATACCAAATTTTTTATCTTGACATTGACCTTTGACCTACTTTACAAAAACTTTCAAATGGTTTTCATACTTACAAAGATGCCACCGGGGGCATTCGTGTTTCACAAACACAGGCTTTATTTTTTTAACATCAGCATTAAGTACATAAAATTATACATTCTATGGTAAATTTACCGACCAGGATTTTTTTTAAAATATTGTTCATGTGATCGCTGCAACGTTGTCATATTGGATCTTCTAGCCTTTTCAAAAGAAGCCAAAATCAACTTCCCAATTTAAGTCATCAATAATTCAATAACATCATTTAAGAGCAGATAAATTTACAGCATGGACCAGACATGCACATTCCGGGAACTTAACACTTGTTAGTGATCCTCAATCTAAACCATGTAATTTAAAATGTAAATATGGTCAAAGAGTGTGAAATTATTATGTCCAAAAATGTACCGAAAAACTTAGCAGAATGGCTGGGATATGACGCTATAGGACCCATGTTTCAGAAATTTCAAGATTTTTCGATAACATAAACTTTCGAATGCATTGAAGAGACAGACGAAGTTGATCGAACTTGGCTACATGTGCCTTCGGGGACTTCTGATCCACCAGCAGTGACACTCACCAAGTGGTTCAAATGTTAACGTCTTCTTCAATAGCATCATTTAAGAACAGATAAATGTACAGCATAGACCAGACATGCACGTTACGCAATCCAGTTCCAATCATGCTTTGTACAGTATACAGTTAAAGTATACCATTGAGGGAGTTAGCACGATTCTGGTTCCCCGAGACCAGACCTATTTCCCGAGGCGAAGCCGAGGGAAATAGGACTGGTCGAGGGGAACCAGAATCGTGCTAACTCCCTCAATGGTATACTTTAACTGTTTTATTATACCGAAACAAACATTATACTGAAACAAACATATCTCTTAGGTATACCGAAACAAACATTATACTGAAACGAACATATCTCTTAGGTTCACAGGGTTCACATGAAAATTCTAAAGATTTTGCCTTGCCTTCTCGACTGAGTAACGGAAAATATTAATTTTTGATGATAAGATAAACAGAAACATCATTTATCATACTCATACATGTTTAATTTTTGATTGTTTTATTTCATTGCGGATTAATTTGTGTGCTAAGCTGATAGGAGGCGGATTACTCTGCTCGCGTATTGACAGCGTCATCCGATCAACCTTCACATCATCCGATCAACCTTCAACGGCGCTGATTGGCTGATACTGACACACCCCAAAGAAGCTCCGCCCCATTTTGAAACTAACTCCCTAGGGAAATAGTCTTCTCAACTAACGCACCCCATTGCAGGGAAATAGTCTTATCAGGCGATTTTCAGGGATTTAGTTAAATTTAATGAGTCTCTTTTTATATAGGAAAAAATCAGTAGAGGTATAATAATACATCTTACTCCCCCTTGTCCACAGGAGCTCGATGTGAACGATCCACAAGAATATCCGTCTCTACTTGCTTTATATGAACTTTGACTAGAGAGAGTTGGGAAGGAAATTTAAAAGATGGATTTTAATGAATTTGAAGAAGTTAAACATTTGTACCATTTGGTGAGTGTTACTGCTGGTGGACCTAGAGTCCCCGAGGGCACATGTAGCCAAGTTCGATCAATTTCGGTTGGCCGTTCCTTCAAACGCATTTGAAAATTTCTGTTCTCAAAATTTTCTCAAATTTCTAAAACCTGGGTCCTGTAGCATCATATCCCAGTCATTTTCCTACGTCTTTCGGTATATTTAGGACATAATTTTTACAGATTTTGGTCATATTATATTGTTTAGATTGAGGATCACTGACGAGGGTTAAATACCCGAAACGCGCATGTCTGGTCCATGCTGTAAATGTATCCACTCTTTCTTTACATCTTCATTACTAACAAAAACAAAATACTTATATTTTGCCGACAGCCCGCCGTAGTAACTAGACGCCGACTTTTATTATACTTGTACAATTTTCATCACACGATGTATTTAAACTTGACAATATACATATACATGTAATTATTGTATAGATGATATATTAAATATATATAACAAACCATTGACTCTCTGATATACCAAGCCCAGGGGAAAAACAGAGATGAAAACCAATTTATTGTTTAGGGCCAAAAAACTATGAAAACTGGGCATGTTATATCAGTATCCATTTGATAAATATACTAAACATTGTAAAACTTGAGTTATCTGCTCGAAAGGCGGCTAGAGAATGACCATTCATACGTACAACCTAACACTCTGTACACATAGCAATTTCATTGGCTGAAATTATCTACATTTTCATTGGCTGAATTGATCAGCCCAAGAATAACATTCCAATGTAATTCGAACCCGTTAATACAATATTTTTCCGCTATACTTCGAAACGCGGAAAAAATAATTATCTGCTCTAAAATGATGCTAATGAATTTGAAGACGTTAAACATTAATTTGTACCACTTGGTTAGTGTCACTGCTGGTGGACCAAGAGTCCCCGAGGGCACATATGTAGCCAAATTCGATCAATTTCGGTTGGTCGTTTCTTCAAACTTAAGTTCTGTTCTCAAAATTTTCTTAAATTTCTAAAACCTGGGTCCTGTAGCATCATATCCCAGTCATTTTGCTACGTCTTTCGGTATATTTAGGACATAATTTTCACAGATTTTAATCATATTATGTTAAACGTCTTAAAATTCAATAGCATCATTTTTTTTAAAAGATCTGATAAATTTACAGGATGGACCAGACATGCACGTTTCGGGTACTAAACCCTCGTCAGTGATCCTCAGTATATTACATGTATTTAGATTGAGGGTCACTGACGAGGGTTAAATATCCGAAACGTGCATGTCTGGACCATGCTGTAACTTTATCTGCTCTAAAATGATGCTTATGAATATTTGAAGACGTTAAACATTTTAATGTCCCTGCGTCTCAGCACGGGCTACTTTTTGGAAGATTTTGCACATTTTGTAAGCACTTCGAAATTTGATAAAGTCGGTCAATTAAATAAGGGGGTTGAAATGCTCTAAATATCGCTTGATCTATATAGTTCGAGTTTAGCATTTATATATGACATGTATATTTTGAAAGGTTTAAATCTCCTTTGACAAATTATGCATAGTTGTATTGTTGCGCCTCTCGCCTCAGATGCTCTGGTATCCGTGTCAAGTGACCTAGAGAAATGAGTTAATTGTTACTTTAAACTATAAATAAAACACCGATCAATAGAAAAGATAGACAAAGGTGAAAAACTGTAACGTTTTTCTTCATCTGAAATAATTCCTGGTATTTATAGTACTGAGCATACATAATCTAATATGGGGTGTGGTTTGTCCTTCCCTAAAGTACCACTGTCCAGGGACAAGGTTGTTGTTGTGACAGGTGGAAATACAGGTAAGACTTTGCAACATATATTAAACAAATACAGATACTTATAACAATTAATAAGCGCAGAAAACGAAGAAGAATCGTATTTCATAAAACAAGCAGAGTCCTATGTTAATTAGTCTTTGATAGTGATGGGCATTATGTAAACATTTCGGAAAAAAATCTTCTCCTTTATTAAGAAAGAAGCTGACGTATATTCATCCTGCTTGTATATACATGTATACTGTAGGTTCGTGTTAATGTTACAGGTATAGGATATGAGAATGCCAAATGGTTAGCCATGATGGGCGCACACGTTATTATTGCCTGTAGGTCGGAAGAGCGTGCATTAAAGGTATGCTGATTTATCAACTCTACATGAAAATATTTTAAAAACTACTACAAAAAGCAAATCCTCAATTGTAAATTTTAAAACAAAAACGAGAAGAACATGTACAAAACTACATGTATACGGTATAGGCGATAATCTGGTTTACTCTGAAAGTTGGCTCAAAAAGTGTCTGTTTATATAAACTTTATCAGGTCAACCTGATTTCTTATTTTAGACATCTAGAAAGCTGTATCCCATCGTCAAAAACAGCCTCAAAGTTGACTTCACGTCATCAGGACGTATTTTGGAGATCTATCTCCTGTCCTTGTTTTAACAGGGGCCCATAATCTGAAATAAATATCAGTTAAAATCTTGTTATCTCATTGCTTGGTTGTCTTTTGGAAAATATCTATATATAATACTGCGGTTCTGTTTTTGTGTATACATGTAGCTGTAATACGTCGTTTCCTGGATGTGGAAACTCTTACGTAAGGAGGCGCAAAAAGGTTACCTGGTCATGTGACCGCGACTAAATTTAGGGCATTATTTTGATTACATTAGAAACAACGCGGCGATCTACATGTATAAATGCCGTCCTAAATCGGAGAAATTGAAATGTATACGATGTTGCGATGTTCGTAGGATTGCTAAATGTCCATAAAATTCTAGTATTTAAAAATCCTATATCCCACGCGGATGATGCGGAGGGAAAAAGGGGGGGGGGGGGTTACGGGAGAGATTCTGGAGGAGTTGCTCTATCATTGATATACATTTAGTATTATGCTATAAAATGAATTATGAAAGTTAATTTTCGCTTTACTCTGATATATTGAACAAAGAATATGACCAATATGAAAGCTTTCGGGCCTAGAGCAAGTGACCATATTTCGCCGCATTTTTCGTATATTTTCTGGGAATTTTCAATACTTGGTGGCCGATTCCATTATTGGTTTTGCTACAATTTAATTTAACTCCATTCTCGATCGAAATACTACAAAAATGATTTATTTTACTCATTTCATTGTTTCCTAATAAAACGTCAAAATATTTCGTTTCCATGTTTTCGGGGGTGACCATATTTCGCCGTTTTTGCTGATAAGTATCCATTTTTCACACAAAACGGACAAAATTGTGACTTTCTTTTCATGAAATCTTTCGTCGCCACTACTTCTACGAGATGATGCCAAATAAAATGTTTTTTTCGTTTGGTTTTTGTAAAAATTTTGGATTTTTATGTCTAAAATTTAGTGATGTAAATAATTTTTCCTCATTTTGGGGTATTTTTCGTCACATTTGAGTGCAGGAGATGTCACATTATATCAAACCATGACTGCTATGGTCATATTTGATAGGATATAGAAAAATAAGCTTGACAAACAATTCCAATAACCAACGAGAAGCAATTACCTATGAAACGGCGAAATATGGTCACCGGCGAAATGTGGTTCCTTGCTTTAGAAAGAAAGCTCATCGTGGCCGATGCATCTACAGAGATAAACGGATATAAAAAATCGCCTTGGACACAGATCGAGGCCGGATAATCAGAGATCAACATCTAAAGGGCTCAGCCATGCTTTCGGCGAAATAAATATTTTTTATCTCTTCAATTTAGTTGGAACAAACAACAATGATTCTAATAGTATTTTTAGAACGGCGTAGAAAATCGGCCATTTGCCGCGGATATTTATACTTCAGATATCCTTCCCCCTAAGTTTCCAGGATCTTTACAGATCAAATCTGGGTAAAGGAGGCAAAATATATTTACATGAAACGGATTGAATGCACTGGCTATTTTCTCTCTTTTTTAAATATGAAATATGCAAAATTAATTGATAAAAAATATGTGGTTTGTATTGCTATACGAATGAAGACCGAAAATTGACTTGCATGAAGAATGCTTGATGCACCTTTGATTTGCCAATATTTAGTTGCAATATCGTCAATTGTGCATTAAATATTTTCTTGATTTTAATATCATGTTAATTCCTAATTTCTAGGAAGATTATTTCTATATAAAACTAACCTCGGAAACCCATGATCGATTGCGCAAAACGGAAAGCGACAGTCAGCGCGCATGGGTTACCGATGCATACGCTCAACCCCCCCCCCCCTTACAAAAGATGTACATAATCTTAAAAGAGGATCCAATGGAGACGGACAGAGGTGTTTCTGCAGCTGACGTCTTCTTCAGATATCTCTAATTTACCATATTATTTTGGTCCAATCATATTGATATAAGAGGGAGGGGGAGGTGGCGGGGGTACAACTGCCGGGCCGCCTAAGACTGGCTTTATCCATGATGTGACCCTCTCTATCCTTTATATTTATTTATTTTTATTTGTTTATTTATAAAATTCTTTACATACATTCATATTTATCTATTGATATTTCTGTTTCTGATGAAAATCTAGCGTTTTTACATCCATCTATGGATGGTTAGTAATAAGTGACGCCATTTTGAACAAAACATGCCCTAAATGACGTCATAAAAGGATGATAGTCACATGACACATTGTGACGAAATCGGGATCTCCGAAATGACGTATTAAACAGTCTTTGCAATGTTACAAAACTTTGTCTTTGCTCTCCACTTCTAAGAGGTGTCCTACATGTTTCAAAGATGTTTTGCCATATTTGCAGGTCGTGTTCGTGTTATTGTTAACATTGTCTCTGACTGCCATATTTGTAGTTCGTTTTGGTGTTATTGTTAACATTGTCTCTGACTGCCATATTTGTAGGTCGTTTTGGTGTTATTGTTAACATTGTCTCCGACTGCCATATTTGTTAGTCGTTTTGGTGTCATTCTTAACATTGTATCTGACTGCCATATTTGTAGGTCGTTTTTGTGTTATTGTTAACATTGTCTCTGACTGCCATATTTGTAGGTCGTTTTGGTGTTATTGTTAACATTGTGTCTGACTGCCATATTTGTAGGTCGTTGTGGTCTTATTGTTAACATTGTCTCTGACTGCCATATATGAAGGTCGTTTTGTTGTTATTGTTAACATTGTATCTGACTGCCATATTTGTAGGTCGTTTTGGTGTTATTGTTAACATTGTGTCTGACTGCCATATTTGTATGTCGTTTTGGTGTTATTGTTAACATTGTCTCTGACTGCCATATTTGTAGGTCGTTTTTGTGTTCTTGTTAACATTGTATCTGAATGCTATATTTGTGGGTCGTTTTGGTGTTATTGTTAACATTGTGTCTGACTGCCATATTTGTAGGTCGTTTTAGTGTTATAGTTAACATTGTCTATGACTGCGATATTTGTAGGTCGTTTTGGTGTTATTGTTAACATTGTCTCTGACTGCTATATTTGTAGGTCGTTTTGGTGTTATGGTTAACATTGTCTCTGACCGCCATATCCGTAGGTCGTTTTTGTGTTATTGTTAACATTGTCTCTGCCTGCCATATTTGTAGGTCGTTTTGGTGATATTGTTAACATTGTCTCCGACTGCCATATTTGTTGGTCGTTTTGGTGTTATTGTTAACATTGTCTCTGACTGCCCTATTCGTGGGTCGATTTGGTGTTATTGTTAACATTGTCTCTGACTGCCATATTTGTTGGTCGTTTTTGTGTTATAGTTAACATTGTCTCTGACTGCGATATTTGTAGGTCGTTTTGGTGTTATTGTTAACATTGTCTCTGACCGCCATATCCGTAGGTCGTTTTGGTGTTATGGTTAACATTGTCTCTGACCGCCATATCCGTAGGTCGTTTTGGTGTTATTGTTAACATTGTCTCTGGCTGCCATATTTGTTGGTCGTTTTGGTGTTATTGTTAAACATTGTCTCTGACTGCCTTATTCGTGGGTCGATTTGGTGTTATTGTTAACATTGTCTCTGACTGCCATATTTGTTGGTCGTTTTTGTGTTACTGTTAACATTGTCTCCGCCTGCCAAATTTGTAGGTCGTGTTGGTGTTATTGTTAACATTGTGTCTGACTGCCATATTTTAGGTCGTTTTGGTGTTATTGTTAACATTGTATCTGAATGCCATATTTGTAGGTAGTTTTGGTGTTATTGTTAACATTGTGTCTGACTGCCATATTTGCAGGTCGTTTTGGTGATATTGTTATCATTGTCTCCGACTGCCATATTTGTTGGTCGTTTTGGTGTTATTGTTAACATTGTCTCTGAATGCCCTATTTGTGGGTCGATTTGGTGTTATTGTTAACATTGTCTCTGACTGCCATATTTGTTGGTCGTTTTTGTGTTACTGTTAACATTGTCTCCGACTGCCAAATTTGTAGGTCGTTTTGGTGTTATTGTTAACATTGTGTCTGACTGCCATATTTGTTGGTCGTTTTTGTGTTACTGTTAACATTGTCTCCGACTGCCATTTTTTCAGGTCGTTATGGTGTTGTTGTTAACATAGACTCCGACTGCATGTTTATTGACGTGATAGTTTACCACGTTTACGTGTTGTTCTTTGTGTAGCTCTCTTTTGTGCTTGTTCCACTGTGGATACTGGCACAGTGCATTCTATATTCTGTAATATAATCTGAAACTTTCGGAAAGAACGATTTGTTAATATTCGGTCTTCTCGCAGTCATTTCAATAGAAAGAAACAAGAGGGTTAGGATCTAGTTTAGAACATAAGATTGTGTTACTGTTAACATTGTCTCCGACTGCCATATTTGTAGGTCGTTTTAGTGTTATTGTTAGCATTGTCTCTGCCTGCCATATTTGTAGGTCGTTTTGGTGATATTGTTAACATTGTCTCCGACTGCCATATTTGTTGGTCGTTTTGGTGTTATTGTTAACATTGTCTCTGACTGCCCTATTCGTGGGTCGATTTGGTGTTATTGTTAACATTGTCTCTGACTGCCATATTTGTTGGTCGTTTTTGTGTTATAGTTAACATTGTCTCTGACTGCGATATTTGTAGGTCGTTTTGGTGTTATTGTTAACATTGTCTCTGACCGCCATATCCGTAGGTCGTTTTGGTGTTATGGTTAACATTGTCTCTGACCGCCATATCCGTAGGTCGTTTTGGTGTTATTGTTAACATTGTCTCTGGCTGCCATATTTGTTGGTCGTTTTGGTGTTATTGTTAAACATTGTCTCTGACTGCCTTATTCGTGGGTCGATTTGGTGTTATTGTTAACATTGTCTCTGACTGCCATATTTGTTGGTCGTTTTTGTGTTACTGTTAACATTGTCTCCGCCTGCCAAATTTGTAGGTCGTGTTGGTGTTATTGTTAACATTGTGTCTGACTGCCATATTTGCAGGTCGTTTTGGTGTTATTGTTAACATTGTATCTGAATGCCATATTTGTAGGTAGTTTTGGTGTTATTGTTAACATTGTGTCTGACTGCCATATTTGCAGGTCGTTTTGGTGATATTGTTATCATTGTCTCCGACTGCCATATTTGTTGGTCGTTTTGGTGTTATTGTTAACATTGTCTCTGAATGCCCTGTTTGTGGGTCGATTTGGTGTTATTGTTAACATTGTCTCTGACTGCCATATTTGTTGGTCGTTTTTGTGTTACTGTTAACATTGTCTCCGACTGCCAAATTTGTAGGTCGTTTTGGTGTTATTGTTAACATTGTGTCTGACTGCCATATTTGTTGGTCGTTTTTGTGTTACTGTTAACATTGTCTCCGACTGCCATTTTTTCAGGTCGTTATGGTGTTGTTGTTAACATAGACTCCGACTGCATGTTTATTGACGTGATAGTTTACCACGTTTACGTGTTGTTCTTTGTGTAGCTCTCTTTTGTGCTTGTTCCACTGTGGATACTGGCACAGTGCATTCTATATTCTGTAATATAATCTGAAACTTTCGGAAAGAACGATTTGTTAATATTCGGTCTTCTCGCAGTCATTTCAATAGAAAGAAACAAGAGGGTTAGGATCTAGTTTACAACATAAGAAGGAGTAAAATAAGTCTTTTAAATTGTTTTCCAAATATTTGGCAAGCCAACTGTCCCGCTGAATCTCAGAATTTTATTGACTTGGACGCCATACTATTGGCCTAAGGCTAACGGATCAACGCTATTTTCGACTCCTTCATTTGGTTAGTTTGCAGCTATGACCCTTATTATCCTTATTGCAATGTGCTAGCTAACAATCATCGATATACTAGTACATTTATCATGTTAAGAACGCACAGTTCCAAGTCGGCCTGCATTGTCTTTTTATGTGATTATTGTTTATTCATAGCACTTTCTATGAAGACATAACCTCAGAAAGTGCATGTATTTTAGATATTGTTTTCATTTTCGTACATAAACATCGACGGCGGGTGCGGCTAGCCAAACAGGGGATGCTTACTCCTCCCGGGCACATGGTCCCACTTCTAGCTTGCTAGGGGTCCTTCGATGCTCAATTTTGTGCTCTGTTTCATTGGTACTTCTAGGTGAACATCGACGGCGGGTGCAGCTAGCCAACAGGGGATGCTTACTCCTCCCGGGCACCTGGTCCCACCTCTAGCTTGCTAGGGGTCCGTCGATGCTTCATTTGGTGCTCTATTGAGAGTGCTGTTGAGATTATCGCCAGGATCTTCTTTAACTCATTCTAGGTACCTGGATGATATTCTTACTATCGATAATCCTGCTTTTGAAAAGTATATAGATGTTATTTATCCACAAGAATTGACTCTAAACAAGGCAAACGTTACAGACACAGAAACACCATTTTTTGACCTAAACATCAAAATTGTCAATGGAGAATTTCATACAAGTGTGTATGACAAAAGAGATGATTTTGGATTCAACATAGTAAATTTCCCCTGGCTTGACGGTGATGTCCCTAGATTACCGTCATACGGTATGTACATTTCACAGCTCATTCGGTATGCTAGAGCATGTACTGATGTTTTGGATTTTCATAATAGAAATTTACAAATTACAATGAAACTTTTAGGTCAAAGTTTTCGCTTTCACAAACTAGTAAAGACTTTCTGGAAATTTTACAAAAGTTATGATCAACTTCTTTTGAAATTTGGACCAAACAAGCAACAGAGTATAATACTTTAGGTATTTCACAACCTGCATTTTATGGTGACATAATTAACAAAATAAGAAGGATCAAAGGTAGACAGCATAACTATCGAAAATGCGTCAGAGTCATCAAACGCCTTTTATACCGTGGGTATGATCCTAATGTTACCAGACGGACACTAAGCTTGGTACTTGACCAATCTACAGTCTTGTACAAGCGCATTCTTAAGACTTGCACTCTGACTGACTGTGACGACGGGACTCCATGACAGGCCCTGTCCAAACCTCTTTAGAGAAGGCAGGACCCCGACCACCTGTCCTCTCTGAATGTCAGTCGGACTCCTCGGGTGATAACATATATGAGCCCGCTACAGTCGGCAGAGCACGGACTGTATTACGCACGTCCTCTTTTTATATCCATTTACATATTAATCTGCGTTGCTTGGACCCCTGTGTTTTACGGTCTTGTTTGTATGTGGTCATCTAACAGTGAGGAGGTTGTTTTACACCATAACTTTGCGTTCTTCGAGACCTCTGGGAAATCGGAATAGTGGGAGGGTTGTGCGCACATAATCCAGGATAATCACACTGTCTGCTATTTACGTGGAAGATGGCCGTCCTAAGTCGGCACCGGTTGCTCATTTGTCTCGTTGTTTTATGTGTAGTCTTTTATGTTTAATGTTTCTATGGTATAAGTTGGTACTCCTTGTCCCTTTTGCGTCTCTTTCTGTGGGTGTTTGTTCTGTGGTTTTTAGCTCACCTGAGCGAAGCTCAAGTGAGCTATTGTCATAGCGCGCCGTCCGTCGTCCGTCCGTCCGTCGTCGTCGTCGTCGTCGTCGTCCGTCTGGCGTAAACTTTTAACATTTTCGACATCTCCTCTGCAACCGCTGCACAGAATTTCATGAAACTTAATAGGATGGAAGTACTCAAGGTCCTCTACCAAGTTTGTGTATTTCGTGCCGATCGGTCAACAAATATGGCCGCCGAGGGCTCTGATTGGCTGACACATTTTGGACATCTCCTCTGCAACCGCTACACAGAATTTCATGAAACTTTACAGGAAGGAAGTACTGAAGGTCCTCTACCAAGTTTGTGTTTTTCGTGCCGATCGGTCAACAAATATGGCCACCGAGGGCTCTGATTGGCTGACACATTTTCGACATCTCCTCTGCAACCGCTGCACAGAATTTCATGAAACTTTAAAGGAAGGAAGTACTCAAGGTCCTCTACCAAGTTTGTGTTTTTCGTGCCGATCGGTCAACAAATATGGCCGCCGAGGGCTCTGATTGGCTGACACATTTTCGACATCTCCTCTGCAACCGTTGCACAGAATTTCATGAAACTTTACAGGAAGGAAGTACTCAAGGTCCTTTACCAAGTTTGTGTTTTTCTTGCCGATTGGTCAACAAATATGGCCGCCGAGGGCTCTGATTGGCTGACACATTTTCGACATCTCCTCTGCAACCACTACACAGAATTTCATGAAACTTTACAGGAAGGAAGTACTCAAGGTCCTCTACCAAGTTTGTGTTTTTCGTGCCGATCGGTCAACAAATATGGCCGCCGAGGGCTCTGGTTGGCTGACACATTTTCGACATCTCCTCTGCAACCGCTACACAGAATTTCATGAAACTTTACAGGAAGGAAGTACTCAAGGTCCTCTACCAAGTTTGTGTTTTTCGTGCCGATCGGTCAACAAATATGGCCACAGAGGGCTCTGATTGGCTGACACATTTTCGACATCTCCTCTGCAACTGCTGCACAGAATTTCATGAAACTTTACAGGAAGGAAGTACTCAAGGTCCTCTACCAAGTCTGTGTTTTTCGTGCCAATCGGTCAACAAATATGGCCACAGAGGGCTCTGATTGGCTGACACATTTTCGACATCTCTGCAACCGCTGCACAGAATTTCATGAAACTTTACAGGAAGGAAGTACTCAAGGTCCTCTACCAAGTTTGTGTTTTTCGTGCCGATCGGTCAACAAATATGGCCGCTGAGGGCTCTGATTGGCTGATACATTTTCGACATCTCCTCTGCAACTGCTGCACAGAATTTCATGAAACTTTACAGGAAGGAAGTACTCAAGGTCCTCTACCAAGTTTGTGTTTTTCGTGCCGATCGGTCAACAAATATGGCCACAGAGGGCTCTGATTGGCTGACACATTTTGGACATCTCCTCTGCAACCGCTGCACAGAATTTCATGAAACTTTACAGGAAGGAAGTACTCAAGGTCCTCTACCAAGTTTGTGTTTTTCGTGCGGATCGGTCAACAAATATGGCCGCTGAGGGCTCTGATTGGCTGATACATTTTCGACATCTCCTCTGCAACTGCTGCACAGAATTTCATGAAACTTTACAGGAAGGAAGTACTCAAGGTCCTCTACCAAGTTTGTGTTTTTCGTGCCGATCGGTCAACAAATATGGCCGCCGAGGGCTCTGATTGGCCGACACATTTTCGACATCTGCTCTGCAACCATTGCACAGAATTTCATGAAACTTTACAGGAAGGAAGTATTCAAGATCCTCCAACGCTTTTGTGTTTTTTCGTGCTGATTGGTCAACAAATATGGCTGCCAAGGGCTCTGATTGGTTGACACATTTTCGACATCTCCTCTGCAACCGCTGCACAGAATTTCATGAAACTTTACAGGAAGGAACTACTCAAGGTCCTCTACCAAGTTTGTGTTTTTCGTGCCGATCGGTCAACAAATATGGCCGCTGAGGGCTCTGATTGGCTGACACATTTTCGACATCTCCTCTGCAACCATTGCACAGAATTTCACGAAACCTTGCAGCAAGCTAAGTACTCAAGGTCCTCTGCCAAGTTTGTGTTTTTCTTGTCGATAGGTCAACAAATAAGGCTGTCAAGGGCTTTGATCTGTAGAAGTATTTTTGTGACTTTTAACCCTTTGTCTGCAACTCAGGTGAGCGATGTGGCCCCCTTGGGCCTCTTGTTTTTTTGCATAGGGTGTTTTGGGACTTTGCTGTGGATGCTGCAATCTTGTGTTGTTGGAGATCCCCTCCTTTCTGTTGTGAATGCTGTTGAGATTATCGTCAGGATCTTCTTTAACTCGTACTACATGTACATGTATGTAGATATATTAAGCAACGTTGTTTCTTGTTTCTTAATGTAGCAAAGCAATTAACAAGCGACTTAAATCGCACAAAATGTGTTCTCTTTATGGAATTATGGAGTCAGACGTTTGAGAAGCTATGTCAAGCTAACGATCTATTACAACAAAAATTGAATATATATATATATATATACCCTTTTAAGGTTAGGGTTGCGACTACAGGGAGATATTTTTATTTCACGTAATATTTGAAACCGACATGTACGATAAATGGTATAAGCTCATTTTGTTGCATTCAGAAAAAAATAATACTCTTGAAGTTTTCATTGCTGAATGGGTATTTTGGGGAAAAGTGCATATTTTTCAATCAAAAATCGCTGAAAAAAGGAAAAAACTTGTCATTTTTGCATGAGTTCTGCTTCTTAAGATTCAAACATCAAAATATATCCTATTCATAATGCTCTTTAAAAATGAGAGGATAAGAAATTCGAACTTCGAGTAGATCTCAATGTTTTGGGGTCAAAATGCTGATTTTTTGCACAAATTATTGTGCTATTTATAGAAATAGTCAATTTACTCAAAAACGAATTCGGGTACATATTGGTTTGACTGCTTTAGGATAAAGCAATACCATAGCTCTATACATAGAAAAAAAATTGTGTACCTGGCGTCCTTCTAGCTATTAATAAAAATAATGAGTTGTTGCCATGGCAACCGGCAAAATGATATTTATAAGAAAATACACTCCTAAGAACTGTTTATTTTATCAGAAGTTTTCAAAATAGGCTTTAATTCATATACAAGCTATAAGAAACAAGAAAAATAAGGTTATATTTGACTTTTTCAATTTTCATTCATTGCAGAGGTATGTAAAGTTATGATGTGGTATTCTCTTAAATGACAAAAATGTTAAAATAGGCCAAAAATGGACGTTTATAGCCAAAAAACCGAGACGGGCAAATTTTTATTACTTTGGTCTGAATAGTTCGAGGAGATGTTCCTCTACAAGTGGACATATCGATCTTTCTTCTACCTCATTTGTATTAAAAGTCGCCACCCTGACCTTAAATGAGCTAAAGAAGATCCTGACGATAATTTCAACAGCACTCACAATAGAGCACCAAATTGAGCATCGACGGACCCATCCCAGGAATTCATGAGAAGGGTGGGGAGATTGAACGTCTCACATTATTTAAAGTTCGTATCTGTTTGAGGTGAAACTGAATAGATCAGGGATTTTTAGTAAACATAAATTTCATTGTTATATATCATAGGCGATAGATAACATGAACAAAGACTTTCCAAGAGGAGAAAGCTAGAGGAACAGAAGGTATTACAGATGCTGATTCTCTTGACGTTCAGTTTATGAAGCTTGATTGTGCTTCACTAAAATCTACAGAGGATTTCATCTCAGAATTCAAAGCTAAGGAGTCAAGACTTCATCTACTCATTCTCAATGCTGGAATAAGCACATACGGACTGGGTAAGTGTCGTGAAACCTGGAAGCAGTAGGACTGTTCAAGAGCTAGCGAAACCTTGATGGTTTATAATGTCAAGTGACCACATTTCTTTCTTCTACTTCTCATTGTATAACACTGCATCATATCGATATGACATTTCAACAAAAGTCTCTCGAAGGAAGTTATTGGTCCAGTTAGATGAAAACAATATATGTAATAAAGTACGAAAATTGAAGAGCTATATTTCAAAATGACAACAACAAAAATGTACCTAAACCATGTCAAAGAGGAAAACATTTTAGTCAAGGTGGACTTCTTTCTACATCGGAAAAAATATCGTCCATGATTACTCGCGTCACTCTGAGAATGCCAATTTGTACATATGTTAAACGTCTTTACCTTCAATAGCATCGTTTTAGAACAGATATATTTGCAGCATGGACCAAACATGAATGTTTTGGGTACTTAACTCTTTTCAGTGATCCTCAATCCAAACAATTTAATATGGCCAAAGGGCATGAAAGTTATTATGTCCAGAAATAACGTAGCAGGATTGATTGGATATGAGGCCACAGGACCCACGTTTCAGAAAATTTCAAGAAATTTTGGTTACAGAAATTTTCAAATGCATCGAAGAAACGATCAACCGAAGTTGATCGAACTTGGCTACATGTACCCTCGGGCACCCCTGGTCCACCAGAAGTGACACTCACTAAGTGGTACAAATATTACACGTCTTCAAATTCAATGGCATCATTTAAGAAAAGATAAATTTGCAGCATGGACCAGACAGATACGATGTGAAGCTTTTCTGTATTTGCTCTATATACCATATTCTATCCCTCGATCATTTTATATTCTTCATAATGATAGTAAACTTTCCTAATCTTTTACAGAATACACTGAGGACAATTTTGAATCTATGTTTCATGTAAGTACAGTTATACAAATATAATTATTCAGCTTGTAATGTTGTAATTTACCCCCCCCCCCCCAAAAAAAAAAAGTTTGAGAAATTTATAGGAAACAAGAAACAAGACATATCCTTTTCTACTGTTTACAAATCTCCATATTGACAAATGACTAAGTGACAAATATGGATAATGACCATATCCCAATACATAGTACAAAATCGATAAATCAGAAAATAATAATAAACCAAAGGCATGCAAAATCAGGATAAAACAAGAACCAAAGCAAACAAAGAAAAACCTCCACCATATGAAAAGAAGCAAACTCCCGATATGGGAGTGAGACCAGGTGCCCAGGAAGAATCAGCATCTCTCTGCTTGCATGCAACACCCGCCGCTTCAATTCGGTAGAACTGTCACATCCGGTTACCTCCATTTCGGAAGATATGATTTTTATTATATATTTGTATATTAAGTTTCATATGTTCTTATTTGTAGGTGAATTACTTGAGCCAAGTCCTTTTATCAATCAAACTTCTACCGACAATGATGAGGTCTGGAGACGACTGTCGAGTCATATTTATATCTAGCTACGCTCATAATTGGGGAGAAGTCGACGTGGAGACCATCCAAGCCAGACAATTTACCACAGAGAACTTTGATAAAATGAAGTACTACGGCAACTCAAAATTGTTTCAGGTAAATCATGTAGTTTTCTCTGATAATATATAGAGATGTTAAACGTCTTCAAATTCATTAGCATCATTTTAAAGTAGATAAATTAACAGCATGGGCCAGACATGCACACTTCGGGTATTTAACCTTCGTCAGTGATCCTGAATCCAAACAATGAAATATGGCTAAACTCTGTATAAATTATGTCCAAAAAATATACCGAAAGACGTAGCAAGATGACTTGGATATGATGCTACAGGACCCAGGTTTCAGAAATTTGAGAAAATTTTGTAATCAGAAATTTTTGAATGCGTTTAAAGAAACGACTAACCGAAATTGATCGAACTTGGCTACATATGCCCTCGAGGACTCCTAATCCACCAGCAGTGACACGTCTCACCAAGTGGTACAAATGTTAAACGTCTTCAAATTCATTAGTATAATTTTAAAACAGATAAATCAACAGCGTTGATATTACATTTGTTTAGATTGAGGTGCCAACTTTGGACGGCCATCTGCCACGTAAGTAGCAGATGTAGTGGTTATCCGGATTACGTGCGCACATACCTCCTACTTTTGCGGTCACTCAAAATTCTCGAAGAAAGCACACCTCCTTACTGTAAGATGACCATGAAAACAAGACAGCACAACGCAGGAACCAAGTAACACAATGTATATAAAAGGGGGTGGGGCGTACACAAATGCAGTCCATGCTCTGCTGGCTGTAGCGAGCTCATGCATGTTATCACCCGAGGAATCCGACTAACATTTAGAGAGGAAAGGTGATAGGGACCATGTCTTCTCTAAAGAGGTTTGGACAGGGCCTGTCATGAAGTCCCGTCTTCACAGTCAGTTAGAGTGCGCTGGTACAAGACTGTAGATTGGTCCAGTACCATGCCGAGTGTCCATCTTGTGATCCACGGTTTAAAAGGCGCTTGAAATTTCCCGTCACTTGTCCATTCTTTACATACAAAGATGTGAAGTCTTCGGTGTGTAGTGTTTTGATATCTTTGATGTTTGTATCCTGTGTCCATTTTGCGTCCTTTCTGTACTTGTCAAATCTGTGTGTTCACGTAGGGGTGTTTCGGTGTTTTGCTGTTGGTGCTGCCACCGGGTCTTGTTGAAGATACCCTTCTTTTTCTTTGATAAATTGAAATAAATCAAGCTTATTGATTTTATTCTATTAGACTTCCATCTCCTGGTATGATAAATACACGTTTAGATCTCATGGAATGTCTAAGTTTCCAATGTACCTGATCGATGATTTTGGTATGATTTTATGACCAGCTAGTCGACAAGTTGGCTTCAGGGATCTCTGATTATCTGTATAACAGTAACACAAGTAATTTTGATCACTAGATGATCACTAGTATGACTAGAAGTATATGAAACTCCTATGATATAAAAGACAAAAATTATCTTTTGATATGCTTAAAGAAGGTATCGATACATATACATATATATATTCAGTAACAACTTACGGAGTAGAAATCGGAAGGGTTCCATGTTCTGACATTCCGAACTTTTAAAAATAGCAAGGATTACATGTATCTTCAAACCTCTCTATGCTTTCCCTTTTTTGTTATCTGCATCCAAATTCATAGAGCAAAAGAAGTATCACAAACTTTAAGGTAGATTTTTATGTATTATGATACGATAGTGTGTCTCTTTTCCGTCTCGTGCTGTACTCGTCTTTTGTGTTTTTGCATCGGGTGTTTTGCTGTTTTGCTGTTGACGCTGCAACGGGGTCTTGTTAGAGATCTCCTCCCTTCTTTTAGAATAGTATTAATTACTTCTTTCCAGCTCTGTCGCCTGAATGAAGCTTTGTTTTGGTCCTTTATAGATTTGACATCATAGATATTATTTTGCTATTTCGAAAACTTGTCATTCCATTCAAAACTATCACCGAAATTAAAGGAGGTTAACATCTTAGCACCATCCCTCCTATGCTATTTTGAACATATATTTTATTTGGATATGCCACTGAATTTAGATTTTTACATTTACTTTACAGAGAGTGTGCGGCTCCAAATTTCCTGTAGGGAGCCGCGCACTCTCTGTAAAGTAAATGTACAAATCTAAATTCAAAACATTAAAGAGGGCGCTACTGAAATGAATTTTGGTGGCTCCGCTGGAAGCATCACTGATGAGAATTTAATATTCGAAACACGTGTCTGGTGCAGGAAAAATTGGTTTGGAATTTTATTCATGAATGTATAGAGTTGGAACACTTCCGTATTATTAAAAGCAGTTTAATTTACAGCATATACCAGACATGCACAATTCTGGTATTTAACCCTCGTCAGTAATCCTCAATCTACGCAGTGAATATGACCAAAACATGTGGAAATGATGTCCAAAATATACCGAAAGACGTTGCAAAATGACTGGGATATGATGTTTACAGGACCCAGGTTTCAGAAATTTGAGAAAATTTTGTGAACGGAAATTATCGAATGCGTTTAAAGAAAAAACCAACCGAAATTGATCGAGCTTGGCTACATGTGCCTCCGGGGACTCCTGTTCCACCAGCAGTGACACTCACCAAGTGGTACAAATGTTAAACGTCTTCAAATTCATAAGCATCATTTACAAGCAGATTAATTTACAGCATGGACCAAATAATAAAAAAGACACAATTCAAACGAGTAACGGTAGAGGAGAAAATTTGCTATGGGGGAAAGACTACTATATAGCAGATTTCTGCCATGGTGGAAAATCTACTATATAGCAGATTTTCCGGGGGAAAATCTACTATGGGGGAAAACTACTATATACAAAATGTATTATATAACACCGGCACTGTTGTTGTTGTGTTTTTACGTCATAGGCAACATGACGCACGTTATTTCACCTACACAAATAGCACGACGTAAAGTCTGAATGTTTCATCGTGCGAGAAAAATAATCAAGCACCACATATGAGCTCCAGATAAAAAATATCAGTCTTGGATGGGATGGATTAACGTTCAAATCTAACAATAACGCCTCTGTTAATCCATTTCATCCTAGACTGATATTTCCTATCTAGAACTCAAAGTGGTGATATATTCTGTTATTCTCCTCTCATGAGAGTATATTCCGCTGTTTTCACTGTTGATAATCACATCCCTTTGTTTGTTTAGTACTATATTTTCAAAGAAAAGATATGTCTTTAATTTCCTTTCACTGATTGACTGTCATGGCCTATGTCTATGATGGAAGCCATTTTCCGTAGTACATCGACAATATTTCTTTATACAAAAAACGGATCATGCATACCAAACATCTCAATATAGGAGCTTTAATGATAGAAAATGAACCAGTTGTTTTAATTGACCCTTCCGAATTGCGGGAAAAGAATGCAAAATATCGTGACGTCACAATGCTTTTATCTCGGACAAACAAGCTTCGAACCTCGGTCAAACATCGAAATTGCATTGTGACGTCATGAAATTTCTCAAATTTTTCCCGCGTTCGGAAGGGTCAATTTTACTTTATAAAAGGTGATGCTGATGTACAGTCTGAATGAACGGATTTCGTCCTCCAGTGTTGTAGTAAACAGCGTACATCCGGGCCTAGTGGATACAGAATTGGTGCGAGATTATGAACAAAAGATGGGATGTTTCCATTGTATAAAAGCCTGCTTGAAATGCTGCTGTTGTTGTAAGTCCAATTTACAAATCATACATGCGTAAAGAATATACTGTAGAGATATATGTATCTATAAACTGTTCATCACATGGACAACATGTCTTCGGTGTTTAACGTCTTTAAATTCAATAGCATCATTTAAGACCTGATAAATTTACAGCATGAACCAGACATGCACGTTTCGGGTACTAAACCCTCGTCAGTTATCCTCAGTCTAAACAATGTAAAATGGCCAAAAAGTATGAAAATTATCATGTCCAAAAATGTACCAAAAGACGTAGCAGAATGGGTGGGATATGATGCTACAGGACCCACTTTTAAGAAATTTCAAGAAATTTTGTCACAGAAAATTTTAAATGCGTTAAAGAGACAGACGATCAACCGAAGTTGATCGAACTTAGCTATATAAACAGGCAAGAAATAAAAACTTCTCAAAGAAATATAAAGGTCGAAACCCTTACCCAGAATCCATAGTTGCTGCCATGGGTTATTACTTCTATCTGATCAAAGATAATATTTAATATTTTAATATTTAATCATAGAACATGGATCGTCGTTCAATATTTTAGATAACGTGATGTCATACTGATTGGTATGTTCTTGGTATTTAATACTAACATAAATACATGTTCAATCCTTTAGTAATGTAACCATTCGATGACTATACTAACCTATAGACGTCTGGCCATCAGAACAAAGTATGAAACTTTTACAAAAACTTCCTATGATTAAGTTTGACATCACTGATATTTAATGTGCCAGGTAATGGTGACCGTTTTTTTCACAATGTGTCGAAAATTCAAGTGTCAATGTTTGTAAACAGTTCACGACTTCTACTTTTAACGCAGCCCTCCAGACTAGATCGTTTTAGCTCACCTCGACGTAGTTGAGTAAGCTTATGCTATTCCCTCGTGCGTCCGCGTCCGGTTAAGAAGTTGGGATAGCTCAGTATTTGGCAAAGTGCTGATGCTACAGTAACCAAACTTGTGATTCATCTTTGGATGCTGAGGTGAACCCATGCATCGGATGCTGCATCTGACATCTACAGTTTCCGCTTGAGTGACTTGGTTAAGAAGTTTGGATTAGCTCAGAGTGACTTGGTTAAGATGTTTTGCGTAGCTCAGTATCTGACAAACTACTGATACTACAGTAACAAAACTTGCACGAGTGATTCATCTTGGGATACCGAGATGGATCCATGCATCGGATGCAGCATCTGACCTACTTTTTCCACTTGAGTGATTTTGCCTTTAGAAGCCAATATTGAGCAAAGTATAAGTGCTACATGTACCAAACTTGCATATTGAATGTATCTTTGATCAAACTTTCATAAAATGACCTTGACATACTTTTTCCACTTGAGTGATTTTGCCTTTAAAAGTCAATATTGAACAAAGTGTAAGTGCTACCTGTAACAAATTTGCATATGAGATGTATCTTTGATAAAACGTTTATAAAATGACCTTGACCTACTTTTTCTACTTGAGTGATTTTGCCTTTAAAAGCCAATATTGAGCAAAGTATAAGTGCTACATGTACCAAACTTGCATATTGGATGTATCTTTGATGAAAGTTTTATATAATATCCTTGACCTACTTTTTCACTTGAGTGATTTTGCCTTTAAAAGCCAATATTGAGCAAAGTATAAGTGCTACATGTACCAAACTTGCATATTAGATGTATCTTTGATAAGACTTTCATAAAATGACCTTGACCTACTTTTTCCACTTGAGTGATTTTGCCTTTAAAAGCCAATATTGAGCAAAGTATAAGTGCTACATGTACCAAACTTGCATATTGGATGTATCTTTGATCAAAGTTTTATATAATGTCCTTGACCTACTTTTTCACTTGAGTGATTTTGCCTTTAAATGCCAATATTGAGCAAAGTATAAGTGCTACATGTACCAAACTTGCATATTAGATGTATCTTTGATCAGACTTTCATAAAATGAACTTGACCTACTTTTTCCACTTGAGTGATTTTGCTCTTAAAAGCCAATATTGAGCAAAGTTTAAGTGCTACATGTACCAAACTTGCATATTGGTTGTATCTTTGATCAAACTTTCATAAAATGTCCTTGACCTACTTTTTCCACTTGAGTGATTTTGCTTTTAAAAGCCAATATTGAGCAAAGTTTAAGTGCGAATGTACCAAACTTGCATATTGGATCTATCTTTGATCAGACCTTCATTAGATGACCTTGACCTACTTTTTCCACTTCAGTGATTTTGCCTTTAAAAGCCATTATTGAGCAAAGTATAAGTGCTTCATGTACCAAACTTGCACATTGGATGTATCTTTGATCAAACTTTCATTAAATGACCTTGACCTACTTGTACTTAGAAATATGTTTGAATTGAATTTTGCTGCCAAGAGGTGAGCTTCGTGATCTGTGATTACCTATGATTAAACTTCGTATAGTTACTAGATTGTTGTTTTTCAAATCAGAAAGCATTTATCGTGGTAAGATGAGTTTGATACAATTTGGCGATGTTATTTATTCTATTTTAAATGTGCCAGGTGATGGTGACGGTTATTTTTTCAATGCCTTAGCTAAGCATACCATGACAACTTCTTGCAGACGAGATGGTACAGGCAAGCTAATGTCAATATGTATCTGAAAACTGGGATCAATATATCATTGAAGTTCGGATCTGTCATGATCAAATTACTTCACCATCATCGTGTATATGACAATAAGTTTTCAACTAAATCATCACTTAATATTAATACCCATTTCTATATCATAATATTCTCTTTCGGTGTTGTACCAATTCCTTTAGATTGACAACACTATAAATGGTACATCAATACTATTCTAAGAAAAAAAGATCATCGTTGATCTTAAGTCTTCAAGTAATTTTTATGAGACGAAGGGCTTTGTTCGCAATACAATAGATAATGAATTAGAATTGGTTTATAAATTCAATTTCAAAAGTATTGCTGTGGTGTTTAGGCATATGTTTGGTCACTGAGTTGAGTTTTCTTCTTTTTTTCTCTCTCTGATTCCATTGTTTATTTAGCCATAATTTTTGCTAGTAAACAAATTAAATTTTGATAGTATAATCTATCTTTACCCTTAACCGATTTCACTATTTGTTTCATGTAAAAATACCACATATCAACATTACTTTTTTATCTAAGCATTTCTATCGTTTTAGTAAAAGTACATATTGAAAAATGTGAAGAGACATCCATGTAAAATATTTTTTTCAGGTTTGTACTGGTCACCCTACAAAGGATCAACAACCCAGACAAATGCCGCCATCAATCCAAAGTATAAAGGAGTAAGAGACGTTTACTTTGCTAGCTGCAAACCAAAAACACCGAATAGCAAAGCTAGGTATGCATGACATTTATATATCTCGCCATTTGAATGAATCATGAGAAGTAATCATTGATGGGACATTTGAAAAAAGTTACGAAGTGTCCCATGCAGGTCGAGCAGAATCCTTCGAGGGACAAATTGAAAAAAAAAAACCAGTGCACCATAAGTTATCAATGCAGACTGAGCCCCAAATCAGAATCTTAGGGTCCGCTCACCAGTTTCTCTTACCGCACAGAAATATTGCGCAATCATTTAGTTCTATATATCTTACATAATTATATTATATATCAATTTCTTTGTTATATCTACAGCTTTTATAGGATACTAGTCTCAAGGTCATGTTAAAATTGCTATACATAATAATAAACATTAAAGAAGTCCCGATCAGTTATTCAGTCTCAAAGTCGAGAAGGCAAGCAAAATCATTAGATTTTCCATAGGAACGCGGTTGCGAACCTCGGAATGAATAAAATTCCGAAGTGAGACCAGGTGCCCGGAGAGAGTCAGCGTCTCCTGATTGCATGCACCACTCGTCGCAACAGCTCCATGGAAACTTGTCAAACTCGGTGATTGTCTCGATGTACATAATGGTGTACATATCAGGTAAGTCTTGTTTGGTGATGATGACAGCCATTCAATCGCAATCCAGAATGTCACAGATCATTATGGAAAGGGGGATCTGATATACTTTTATTATATCCCCGTAGCGACCGAAGAACTTCATCAAAGATAATTTCAGTCGTTGTGCAATATAAGCCTGAACGAGTAGTTTACTTGTAAGTCGTCTGGTCTGGTGCATGGAAATTGGTTTCAAATTGGAATTTTCTTCAAGAAGGGAAGAGTTGGAGCCCTTCGACATTATTAATTATGTGGAAGCTGAAATCATCACGCTTGTCATACAGTGAGCAAATAGCCGTTTGCGTCGACAGCAAGAAGTATATCCAAGTACGAAGCGGATCTGTCGCTCTCGGTTTTTTTCCTTGATTTTCTAGTTCATGAGGATAGATTTCATGTAGATAATCCTTAAAGTTCGGATGGACAACACATTATCTATGTATCTGAAGGTAAAATTGAACTGAGATGTGAGGTGCTTTATCACCTTCGAGAGCAAGGTCTGGATGAAGTCAGCTTCGTATGAATATGAAAATAAGTCCGCAAGCAGTGGGGTGCAATTAGGTACCCATGGAGATGCCAACTATCTGCTGGAACACAGTTCCCCCAAACCACCACAAAAATGTTGTCAATCAAAAACTCTAGCATCCGGATGATATCGTCTTCGGTATACTTTTTGTTTGAATCAGAGTGCTCCTTCACGAAATGATCATCCTCCCGCTCTATGACAAGGTATTTGTATCTCCTGTTCCCATTTTTTTTTGAAAGAAAGGTATTGCGAATATATTGGCCTGTCTGTTTTAAGCTTTTGTGGAATGGTAGTGTAGAGAGTGGAGAAGTCGAAAGATTTTGTGCTGGTAATATGATTGAAATGGGTGGCTTTTAAATTTTCCAAAAGTTCCTTAGAATTCTTTAGGATCCCATATCTGATTGATTCCATTTCTAGAATATGTTGTCTCGCAGTATGCTTGAAGACCTTGCTTGATGCGAAGTTAAAATTTTCGTAAAGTACAAACAAGAAGAAATAGTCACATGTCAAGACTTCATGCATCTTGTTTACAGATTTGAAAAGAGTGATGATGTGATCCAAAGCCATATTCCAAGCTAATATGTATAGTTCAATTACTAGTATTCAACATTAAAAATTAAATCATTTTGTAAAATTCCTTATCAATGTGCAACAGATGACGAAGAAACAGACGAATAAAACAATGAAATAAACTTAATAAATTAACTTTATTTAAAATTGAACACCAAACCTCTCATTATTGATAGCTAGCATGCCAGATAATAAAAACGTAAGCAAATATGATATGGTTTCACCTTTATTCATAATTAATTATACTGAAATCTGTGAATGAAAACTTTTGAATCGTATTGATTTCATCTTAATACATGTAGCAGTTAAATCGTGTTAATCCGATATTAATTCAAGTGAATGGTGCTGATATTTGGCCAATTTGTTTCCCAGAAATCAGTGAACGGTGTATCAAACCTCATGACCAGTGAAGCCACTTGATCATTTTTTTCGGTTAATGCTTTTCGCCTTTGCATTTCAACAGGCGAGAAGATGCGTCGCACTTCAGCAATAACTGTTTACCAAAAAAACTCAATCAAGTGATTTCTCTTGGTCTCGCAGCGTTTGTGTATTCGGCTGTAAGTGAAACAAATTAATATGCCCATCAGACCTACGACGATGTTATTAGTCCCCTACCGGCTCGCCGGAGGGGACTGATAGTTTCCACCCCTTTTGTCCGTCCGTCCGTCTGTGTGTCTGTCCGTCCGTCCGTCTGTCTGTCTGTCCGTCACACTTTAGTTTTCCAGACTTTTTTCGCTGTTGTTGCATATATTGAACTCATTTTTGGCATGTGAGATTCTCTCAATGTGATACAGATCAAGTTCGAAGTTTGGTAAGGATTCACCTATTTTTACAAGAGTTATGGCCCTTGGACTTAGCAAATTTCATGAACTTCTCAGTTTTCCGGACTTTTCTTCCAAGATATTGCAGATATAGAAATAATCTTTTATATGTGATTACATTTTAGTGTTATACAGCTCAAGTTTGAGTTTAGTTCCGATTGACCCATTTTTACAAGAGTTATGGCCCTTGGATATTGAAATAATTTTTATATGTGATTACATCTTAGTGTTATACCAATCAAGTTCGAGTTTGGTTTCGATTGACCTATTGTCACAAGAGTTATGGCCCTTGGACTTAGCAAATTTCATGAAATTCTCAGTTTTTCGGACTTTTCTTCCATGGTATTGCAGATTTTGAAATCATTTTTGGTATGTGAATATATTTCAGTGTGATACAAAGCAAGTTTGTGTTTCAATTTGATTGACCCATTTTACAGGAGTTATGGCCCCTGGACTTAGCCAATTTCATGAACTTCTAAGTTTCCAGTCTCTTCATGCCTGTTATTGTAGATATTGAGCTGATTTTTTGTATGCAGATAAATTATAGTACGATAAAGAATAAGTTGAAGTTGGGTTTGATTTATTTGTTTTTACAAAAGCAAATTTCATTCAATTTCCTGTTTTCCAGACCTTTTCCTAATACTATATTGAACTTATTTTGATGTTGGATTCATCTTTTGGTGTAAATAAAGGTCAAGGCAGAGTTGAAGGACATAGATTAATGCCGGTAGGGGACTTATATCGCTTGAAATTCATAAATTTTTTACTGTTGTTTCGCCTCGTCCTACAACAGTTACTTGGACAAGTTGTTATTAGCTGACAGATTTCATGAAAAGTATCGGTTGTGTCGGATTTCCCGATTAAAAATTAATTGGTCCGATAAAAACTCATTTTGTATTTATTATTTGGACAGATAAAAAATTCCGAATTGTCCGACCACAGGAACCTGTCGATCGATTTATTAGCGAATAATTTTGAGTTGATTTCTTGAATTTTAGCTTGAAGCTTTTATATTCTTTTCGCCGATGAATTGAATTGATGAATGATAAATTGAATTCACCGATCTATTGAATTCTATACTAATAATTTATAGATATTCAACGATCAATTTAAGATTTTTAATTCTATTTACCGATGACTAAACAACCAAACACACTGTAAATACTTAGATGGAGATTAGATCAAATGCCCGGGAAGAGTAAGCCACTCAAACTTACTACCTTTACATGCTTGGTAAGCAGATCAGAAAAATGCAATGATCGCTGTGCGATATAAGTCCCCTACCGGCCGGCATAAATTTATGACTTGCATCTCTGTTCATCAGTTCATCTTCTTCAACAACAGCCAAGAAAGGTCTGGGAAACTAAATTCACGAAATTTGCTAAGTCCAAGGGCCATAACTCTTGTGAAAATTAGTCAATCTAAATTAAACTCAAATCTGCATCACACTATAAATTATTCACATACAAAAAATCAGCTCATAATCTGCAATAACAGCATGAAAAAGTCCAGAAAACTGAAAATTTCATGAAATTTGCTAAGTCCAAGGGCCATAACTCTTGTAAAAATAGGCCAATTGAAACCAAACTCAAACTTGGTCTGTATCACACTGAGATGTATTCATTTACCACAAATCAGTACATTATTTGCAATAGAACTAAAGAAAAGTCCGGAAAACTGAAATTTTCATAAAATTTTCTAAGTCCAAGGGCCATAACTCTTGTAGAAATAGGTGAATCTAAAGCAAACTCAAACTTAATCTGTATCTCATTGAGATATATCCACATACCAAAAATGAGTTCAATATATCCAACAACAGCGAAAAAAAGTCCGGAAAACCGAAATTTTCATAAAATTTGCTAGGTCCAAGGGCCATAACTCTTGTAAAATTAAGTCAATCAAAAGCAAACTCAAACTTGATCTGTTTCACATTGAGATATATCCATATACCAAAAATGAGTTCAATATATGCAACAACAGCGGAAAAAAGTCCGGAAACTGAAACTTTCATAAAATTTGCTAAGTCCAAGGGCCATAACTCTTGTAAAATTAGGTCAATCGAAAGCAAACTCAAAGTTGATCTGTATCACATCGAGATATATCCACATATCAAAAATGAGTTCAATATATACAACAACAGCGGAAAAAAGTCCTGAAAACTGAAACTTTCATAAAATTTGCTAAGTCCAAGGGCCATAACTCTTGTAAAATTAGGTCAATCGAAAGCAAACTCAAACTTGATCTGTATCACATTGAGATATATCCACATACCAAAAATGAGTTCAATATATGCAACAACAGCGAAAAAAAGTCCGGAAAACTGAAAATTGGACAGACGGACAGACGGACAGACAGACCGAGAGGAAACTAAGAGTCCCCTTCGGCGTTGCCGGTAGGGTACTAAAAAGGTGCTTATAGAAAAGTAAAAAGTGAAAGAAAGGAGGAGATCTCCAACAAATCAACTTTGATGTTTTTGAATGGTTTTTGAATGTAAAGTCAATTTTCTGTGGTTACAAAGTCAAATGTCAGATGCTTGCAAGATGCTTTCATTAAAACTAGGTTGAGTATTGGCAACATGCCGGCAAAACGTTTAGATTTTTACCGCGATCTACTTTCATAATTCATGCCGTACTTGCCGTTACACAAAAGGACAGATTCAAAATGTATATCTTGTGTGTTAAGACTTCGATCACTTCTTGTTAACATGTAAGGTCATAGTCTAGGTGCCATCCACGAAACCCAAAAATTTGTTACGCACAAAATGTTTTTGCATGAAAGTGTTGCCAATACCCTCTTATTTGATAATCCGGCTGATGCCACTCTGGCATCCTTGGGCATTTCAAAAATTTGGGGTAAAATGGAATTTTTCAAAGAAAAACCGTTGAAAATAGGAATAATTCAATTACTTTTTCCATGCTGCAGCTAGATCAACAAAATTGGTACCAAAAGAACGACAATTTTATTGTCTTTAAGTCTCAAGCTCAATTTACCAATTTACTTGTCCATAAAATGGGGAAAACTATGGATTTTCGATGAAAAATCGTTGAAAATTGGGAAAACACCATATCTTTTTTTATTCTGTAGCTAAATAAACAAATTTGGTACCAAACGCACAATAAATTTATTGCCTTTCATTTTAATTAATACAGAAGTCAGATTTGCAATTTGCTGGTACGAAAAATTGGGAAAAACAACTACTCTTCGATGAAAAATCGCTGAAAATTTGCAAAATGCAATGACTTTTTCAAACTGTAGTATGAGGTTCTGCAATCATGGTACCAAAATAAAGGTTTTTGTTATTGTATTTTATTGTGTCGCCTGCGAAGCACAGCGACACTTAGGGATCACTTTGTCCGTTGTCCGTCTGTCCGTCCGTCCGTCTGTCTGTCTGTCTGTCCGTCTGTCTGTCTGTCACACTTGGGTGTCACACCCCATAACTTTTGATTGGTAAGTGATAGGGCTTTGATATTTCACATGTGTATTCCTTGTGACAAGACCTTTCTACACATATCATAATTTTTGACCTTGTGACCTTGACCTAGATATTTGACCTACTTTTCTAAAAATCTAATATTGGCTATATCTCTTGATTGGTTAGTGATAGGGCTTTGATATTTCACATGTGTATTCCTTGTGACAAGACCTTTCTACACATATCATAATTTTTGACCTTGTGACCTTGACCTAGGTATTTGACCTACTTTTCTAAAAATCTAATATTGGCTATATCTCTTGATTGGCAAGTGATAGGGCTTTGATATTTCACATGTGTAATCTTTGTGACAAGACCTTTCTACGCAAAACATAATTTTTGACCTCGTGATCTTGACCTAGATATTTGACCTACTTTTCAAAAAAATCTAAGATTGGCTATATCTTTTGATTGGTAAGTGATAGGGCTTTGATATTTCACATATGTATTTCTTGTGACAAGCCCTTTCTTTACATACTATATTTTTTGACATTATGACCTTGACCTAGATATTTGACCTACTTCTCAAAAAAATCTAAGATTGGCTATATCTTTTGATTGGTAAGTGATAGGGCTTTGATATTTCACATATGTATTTCTTGTGACAAGCCCTTTCTTTACATACTATATTTTTTGACATTATGACCTTGACCTAGATATTTGACCTACTTTTTAAAAAAATCCAAGATTGGCTATATCTTTTGATTGGCAAGTGATAGGGCTTTGATATTTCTCTTGTGTATTCCTTTTGACAATACCTTTCTACACATACCATAATTTTGACCTTGTGACCTTGACCTAGATATTTGACCTACTTTTCAAAAAAATTAAGATTTGCTATATCTTTTGATTGGTAAGTGATAGGGCTTTGATATTTCATATGTGTATTCCTTCTTGTGACAAGTCCTTTCTACATATATCATAACTTTTGACCTCATGACCTTGACCTAGATATTTGACCTACTTTTCAAAAAATCTTAGATTGGCTATTTCTTTTGATTGCTGAGTGATAGGCTTTGATATTTCACTTGTGCATTCCATGTGACAAGACCTTTCTTCACATACCTTCATTTTTTTACCTCGTGCACTTGCCCTATATATTTGACCTACTTTTCAACAAATCTAAGATTGGCTATATCTTTTGAGTGGTAAGTGATAGGGCTTTGATATTTCACATTTGTATTCCTTATGAAAAGACCTTTCTAAACATTCCATAATTTTTGACCTAGTGACCTTGCCCTTGATATTTGACCTATTTTCAATAAAAAAAATCCACTTCGCAGGTGACACAAGCATTCCTTGGATTGCTATTTTTCTGAATACATATTTAGCAACTTGCTTATAAATAAAATGGGAGAAGAAGAATGAGGGAGAAAACTTTGATTTTTGAAGGTTTTTTCCATACAAAGTTGGGACTTTGAAAAATGCAAAACGTTTAGAGAAAATCTAGAACAAAGATATGTGTATTCAAGTCAACAATTTTAAGAAAAACAATTTACTAGTACATGGAGTCTTGTAGCAAGCTTTTGAAAGATGTGGGTGAAATTAGACACATTGTTCAAAAGGAAGCGGCTACTGACTATGATACATAACGTGCATGTCTTGTCCACGCTGTTAATTAATCTGCTTTTAGATGATGCTAATGAATTTGAAGACGTTTAACATTTGTACCACTTGGTGAGTGTCACTGCTGGCGGACCAGGAGTCCCCGAGGGCACATGTAGCCAAGTTTGATCAATTTCGGTTGGTCGTTTCTTCAAATCGTAATCCAGGATAACCACACCTTCAGCTATTTCCGTGGCAGATGGCCGTCCTAAGTCGTCACCGTTTGCTCGTTGGTTTATGTGTAGTCCTTTCTGTTTGATGTTTCTGTGTTGTGCGTTTACGTTCCTTGTCCCTTATGTGTCTCTTTTTGTGCTTGTCTGCTTTCTGTTATTTGCATTGGGGGTTTTGCTAAGGGTGCTGCAACCTGCTATTGTTTGAGATCCCCTCCTTTGTCTCAAACGCATTCAAAAAATTTCTGTTTGCAAAATTGTCACAAATTTCTGAAACCTGGGTCCTGTAGCATCATATCCTAGTCATCTTGCCACGTCTTATATTTTGGACATAATTATCACACATTATTGGCCATATTTCATTGTTTGGATTGAGGATCAATGACGAGGGTTAAATATCCGAAACGTGCATGTCTAGTCCTCGCTGTTAACTAATCTGCTTTTAAATGATGCTAATGAATTTGAAGATGTTTAACATAGATGATTTCTGCCAGGGTTGTGAAGTTGTTTTCAATCATTGAAGTGGATCTTAAAGACCTGCTTAGTGGTGACATTGTTCAATGTAAAAAAGATTACTTCAGTTTTTCAACTTCGAAATATGTTCTTAAAATAAGCTCCAGGTTATCTATTCGACAAGAATGCCTAGGAGCTGGTGATCGATTGATGTATGCAGGGCTCTGGTGTATCAACTGACCATTCAATGGCAGAATTAATACCTTGATTGTTTCTGGTCATATAATTCTAAAAATAACTAAACACTTCAGATGTTCAATGATAAGTGTTCCAGCTATCTACCTTCTTGAAGAAAGTTTTAAACCAATTTTACTGCACCAGACACATGTTTCGGATAGAAAAATCCTCATCAGTGATGCTTTCAATTAAAGTGACTTCATGGCACAGCCAAAATCATCTCCAGCAGCTCCCCTGGCCCTATTTTCTGAACTTGAAATTGCTATTACTTTGCAGAGAGCAAATTTAAATGGTATTCAATTGACTCCCACTTACGATCACAATGACATAAAAGATTCAGTCAAGAAAGCTACATCTCATGAAATGAAGTGCAACTGATTGATATTACATGTACTTGCAATCATTTAATCGAGAAAGCAATCCGATTGATTAAGAACTCGCATTCTACACATTATTCTAAAGATGTATGTATTGCGAACAGATCATGATGATGGATACCATCAACATATGATGGTATAGGAGAGACAAAGGTTGTTCTGTGGGAAATCTTTTGAATTGGTGTTCCGTGTCAAATTTGAGAGAAGTTAATTCAGATATTGAAAAGAATCTAGGCAGTATATCTGATGTCAGGTCCAGTGTACGATTGAATGAAATGGGCTATAAGAGAAAGGAGGGGATCTCCAACAACACTAGGTTGCAGCACCCACAGCAAAATCCCAAAACACCCATGCAAAAAAAAAACACAGAACAGACACCCACAGAAAGAGACGCAAAAGGGACAAGATCATAGAAACATGAAAAATAAAAGACTAAACATTAACCAACGAAACCAATGGACAACGGGTGCCGACTTAGGACGGCCATCTGCCACGTAAATAGCAGACGGTGTGGTTATCCTGGATTACGTGCGCACAACCCTCCCACTATTCCGATTTCCCAGAGGTCTCGAAGAATGCACAATTATGGTGTAAAACAACCTCCTCACAGAGTTCAAAACTCTTGGATGACCATTACCACCAACTTTATTAATTGAAGAATTTCGATAAAATGTCAAGAAAAACGAAATATTTTAGCCATGCATAAGGAAACATTCTTAAGATCAAACCTGGATCTGCTGAAAGAACTAAATTTAAAATAAATGTTGAGACCTATTGTGATAATATTTTGCCAATTGCATCTGAACCTCTATCTGTTACTAGTATCCTGTTGATTTAATTGTTGTAGTCGCACATGAAATCTGAGCTGTGTAACAAACAGATGTGACAAATTCTGTGCTCAATTTTCTTTAATTCTGTAAATGTTTTGGAGTAGAAAATTGTCAGAGTACGATGCAAAGGAGGCATTTTGATCAACCATGTAAGAGGGGTTCTTTGTTGTTAGAAGTAGCTGCACACAAGTTTTACAATTGCATGTTGATGAAAAAACAAGGCAATAAGAAAGGAGGTGATATCCAACAAAACTGGGTTGCAACACCAATATCAACACATCAAAACATCTCAAGTAAAAATACAGAGAAGACAAACACAGAAAGAGAAACCAAACGTGCAGGGAACAGCAAACACGACATCAAACATCAAATAAGCAATGTATGAATTATGCAATTAAAATGGAACATTCTTTTCGTGAAATGATGCGTGATGTTGTAAGATGATGCTAGGACATTTATACTATTTTGAATGATATATCTAGAGTAGAATAAATGGTAATAAGAGAGTGCAAATCTAAAACTATCAATATGCAATCATTTTGATACGAAAATTGTTGCTTTAGAATTTCTTTAAACCGATTTTTTTTACAATTTAAAACCTGTTTTCAGCAAAAGCAAAACAAAACAAAACAAGAAGATTCAATTTGCTTGAGTGGAATTCTGAATTTAAAGCAATGAAATCATTTTTCTTGCTGTTGTTCTAACTACAGCATGGAAAAAACATTGCAATATCCCAATTTTCAGCGATTTTTCATTCAAAATTCATTCTTTCGCCCATTTTCGTACTTGCAAATTGCTAATCTGATATTTAAAATAAAAGGCAATACATTTATTGTGCGTTTGGTACCAAAATTGTTATTTTATCTAGGGTATGAAAAAAGATATGACATTCCCAATTTTCAACGGTTTTTCATCGAAAATCCATAGTTTTCCCCATTTTATGGACGAGTTAATTGATAATTTGAGCTTGGGACTTAAAGGCAATGGCATTGCTGTTCTTTTGATACCAAATTTGTTGTTCTAGCTACAACATGGACAAAGTAATTGTGTATTTCCAAATTTCAACGGTTTTCGTTGAAAAATTACCTTTTATCCCAAAAATTTCGAAATGCCCAAGGATGCCAGAGTGGCATCAGCCGGATTATCAAAGTAGAGAGTATTAACATCACTTTCATGCAAAAACATTTTGTGCGTAACTTTTTTTTTGGGTTCACCCCAAAATAGCCATTTGTTGGCAACTAGACTATCAGTGAATAAGTTATCTGATGAATTGTATTTATGTTTTCAGGAACAAGGCAAAGCAACAAGAGCTATGGGACTATTCTATGGAATGTCTGAAAGAGCATATTACTGAGGCCGATTTACAAGCTCTCGGTAATGCACAGACTGATATAAATGTTCAACTAAGTGATAACTGATTATATTTGTATTGAATAAACATAAACACATATCCTTCTTTAACAGGACAACTTTTTCTGCCTTGGAATTATAAATTGAAGACGGAGTGAATGTTTTGTGAAGTAACCAATGATGATATTGATAATTGGATATTAGAAATGCTATGATTAGAATCTGAAAGTCAGTAGGTTGCAAGTTTTGCGTCATCCATGACTTATATATGTTTCAATAATATTTATATGTGTCTACGAGTCAATGCTATTTTTACTACTTATTAGCTTATAACAATGCTAATAGCTCTTTAGGCAACTGGAATTATATTTCATAATTTCAGCTGCCTATAAGAATAATGTCGAAGGGCTCCAACTCTATACCTTCTTGAAGAATATTCCAAACCAATTTCTATGCACCAGACACGTGTTTCGAATATTAAATTCTCATCAGTGATGCTTCTAGAGGAGCCACCAAAAATCATTTCAGGCTGAAACCTTAAGATGGTCCGCCTTAAAGTCATGACAGAAGGAAAAAGCATATCCTGAATATGTGGTTCCAAAATTAATGGCGGCTACCATAAGGTGCTACTACTGGGGGATGGCGTGGGCCATGATGAAAGGCAAGCTAAATGTAAAATTAATGTTGATTAGTTATGTTATTTAGTACATGTGTAACGTGACCGAGGTAGGGGTCACCTACTGATATATAAAATTTACGGTAGGAAAACAATATAAATTCAAATATCAAAGTACTTTCCTTCAGTTACTTGACTGACTAGACGATTCGACAAATGATTGACCAATGATTGAGCAAATGATTGGTACATGAAACAAATCAAATGTATAATTACAGAGGGGAGATTATTTACACGACAATGACGACACTCTGTCACCTGGCTCTTGCCTCTGACGATTGCCTCTGGTACTTGCCTCTGACTACTGTATAGCCTCTGACACAGTACCTCTGACACTCGCCTCTGACAATAGCCACAGGTTACTGTATAGCCTCTGGCACGCACCTTGCCTCTGGCACAATACCTTATTACCAAATGCTACCTATCGATCGCTATCAACCTTATGCAGGTAATGTTTAGCGTTCTATATTTAGAACCTTACACCTCGGTAGCTTGACAAAGAGTGCTGGTCTCGACGGACGCCGCTTCCTTATATACTGGACGGATACACATTAGCACATACACCGATCCCGTCAATTTAAAGATAAAAAAACATTACATTGCTCCCCTCTTAGCTTCATTCGTCCCGAATGAAGACAACAACAATACTAACCAAAAAGTCCAGTGAACACTAACAATAAGACAAATGTATTTACATATTTACACACTGCTTACCACTCTATGCGGTAACAAAGTCTGTCATCCAGACAGGAGGACGTCGATGGCGTTTGCAAGTGTCCATCGGCAAAGAATCTACAAAAGATTCTTGATCTCAGCCTTCTTGCTCCTTGTTACTGGTGTCAGATGACGGTATTGCGACATCGTCACCTTGCTCTGTGTCATCTGAGCTTTCTTTGGTGTTTTGGATCTAGCTCAACCTGCCAATATCCTGAGATGAGATCAAGAGTGGAGAACCAAGAGAACCCTTTCATGTGGTCTAGAGCCTCGTCAATTCTTGGGAGGGGATAGGCATCTTTCACTGTGCATGCATTCAGTCGCCTATAATCAACACAAAACCTGAACGTGTTGTCTTTCTTTTTCGCCAGGACAACAGCTGAGGCCCAGGGACTAGTCGATGGCTCTATAATATTGTATTCAAGCATCTCGTCAATATTCCTATCTATTTCACTAGTGAGATGTACGGGTACTCTACGGAGTGGTTGCTTTATGGGTCTTGACGTCCCGGTGTCAATCTTGTGTTTGACCAGTGTCGCTTTACCTAGTTCTTTATTACTTTTAGCAAACATGGCACGATGCTTGTAAAGGAAATCTTTTACTTGTGACTGTTCGTCTTGTGTCAGATTACGAGACGACTCACTTGCCAATTTCTCTAGCTCTTCATCTAAGATTTCATCTTGGCATTGGGACACCTGTACTTCTTCAGCACTTTCCACTTGCCCTATATCAGTATCTTTGTATACTACCTTAGATGTATCTTCGAGATTGAGAAGTCTCACCGGTATTATTCCCGTATCATCCGTTGCAACTAGTACTCTGGCAGTTAGTGGTCTAGAACTTGTCAGTGACTTGACAGACGACTCGATAATACCTACCGAAGGCAATGTCTCATTAGGTTGTTTGTCAATTTTCCCTTGAATTACCATCTCGCTCCTTGGTGGTATACTTACCGTCTGACAAGATGTAATCCTGAAACAACCTACCCTACCTTCAAATGTCAAAGGTAATGTATGACTCATGTCTTTGGCAATGAATCTTGCATCACTGATATCGAGTAAATAGCCACACTCTTTAAGAGCATCTAACCCTAATATACCTTGTGCTAGAATACTAGATACTACTGCTTGTATCTTTACCTGTTTCTGGCCAAGTGTTATGGTAACTTCTGTGAAACCATCTATCGGCATTTCTTTTTCGTTTGCAGTAAATACCTTCATATCTGTGTCATGCAATACCAGGTTCAGTTGTTCGAAATGTTCCCTAGAAATGATTGTAACAGTTGAACCTGAATCAACTAGAAACTTACCAGGGACCCCATTTATAAGGACGTCTACGTATATACCAGCACCACCTGAACAATTACCTAAAGATGCAGACGCGTGCTTGTTACTACCTACTCCTGGTGTTGGAGCCTTGGACTCGTCCTTGTGTTCATTTGGGCCTTTGATAGCCTTAGGACATTTCTTTTTCACATGCCCTTTCTCGTGACAATTGTAACACTCTAGGCCCTCTAGCTTCTTCCTGCGTCTCTGAAACTGTTGACCTTGATTACCTTTTGCCTGAGACGTTGCAGTTTTTAACTGTTGTATTTCCTTACCCATAGTTTCCACAGAACTTTGCAATCTCTCAATCAGACGTTTCATGTCCTCTGACTCGTTTGCTTCACTTGTAACCTGACGCTGATAGCCTTTACTTGAAGTTTTATCCTCTGCTCTAAGGAAAGCCTCTAGCTCTACTGCATGCCTTATTGCATCATTCAGGTCCTTGGGACGAGCCTGTTTAATTCTAATTCGCATGTCAGAGTCTGGTAAGGCATCAAGAAACTGTTCCCTAGCAAGGGTCTCTCTTACCTCTGACGGTGCACTTGCGTAAGCTAAATTTGTAAGTCTACGTATAGCTTGACCAAGTTCCGGGATGGTCTCTGTCGCACGCTTACGCCTTTCCCGCAGCTGAACTCTGTATAATTCTGTTTGATTTGGTGGAAGGAACCTATCTTCAAGAGCTTTGATCAACGACGTGTAGTCATCCTTCTTGGGGTCAGGGAGATCACCAAGTACAGCTTGAGCATGACCCCGTAATGATGCTGCGAGGTAAAGCCCCTTGTCATCATCAGTCCACCTGTTAATTTTACTTACCGACTGGAAATATGATTAGTAATCAAGCCAGTTACCACTACCATCGTAAGTGGCAGGTTTTACCTCTCTCCTTCTGTCAAAGGCAGGAGATTGTACATGACTATTTACCTGACCTGGTGTCGGTACATTGTTTGTTACAGTAGGTGTCTGTACATTGTTTGTTACAGTAGGTGTCTGTACATTGCTTGTTGCCTGTCCAGCAGGTGTATTATTACCTACATTACCTTGTTGTCTGTTCGTATTGCGCCTGTACGTGACACCACTAGATAACTGACTAACATTATCAGAATTTGCAAAACCAACTCTGCGCCTGGTACTTTGACTGTTGGTACCACGGGCATCTGGGACAGAGGATCTGCGCATTGTAACAATACCAGAGTCTAATGAGACATGACCTGGCCCGTTACCTTGTAAGTGAGTATTAGGAGTCGAGTGGCGCATACTATTTTCCTGAATACTACGTTCAATAAGTTGAATCTCAGCCTCTAACAATGTCACCTCACGTTGTAAATCGTCAGCAGATATAATACAACTAATCTACCGTAAATGAAAAAAAATCAGCCCAGCGCTTGCCACCAATTTTATGTAACGTGACCGAGGTAGGGGTCACCTACTGATATATAAAATTTACGGTAGGAAAACAATATAAATTCAAATATCAAAGTACTTTCCTTCAGTTACTTGACTGACTAGACGATTCGACAAATGATTGACCAATGATTGAGCAAATGATTGGTACATGAAACAAATCAAATGTATAATTACAGAGGGGAGATTATTTACACGACAATGACGACACTCTGTCACCTGGCTCTTGCCTCTGACGATTGCCTCTGGTACTTGCCTCTGACTACTGTATAGCCTCTGACACAGTACCTCTGACACTCGCCTCTGACAATAGCCACAGGTTACTGTATAGCCTCTGGCACGCACCTTGCCTCTGGCACAATACCTTATTACCAAATGCTACCTATCGATCGCTATCAACCTTATGCAGGTAATGTTTAGCGTTACTATATTTAGAACCTTACACCTCGGTAGCTTGACAAAGAGTGCTGGTCTCGACGGACGCCGCTTCCTTATATACTGGACGGATACACATTAGCACATACACCGATCCCGTCAATTTAAAGATAAAAAACATTACACATGTATATGGTTTAAGTTCCATTGGAAAATTGTCAATAAGAACCGTCTTTTTTGCACCTACATCATTTGCATGCATCATTTGCATGATTTGATAATACTACATTAAATATCCAATCGGTCCATCATGGTTTCAGCCTAGCGCTTTCTTTATTTTTTTGAATTCAGATTTGTACAGTTACATTACAGAGAGTCAGGTTCAAGTGCTGAATCAGAATTGCTCAATAATGAGATGCATTTGAGGTTGTTGAGGTTGTTACCCGAAATATGTTATAATCGTCATGATTTGGGAGTACGATACTTAATACACATGTTAAGCTAGTAAAGCCGTGACTGCTTATTTCCTCTCAAAATTACGGGGTTTCTTTTTTGCCGATAACTCAAGAAATTTAAACATCATGCCGACAATCTCAGGCGTAAAATATAAATAGTTTAAAATTCCAACATTTTTTCGCGTTTTCTTTTCATTTCCATCTGCAGAACTCTATATATACTCTTCATTTGATACCAAACAAGACTGCGATACTCTGATTAAACGCTAAGAAATATATTCACACACCATTATAAATGCCTGGCCATAACAATTCTATTTGTTTATGCAACTTTGCAAGAAAAAATAATTTTGCCCCGGTCCGGGGCAAAAAAAAAATAATCTTGCTCCGACAAAAAACCCAAGCCCCCTCCCCCCCCCCCCAGAATATCAAATGGACCGTGCCTTACTTCCAGATGAAATAGGGTATTTTCCAGAAGTTTGTATACAATAATGCCGATTGATTTCATGTGACTAAGTAGTTTAATAGTGTCTTAAAATGAGTTTTCAAAAGTTTTCCCCTCTCTTCTGTGAATTTTTTTTCTAGTTTAAAAACTCTCCGCTACGTCTGAATTATGTTGGACAAAAGTCACTGGCAACGCGCGTAGGTAAATATAGCTGCAGGCAAGGATACTATGCAGAGTTTACGTCGCTTGTGTCATTGCGTGCGAGATGATGAAAATCATGCACTTCGTGCTTTACATATTTTGTTTCCATTCCCTACTGCCAATACCCACCGATAAAGCGCAAAAGCTGAACAACAATCCTCAAATGTTTTTCAATCTTATTAATAGACCGGCCTATGTCATAATAAGAATGTGTTCTGAAAGAAATGTACTACCATCCAATGTTGGGTATTTGAAAAAATGTCGTCACAGTCAGTCAGAGTTCAATTCTTTTGAATGCGTTGGTACAAGGCTGTAGATTGGTACCAATGTAAACGTCTTCAAATTGAATAGCATCATTTAAGAACAGATACATTGGCAACGTGGACCAGACATGCACGTTTCGGGTACATAACCCTCATCAGTGATCCTAAATCTAAACAATGTAATATGCCAAAAAAAAATGAAAGTTACTATGTCGAAAAAGTGTACCGAAAGACGTAGCAGGATGGGTGGGATATGATGCTACATGACCCACTTTTTAGAAATTTCAAGAAATTTTGATAACAGAAATTTAGAATGCGTTGAAGAAACGATCAACCGAAATTGATCGAACTTGGATACATGTGCCCTCGGGGACTCCTGGTCCACCAGCAGTGACACTCACCAAGTGGTATAAATGTAAACGTCTTCAAATTGAATAGCATCATTTAAGAACAGATACATTGGCAACGTGGACCAGACATGCACGTTTCGGGTACATAACCCTCATCAGTGATCCTAAATCTAAACAATGTAATATGCCAAAAAAGTACGAAAGTTACTATGTCGAAAAAGTGTACCGAAAGACGTAGCAGGATGGGTGGGATTAATAGAATCTAGCACCACTTTGAGTTCCGGATTGAAAAATATCAGTCGAGGGTGGGATAGATCAAGTCCCAACCGAGACGTTAGCCGAGGTTGGGACGTTGATCATCCCACCGAGACTGATATTTTTCCATCCGGAACTCAAATGTGGTGCTTGATTATTTTTCTCGCACATTAAAACCTTCAAAGTCCGCTTGTTAACGCATCAGAATGACTGAACGTCATGCTAAATATATGTGCACGTGAAATAACGTACGTCAGTTTGTCTGTGACGTCATAAAGGAACAATCAAAAGTGCCGGATCAGGGGTGCCGGATCGAATTTTCTAGCACCGCTGAAAAGGGGAATCAGCCTATCCATTGTGCGAGAAACGATGCTACAGGACCCACTTTTTAGAAATTTCAAGAAATTTTGATAACAGAAATTTAGAATGCGTTGAAGAAACGATCAACCGAAATTGATCGAACTTGGCTACATGTGACCTCGGGGACTCCTGGTCCACCAGCAGTCAAGTATCCGTCTGGTGACAGCAGGATCATATCCACTGTATTAAAGGCGTTTGATGACTCTGACAGAAAACGAAGGAGGGGATCTCCAACAACACTATGCTGCAAAACTCCAAAACACCTAATACAAAAACACAGAGTAGACACGCACAGAAAGAGACGCAAAAGGGACAAGGAACACCAACGCACAACATAGAAACATCAAACATAAAAGACCATACATAAACCAACGAGACCAATGGGCAACCGGTGCCAACTTTGGACGGCCATCTGTCACGCAAGTAGCAGACGGTGTAGTATTACGTGCGCAAAACTCTCTCACTTTTCCGATTACCAAGAGGTCTCGCACAATTGTGGTGCAAAGTAAAATCCTCACTGTAAGATGAACATAAAAACAGACGGCATGACACTAAATATACAGAATTTCTGTCTACCTTTGATGCTTTTTCTTTTTGTTTATTATGTCACCATTAAAGGCAGGTTGTAAAATACCCATAGTAATATAATGTGTCCGAATTAAAAAAAAAAACTACTGACAATATTTTTGTAGAATTTCCAGGGAGTCTTAATTAGTTTGTGAAAGCTAAAACCTTGACCTAAAAGTTTCTTGGTAATTTGTAGATTTCTACTATGAATATCCAAATCATTAGTACATGATCTAGCGTATCAAGAGTTGTGAAATATAAATACCGTATGACGGTAATCTAGGGACATCGCCGTCCAGCCAAGGAAGATTTACTATATTTAATCCAAAATCATCTCTTTTGTCTCATAGTTAAGTGCAGTTTTAAATTCTAGAAGCCATGAGTGCTTCATGGATTATTATAAATTCTTGAGAGATACATTTCAATAAAAAAAATTAATACCCTAACTAATTTGACGTCGTTTACTGTCCGATTTATTCATTTGGCAAAAGTGCACAAAGTTACATGTACATTTATTTGAACCGCAGGGAAGAAAATAAAAGACATTACCTTCGATGACTGCACGACAATTAAGTACTTGTATAAGAGTAGTAAGTCAGGAGTATACACTATTCATCCAAAAGGAGGGAACGAACAGTTGGTGTATTGTGACATGCTGACCGATGGTGGTGGGTGGACAGTAAGTATTGATATAATTGATTGTTTCCATCTCTATAGACCTTTTCATGGTCAGGTTTACTCATACCATTTTTGTCTTTTTCTACGGTATTTTAATCACTTAAAACAATGTAATGAAGTCATGCATATGTACCGCTCCAACCGTGGCATGCGCGATGACGTCATTCTATTATTTTGAGTGGGTAAAGACATAATTGATACGATTAGACCTTATCGTGAAAAGTTCTATTGTTTTACAATTCGTCTAACAATTAGTGAAAACAATATATATATATATAAGAATATCAAGTACCATATTACATGTAGGTTTGAAGAGTTTCCAAATTTACAGTAGGGAGCTGATTCTTTAAACCTCTCATAACATGGAAACATGTAATAAAGACAAACAAATCGCGAACAAAAGGCAATTGGCTTCTGGTGAATATCAGTGCTAACAAAGATAGCATTTTGGGCAAATACTTTTGATTGAAACTTGTTTTGAAGTCGTCAGGAGTAATTTCTTCCGAAAACATGACTGTAATATGCCAGTAAAAGAAAAGAGGGGATCTCCAACAACACTCGGTTGCAGTCCCCACAGCAAAACCCCAAAACACCCAATGCAAAAACACATAGCAGACACTCACAAAAAAAAGAGGTAAAAGGGACAAGAAACACCAACCAACTCCATAGAAACAAAAGACAAAAAAGACCACATATAATCCAAATAGACTAATGGGCAATCGATGCCGACTTAGGACGGCCATCTGTCATGCAAGTAGCAGATGGTGTGGTATTCCGGATTGCGTGTGCACAACCTAGCACCCACTTTGCCGATTACCCAGAGGTCTCGAAGAACGCACAATTCTGGTGTAAAATAACTTCCTCACTGTACGATAAACATACAAACAGACATCAGGGGCCAAAGAAACACACAGATGAATATGTAAATGGATATAAAAAAAACAGAAGGCTTTAGAGAGCTCATGCACGAAATCATCCGAGGAGTCCGACCGACATTCAGAGAGGACAGGTGATCGGGGTCCTGTCTTCTCTAAAGAGGTTTGGCCATGGTTTCCTTTCGTCACATTCAGTCAATTCTTAAAGATGCACTGGCACAAGCTTGTAGATTGGTCCAGTACCAAGTTAAGTGTATGTTTTGTGACAGAAGGATCATATCCAAGGAATAATAAAGCCTGTGTTTGTGAAACACGAATGCCCCCGGTGGCATCTTTGTTAGTATGAACACTATTTTCTGTTAAGTACATGTATGGGAGGTCGCTGGGTTAAAAGTTCAAAGGTCAAGGTCACGAGGTCAAAAATTTTGGTATCAATGGAAAGGTCTTGTCACAAGGAATACGCATGCGAAATATGAAAGCCCTATCACTTACCATTCAAAAGTTATGCCCAATGTTAAAGTTTTTGAAAAGTAGGTCAAAGGTCAAGGTCACGAGGTCAAATTTTTTGGTATCAATGGAAAGGTCTTGTCACAAGGAATACACATGTGAAATATGAAAGCCCTATCACTTACCATTCAAAAGTTATGCCAAATGTTAAAGTTTTTGAAAAGTAGGTCAAAGGTCAAGGTCAAGGTCACGAGGTCAAAAATTTTGGTATCAATGGAAAGGTCTTGTCACAAGGAATACACATGTGAAATATGAAAGCCCTTTCACTTACCATTCAAAAGGTATGCCCAATGTTAAAGTTTTTGAAAAGTAGGTCAAAGGTCAAGGTCAAGGTCACGAGGTCAAAAATTTTGGTATCAATGGAAAGGTCTTGTCACAAGGAATACACATGAGAAATATGAAAGCCCTATCACTTCCCATTCAAAAGTTATGCCCAATGTTAAAGTTTTTTGAAAAGTAGGTCAAAGGTCAAGGTCACAAGGTCAAAAATTTTGGTATCAATGGAAAGGTCTTGTCACAAGGAATACACATGTGAAATATGAAAGCCCTATCACTTACCATTCAAAAGTTATGCCCAATGTTAAAGTTTTTTGAAAAGTAAGTCAAAGGTCAAGGTCAAGGTCACGAGGTCAAAAATTTTGGTATCAATGGAAAGGTCTTGTCACAAGGAATACACATGTGAAATATGAAAGCCCTATCATTTACCATTCAAAAGTTATGCCCAATGTTAAAGTTTTTGAAAAGTAGGTCAAAGGTCAAGGTCAAGAGGTCAAAAATTTTGGTATCAATGGAAAGGTCTTGTCACAAGGAATACACATGTGAAATATGAAAGCCCTATCACTTCCCATTCAAAAGTTATGCCCAATGTTAAAGTTTTTTGAAAAGTAGGTCAAAGGTCAAGGTCAAGGTCACGAGGTCAAAAATTTTGGTATCAATGGAAAGGTCTTGTCACAAGGAATACACATGTGAAATATGAAAGCCCTATCATTTACCATTCAAAAGTTATGCCCAATGTTAAAGTTTTTGAAAAGTAGGTCAAAGGTCAAGGTCAAGGTCACGAGGTCAAAAATTTTGGTATCAATGGAAAGGTCTTGTCACAAGGAATACACATGTGAAATATGAAAGCCCTATCACTTCCCATTCAAAAGTTATGCCCAATGTTAAAGTTTTTTGAAAAGTAGGTCAAAGGTCAAGGTCAAGGTCACGAGGTCAAAAATTTTGGTATCAATGGAAAGGTCTTGTCACAAGGAATACACATGTGAAATATGAAAGCCCTATCATTTACCATTCAAAAGTTATGCCCAATGTTAAAGTTTTTGAAAAGTAGGTCAAAGGTCAAGGTCAAGGTCACGAGGTCAAAAATTTTGGTATCAATGGAAAGGTCTTGTCACAAGGAATACACATGTGAAATATGAAAGCCCTATCACTTCCCATTCAAAAGTTATGTCCAATGTTAAAGTTTTTCGGACAAACAGACAAACAGACAAACAGACAAACAGACAAACAGACAAACAGATAAACAGACAAACAGACGGACAGGCCAAAAACTATATGCCCCCGAATCTTTGATTCCGGGGGCATAAAAAGGCATTTGATGATCGATGGTAATTCTGTCTACCTTTTATCCTTCTCATTTTTTTAATTAATACTCAAAGTAATATACTCTGTTGCTTGTATGGGTCCGAATTTTAAAAGAAGTGGACAATAATTTTAGTTAAAAAAATGTAGAAAATGCTTAAATTCATCCAGAATATACACCAGGCTGCAAGCCCCGTTTCAGAGTTTGCTTCTGCTTTAACGATGAATTATCGGTTTTCATCCTTCATTTTATTTTTCCTGCTTACATTCTTCTTTGGGATATTTTATGGGGGTTACATCTCCCTGAAGTCGTTCTGTGATTGTTTTGCGTGGTTACCATTGTTTGTCCCGGCGTTTCGCTTGTGTTTTTGGCTTTGTATTGATATTGTATAAAAGCACAAGATACTCCCTTTCTCGGACACTTGGTTCACCCTATTTAAAAGATAAGTACTATTCAATTAAGATTTTTTCATAAAAAAATAATTTTCATCATGCAGCAAGAAATGACACCTTCGGCCTCCACACAAGATAAAAATCTTACACTTAGCATCAAAACAAATGTACAAACCGATCAAATCAGAGTCAGAGCGGATAGTCATAGGTCTTCAATGTACACTGTGTCCAGCTTTAATTATTTGAAATAGCAGGTTCCACAAGATACATGTACATGTATTCTTGTGGTAGGAAATGCATTTTGATCGTAGTATACGTCTATAAAAATCAGACACCTCTGCTAAATCGGAGTGGTTGTCGCTGTTTTTGTTAGCGCCACCTATAAGGAATTTTGTTTATATATGGCGTTCTTGGAATTATTGTTGAATGTTGTGTCTCAATTTAATTCAGTAGCGCCCTTAAGCCATGCTGAAGTAGTTGTAATTCTGCAAGAATAAATCCTCTGGATAATCCCACGCAGTCAAAATAGATTTTGGGAGTTTTCTTATCCATATTTCTATGTGCGACATTATTTCATTTTTATTTTAACAACAATCGACGCCGCATTAGTTTGAGTGGTGTCACCTCGATAACTTCATTTCTACATAGGACTCTGTTAAGACTAGTATTGTCCTTCGTCTTTCTATGGTGTGATGCTATTGTCATCGTATGATTTTCTCGTCTACAGAGATTGCGATCAATGGTTTCACTATTGGGAATCTCCTTATTCAAGCTTTGTTTATCATATTTTTCAAGAATATGTATGCCTGTTGATCAGGATTTTGATTCTGATAATTCATTTCTTTTTGTCTGACTTTCAATCACTGTTATATAGAATGGATGATGCTAATAATAAAGGATGATAAATAGAACAATTAATGTAGAGCATCCCTCAGGTCTCCGATGCTCATATTTCCAAAATAACAACACTTTTACAATACTAGTACTTTCATTTCAATATATTCAAAGCTTATGTTAGACCTGATATAAAAACAAAATATAATTCGTCTCGTCATGATTATATCGAGAATTTTTAAAGTCGTTTGAACTTAAACATTAAATCCTGTGGGAAAAGTAAGAAAAATCCCTTTTAGAGGAAATAAAATGTAATCAAAAAAAGTTCTTTTCCCTAAACCCTATTAGTTTGATAATCTGTACAATATTCTGAAGAGTAAAAATAGGGTATTCAAGCAAAAATCTACCTGCAATTCTGACCTGAGTGATACTATACCTTAATAGCAATAGTCCGTTCTTACAGGCATAACAATGAGGGAAAAGATCTATAATATCGCCGCATTGTACGGCTTAACTTTTTTCGCATTTTCCACTGAACTCTTCACCATTTACAGGTGTTTCAAAGACGTTACGATGGAAGTGTTGACTTTATAAATAGAAAGTGGTCAGATTTCAAGAATGGATTCGGGAAGGTTTCTGGTGAACATTGGTTAGGTAAATATTATATTCACATATTCCTCCTCAATGCAAACATATCTGATATTGCAAAGGGTATTTCTGCATATATACATTTACATTAAGTCTGACATCTTCGCGAGCCAAACACATTGGCTCGCGAAGATACAAGTCTGTATTATTATAGGGAATGAACTTATTCACAAGATCACATCCCAAGGAGTATATGAACTGAGATTTGAACTAGGAGATTTTGAGTCCAACTATCGACATGCAGTGTACACGAACTTCAAGCTCCAGTCTGAACACCATGGATACCGATTAACATACGATAAATTCGATTATGGAAATGCAGGTACTTTTTTTGTTCACTGTGTACTGTATCTGTTTACGGAATCGATACTGTTTCGGAAGTAAGTGAATATATCTCGTACAAGTACCTCCCAAGATAATTCGAACTTGATTTAACCAATGAATATTCGTTCGGAAAGGGGAGGTAGAGGGAGGAAGGGTTGAGAGGAGGAAGAGAAGGGGCAGGAGGAGGGAAGAAGGGGGAGGTAAGGGAAGGAAAGGATGAAAAGGATAGGAGGGGAGGTAAGGGGGAGGGGGAGAGAGGTACATCCTGTCGAACCCGACCCCATCCCCCACTATTGGTTCCTTACTTAAATTAAAGGAAGGTGAAACGATGATTACTTATTCCATGAAAGCAAATATTAAAGCAACTATTTTCCATCTTATTGTTTTATCTAAAAGGAAAGAGGGGATCCCCAGCAGGACTCGATAGCAGTACCAAAAAGACATTGATACCAACGACGTTGTCCGATTAGAACGGCCACTGATCTGTCAAGTCAGTATCAAATTGTGGTTTATCCTGATTATGTGTGCAAAACCCTCCCAATTGTCCAGTTAAGTTACATGTGATATTTTTTTTCTAGGTGACTCTCTTAAAATGGCCAAAAACATGAAGTTTACGACCAAGGATAAAGATCAGGATATCTATAGTCGTAACTGTGCAACCCATGATTCTCATCCTGGAGCATGGTGGCATGCAAGTAAGGTTTATTTATTTGATATCTCTGATTTAAGGTGCGTCATTGGTCACGATTTTGGACTATTCTTGCGCATCTCCTGTTTTAGCACTCATTGGGCTTGACTTTTATAGATATTGTAGTGCAATTTAATGGGATCGGGGTCGTAGTTTTTACCTGTAATACGTCACTGACAGGTGACTATTAACTCAGTTGTGAGTTATACCTTGGATCGTACAGACGTTGTATTCGTTGCTCCGATCTTCCACAACTCATAGGGCCAGCTAAGTATTTTACTAGTTGTACTTGGCTAATTTATAACATTTACATACCTGCACTTCACAACATTGACGTCGCCAGTAGGATAGTCGAACGTCCGTGAAGTGCAGATTTGAATTCGTATCATTGATCTTTTCTTTGTGTCAATTTTGAATTTCGCGCGTTTTTTCTTTGTTCTCGGCAACATTTTGTCGGGAATTTTCGTCTTCTTATACATACGTTTTCGGTTATTTGATTACCGAATTTGCCTTTTTTTTTTTTGTTGCACATTTTTGGCAGAAATCTTTGATCTGATTTAGGGTACGACTTAGGCTTTTTACATTTTGTCTACATTACCTAAAATTTCATTTCGTTTACAAGATTCTTTTCTTTCTTTCACACTTTTACACAAATACGGTGCTTTCGGATGTTCTGATTGCACCAATTTTGCTTCACACTCTCGGTTATCGTTCGGATATTCTGATCGTAAACCAATTAATCACATCTTTTTCTTCTATCTTTTTCATCAGATCGTTTCAAATTTAGGTACCCTATTTTTTTCTTCTTCTTCTTCAATTTTGCATCATGTCATCATTCGTTTTCGATAAAAGGAGGGAAGTTGTAGTCAAAGATCAAGAACATCAAAATGACAGATTAGAGTTCGTGTTTGAAAAGGTTGTTGAATTGGAGCTTAAACTCGCGGAACAAAGCAAAACTATTCGAAGACAAGAACGGGAAATCCTTGAACTGAAATTCAATGAGATAGAAAACAAGATTATTTTTGAAAAGGAATTAGAGAAGTTACGAGATCGGGTAAATAAAGAAAATTCAGAATTTTTTCATTTGATTAATGTCCGAAACTTGGAAATACGTGAACTCAAACAAAAAGTTAAGGAAATGACCACGACCGGGTATTCGCAAATCACAGATAATGAGAAAGAATCAGTTCCAGTAAATTCATTCTTACTGGGTTGCAAAGACCATGCAATAATTCAAGATCCGCCAATATTATCAGAAATTGTTTCACTTGAGAACATGTCAGCTTACGCTCGACCAAGACTGACCATTCACCTGTGACGTACGATGATTGCGATCACGATAAAACTCGGTCACATGCGCAGTTTTACGAACATTTAAACGGGTTAAGGTTGGAGATATTGGTCGATCCCCAGCCTTGATTTTCTCGGAATGGCCTACCCGTAACGAAAATCCTCCGCCGTACAAAAGAAGCCAACCAATTGTTTATAAATGGAACCTCGTGGTTGGCGAAATCGCTTTCAAAATTTAAATTAAAGTACATTTTATCTTTTAATCGCTGACTTATTGCGTCGGATGTTCTTATGCTTTTTGTCATATTTTCTTACGTAAAAAAGTAGCGTCCGACCGATATTTTATTAGCTTTTTTTAAGATCGATTTTATGAGGTTTTAATCATTTTAAATTTTCAATGAAATTTACGATTGAGATGCATTTTTAACTTTTCCTGTCTCTCTAAAAAAATAATGGGGAGAAGAGTAAAACGATTTAATAACTGTGATAAAAGGAAGCTGTGTTCAGCCGATGTGAACTTGTATATTATATTTTGGAATCGAATATTATTTTTAAAAATGTTGGAATCCATGTCTTTTGGGAGATAAGTTTTATCTTTTAATGAGGATCATTTTTAGGATTTTATGTTAGGATTTTTATGTAAGGATAAATACGCTCTTGTTGGTCACGAGTCGGATGTTCTGACATGTGTCCACAAGATGCTTCTTTTAATTAATTATTTTATCATTTTATGGTAAGGCTCTGGTTCTTTTAAAATGGGGAGGAATGTAGTGCAATTTAATGGGATCGGGGTCGTAGTTTTTACCTGTAATACGTCACTGACAGGTGACTATTAACTCAGTTGTGAGTTATACCTTGGATCGTACAGACGTTGTATTCGTTGCTCCGATCTTCCACAACTCATAGGGCCAGCTAAGTATTTTACTAGTTGTACTTGGCTAATTTATAACATTTACATACCTGCACTTCACAACAATATTTCAATTTATTATGGCCAATGTATCATTTCTTACTCTTCTTAAGCCTTTCATTCATTAGACACATTAAAGCAGCAAAGTTTGAAAATGTGATCTAAAATGAATGAAGTATGCGTAAGAAAATGCTTCGCGGTAATTTCTCAGTGTAAAAATTGACGTGGAGGTACTTTTTTAACTGTTCGGATTTCTTTTACGTCAGTAACTACCCATGAATTTTGTTTTACGTATGGACTATTATTGATTTAACGATAGTGACTCATCACGTGCGCGCACATAGCACTGTGCAACGTATTAGACGATTCGAACGTCATCGCGTCATACGCATGACGTTATGACGCAGGCGATGTCGCACAAGATGAAACGCTAGAATGCTCTATTTAGGACTGTACATAGGTAATATCAAGTAACGTATATCATCACTTATGAATCGAAATGAAGTACATTGTACTTAAAATTGAATAATTGGGGCCGTGCGACTTTTTTTTTTTTTGAAAACCGGGAAATTCAACCGCTCGCTGCCCGGGAAAAAATCAAAAAGGACATTTAATAATCTTTTTGTTACGTTTTATTTTATTGCAACGGAGCTACCCGAAGTAATAATGTGTAAACGCCAATCCGAGAGATGGGAAACTTTGCATGATTCTAATCGTTTATAGAGTAATGTTTATTCGCAGAGGTAGCGTTATGAAAATATAATTATACATAAGGGACCCTGGGGATTTTTTCAAATCAAATATACATTTACCAACTCAGAGAGAATGAGGTTTTATTTTTCTTCAATCCACAGAATCAACATGATCCGGATTTAGTTTCGTCTGTTTTTCGGGCTGTACGTTTTTATTCAATTTTTTTCCGAAAAAAAGCCGGGTTTTTTTCTAATGCGAAAGTTTTTATCCTCCCCTAATATCAATTGGCATTTTATGAATGACATAGTCTCATTTGGAATTTTTTTTCAATGTCGCTCTCTCTAGTGAAAAACGTACCTTGTTCGAGTAAATATATACATTTGTATGTGTTTGACGATTCCTGGAATCCTTGCAATCTTTCAATATCACCCTACCGTATTTTTTTCAGAGAACTGGATAGGATTGGGCGTAACAGGGACGTATATTTATAAATCTATTTTATACGCTCATGAGCGTAAGTGCCCCCCCCCCCTCCTCTCCCACCCCGTCCTTCCCCTACGCTCTTCAGTGAGGTTTTAAAAATAGATTGTAGGTTTTTTATGACAAACTCTCCGGACGGTTTGTATTGCCTGGGTGAGGGCCGAATCAGTGCAGTCATTTATATGCTGGTTCCCAACATCGTGGCAAATTCAATTCCCCCCTCCCTTTCATACAAACTTATTGATTTGGAATACATTTTTTTATGTTGAAGCTCTAAACTTTCTTTTCGGTACGCTTTGCTTAATATTATGTTTTAATGGACCCATCTATCATAAACATATGATACGTATATGTTTCGAGTCTTGAATTATAACTAAGCAACTTACTCACATGGGGGTCTGGCCAGATGAAAAGAGAAATGCAACAAGCGTAACCTCCCCTCCCCCCCCCCAAAGTCCTAAATTGAGCATAAATAAAGATAGAGAGAGAAAGAGAGAGGAGGCGACTGTTTAGTCCGTCTATTATGGTATCATCAGTCAATCAATCTATCAATTTACAGGTGTTCTCATGATCTTAGGGAACAGCCTTGTGATTTTATGGAAAGGGGGGGGGAGGCGGCAGGAAGACGTACTTTGCAAATAAAAACCTCCGGACGGATATTTTAGGGGGAAAAGATTCCGGCCAGAATGAATCATGAAAATAGAAACCCCCCCCCTTTCTGTCTTCCAACATATAGAGACACTCACTCCGTGTTTGATATTTTAGTTTAAACTGTATTTATTCAAAGAAAATTACAATACATCAATATTCAATTCGACTTATGAATAGGATTTGGAAACAAGTAAATATACTTATATTAATCCATTTCCTTTGAGCTCAAATTACGATGTATATTTCATGCACGGGAAAAGAAGTGTATCGTTAGTGACGGTGAGGAAAAAGGAAAGTGAGTGAGGAAGTAAGAAGTAATTAGATAGTGACAATAAAAGTGGTATGTTTTATTTTAACAATGTCATATGACTAGTGGGAAAAGAGGGTAGAGAGAGAATGAGAGATGCATCCTTATCCTAAGACAGTGAATATTTAAGTGGCGAATCGTTTGCTTTTTATAAGAAAATCTTGAACTGTGGAAAAAATATGGGAGTTAACTTGATTCGGTAACATGACATCACCATACAAAAGAAGTTCTAGAGTTTTACGTGGTAATGTTTCAATTGTTGATATACGAATGGAATTAAAAAGTGGACACTCGAGTAGGAAATGCTTTGTAGTTTCCAGTGCTCCACAAGCACATGTCGCGTTGTTGACAATATTTCGCATAAAGAGATGGGATTTGAGGGAACTACTTTCCGTTCGAAGTCGACTGTGATAGATTTGACCTAGACGAGAGCCGGTGAAGAAGTAAGAAGGTACATGATAATCGGAGTCATTAAGAAAGTGTTTAAAGTGACTAACTGATGGATTATTACGTATTTCGAGGGGAATATTGTTCCAGGAGGAGACTGTGGAGGGTAAGAAAGAATTTTGATATTTCTGGGTTCTACAGTGTATTGGATGCAAGTTATGTCTGTTTCGTGTGTCACGTCCATGTACGTCGTAAGTCTGTCGGGGAACAAGGTCAGAGAGATATAAAGGAGTAGAGCAATGGTACATACTATGGAATTTGATAAGTTTGTGTTTTGATCTACGTGTCTGAAGAGTTTCCCAACCCGCTTCCCTTAAAACTGATGAATTGTTTGCTAATTTTGTTGCTCCTGTAACAATACGAGCAGCTTCGACGTGTAATCGTTCTAATCTACTTTTTGAATTTAGTGTACACCCGTCCCAGATGATATCCGCGTACTCCAAAACTGGCCGAATAAATGCAAAGTATATCTTTTGAAGAGAGAGTCTGTCTAAAATGAAACGCAGTTTTCGAAGAATATGAAGCTTTTTTGATGCCTTTTTAACTATAGAATCAATGTGATTATCCCAGGTCAGATCCGAAGTAAACGTGAGGCCTAAGTGCTTATGTTGCTCTACTTCTTTAATAATTACGTCATTCATGTATAAAGCTGGATGGAAAGGAGAACGCTGTTTATTAATAATCAGAAGGGATTCAGTTTTGTTAGGATTGAAGTCAACTAACCATTGTCGAGACCAGTGGTGAATTTTGTCGAGGTCGGAATTTAATAGTTCAGCAGAATGTAAAGGATCGTCGACAATTATGTACAAGCTGGTGTCGTCTGCAAATAATCGAATGTTGGAGTTAATTTCTTTAACGATATCATTGATATAGATCAGAAAAAGAACCGGACCTAGAATTGAACCTTGTGGAACCCCCGCATTAATTTCACCCCACCCTGATACCTCCCCGTTTATGACAACGCGTTGCTTTCTAAAAGACAGATAATTTGAGAACCAATTTAGAATTTTATCATTTATCCCGATTGAATTTAATTTGTGAAGGAGCCCTTGGTGCCAAACACGATCAAATGCTTTGCTGATATCACAAAAAACAACCCTAATTTCTTTCCCCTGATCTAAAGCCCTCCCAAATTCATTTGATAAGTCTAAAAGTTGATTTATTGTCGAATCGTTAGGCCTAAATCCTGATTGAAGATGTGTTAATATCGAATTATGGTGTAGATAATTATGTAGGTGTTTGAAGACGCAGCGTTCCATTGTTTTACCAATGATGCTAAGTAAAGAAATAGGTCTGTAGTTTTTTACTTGAGATGAATTATCTTTTTTGAAAATAGGACTCACGTTAGCATATTTCCATGATTCGGGAAAGACACCAGTTTGTAGAGATAAGTTGAAAAGTTTAGCAAGTAGAGGAGAAAGTTCACGAGAAGCATTTTTTAGAAGGATCGGATGTATAAAGTCGGGTCCTGTTGCCTTGGAAACATTGAGATTAGATAAAACGTCAGTCACGTCAGTTTCGTCAATAGTTATGTCGGAAAGGCTATAAGGTGGAGTCGTGATGTCAGGTACATGTAGCGTCGTATTGTCGTCGTCAATTATTTGCTGGGAAAGAAAATACGCATTGAATATCTCGGTCTTGGCTTTATCATTTTCAACGTAGAGATCGGTATTTTCAATGTTTATAGGTGGGATTGAAGCGTTAGTTTTATTGGAATTAGTAAGTGTTTTTACTGTTTTCCACCATTGACGACTGTCTGTATTATCATCGCGAATTTTATCTGATATTTTTGATATTTTATACATCTTGTGGCCGAAATATTGCGCTGAATGATATAAACTTTTAAAAGAGTAATTTTCAATATTTAGAAAATTAAAAGATATATATAAAACTAATCCGACCCATAGAGCCGACGAAAAAAAAAATCTGGCTATTACAATTGCTGAAAAAAACCCGGCTTGCAGAAGTCTTCCTGTACCCCCTCCCCTCCTTCCCCTTCCCCATTGCTCACTTATTACTATGACATAGAGAAAAATACAAATTTCAAGATATAATACTAGCTAGTAATGTAAAATTTATGCGTGGGAATGACATAGAAACAATAGCTGTGATCTTATCATGAGTTGATAGTCCTACATATGTATGTGGAGGGGGCAATCATATTTCAAGGACTTCTACAACACGTACCATTTTGAATAATTAATATTTTTTTCAATATTAAGATAATCGTTTTACAGAAATTTGCTGGGCGGGAAAATTCGAGGCGGAAGAAGAATTTATTGAGTTTTTTTGCCTTGTATTTTGGATTACATGTATATAGAAAACCCGGGACCGTCTCGGGAGACTTATTGACTGATTATACACGTCCATGAGCACCTATGATTTGTTTATGACGAATGTGTTGTGGAAAAAAAAATAAAAAAAAATAGAAGATTTTTTTTTCAATATTATTCTAAATCTTGTTTAAAAATATTCCTCTAGGCCTGAAATGTAGTCAAAATGTAACCATCCCGTTTCGTTCGCCGATCCATATATTGAATATTGAAGTTTTGATTTCCCTTTTGTTTATAATGATTTAATCTAAACAGAATAAATACTTCATTTCTTCATAATTTCTGGATCGCTACATATACTCTCCTACGCCGGTCACTGTTTGAAACCAAAGAGTAAATATCTACGCCAACTTACGTAACATGCAGGATGAAAGGCTCATGCCCAGCATTTTTCTTTTTCTTTGTTTGCTTGTAAGATTTTCTGTGAGCCGTATCCTTTATAGCTACACTGTGAACCCCCTCCCGTTCTTTTTCAAATCTAGATCCACCACTAACATTCATTTCTTGATATTTTGACAGGAATCTTATAATTTTAAGTTGTTGAGTAAAAGTCTTATACTATTAGTCTTTCACTGAGACGTCTTCGTCTTCGCTGAACACTAAGCGAAAATACATAGTTTTTATAAAGCTTGCGAAAATCTAAATCGAAGTGTGTATTCTACACATAATATGAATGAAGGCAAAGCCTTTTTGTGCGAGCGGAGAGAAAATAGATATGATTATATAAAATAAAAGAAGATCTTTCTTTTTTATTTTGACTATGATGGTTTATTATAATTATCTTATCTTACAAAACTTTCTGTTTGATGATTGCCAAAAAAGGTAGTATAAGGCGAGTGGAAACACGGAAGCATTTGTAAAATTAATCTAAACAAGCAGATGAACATTTTAGGGGGGGGGGGGCTTAAAATATGGTTCTTTAAAAATATGGTTCTTTGTAATTCATTTTTATTTAGTAAGAATAATGTTTAGGCTAGCTGAAAATAAATTACTTAAGAACAAAAGAAAAAACAAACATATTCCGACTTCTGACAGTACGAAACCACCCGAGACGAGAAAAGCAATCAGAGCGAAACGTCTCGTTTAAAACCGGAAATGTCGGATTTCCCGTGGTTACGCCGCCTTGTTGATGCTTTATCGTTACCTGATTTACGAAAAATATTTTCAATAAATTGAACTTATAAACAAAAATTGAGTATAACATATACGTCTACTTGGAGTCGAAAAAAATTTAAATGGCAATATCCAGCATCTCCGCAGCAACTCTGTCTGCGAGGGGACGAAAGTTTTTGAAAGCATAGTACATTCTCATTCTTTGATTCAGCATATTTTCTCAATAAGATATGTGTATACGCGTTACCATAAGGGCGAGCTTCGCTCGCAAAGGCCCTTCGGGCCTTTGCAGCGAGCTCTGCTCGCTATAAGGAAAATAAAACATCGTCTCTCTAACATTTCGATCGGAAATAGGTAAGTAAAATAGGTAGGTTTTAGCGAATAATGATTTCCTAGCATTTTACACAATGGACTCTGACTAATATGATATAATCAATATTGCCCATTCTTCGAGTGTTCGAGAACAATTTTCGTGTTGAGCCAATTTTTAATCAGATACATATTTGTTTGAATAAAAATGAATAAGATTCTATGATATAAACGTCATTTATTGAAATGTTTCGAAGCTATAATTTGTATATATGAAATCTACATGTAGTTAAGGATTTTGGTTTAAGTTCCTGGTTTAAGCAAAATCTATGGAACTGTATGCAGTAGGAACTTCATTTTATACATGTAGGTTGCCTCTGACAAAACCTTTCAATTTATGCTGTATTATTTGACCTATTGACCTTGACCCAGTTGGTGACAAAAACTTACTTTGCAATCCGGCCATACCGTCTTTAGCGGTGTTTTATTTAGGTAAAAAATAATAATCTTACGAATTTTTACATTTTTTTACATTAAATTGATAAGGACGCTTCTTTCCTAAAATAAAGTTATTTTCTTTCATATATATGTTTTTTATTGAAGAAAAGTGTCTTCTTTTCATTAAAAGTTTCAAAAATCACATAATAACATTCTTTCCTCAAATACTAGTGCTTTTCTGGAAATGGGTGATTTTTGTCTAAAAATAGCAACAGAAATTCCCTTAATCTATTTTTAGCTATATCTCGAAATTTTCAACACCCACCTTAGTATTTCGATATGTAAAATTAAAGTATGAGAATTGCTCTTCATATGTGGCGCATTGTTATAAAAAGTTTAATACCCCTTATTATATGAGATCCTTAAGCTTTTCGATAAGGTATGACTGATGAATACCGAAAAATTATAAATTGTTTAAATTCCACCCAAAATAAGGCAAATTTTCAGCTCTGACACTTTTTCAAGAAAACCACGAAATGACACTATTTGTGAGCGTCTTTTCTCTCTTATTTGAACACGGACATATACTTTTTCTTCAATATTTTGATATAGTCTTCCCTAGGAGCACGTGTTACTGTATGTTTGATAAAAAAAGTTGAAATTCGGTATCTCTGAAATTTTGACCTTAACTTGGATGATTTTCGTTATTTTTGTGTAAAATCTAGAAAATTTTAAATCATCGGTGAAGTTGGTACCTAAGGTAGCACTTTATCAACTTCTACTTTTATACAAAGTTTCTAACCTGTTTTATTGTATAATAACAAAGAAATGTAAAATAAAAATCAAATGGGTGCATTTCAACACTTTTTGTATTTTCTTTACAAATGTGCTATTTTTTAGCAACAAATATCCGGTGTTTTTTACCCAGTTTTCAAATAAGCATAAATCTTGATTTTCATCACGGACCTATTAATTTTCCTTCATAAAATGATTTTGTGACATGAATACTATATTTTCATATGGTTATCATAAAATAGTTGAAATTCCATCATTCAGAAATATGACATGCCTTAACACATTGTGATTTGTTATATTGTTACATATGTACATGTAGATCAACGAATCTAAAATGCAAAGTAAGTTAATTGTTTCCATATCTACTTCTTCGTTTTAGATGAATTCGATCACTTTTGTAAATATTGTTTTACACTTTCTGTCAACAACGATTGGTGGCATTAATTATAACACAAGTCCTTTTAAAATACCTCTCGAATGACTCGCTCTTGAATGTCATGTGTCCACTATGTAAGAGAGTGAGTGGCCTAGTCCCTACAAATTCTACAAAGCCCTAAAACGCCTTCTCTGTACTTGATAGAGATTTCTTTTTTCCACAAAGATAATGCACAGGTGCTCGTGGACGTGGTTTATTTAATTCCAATATAGTTTGTTCAGATAATTTCTGTCAGTCAATAATTTATCCCGAGATGGTCCCCGGTGCTTTACTCATATATATATAAAAAACCGGGAACCATCTCGGGATACTTATTGACTGATTATCCAAGTCCACGAGCACCTATGAGATAATGTCCTAATGTGTTCCTTGAAAAAAATGATTGGGGTCTTCCCCCAAAACTTCTCATTTTCCGCTCAGTCGATCTTAAGCAAAATGTAGATACATTTGCTACTTGCGTGACAAATGGCCGTCCAAAGTCGGCATTGGTTACCCATTGGTCTCGTCGGTTTATGTGTAGTCTTTTGTGTTTGATGTTTACATGTCGTGTGTCTCTTTTTCCGTCTCGTGCTGTACTCGTCTTTTGTGTTTTTGCATCGGATGTTTTTTGGTGTTTTGGTGTTGATGCTGCAACGGGGTCTTGTTGGAGATCTCCTCCCTTCTTTAACATCATGAAGCAAAATCGAGGGTGTCACACACAATTTGTTTTTTCCAATTTTGAATCGTTTTGGCTTTAAGAACCACTGATGAGAATTCATTGTCCAAAATTTGCATGTGTGGTGTACTGCCTTAAGATTTTTTTTATCCAGAGGGCTGCTCTCGTTATTTTCAAATTTCATTTCCACAGATTGCTTTCGAGCTCATTTGAATGGACTGTATAACAAAACACCCAAGATAACTGTATGGAAAGGTATCATTTGGAACACATGGAAGGGATCAAAATATTCTCTTAGGTCAACAAAGATTATGATGCGTAGAGTGCTGAAAGCGTCTTAAAATCGATCATATCACATTCTATGTACATAATTGAGAAATAAATTCTTCCATTTGCAGTGTTCATGCATGGCTTTTCTTTTGTCAATAAGATCAGTTGAATTCAACAGAAGAAAACAATGAGATTGCATTCCATCAAAGTATGGGATTCATCTTCTACCACGAGGATAGAAAATAGATACTGTAAACGTGTAAATTTTTGTGTGGGGTAATTTCGTGAAAATGTCACCCAGCATTAACCATGTTTACAGCTGGTATCAGGATAGAGGCCATCAATAACTAGTAGATTTACGTAAGGTAAGGGTTGCGACTACAGAAAGATAACTCCGACATGGACCATAAATCATATAAGCTCAGTTTGTTACATTACTTCAGAAAAAAAAATAATACTCCTTGAAATTTCCATTGCTGAATGGGTATTTTTGGGAAAAATGCAAATTTTTAGAAAGTCAGTTTGCTCAAAAACTAATTCGGGTACATATTGGTTTGAATGCTTTAGGATAATACCATAGCTCTATACATAGAAAAAAATTGTGCGTCTGTTTCTATAAATAGCACAATAATTTATGCAACAAATCAACATTTTGACCCAAAAACATAGGGTTTAATTCGACGTTCGAATTTCTAATTATTTAACATTTAAGGAGTATAATGAATCACATATATTCTGATTTTGGAAGCAGAACTCATGTGAAAAAAAAAACAATTTTTTCCCTATTTTTGGCGATTTTTCATTAAAAAATATGCATATTTCCCAAAAATACCCATTCAGCAATGACAATTTCAAGGAGTATTATTTTTTCTGAAATAATGTAACAAACTGGGCTTATATCATTGATCGTCCATGTCGGTTTAAAATATTACATGATATGAAAATAGAGTTATCTCCCTGTAGTCGCAACCCTAACCTTAATGTCAAATCATATGGTACAGTGAAATACCAGAGACGAGTAAGTATCTCCTGCTAGGTAACAACATCTGTCATATTAGTTCTATAGTATTTACTCTGAAGAAATCTGCCAACTAGCCAACGCGCATTACATGTACGATGAATGCACTTGCTGTGTGTTGTATACCCGTAACAAAACACAAATTAAGACACTTATTCTCTGTATATATTCACAGCCAATGTAAGTCCCTGGGATGTTACTATTGAAAGGAACGTGCTGCAATTCGTGTATTAACACTCGTGACGTCACAATGCATAAGATCTAAAGAAACATGCCGCGACGGCTGATCTAACCTGCAAACTGAACCATCGGCGAGATGAATTTTGACGTCACCCTTTTACCAAGAAAAAGCAATTTCAGGAAACAAGAATGAAACAGACAACTATGGTGCATATATATAGAATAAATGTCATAATTTGTGTTTTGATACGGGTATGCAACACACGTCAAGTGCATTTATCGCATGAAATGCGCTAACGCGCATTACATGTACGATAAATGCACTTGCTGTATGTTGCATACCCGTTACAAAACACAAATTAAGACACTTATTCTCTATGTAATACAACCAGATTGAAACATCTGATGACCAAATAACATTTCTACTCTCAAAAACAGGGTTTCACACAACTTGGAACTTAATTTCAATATTCTTTTGCCATATTAAAATAACAGATGATACTTGCAATTATTCAATGTTCGTTTAAAAGTGGAATAGAATGGCTGGATTCAATGCTTCAAATTTTCACTTTGTCATACAGTAAATGGTATTTTGAGAATTCAGGGTGGCCACAATTTTTGATAAATGATATTCCCTGGAAGGACCAGATGCACTAACCCCTTAAATCGGCCCTATAATTTCGACGAAAAATGCTTTTGATAAAAGAACTATTAATTATCACTTTTTGCAATGTTAAATGTTTGAGAAAATACCGCGTCAAATTTTTTAGTCCTCGTAACATCAGGCGCGTGATGTATGACGTCATATTCTGACGTCATTTGCCCTGAATGACGCAAAACAAAGAAAAATCGTCGTATTTTACATACAAATCTTCAAAATTCATCTATGATCCAGGCCTCGCCCACGATATTTTTTTATGCAAATTAAAAGGCCGATCAGAAATCCATCAATTGGTACAAACATTATCATGGGCAAGGCCTGGATCAATACTTAATTTCATAAATTTCTATCGAAATTTCGCTCATCTATTGATGTTTTCAATGAGTTCAACGTTTTTAGCGACGCATTATTCAGTATAGGACTGTGAAATTAAAGTAAGCTTTCCTGATATGGATTTACCATACATTTGACATTTCAAAAACTAGAATACAATGGTCCCTCTATATGTGACCACTCCCGCCAAAGACCACTCCCCTTATGTGACCATAATTCTTTAGCATTAGCATTTTTCAATGTTAAAATTCCTCCTGTAAGAGACCACTTCCCTTACCCGACCAAAGACCGCTTTTTTTTCGACCCCAAATCTATCAGAATATAAGAACATTCACTCCCAGGAGCAACCATGCATGTACAAGTACATGTATGTTTACATAGTTTAATTAATATCTCTTTAATCCTCCAACTTTAATTACTCTAGGTAAATTGACTAATTAGCAGTTACTACCAGGCAAACAAGTCAATGACAGGCACTTAATTAGTGTTTTAAAGTTTATTGACTCCAAGCTGTAGTATTTGTCCTCTCTTCAGTAAGCAGTACTCTAGATTAGATTTTTTTAGAGTAAGAAATCTAAGTTTTTTAATCATGTAATTAGATGAATGTCATAGATTAAATATTTTACATTCATCTTATAAATTTATTCTGAATTGACAGGTAGTCAATCAATAGACTCGACTATCAGTAAATGCAAGATAGTAGTAGATATTTATTCTTGTACATACATGTAATAAAAAGAATTAATGATTGTAAACAAATTGCACCGTCAGATAGACTGCTCAAACTCAAAATCTCCCCAAGAAAGACCACCTCCATATAAGACCACAAATTCACTGCATTTGGGGTGGTCTTATAAAGGAGGGACCACTGTAATATGGATATATGAACAACTTTGAAGATAGTGCCGATATGGCAGGTTTCCGCACCTACTTATTTCCATGATTTTTAACTCACAAAATATGCACAAATACTAGTCTAATTTCACTCTGTTATGAAATTAAAGTTCCTTTCCTTTACTGTGCTTACTCATTTCTAACCTTTTTAACTTTGCATTTAAAGTGTTCATTACAGACAAAGCGAGCCAGAAAATTTTTAAGACAATACTCTTCTTTCTCTCATACCCGCGTATATGTTACGGAGAAGGCCCATGAATTACAGCTACCTGAGCTACTTCTGTATCACATATCACGTGACAGCTGTATCACATATCATGTGACGCTATTGTTTCGATTGTTTACGTTATTGTGACGTCATGATTTCAGCCCGCAAAACAAACAAGCTAGCGGTGACGTCGCAATAAAACATCGATTTTAAGATCGTTTTTCATTGTACCCTTGCGTCATATTTAGGAAAGCCCAATATTCATAGTTTATTCTTATATAGAATAAACCATTTTCGGGGACGCTGAGTTCGAATATCGCAAAATTTTCACGATTAGATCAACTTGACATTTTTCAAATTTCGTCCCTTTTCATTCAGATTGTATTCTATGAAAGATTCATCGGTTCCACCCTCGGGGTCTCAAAATTTTGCAAAACCCTCGGCAAGCCTCGGGTTTTACATGATTTTGAGACCCCTCGGGTGGAACCGATGTATCTTTCATAGAATTCCATGAAAGAGTCTTATAGTCTTTGTTCAAATGTATATAGTCAATTTTATCAAGTACTTGTTATATTTTTAAACCTTAGAATTATAAAATTCTCTGATTTTTCCCTGATTTTCATGAAATATTTAATTTCCCTGACTTTTTCCTGCAGGGAATTTTTATTCAGCATTTTCCCTGTTTTCCAGAGTCCATGGCCACCCTGGAATTTGACTAAGTCAATTCTTAGTTTATGGTGCCGGGCCCTGATCATTTAACTAATGTCATGTATTGAAAACATACAGGTTCCTGGATGAACAAGAGAAAAATTGGAGAAAAATTAAATATAGTGTTTATTTTTGTGAATTTTACTGACTTTTTCAGCCAATTGTAAAATGTGACATGAAAAATTGCTAATACATGTATAGTAATCATTGCTTAAACTGCACCATCAATGATGGTCAAATCAACAAATTAATCATCAAATCATAATTAACATGTTCAACCAGAAATGCTGACAAGTAAGAAAAAGGTACCTTACCTTAAGGTACATAAGTGTCTTTTTTATGGGGGGGGGGTTAAAATATACACGTACATACATATACTTGACATAGGAAGTACAGGATTTATATCTAATATTGAAGCTCTACTCAAAATTTACTGAAAAATTCTCCAGAAAAATTTTGAAAGGGATCAAGTACATGTATTTAGATAACAATGGAAGTCCTGCAAAGAGTAATGTGATAATGAAATTGGCATTGGGATTCATATCTTTCTCTTCTGGAAAATAAGTGGGGAAGTTTAGATCCTTGCAAGAATTTTTTTGACAGCATTCCTGTATATATGGACAGGCACAACTGTACATGTAGAATCATTCACTGATACTTTCTTTTGCAGTTTAATAACCATAAACCTTTACACTTAATTCATGAAACCTTTCCTGATGCAATTGAATCATACATTTGGTATTTTCATTAACTTTGACAAAGTTTCACAGTACCAGGCTAACTGCACATTCATTCAGGGGTCTAGAATTTTTTTCAAAACCTACTTGCCACGGGCAACTCATGACTTAAAATTTGCTTGCCCGATCAATAAAATCACTTGCCCATCAAAATTTACATGTAGAGTAGGAAAGGTATACTGCAACTTATTTTAAAGGCCATGTAGAAATGTGGCATATCTAGCTAAAAATTGACTGCTTGATTCTTCAGAAATCAGAATAAATGAAAACCCTGTCTTACCGGTAGAAGTAGGAGATAAAAAAGAAATCTGAGTGAGGAGGTAAAAATGTTCAGCTAAGGCCAAGAAAAAAAAGAATTGGTTCTCAGGCCCCACCGCATTCGTGTTTTACCCCCCCCCCTTTCAATTTTTTCAACAATAAAAGAAATGAAAAAAAAAACAATGTCCGACTAAAGAGATAGACGTCCCTGCTAAACATATCGAATTCAAGAGAATTTACGGAATAAGGACGCAGATGCATGACGGAGCAGACACTCCGTTGAAGGTGAAAACATAATAACGTTTCTCCGATCACATCTACAATGCAGACGAGACAGGTATACATTTTATAGCATTATCAGACAGACCCAGACCTTCAGCACGGACATCAGTGGCGGATCCAAGGAGTTCAAGGAGAAGGTGACGGTACCAGCAACGCGTAAATGACAGCTTACATGGCCAGGCAGATGCGCAAACTTCTTATGTTCCTTGACAGCTGCTCAGCTCACCCGAAGTCTTGCAGTCTACAGTCTTGCATAAGCGCATTCTTCAACTTGTACTCTGACTGACTGGGACGACGGGACTCCATGACGGGCCCTGTCCAAACCTCTTTAGAGAAGACAGGGCCCCGACCACCTGTCCTCTCTGAATGTCAGTCGGACTCCTCAGGTGATAACATACATGAGCTCGCGGCGGCAGAGCACGGATTGTATTATGTACGCCCTCTTTTTATATCCATTTACATATTCATCTGTGTTGCTTGGGCCCCTGCGTTTTGCGGTCTTGTTTCTGTGTGGTCATCTGACAGTGAGGAGGTTGTTTTACACCACAATTGTACGTTCTTCGAGACCTCTGGGTAATCGGAAAAATGGGAGGGTTGTGCGCACGTAATCCAGGATAACCATACCTTCTGCTATTTCCGTGGCAGATGGCCGTCCTAAGTCGGCACCGGTTGCCCATTGGTCTCGTTGGTTTATGTGTAGTTCTTTGTGTTTAGTGTTTCTGTGTTGTGCGTTGAGGTTCCTTGTCCCTTTTGCGTCTCTTTTTGTTCTTGTCTGCTTTGTGTTTTTGCATTTGGTGTTTTGGGGTTTTGCTGTGGGTGCTAAAACCTGGTGTTGTTGGAGATCCCCTCCTTTGTTTTCTGTGGTGTGCGTTGACGTTCCTTGTCCCTTATGCGTCTCTTTCCGTGCTTGTCTGCTTTGTGTTTTTGCATTGGGTGTTTTGGGGTTTGCTGTGAGTGCTACAACCTGGTGTTGTTTGAGATCCCCTCCTTTGTCTTTAATGATACAATTACATTGTTATTTCCTAGAATCCCTGTACCGGAAACAAAAGTTATTTTCGGACTATTTTGGTCGTTTCTTAAATCTGACGTCAGCAATCACGGCTATAAAGGAACAAGTGGCCAAATACTGTGAAACTGTCAGGAACAGGAATGGTGTAAACTTCTTTTGGTCTATTAAATATTCAGGGGATGTGATTGACAAAATGAAATCAAGGAATTTTGAAGCAAATACGATTTCGTCATACGACTTTTCTAATGTGAACACCACGCTTCTTCACGACGAAATAAATGATCGACTGTCCAAACTCATTAAATGGTGTTTTGATTGAGAGGGGAAAACTTATATTTGTACATCTGAATCGAAGGGTTTCTTTTTCGCCACAGATTACAGATCATACATATCATGGACATGTGGTGACCTGTGTATTGCCTTGTTCTTCCTTTTGGACAATATCTATGTAAGATTTTGTGAGAAACTCTACAAACAGGTTGTAGGGATTCCTATGGGTACTAATTATACGCCTCTTGTTGCAGATTTATTTTCATACACGTATGAAAAGGAATTCATCCAAAATCTTCAAAAGTAAATGATGATGTGAAAGGTTTCATTGGTACTTCTCGTCGGTTTGTGTGTAGTCTTTTGTGTTTGATGTTTATATGTCGTATGTCTCTCTTCCGTCTCAAAGTATGCTCGTCTTTTGTGTTTTTGCATCGGGTGTTTTGGTGTTTTGCTGTTGGTGTTGCAACAGGGTCTTGTTGGAGATCCCCTCCCTTCTTCTCGGTACCTGGATGATATTCTTACTATCGACAATCCTGTTTATGAAATGTATAAAAATATTATTTATCCACAAGAATTGATTCTAAACCAGGCAAACGCTACAAACACAGAAACACCATTTTTGGACCTAGATATCAAAATTGTTAAAGGAGAGATTCATACAAGTGGGTATGACAAAAGAGATGATTTTGGATTTAACATAGTAAATTTCCCCTGGCTTGACGGTGATGTTCCTAGATTACCGTTCTATGGTGTCTACATTTCACAGGTCATCCTGTATGCCAGAGCATGTACTGATGTTTTGGATTTTCATAGTAGAAATTTACAAATTACCAAGAAACTTTTCACTTGAAATCACAAACTAGTAAAGACTTTCTGGAAATTTTACAAAAATTATTGTCAACTTCTTTTGCAATTCGGACCAATACAGGCAACAGAGTATATTACTTTGGGTATTTCACAACCTGCATTTTATGATGACATAATTAACAAGATAAGAAGGATCAAATGTTTAACGTCTTCAAATACATAAGCATCATTTTAGTGCAGATAAATTTACAGAATGGACCAGACATGCACGTTTCGGGTATTTAACCCTCGTCAGTGATCCTATATCTAAACAATGAAATATGGCCAAAATCTGTGAAAATTATGTCCTATATATACCGAAAGACGTAGGAAGATGGTTTGGATATGATGGTACAGGAACAAAAGACAGACAAAATGACTATCGAAAATGCGTCAGAATCATCAAACGCCATTTATACCGTAGATATGATCCTAATGTCACCAGGCACTAGGCTTGGTACTTGACCAATCTACAGTCTTGCATAAGCGCATTCTTCAAACTTGCACTCTGACTGACTGTGACGACGGGACTCCATGACGGGTCCTGTCCAAACCTCTTTAGAGAAGACATGGCCCCGACTACCTGTCCTCTCTGAATATCAGTCGGACTCCTCGGGTGATAACATACATGAGCTCGCGGCGGCAGAGCACGGATTGTATTACGTACGCCCTCTTTTTATATCCATTTACATATTCATCTGTGTTGCTTGGGCCCCTGCGTTTTGCGGTCTTGTTTGTGTGTGGTCATCCGACAGTGAGGAGGCTGTTTTACACCACAATTGTACGTTCTTCGTGACCTCTGGGTAATCGGAAAAGTGGGAGGGTTGTGCGCACATAATCAAGGATAATCACACCTTCTGCTATTTCCGTGGCATATGGCCGTCCTAAGTCGGCACCGGTTGCCCATTGGTCTCGTTGGTTTATGTGTAGTCCTTTGTGTTTGATGTTTCTCTGTTGTGCGTTGACTTTCCTTGTCCCTTTTGCGTCTCTTTCTGTGCTTGTCTGCTCTGTTTTTTTTGCATTGGGTGTTTTGGGGTTTTGCTTTGGGTGCTGCAACCTGGTGTTGTTGGAGATCCCCTCCTTTGTTATAGGGTTTTTTGCGGAGCTACAGTCATTCGGCAAAAACGAATTAATACGTTATTGAGACAATCGAAATGACGATGGCTATATGCTGATGAAGTTCTTGTGATTCACTTGATCACGTCCCTATTACGGTAATACAATTTCACATTTATAAACTGTTCCTATTTTCCTAGGACTACACTATTAAGTACCACCCAGATAGCATGACTACGTTGGGCCAATGTTGGTAATATGTTGTATGGTTGGCCGGTGGTTGGCGTTGGCAATTTGTCAACGTTGGATCAACATTGGCCCAACATTGTATTTGTCGGACATACCAATAAATTATCGCTGTCGTTGGACTGGGGTTGGGCCAATGTTGGTCCAACATCGTATGTTCGAGATAAAAGCACCGATCGAATAATATAATTTTACAAATGAGATTTGAAATACACACCATCATTGAAAAAGATCCAAATTTTGTTTCAAAATAATATAACGAAGCCATAAGAGTCAAAAGAATAATAATCTAATTTACGACGTTGGTTCAATGTTGGGCCAACGTTGGTCCAAAATAAAGAAAAAATCATAAAAGATTCAAATGAAATCTAATTTAATAAAAAGTAAATCTGACTTTTGTAACTGGACAATATTAACTGAATTTATTCCTATTAAACATTTTTACATTATTTGCAATAATGGTATGAATGGGTTGCAGTTGGGCCTACGTCGGACCTACGTATGTTATACGAAGGTTAATTTTCAAAATATCGTTTATTTTTCATTTCCGAAAAGTCTTGAACTATGAATTAAGTTTTCAAAAATTTTCAAATACTTAACAAGTCTTTAGATAAGAAATTTGTGTCCGTCAAAAGAGAACATACTTTTTGCGGTACTGTAAGACGTTGGGTCAACGTTGGACCAACGTAAACATTGGGTAAAGAAAACATTAAAAAAGAACAATTTTTCATAAAAAATATTAGATCATGTCTATAATGTGCATAGTTATTTCACAATGATACATACATGTATATAATATGTCAGAAATTCAAGGTTCCTGTATTACTTTATAAAATTCAACTCATCATAAAATTAACTACCGAAGTAACTGCAGAGATAAGATCTAGGTCAGTGCTTGGCCGGTCAAGTCATAATTAACACCAGATGTCTAACCAGTTTCTAAGGCAACGGAGCTAGATTGCACAATCTGATACCGGACGTTTCTTATCTGGGACGCAAACTACAAGGTTTTAAGTAAAGATACATTTGAAATAGAGCGAGAGCGGTCAGTGGACGCTAAAGTTTTGTAAAGTGTAGGCAGTAAAAGTAAGTAAATTATGATATTTATTATTATTCATGATTGTTGGCAATTCGTATGTATTATTTTATTTATTTTTGTTCATATTGCATTTGTAGAAATCAAATTAACTAGTATCATTAATCATGTTAATTTATTTAAATATCTGATATTTTTGTATCTTTTCTCTTTTGCTGTAATTAATATACCACGTTGAAATGGAGATCGGTTGATCGAATGATTTGGAGATAGTATTCGACTTGATGAGAAAGAAAGGAAAAGTGGAGATATCAAAGGACCACACTTGTGTTTGAAGTCGGATAGTTAACATTGAGTGATTTATGTTCAGACTTGTGGATCAATAAATATGAGGATATTTATTTTCTACTTTCAGATCACCAATGGATCTACGGCCAACGTTACCAACAAAAAGCCAACGTTCAGCCAACATATATTATTACAATGTTGGATTGACGTTGGACCAACACAAATCCGATATATATGTTAAACTGGACCAACGTTGGGCCAACGTATAAACATCCGAGGTCTGACATCGGCCCAACAGCGACCCAACTTGTGAGCAACATTGCATTGGCCCAACATTCACTGCCGATATTGGCCCAACGTAAATGTCACCGATGGACTTGCGTTGGGCCAACATCAGCATGCTATCTGGGCAGTAGCCAAATTTCGGGAAAAATAAAGTTAACTTTTTGGAATCAGTCAATATCTCTATAATGTGCGAACATTATATTTGTACGAGCTCATGATAAAATGAAATAAAATCTAAGTAATATACATTCTCTAAAACAATGTATATTTCACTGCCATTTTTAAAAACAGGAAGTTTTGTCTCGTATTACTTTACAAAAGCAGCTGGTGCATAGTATCGAAATCAAGGAACACACTATCGAGTACTGCAGTCCACGTAAATTGCAGTTTTATCTGCAAATAAAACATATATAAATTCAAGAACTTCACTTTATCAGTTTTTACTTAGCAGGATGAATTGCCTGGGTTTACTTGTCACCGTTGTTACGATAACGTGTATTTCAACTTCGACAATTCTGAATGATTTTGGAAGTAAGTTAGTTAATTCAATTTTGATTTCTACCATTTCATTAGTACAATATGAAAGCAATTTAAATATATAGCAGCTTACTTTAACGTACATATAGCTATTTTATCCTTTATCTTTATCAGTCAGTGAGTTGTATTTTCACGTAATCCGTACCAGCTACTTTACATGTATCCATGTTGTGTTTCTTCTTTTTTCATTAAAAACTCTTTGCGTTGTGTCTTATTCTATCCATAATTTGGGGGCATTTTCATTGTCTTTAAGTGTAAGCTTATGTACTACATCTCGATTATATGCTGCTATACTTTTAAGATATTAACTAGGTACAATTGCATTTATCATTTTAGTGTATATATATACAGTATATATAGATCTGTATCTTTATCGACTTTATTGGGCTGGCTCTTCTTACAGATAGTAATTGGGAGGAGTCTCGGAACGGTGAATTCCGCCGCCAATTAGCAAAAGCGAGGTTAACACTAAATTATAAATACAGAAATTGGAATAGGCTTTGTGCTTCCATTTTATTCCTACTTGCTTGGATGCTGTACTTTATTGGATATTTGCCATAATTGATGTGATATATGAAAATAATCATTACGGTGCGTTTTTAACAACGCCACATACCATTCATTCTACAATGTCTTCCACACTTCATTGGAGATGGTTCGGTAGATATTTCTGTGGAGCTTGTGTCATTGTCTCAGTCTGCTTGTCCTTTCTCTTTTCGCAGTTTCTTTTTTTTTTTCTAATTTTTTTCCCAAAATTTCGTAGGCCTTTGGATTGTGGCCCATGTATTCTGGTTTCGACTTTTGTGTTTGACTTTGATTTACTGACTCTATTCATATACAGTCAAGTTTTTTTCAAAAATCTCTCTTTTTTTTTTTTTTTTTTTGAAATTCTCAAATAGAGATACACAGTTGTATTTCATCGTCAACATACAACCGTGGAAGTTATATTGAAGGAAAATCGACTCCCTGATCATACAAATTAGTGCTGTATATTGTCTGTCTCTTTAACGCATTTGAAATTTTCTGTTACAAAATTTCTTGAAATTTCTAAACGTGGGTTCTGTAGCATCATATCCCACCCATTCTGCTACGTCTTTTGGTACATTTTTGGACATAATAATTTTCATACTTTTAGGCCAATTTACATTTTTTAGACTGAGGATCACTGACGAGGGTTTATTACCCGAAACGTGCATGTCTAGTCCATGCTGTAGATTTATCAGGTCTTAAATGATGCTATTGAATTTGAAGACGTTTAACATTTCAATACAATACGATACAACACATTTTGCTTCAATACTCAATATTTTCAATACAATACGCATTTTTCATTTTTCTCAATTTATAATTATAATGAATTAATAAATGGAGTTTTTATGTTTTAATCAGTGGCAATTTTATAAAACAGAACAAAAATAAACAACAAATGTATGTTTTCAACTCAAAAATAAAAAAAAAACAATGCTAGCTATGGAAAGTGTTTCAATGTCTACCAAAGACTTATTTTGAAATATTTTTACATACAGTATATTTTGTGAAAACCGGATCAAATTACGCGGAACGAGAAACTATACTCTAACCAACTTAGTGTATACTTCAACACCTCGAATTATTACAAATCGGTCATCAGTAATGATTCGAAAATTACACGAACTGTTTGATAGCGTTAAAAATGATTTTAAATGAATAAGAAACTGATTAAAGTTATCATTAGTAAATTACATGAACATTATCACAATGATTGCACAATAAAAGTCTCACTTTTACAAAATCGCAGCATGTATCCTGTCATGAAAATTCATTTTTAGTTAAAAAGTGTACAAATATTCAATACTGACGATTATTGAAAACGAATTATCCGATTCTGAAAATAAGTACACTGAAACATTATTCAGATGTTAAACTTTCTGATCGACAACATTTTTGTGGTGTTTGGAGGAAAGGTCTTCCAGCAAATTGTCGGAATTCCAATGGGGACCAATTGTGCCCCACTCCTTGCCGACATTTTCCTTTACTCGTACGAAGCTGAATTCATTCAATCTTTGGTCTCTGAAGGGAAAAGATACTTAGCTTCTGACTTTAACTTCACTTACAGATACATAGACGATGTGTTGTCCATCAATAATCCAAAATTCGCGGATTACCTGAGCAGTATCTATCCTTCGGAGCTTGAAGTCAAAGAAACCACAGAGACAAATAATTCAGCATCCTATTTGGACATAATGTTGTCCTACGACACTGATGGTCACATGAACACCTCACTCTATGACAAACGTGACGACTTCAATTTCAGCATTACAAACTTTCCTTTTCTGAGTAGCAACATCCCTTCATCGCCTGCTTATGGCGTGTTCATATCTCAGTTGATACGCTATGCCAGAACAAGTACCAAATATACGGATTTTGTTCTGAGAGCTAGGCGTCTTTCAGATAAGCTTCTCAGTCAGGGATATGTTTGTGACCGACTAACATCGTCACTGAGGAAGTTCTACGGTCGATATGGGGAACTCGTCATACACTATGATGTTCCACTCTCAAGAATGGTGGATGATATTCTGTCATAGACCATTTGAACCATCCAACCAAAGATTGTACTCTATATCTTCCAAAATGGAAGTAACCGGATGTGACAGTTCTGCCGAATTGAAGCGACGGGTGTTGCATGCAAGCAGGAGATGCTTACTCTTCCTGGGCACCTGGTCTCACTCCCATATCGGGAGTTCTCTTCTTTTCATATGGTGGAGGTTTTTGCTTGTTTGCTTTGGTTCCTGTTTTGTCCTGATTTTGTATGCCTTCGGTTTCTGATTTTTGAATTATCGATTTTGTGCTGTAAACAGGGATGTGGTCATTATCCATATTTGTCATCTTATACAATGGAAGTCTAAAGGAAACCACTGATACTCTTGAAAAATCAGCGGTGGGAAGCAGGTGAGATTAATCTAATTACATGTACACATATTTAGAAAATTGATTAGAAAATGAGTTCAAACTGAATTATCAATATAACTGAAATGAGGATGTAATATATTCTTTCTTTTTGTTTTAAAATTGCCGGTCGAACTTGAGTCACCCTCCCTGTGAATAGAAAACATTCTGGGTTATCATTGCTTTTATTTGAAAATTATTTTTTAACAAACACATACAGATGAAATAACCAAAACATTTTTTATTGAAGGAAACAATTCCATGGACTTACTTAGACTTTTTCTGTGAGTAAAGAGTGGGGTTCCAGACTCTGGTTTTGTAAAAATGAAATAAAACACAATTACGGGAACAATCCAGGTGGTCCTGAACCCCCTCTTGAACCGCGCTAACATTTTTGACAAAATTCAATAGAAATAGACCCCCCCCCCCCTGGAATTTTCGAAGCATAGCTAATTTTTTTATCAATATACATATTTCATATGATTAAGTCCCAATTCCGCTTTCGTTGACATAATATTTGAAAAATATATCAAGAATTTGTATAAGAAATCTTCCATTTTGATAATATTTTGCCGTCAGCATTTAAAAATTTTTCTCTGGCTCGCTTCCGCTCGCCAGAATTTATTACATACATCTACCTTATTTTCAAATGCTGCTGCACATATATAAAACACAAATACATTGCACCTAGGTCAATACACAAAGGCACTAAGATGACGTAAAGAAACTGAAAATGACACGAATAGTGGATTTAATTTCAATTCTTTGAAAAAAAATTCGATGGCTCGCTATCGCTCGCCATTTGTTGTATTTACATATTAGAACAAGAACTATGTTGTAAAAATTCAAGATTTTAAGCTTTTTGCACGCCATTGCCCTCAAGTCACCTGTTATATTAATAATTGGAAACAGAACTGACGATCAACGGTCATCAATCAATAACTTTATTTTCTTGCGCGTTTGCCTTCGCGTTTTTTTTTCTTCTAAAAATCGGACTTAAGGACCCCCCCCCCCCTGAAAAAAATTTCTGGATCCGCCCATGGCATATATATCCATCTCATAAAAGACAAAGAAATGTATAGCAGTGAGCATTCTTGTATATATTATTTCAATTTATTTGGGTCAAATATATCGATTTTCTGAACACCGGTGTTATAGAGCAGACTTTCCCCCGGGGTAGATCTTCCCCCCGGAAAATTGGCTCTAGAGTAGATCTTCCCCCGGAAAGCCTACTCCAGAGTAGACTTTCCCCCGGGGGGAAAGTCTACTCTAGAGTAGAATTTCCCCGGGGGAAGATCTGTTATAGAGCCATTTTTCCGGGGGGAAATTCTGCTCTACAACTAGTTGTAGAGTAGACTTTCCCCCCAGAGTAGAATTTCCCCCTTCTATTTAACGTTTTCTTGACGTTCTTTTGAGAAGGGCTCCTTTCGCAAACTTACAGTCTTTACAGAAGATGATAACTCTGATTGAGATTATATTTATAAATTACCCCCGCAAACAAAGTTTTGGGTATATAGGAATTGCCTTATTTGTCCCTCTGTCCGCCCGTCTGTTCGAATCGTGTCTGGCAAATAATTTCTTAATAATGGATGCCAAATTGACATTTATCACATGTTACAAACCTTCAAATGTAATTCTTTTGTTATTCATCGGTCATTTAATTTCATAAAGACCGCGGACGATTCTAAATATACGAGATTTTATGAACGTTCAGTGAAGTGTGGAGGTCAATAAAAAACAATGAGGGGCGGAGAAAATAAAATTATTTCAGTCGCGGGTGTGAATTGTTTTGATTATTAAGAGTATTCGGCCATAGTATAGATAATATTGTGTTTCAAGTCCGCGAAAGAATCCTTTAATGAGAAATGGGAGCAGGTTCTTCTATCCATAAAAGCTCAAAATGCCATCTCAGATAAATCTAGATCCCCATAGCGATTCTTGAAGACCAATTATTCTAAATGCTCTCCAAATAAATGTATATTGAAGAACTTGACTGACAAAATAAAGAAATATTGCCCTTACTCGATTAGAAAACCTTTTCTTTAATTTAATTACATACCTATTCATAAACCTTAATGGAAAAAGAACTCATTGTTTACCTGTTATTTTCTTCTCTGACCGAATACAGGCTAGTGAGGGTACCTTTCAGAAAATTTCAGAAAATTATCGGGATGTACAACAAACTATTTTTCTACTATGGCCTGATAATTGTTACCGTCCACCCGATAATTTGCATGGTCAGTTTCATTTTGAAAACCAGGGGTGTATTAAATATTTGGATTTTTATTTTTCTGAAAATTTAAGAAAATCTGCGGTTTGGAAGTCGGATAAAGACCGAGTTGAGGTCTGTATGAAGGTTAGATGCCCTCGGAGAGAACAGGGTGGTGTTTAAAGACCTCGGCCTTCGGCCTCGGTCTTTAAAAACCACCCTGTTCTCTCCTTGGGCATCTAACCTTCATACAGACCTCAACTCGGTCTTTATCCTATACATACACCCGTTATGCGGTTACATAAAGCCATTTCATATTCTACACAATATGTAACACGTTACATAACACTTTTTACGAACCAGTTACGGATTAAAAGATTCGGAATACTAGGGGGGAAATTTTACTCTAGAGTAGACTTTCCCCCTTAAGGGGGAAACTCTACCCCAAAAACCTGAAGGGGGAAAGCTTGCTCTAGAGCAGAATTTCCCCCCAGGGGGGAAATTCTACTCTAGAGCCAATTTTCCGGGGGGAAGATCTACCCGGGGGGAAAGTCTACTCTATAACACCGGATCTTGTCTAAACCGGCCGATTCAACCGGGACCAATGAAAGCCGGTTTACACAGATTATACTGTAATTACATTTAGCTTCTTCGACATCGAGAGGATAGAATCACAAATATGGATAATGATCATATCCCAATACACAAAGCAAAATTGATAATTTAGAAAATCATAAACCGAAGGCATACAAAATCAGGATAAAACAGGAACCAAAGCAAACAACCAAAAACCTCTACAACATGAAAAGATTTCGAGGTAAACCAGGTGCCCAGAAGCTTTTATTTTCACTCGTTTGCCTTAACGTACAAGTGATCGGAGAATATTCAGAAGAAATATAAAAATAAAAACTAAACAAATTAAAAGTTTATATTTATTAAATGTATTGAAAGTATCGATACTCAGCATTTGTGTATCGATACGTATTGAAAATCACAGAGTATCGATACTCTTCAATATTTCAATATCAGTATACAGCACTAATACAAATAACTACAGTGTGCCTTTGGTTTTTTTTCCAATTTTTCAAACTATTTTCGTAAAGAATTTCGCGGCGTCGTATTCCTACTGAGTGATACCACTTAGAATTATTCATACCTATAAAATTAGCGCCATGGATAGAATGACAAATATGGATAATGACCATATATATCATATATATTGTCCCATCCTTCATGTTTAGGTGTTACTGTTGTCGCCGTCTGTTCTCTCCGTTTTCCTCGTGTGTGCGTATGTGTGTTTCGCTATTATCACAGTGTTCAACGTCACTGTTATTAATTGCTATCATATTTGACAGCGTAATTTTTTTTTATAGATTTGGGAACAGTTGAGTATAACAGACAGGATAAGGTACGATGGCAACCAGATGGATCATTGGTATTTTCTCTGCTATACAAGATACCTCCATTCAATGGTAAGATGATCATTCTTCCTTGATTGAATATCTTCTGACTATACCAAAATAGCTAATTGTATAAAGTAATTTCAGGTAGTACATGTATCAATTTCTTCTCCTCAAAACATTCTCTTCGGAAGATATCATACATGTTTGTTTTCAAGTGTTATGAATGGACCGGCCCATGTCATAATTAGAATGTGTTCTGAAAGAAATGTACTACCACCCAATGTAGGGTATTTGAAAATATCTGAAAATTCAATTACATATTTTACTTTGGAGAAATTTTTCAAAACGATACAAGATGCCTTAACTCTCAACAGAAAGGAAGGGATCTCCAACAACACTCGGTTGCAACACCCACAGCAAATCACCAAAACACATCATGCAAAAACACAGGGCAGATAGGCACTGCAAAAGCGCAAAAGGGACAAAGAACATCAATTCTCATTATAGAAACATCGGACACAGAAGACCATAGACCAACGAGACCAATGGACAATGACTCGAAGAACGCTTAATTGTTGTGTAAGTAACCTCCTCAATGTAAGATGACCATACAAACAGACAGCATAATGCAGAGGCCCAGGCAACACGAAGACAGATATGTAAATGGGCATAAGAAAAGAGGACGTGCGAAATACAGACCGTGTTCTGCCGACTGAGGAGTCCGACCTACATTCAGAGAGGACAGGTGGTCGGGCCCAGGTATTCTCTTAAGAAGTTGAACAGGGCCTGTCGTCACAGTCAGTCAGAGTTCAATTCTTTTGAATGCGTGGGTACAAGGCTGTAGATTGGTACCAAGTCAAGTATCCGTTTGGTGACAGCAGGGTCATATCAACTGTATTAAAGGCGTTTGATGACTCTGACAGAAAACAAAGGAGGGGATCTTTAACAACACTAGGCTGCTGCACCCACAGCAAAACTCCAAAACACCTAATACAAAAACAGAGTAGACACGCACAGAAAGAGACGCAAAAGGGCAAGAAACACCAACACACAACATAGAAACATCAAACACAAAAGACCACACATAAACCGACGAGACCAATGGGCAGCCGTTGCCATTACTTTTGCTTATAATTAGCTGGTGGACCAAGAGTCCCCGAGGGCACATGTAGCCAAGTTCGATCAACTTCGGTTGATCGTCTGTCTCTTCAACGCATTTGAAATTTTCTGTCACAAAATTTCTTGAAATTTCTAAAACGTGGGTCCTGTAGCATCATATCCCACCCTTTCTGCTACGTCTTTTGGTACATTTTTGGACAATCATAATAATTTTCATACTTTTTGGCTATATTACATTGTTTAGACTGAGGATCACTGACGAGGGTTTAGTACCCATAACGTGCATGTCTGGTCCATGCTGTAAATTTATCAGGTTTTAAATGATGCTATTGAATTTAAAGACGTTTAACATTTGAACTACTTGGTGAGTGTCACTGCTGGTGGACCAAGAGTCCCCGAGGGCACATGTAGCCAAGTTCGATCAACTTCGGTTGATCGTCTGTCTCTTCACCGCATTTGAAATTTTCTGTCACAAAATTTCTTGAAATTTCTAAAACGTGGGTCCTGTAGCATCATATCCCACCCTTTCTGCTACGTCTTTTGGTACATTTTTGGACAATCATAATAATTTTCATACTTTTTGGCTATATTACATTGTTTAGACTGAGGATCACTGACGAGGGTTTAGTACCCGAAACGTGCATGTCTGGTCCATGCTGTAAATTTATCAGGTTTTAAATGATGCTATTGAATTTAAAGACCGTTAACATTTGGACGGCCATCTGTCACGCAAGTAGCAGACGGTGTAGTATTACGTGCGCACAAACCTCCCACTTTTCCGATTACCCAGAGGTCTCTAAGAACGCACAATTGTGGTGTAAAGTAAAATCCCCACTGTAAGATGAACATAAAAACAGACAGCATGACACTAAATATACAGAATTTCTGTCTACCTTTGATGCTTTTTCCGTTTGTTTATTGTGTCACCATAAAAGGCAGGCTGTAAAATACCCATAGTAATATAATGTGTCCGAATTTCAAAAAACACTACTGGCAATATTTTTAGTAGAATTTCCATGGAGTCTTAACTAGTTTGTGAAAGGGAAAACCTTGACATAAAAGTTTCTTGGTAATTTGTAAATTTCTACTATGAATATCCCAAAACATTAGTACATGATCTAGCGTATCATTAGAGTTGTGAAATATAAATACCTCATGACGGTAATCTAGGAAAATCGCCATCCAGGCAAGGGAGATTTACTATATTTAATTCATAATCATCTCTTTTGTCTTACAGTTAAGTGCAGTTTTTTTTCAATTCTAGAAGCCATGAGTGCTTCATGGATTATTGTAAATTCTTGAAAGATACAGATCAAGAAAAAATTTCTACCCTAACTAATTTGACGTCGTTTACTGTCCGATTTATTCATTTGTCAAAAGTGCACAAAGTTACATGTGCATGTAACGTAGGCCACTGCGGTCACTCAGTTATATTTGTGTAATAGATGTAATGAAATCCCTTTGGTAGCGTACACGGTAAAAATGTATGTACAATGTATATAAATCCAGATATTGTGGTGTAAATCCTCGGTGTGATGATAATCCTTGGTAGCGTAAAATCCTCTGTGAAAAGATAATATCCAAATCCGAATAAAGTTTCATAGTTTATTTACAAGTTTACGATACGATCAAAGTATTAATAAAACTATTATAATCTCAAAACATTACGATGCGTACTCTCCAGACACTGTCTAGACACTGAGATGCTGGGCCACCTGCGCGTCGCTATTTATAGCTACGCTGGGGCAACCCGGCGTGAGCTGCCGTTTTCCAGGGCCAGGTGACGTGAGCTGCCAATATATTGGCAACTCAGCGTAAGTTGCCGATTACGCTGGTCAGATGGGCGTTGTATTTTACGTAAATAGAGTACGTTTAAATCAATTATATAATAAAGATAGATAATATACAGACATATAAGCATATTTAAACTTATTTACATTACAACATTACAACTCCCCCCACCTAAGATTTTGACTCCGTTCAAAATACAATCAATCATAATAAATCAATATGATAATGTAAAGATAATAAAAATCCATATCAAAATGTCAATGATATTCACAAGAGTGTCTATGCACACAGTTCTGTTCTTCGCAAAAGTTCATCAAGTATCGAGGGGCATCCACGTAGTTTACGAAATGTCACTTCTGAAGTTCAGTTCACTTCTATGGTAACGTCTGAAACATCTGAGTTCATCTGATCCTGTCAAAACTACGGGGATTCCAGGCTACGTCCGTAGTTCATCCGTTCATCTGACACTACAGGGAATCCAGGATGCGACTGTAGCAACTCCAATATCATCTTTCCATATACATGTACTACGGGGATTCCGAGCTACGTCCGTAGTATGTCCAGACTCCAATCATCTTTCCATATACTACGGGGATCCAAGGTTACGTCCATTCAACAATTTAAGACACCATCAGCTCACAATAGATAGTTATACTACGAAGTCACAAGATTACATTCGTAGAATGGTACACTAATATCACATTAACATTATAATACAGGAATTCCAGGCAACGTCCGTAGTAATTCCGTCCAACGTTGAAAGAATCATTGAATTATTATTACACACACATTTATGATAATCCATATACCGGTATACTACGGGGACTCCGGGCAACGTCCGTAGTATGTCCATCCAACGTTGATTATAAAACACAGAAAACACGAATACAAATAAATCCAAATATACTACGGGGACTCCGGGCAACGTCCGTAGTATGTCAATCCAACGTTGATAATATAACAAATACATATAACACGAACTAAACTACTGGTGAGCTCACTGCTATCTACTATTTACAGAAAACTAAAACGTGTTTTCTTATTCTCTAAAACGAACAGGGCGTTTGATCACACGGCCACGCCTTGTTTTCACAGGATCACTTTCTAATTTTTCACTTTCACTAGCGGTAGATTCTTTCTTATTCACTCTCTGTTTCATCCTCACTTTTGTATTCAGGAATATCATCATCCTCTTCTTCACGAGAACTATCTTTTTCTTTCACGATGTCACGAAAAGTATCTCTTTCCTTCTCACGAGAACTATTTTCTTCTTGCACAATTTTATCAGGAAGTTTGGGAATGATATCAGGTTCCTTCACACTCTCATTCACTTTCTTGGTTGCTTCACGCAGCACTAATCTTTCTAAATTTCGGCGTACAGTTTTTCCTGTGCGATATCTTTTCAGATTGTCGGCATGAACGATTTTCGGATTAAAGTTCCTGGAATGCTGAATTTTGTATAACACATTTGAAAGTCTTTCTAGCACAATCCACGGTCCTGTCCAATTTCTCGACAATTTAATCTTAGTTCCGGTCACTTGTTTAGGTTGATAAAGTCGCACTGTATCGCCAACGTCATAATTCTTTTCTACGATATTGCGATTGTAGTTCCTTTTCTGTGTTTTCACTGATTTTCTTATGTTGTCCCTGGCAATTTTATGCGCCATTTCGAGATTTTCACACATTTTCTGCACATAATCACTACGATTGACGGGAATTTCTTCCTCGAAACACGTAAAATCGCTCATCACATCTATCGGCACTTTCATTTCACATCCATACATCATGCGATATGGCGTTATTCCTGTAGTTTCGTGAACAGATGTGTTATACGCCATACATAATGTGTCTATAAAACGATCCCAGTCCGTTTGCACTAAATTCACATATTTTGATAGCATTTCCTTGAAAGTACGATTTAATCTTTCCACCATACCATCGGATCTAGGGTGAAATGCGGTAGTCCTTGTTTTCGTTATATCCATAACAGTGCACAATTGAGAGAATAACTGACTCTCAAACTGACTACCTTGATCTGTATGGAGTTCTAGTGGACATCCATAACGCTTGATCCAACCACGGAAAGTCACATCAGCCACGGTCTCGGCTTCAATATTCGGTAACGCATACACTTCGGTCCACTTCGTGAAATAATCCGACACAACTAACAAGTACACATTCCCATTCTCTGTTTTAGGTAAAGGTCCTGCTAAATCGGCTGCAATCCGCTCAAATCGTCCTCCAGCAATATAACTTTGCATAAAATGTCTCTTTTTCCTCGGCGGATTCTTCTTTTCTTCACATATATCACACGAATTCACATAATCTGTGATATCACGATGAAAATTAGGCCAATAATATGAACTCATATCTGCTCTGTTTATTGTCTTTTGAATCCCTTGATGTCCAGATGTCCAGATGTCGTGTAAATACCACAAAATTGCACTTCGTAACACTTTTGGCGTACATATTCTTAGTCGCGTAGCACTCTCCTCAATCCACTGAATACACAGTACTCCATTATACACGGTAAGCACTTCCCAACGTCCTAACCAAACTTAAATTCTGGATGTAAATGACTTATCGACTCGAATTTCGGTTTAACTTTGGAACCATGCTTTTCTATAAAAGCAATTACGTGTCCAAGTACGTCGTCTTTAACCTGTAGTTCTCGAATTCCGGAAAACGATAAATCGGCATCTGGCACCGGAATAGGTTTAGCTCTCCTAGGTCGATTCTCTCGTCGCCCTCTTTTTGATTTTAAATCCTCTTTCGCGTTTTTATCGTCACTTATCGCAAACAAACACTCAATATCACATATAGCTTGATCACTTTGTATATCGATACCACTTCGATCACTTCGCAAGTCCTCTATGTGACTCTCTCGCACACCGTAATATTCATCATCTAATCTCCGTTTGCACTGTCTACACACGGTGTCATTTTCGGTCATCTTAATCCTTGAAAGTCCGTCAGCATTACTATGCTTTTTACCGGCTCTGTGCACTATCTTAAAATTGAACTGGCCTATTTGTTGTAACCATCTGCACATCTGACCGTCCGGTTCTTTAAATCTATGCAACCATGTTAGAGATCCATGGTCAGTTCGTAACACAAATTCACGTCCTAGCAAATAGTGTTTAAAATACTTCATGAAATACACCACTGCAAGCATCTCTTTGCGCGTCACACAATAATTACACTCAGCAGTTGACAGAGCCCGGCTTCCATAAGCGATCACTTTTTCACTGTCACCTTGAATTTGCGATAAAACACATCCAATCGCAGAATTACTCGCATCGGTATCAAGAATAAAATGTCCTCCTTCCGGATCCGGATATCCTAGGATTGGAGCACTCACTAATTTCTGTTTCAGAGTATGAAAGGCATGGTCACACTCCTCCGTCCACTCCCATTTCTTTCCCTTTTTCGTTAATCCATGTAAACATCGCGCAATATTTGCGAAATCCTTTATGAACTTTCTGTAGTATGACACTAATCCTATAAAACTACGAAGTTCACTAACATTGGTTGGTTTTGCAGCGTTTCTTATTGATTCTGATTTTCCTGGATCCGTTTGTATTCCTCTGGCTGATACTACGTGTCCTAGAAATTTCACTTCCTCCTTGAAAAATGAACACTTTTTCGCTTTCACTTTAAGATTCACTTCGTCTAATCGATCGAACACTTTTTCCAAATTTTCCATATGTTCGTCAAAATTTCTGCCGAAAACTACGATGTCATCTAAGTACAAAACGGCTATTTTCCACTGAAGTCCTATCAATGCTCTCTCTATGATGCGTTGAAAAGTTGCAGGAGCGTTGCACAATCCGAAAGGCATCACTGTATATTCGTACAATCCTCCCCGAGGAGTTGCGAATGCAGTCTTCTGTTTGTCGTTTTCTGACATTGGAACCTGGTGATACGCCATATTTAAATCTAGCGAGGAAAACCATGTTGATCCACTCAGGGCATCAAGGTCATCTTCTATCCTCGGTATGGGGTACGCATCCTTCACTGTTAAAGCGTTCAAACGGCGGTAATCTACACATACACGCCAACTTCCGTCCTTTTTCTTCACTAAAACCAACTGTGAAGACCACGGACTATTCGATTTCTCGATGAGACCCTGCTTCTCTAACTTCTCTATCTCCGCGTCTAAAACTTCCCTCTTGAATATAGGTACTCTACGCGGTGCTTCTTTAAATGGTCTCTCATCACTCAATTTTATGTCGTGTTCTCCGAATTTTACTCGTTCCAACTTCCCATTCGGATTCGCGAACACATTACATCTTCTAATTAGGAATTCCTTAAACTTCATACACTGCTCCTCGTTGAGGTTTTCACATCCTTCCTCATAAGCAGCTTTTAAATGCACCGGCAAATCACTACATGTAGTTTCACATTCTTCACGTACTACGTTCACATCACTCGTAGCACTAATCGGTTCACTAACACACTGAACCGGAATGAATAACGCAATAACTGTACCCCTCCTCACTTCTACTGGTTCCACTCCTGGATTGTACACACGGATACACACATCACGATCACGCGCACTAAGTAAAGATCTCGCTAAAACTAATTCATGAGCTTGAGCAAATTTCTGTAAACACATAGGTAATCCCTCTTCCTCTGTTACATACGAAAGATATGACGGAATAATAGCCTCCTGTCCCGCATTGATTTCCATAGTTTCGGCGCAAAATATTTTATTTGTTCGTTCTCCTTCCTTAGGATCAAACTTCACAACAAATTCTGAGTTGTCATGGTCCCAATTACACTTGTATTTCACATAAAAATCTTCACCTAAAAGATTTTGGGTAACTCCTCCCACAAATATCCGAAATTCAAAGTTCATTCCTCCGAAAGTTAGAATCATAATCGCTGTCCCTAGTATGTCTATAAATTGTCCGTCCGCCGCTATAAATTTACTCCGTACTCGTTCTAGTACTGGCCTACTATCGGGTAACATGTTGTAGTAGGTATCCTCGGTAATAAATGATCTACGGGCACCAGTATCCACTTTCCATGTCACATTAGCACCCTGGATCAGTCCATCCACAAAGAACCCTTTTCTTCCGGGAATCCTGAGTTCGCTCCTGCTCTCGAACACTGTCTGATCACCGTGGCTAACCTTATTTGCACAGAAACGAACCAATGCGTTTGACGACGACTTTAAACACCAGTCAGGTTCGTTGGTACACACCTCTCCAGTAATCTCAGACTGAATAACACTTCCGTGCTTTCCGTGTGTCCTTTCATTAACTACTTCTGCTTCGTTGAAAATCGGATCAAAATATATCGTTGTACTAGGCCTTTCTGGTTTCTCGACCGGTGCACGGCCTACTGCCTCGGTCTCGAGTCGTTTAACGACTTCGAATGGTTGTCGGTGCGGTTTTGACGGTAATTCCCTCTACGATTATCTCTTTTCGGACAGTTCCTAGATAAATGGTCTGCAGAATTACAAATAAAACATCTCTTTTGCGAAAAGGTTCGGAGTTCACCAGCTTTCGACTGAACATCGTGTTTATTGCGCACTTTTTGCATCGCCTCGTTTCCAGTATACAGAACACGTTTGTTTGGTCTCACAATATCCTCCCGTCGATTTTCGCCTAACCTAATGCATTCCTCTTGCATTGCGGCAGTTACAGCATCCTGTAGATTCCTTGGTCTTGTTCGTTTTACTGCGAAGCGAAATTCGTGATCTTCGCTGCAATTATCGAGAAAAGTTTTCATGCTACTTTCCTGTACGTAATCTCTGTTGTCGGGGTATGCCTTGCGATATAGATCCTCTATGGCCTGTCCAAAATCTCTAAAAGTCTCACTTTGCTTCTTTTTCCGCATCTTAGCCTCAGCAACATAGCTCTCTTTCATCGCACGGTGACCAAATCTATCGTCCATAGCCCGTTTTAATTCAGTCCAGTTATTTCTTATTTCCACAGGAAGTCCGTAAGCATAAGTTTCTGCCTGCCCACGTAACACAGTAAAGAAAATAATGCGAATTCTCTCCTCATTCCAGCCATTTATTGTCGCAATGTTTTCAAAATATCGAATAAATTCGGACCATATATCTTCACCATCTCCTTTGAATATCCGTTTCACAGGGACCTGTTGCGAGAAACTAGCGCGTTGCACAGGGTTACCAATGGCACCCATATTTTCGTCTAAGTATGATGAATTGTATCTAGGGAAATTCACATTACTCCCGAGGGGAGAATCAAATCTTACGTTCCTTGGATTACGTATATTTTGTCGTTTTCGGAAACAGTACTTCCACAGAATTCCTATGAATAATCCTATCATGAAAACACAGGCACTCGTCACAAGCACTTCCTTCGTCATCACCAGCAACAAATATCCAGGAAAGTATTTATAGCACACGGCACACAGTGATCCAATAAGAACTGAAATGATCGTCCATAGTTTGAAAATCCAAGTCCATCCATCCTCAGAATTATCGAATCGCGTATTATTTGCATCACACGGCACATTTTGTCGGTCTGAAAGCACAGGTGTGCTTGAAGCTACCGGTGTACATGTATTTGCAGCTTCATTAAACGAATCTAATAAGTTTCTCCTGACCGAAACCGGTGATTTTCGTCTTTGTCCGGACACACGAGGGGTTATCTCCCCTGGTTCATTTTGTAACTCATCTGTAAGTTCCATTTCACGAGGTGAATATGTCGTTTGATCGTGTTGCATCATCACATTTATTATAATCACGATATGCACAAATATTCCACACAACGCAAAGAAATCCAGTTTGAATCGCTGAATAAAAATTCACACGAGGCACATAACACACGTGAATAAAATCTTTTTCGTCACAGATTTTAAGAATCACACACATGTACACGAATATTGCACACAACACGGCACTATTCACTTACTGAATGCACAAAACACAGGCATTTGTCGGTCACTAATCGACAGAGTTACGGACAAAATAATGTTTTATACGATATACGCGCACAGATTTCACACAATGTCACAACACATAATTATATCGGTCAGAGATTCATAAAAATACACATCTATAAGGCGAGTGCACACATTTTCTTCTTACGACTCATTGTGCACAAATTAATTTATCAACGCACTACCGAGCAAAACATTTCACTCGCGATCACGCACAGTCACAAAATAAAGATAGCACATAAAAGAAAAATAATCGCGCACAAATAAATCGACACAGTATTATGCACACTTCGCACAAAATTATTTCACACACGAACAATCACAAAATGAACGCGCACAAATAAATCACAAAACACTACACACTCTGCACAAAATGATTTCACACGCGGGGCAGTCACAAATCATACACATTAAAATAAATCGCGCACAATCAAATTGTCAATAAATTACAAACACTATCGCGCATGAAATTCTCACATATGAATATATCACACGCAAACAAAATCACTGAAATATGCACTTGCACAAATCAATATAAAACGGTCGCGCACTCGATTAAAACACAAGACATATACTTAGTATATATGTATCACACGCGATCGCGCACTATCACTTCACTTCCACAGAATTTGTACGGTATCAAATACACATATCAATATACTTACCGTACACTAAATAAAAACGAATCGATAATTTCACTTATATATAATAACGATATAATATACACACGTAGGTCACGGGGAAATATATACACTAAGTCACTGAATCCACACGCAAAACACTATAATCTTTTCACTGATCACACCAATACTTACTTTTCATCACAAAATTTAAGAAAATTGTTTCACTTTTCCTCCACACACTTCACATCGTTTTCCAGAATCCATGTACAAGCACTTTGGAAATACTGCGAAGCATTCTTTGCATTCCACTCGCGATTTCACTTGCACTTTTCGCACGAAATGAACATATCCAAATTCTGTGTAATCGTACACGCGTACGAATTTTGTCGGTTCCTGTACATCCATAATGAAGAATTACACACACGAGAAAAAAAATGCACTGAAATGATTAAAATATACACAAATCACGTAGGTTTTATCGCACGAGCTGCCACCAGTTGTAACGTAGGCCACTGCGGTCACTCAGTTATATTTGTGTAATAGATGTAATGAAATCCCTTTGGTAGCGTACACGGTAAAAATGTATGTACAATGTATATAAATCCAGATATTGTGGTGTAAATCCTCGGTGTGATGATAATCCTTGGTAGCGTAAAATCCTCTGTGAAAAGATAATATCCAAATCCGAATAAAGTTTCTTAGTTTATTTACAAGTTTACGATACGATCAAAGTATTAATAAAACTATTATAATCTCAAAACATTACGATGCGTACTCTCCAGACACTGTCTAGACACTGAGATGCTGGGCCACCTGCGCGTCGCTATTTATAGCTACGCTGGGGCAACCCGGCGTGAGCTGCCGTTTTCCAGGGCCAGGTGACGTGAGCTGCCAATATATTGGCAACTCAGCGTAAGTTGCCGATTACGCTGGTCAGATGGGCGTTGTATTTTACGTAAATAGAGTACGTTTAAATCAATTATATAATAAAGATAGATAATATACAGACATATAAGCATATTTAAACTTATTTACATTACAACATTACATGCATTTATTTGATTTGCAGGGAAGAAAATAAAAGACATAACCTTCGATGACTGCACGACAATTAAGTACTTGTATAAGAGTAGTAAGTCAGGAGTATACACTATTCATCCAAATGGAGGGAACGAACAGTTGGTGTATTGTGACATGATGACCGATGGTGGTGGGTGGACAGTAAGTACTGATATAATTGATTGTTTCCATCTCTATAGACCTTTTCACGGTAAGGTTTACCCATACCACTTTTGTCTTTTTCTATGGTATTTTAATCACTTAAAACAATGTAATGAAGTCATATCGCCGCCAAAATTGAATTCAGTGGCGCCCTCAAGCCAGGCTGATGTATAGTTGTAATTCTGTAAGAATAAATCCTCTGGATAATCCCACGCAGTCAAAATAAAATACATATTAAAGTTTATTTATTTTTCAACGTTTAACAAACAAGTTACACAACTTATATGTGACGGGGTCCAAGGAGCAGGAGGAAACCGCAGTACCCGGAGATGAGGCTAATAATAAAGGATGATAAATAGAACAATTAATGTAGAGCATCCCTCAGGTCTCAGATGCTCATATTTCCAAAATAACAACACTTTTACAATACTAGTATTTTCATTTTCATATATTCAAAGCTTATGTTAGACCTGATATAAAAACAAAGTATAATTCGTATTGTCATGATTATATCGAGAATTTAACGGGATATCACACGCGTTTCAGTAGCCTCCCTTAGACGAGAATTTTTAAGAAATCTCCACGCTGACGATTTCCGATTTTCGTAATCTAAAATGTCTTGATGTTTTGGCTTTGTAATAATCTCTCACTTGGCAAGTCGATACAATAGCTCAGAGGTAGAGCTCTTGCCCACCATGCGGGAAGACCGTGGTTCGAGTCTGAGCGCAGGAGTAATAATCAGATTGTTAGTTGGTTTTTTTTTTCTTTGCAAGGTAATGGTTAACCTAGAGTGACCATCAATAGTCAATTTTTTAATGAAATTGAACTTTTTTGAAAATTTTGTTAAGACTTTTTTTTTACTTACGTACATATGTCGTATCTATTCATAAATAAGTCAGGTGTCAGTTCAGAAATAAGTCAGGTGTCAGTAAAGTGTTTGAATGTAGAGAAACTTATAATATAGTTACCCATATGGTAATATCATTACACATGAGCACATACTGTCGTGTTATCACACAAAATCTGTATTCGACTCTATTTATTTACATATTGAAATCTTTGTAAGTGAAGGAACACTGCTGTGATATTTCAAAAAAGTTGGTTACATAAATTCGGATGCTTTTGTCTTTGGTCACATAGTAAAGAAAGATAACTCGAATTGCACTTTTAATTTTTTACATGATAATTTACGCATTCAGTTTTGCAAAATATGACGTGGTCATTGAATGATTTCTTTCTATAAGAATTTGCACAATATGATGAAGGAATCATATGTGAAGTTTCATTTGAAAATCTTGGGCTGAAAAAAAAATATAGCCAAGAAATGAGCATTTCCATTACAATCAATGGATGGCTAAAAAGTCTGATCAGTTTCAAAATCTCAAAAATTTGGATGGTGACCTCCTAATATTGTCCCTTACATCTGAATTACATTAGGAAATCAGAATTATACTTTTTTTCTGAAAAATAAGTGTTGTATAACATGAAACGTGTGATATCACCTCAAAAGCCGTTTGAACTTAAACATTGGACCCTATGAGAAAAGAAAGAATAATAATAAAGAGGTGATAAAATGTAATCATAAAAAGTTATTTTCCCTTAACCCAGTATTAGTTTGATAATCTGAACAATATTCTGAAGAGAAAAATAGGGCATCCAGGCAAAAATCTACCTGCAATTCTGACCTGAGTGATACTCTACCTTAATAGCAATGATCCGTTCTTACAGGCATAATGAGGGAAAAGATCTATAATATAGCCGCACTGTATAGCTCAACTTTTTTTCAAATTTTCCACTGAACTATTCACTATTTACAGGTGTTTCAAAGACGTTACGATGGAAGTGTTGATTTTGTAAATAGAAAGTGGTCAGATTTCAAGAATGGATTCGGAAAGGTTTCTGGTGAACATTGGTTAGGTAAATATTATATTCACATCATCCTCGGTACCCCAGGCTATTTGCGCTTTGGCTGAATACCCTAGCTGGGTCATATCGTACTATTTCGGGGATTTTAAATGAAAGAGCTCTTCTTCATGAAGTTAAAAAAAACTGACCAGAGGGAATTTTTGTGGGTTACCTGAATATTTGTATCGAAAACATCTAATCAACAATTTGATTATTGTCTCAGGCATCAAGAAGTATCTTACCCAGTCACACAAGCACTATTTATCATCGCTATCCAAAAGATGTTTGTAAACAATTATGCGATTGGATAAACAAGTTTGTGAGGGAGCCAATCAGCAACATTTGCATATAAATGGAAATCCCCGAAATAGTACGATATGACCCAGGGTATTCAGCCATTTGAATCGCAAATAGCCTGGGATACCGAGGATGTATTCACATATTCCTCCTTAATACAAACATATCTGATGTTGCAAAGGGTATTTCTGCATATATACATTTACATTAAGTCTGACATCTTCGCGAGCCAAACACATTGGCTCGCGAAGATACAAGTCTGTATTTTATAGGGAATGAACTTATTCACAAGATCACATCCCAAGGAGTATATGAACTGAGATTTGAACTAGGAGATTTTGAGTCCAACTATCGACATGCAGTGTACACGAACTTCAAGCTCCAGTCTGAACACCATGGATACCGATTAACATACGATAAATTCGATCATGGAAATGCAGGTACTTTTTTTTGTTCACTGACTGTGTACTGTATCTGTTTACGGAGTCGATACTGTTTCGGAAGTAAGTGGATATATCTCGTACAAGTACCTCCCAAGTAATTCGAACTTGATTTAACCAAGGAATATTCGTTCTAAGATGGAATCTTTTTTTTTTTCGGAAAACGTAGCAAAAAATTCTCTTGAGGGGTGGAAGGGTGAAAGAGTAGGGGATGGGCGGGAGAAGGGAGGGAGGGGGAATGAGGGATGGAGGAGGGAGGGAAGGGGCAGGAGGAGGGAAGAAGGGGGAGGTAAGGGAAGGGTGAAAAAAGAGAGGAGGGGGTGGTAGGGGGAGGTAAGGGGGAGGAGGAGAGAGGTACCTCCTGTCGAACCCGACCCCATCCCCCACATTTGTTCCTTGCTTAAAAGGAAGGTGAAACGATTATTTATTATACCATGAAAGGAAATATTAAAGCAACTATTTTCTCTCTTATTGTTTTATCTAAAAGAAAAGAGGGGATCCCCAACAGGACTCGATAGCTGCACCAAAAAGACATTGATACCAACGACGGTGTCCAATTAGAACGGCCACTGATCTGTCAAGTCAGTATCAAATTGTGTTTTATCCTGATTATGTATACAAAACCCTCCCACTTGTCCGGTTAAGTTACGTGATATTTTTTTTCTAGGTGACTCTCTTAAAAAGGCCAAAAACATGAAGTTTACGACCAAGGATAAAGATCAGGATATCGATAGTCGTAACTCTGCAACCGTTGACAATCATCCAGGAGCATGGTGGCATGCAAGTAAGGTTTATTTATTTAATATCTCTGATTTAACACATTGTGATTTGTTATATTGTTACATATGTACATGTAGATCAACGAATTTAAAATGCAATTTTTTTAAGTAAGTTGATTGTTTCCATATTATACATGTACCTCTTCGTTTAAGATGAATTTAAGCACAGAAATTCGATCCCTTTTGTAAATATTGTTTTACACTTTCTCGACAATGATTGGTGGCATTAATTATAGCACAAGTCCTTAAATTTCTGTTATCAAAATTTCTTAAAATTTCTAAAACAAAAATGGGTCCTGTAGCATCATATCCCACCCATCCTGCTACGTCTTTCGGTACGCTTTTTCGACATAGTAACTTTCATATATTTTGGCATATTACATTGTTTAGATTTGAGGATCACTGACGAGGGTTCAGTACCCGAAACGTGCATGTCTGGTCAATGTTGCCAAGGAGCTGTTAAGATAAGGCGTAGAATCTGCCATGAAAAGTCGAAATTTCAAAATGCAAAAATTGAGAATCTTTTTCGGTAGAAATTTGAAGTAACTTGGTCTGCATATGAATCTGCTTTCAGAAGGGATAATTTATGCAAAATAAGACCGATATTTTGGTCAAAATAAGCGTTTTTTACACAGAAATCAATGGAAAACGGAAAAGTTTTATACAACATCGTCCCCCCCCCCCTCGCTTTACAATGCCACTTTCACCAAAGGTGTATATCAATAAAACACATTTTCTGGCCAAGTGGGGTTCTGAAGCGAGGGGGGGAACAATGTCCCACAGGCGAAAAACGAAAAAAGGGGGGATGGCTGACTATTTTTAAATTTGCCTCTAGAGCGTTAAAGTACGTAATATTGTCGTCTTTTTCTTTTTATATCACGGAACAATCTATTCAGAGTGTGTTCCGATCAAATATTTCAACCGTTTGGAAGGAAATAAACGAGAAAGTTGTCTATTTCTACACCATGTGTATTTCGCGCCAGAAAGTTACATAAATGGCTGAGAAGAACGAAATAAAACCGTTTTTCAGTTTCCGGATTGCAGAATTTGCCGATTATGTTGATATAATAACCTCAAAGTTAATTTTGCTTATCCAATTTTGACATTAAAAGGTAACAGAAGCATAATAAACGTAAAACTGTTTAAAATAATGCAATTTCTGTGCATTTTCGAGCGAAATTCAACGTTTTCCGTCATCTGTACCCCTACCTCTTCAACCCGTAATTATAACATCTTTCATCGAATTTATTTAAATAAAACACCTACTAGGAATCTTATAATACTATATATTTTTATCATGACCAACTTCTATCTAAATTGGAAGGACAGCGCCCGAGAAATAATCGAGTGATTTCAGGGCTAAATCCGGCCCTTATCTTAACAGCTCCTTTATCTGTTCTTAAATCACGCTATTCAATTTAAAGACGTTTACACTTAATCTATTACCTCTCGAATGACTCGCTCTTGAATGAATTCCTTATGGGCGTCGGGTCGTTTCGCCCTTTTTCCCCTTCGCCCCCGGGTCGTTTCGCCCTTTTCTTCTTCGCCCCGGGTCGATTCGCCCCTCAAGGTGGGTCGATTCGCCCCTCAAGGTGGGTCGTTTCGCCCCTCAAGGTGGGTTGTTTCGCCCCTCAAATGTGAGTCGTTTCGCTCCTCAAGGTGGGTCGTTTCGCCCCTCAAGGTGGGTCGTTTCGCCCCTTTAGATGTGTCGTTTCGCCCCTTAAGGTGGGTTGTTTCACCCCGCTTTTTATGAGTACTCTCTCTGCATAGATGCAAAGATTATCTAACATTTAAATTAATTATTTTAAATGCGGGAGCTGCGAACGCAATTAGCGATATATGAAAATTACCTAACAATTAGGTGTAAATCTGTTTGTCAGAAGCTGTATCTCCAAATTATGGATATTATGATAAATTTTACTCTCACTCCCATATCGGGAGTTCGCTTCTTTTCATATGGTGGAGGTTTTTGTTTGTTTGCTTTGGTTCCTTTTTTATCCTGATTTTGTATGCCTTCGGTTTCTGATTTTCTAAATTATCGATTTTGTGCTGTATACAGGGATATGGTCATTATCCATATTTGTCACTGATGAGACGAAAATGTGCGTAAAAAATCAAATAAATGAATGAAGAAATATGTAGATGAACAAATGAGAATGAAAGAAAAGAAAAAAGAAAAAAAATAAATTTAGTTAATCAAAGAAAAGTTAAAAAAAACCAAATAGATAAAATAATAAATAAATAAATAAATAGTTGAAGATGTTACGTATAGAGGGGCGAAACGACCCACCATTCACAGAAAGTGTTCTTAAAAAAAGAGGGCGAAACGACCCGCCATGAGGGGCGAAACGACCCACGATGAGAGGTGAAACAATCCATCTTGAGGGGCGAAACTACCCATCTTGAGGGGCGAAACGACCCACCCTGGAGGGGCGAAACGACCCACCCAAAGGGGCGAAACGACCCACCTTAGGGGCGAAACGACCCGGGGCGAATCGACCCGGGGCGAAGGGGTAAAGGGGGCGAAACGACCCGGAACCTTCAATATGTATCCACTATGTTATAGAGTGAGTGGCCTAGTCCCTACAAAATCTACAAAGCCCTAAAAAGCCTTCTCTGTACTTGATAGAAATTTCTTTTTTCCACAAAGATGATGTCCTTATGTGTTCCATGAAAACAAATTATTGCATTGGGTCTTTCTTTCTTTCTTTAAATACTGCTTAACCCTCGCATGGAGTGAACTTAGCAGCGTGCGCGTCTGTGCATATTAGGCACGGTCCATCTGATATTCTGGGGGGGGGGGGGGGGGGGCTTGGGTTTTTTGTCGGAGCAAGATTATTTTTTTCGCCCCAGACCGGAGCAAAATTATTTTTTTCTTGCAAAGTTGGAGCAAGCAAGGACTTATAAACATCTGTTTATAAGTCCTTGGAGCAAGGAAATTTTTTTTTATAACAATTGATGTGAATATTAAGAATGTTTGTGTTTCTCAATAGAAATTCTTTATTTTTACTTAAATTACTCCAAACATTACTTTATTTTTCTGTAATACTTGTATTCACTTCTAAACTGAAAGACTAGATGAAAGATTTTTACAATATGCAATATATAATTTTCAGTAAACAAAATGTATATAAGGTCATGTAACACGTAAGAGGGTGTGATGCAAGTTTTAACATGTAGAAATGGAAACTAGTGAAAAACTTATTTAAATTCTCCTTCCAAGCTTGTACCGGTATATAAAATTAGACACTATGGTGATACATGTATCTATTAATTTAATAGTATAAATTATATTGATAATGTATTTAAGCATTTTAATTGCTTAAGTCACATGCATTCTTTTGATATTTTCAAATATGAACTTGCCATTACAGAAGAAAACTAAGGCGAGCGAAGCGAGCCAAAATTTGTTTATAGAAAGTAAAAACTGCGGCGAGCGAAGCGAGCCAAAAAATTTTCGGGAATTTTAAGCAAATTTTATGGTTATTCTTCAAATTCAGATTACTTGTAAGAGCAAGATTATTTTTTTCTGTCACACCATAAGCAAATCTATTTTTTTTCATCAAAATTCAGAGCAAAATTATTTTTTTCGAAAAAAAAACCCAAGCCCCCCCCCCCCCCCCCCCCCCCCAGAATATCAAATGGACCGTGCCTTAGTTTGTACAGCGCTTATTAAGAGAGAAAAATATATTACAATTAAAAGTGGTGAAAAACAAAGTGTTAAATTAAGGGTTGAAGTGTGGGACCTGGGCAACAGTGGACCTAAAAGTGTCCAGGTCTCGGATGTTTACAATTTCAGCAGGGAGGCTATTCCAGAATATGACTGTTCGGGGGAAAAACGAATATTTGTAGAAGTCTCTAGGTGTATGAACCTGATAGAAATGGAAGTCGTGGTTTCGGGCCGAGGACCTAACTGGGACGGTAAATTGAGGTGGCATTTGGATGGCCACAAGTTGGTAAACAATTTTATAGAAGAGGACGACCCTTGATGTTGACCTTCTTTGTTGTAATGACTGCCATCCGAGCTTATCAATCATGCAAGAGACACTGCTATATGGGGAATAATCATTTAAGCACCACCTTGCTGCCCGTCTTTGTACATTTTTAATTTTGTTTATTTGATCTTTTGTGTATGGATCCAAGACACTGGGGGCATACTCAACCTGTGGTCTAACAATGGTTTTATAAGCAAGCTCCCTGGTCTTAATGTATCTGGTTTTGATGTTTCTTTTTATGAAACCTAATGATTTGTTGGCCTTGTTTGTTATGTTATTTACGTGTGTGTTCCAGTTAAGTTTGTTTGTAATTGTTATACCTAAATATTTTGCTTCTGTCGTTGTTTCTAGGGTTTGTCCATGTAAGGTGTATGTTGTTGTGAGTGGTGTTCTGGATCTGGAAATCTGTATTACCTGGCATTTAGATGGATTAAATTCCATGTCCCATAATTCTTCCCACTTTTCTAGGTTGTGTAAGTCAGTTTGAAGGGTCCTGCTGTGTTCTGTTTTGTTCAGTGTGAAGTATAGGGCGGTGTCATCGGCAAAAAGCCTGACCTTGGACCTTACATGACTAGGCAGGTCATTTATGTAGACGAGGAACAAGATCGGTCCGAGGACCGATCCTTGGGGTACCCCGGAAGTTACAGGCACTTCCGGAGACTCCTCCCCGTCTACAACAACTGTCTGGGTCCTGTGACACAAAAAACCTCTGACCCATTCGAGGACTTGACTTGTAACTTCGTAGCTTTTGAGTTTTAGGAGAAGTTTTTGATGGTTAACCTTGTCAAAGGCCTTGCTGAAATCCAGGAGGATAAGATCGGTCTGCCTACCCTCCTGAAGACTTCTAGCAAGGTCTTCGACAAGCATAACCAATTGGGTCTCACACGACCGTTTCTCTCTAAAACCATGTTGTAGGTCGTACAGAATGTTGTTTTGGTTCAAGTGTTTAAGTAAGTTTGTAGTAATTATGTGTTCTAGAAGTTTGCAGCATATACATGTTAGTGAGATGGGTCTGTAATTTGATGCAGAGCTTTTATCACCTTTTTTTGAAAATGGGGGAAACACGGGCCTTGGTCCAATCGTCGGGGAGGGATCCAGTGTCAAGGGAAGTTTGAAAAATTACCTGAAGAATGGGTGAGATCTGCTGACTAAGCTCTTTTAGAACAATAGGTCGGATGTTATCTGGTCCGGCTATCTGGCTGTAAATTCTTCCCCCAAAACTTCTCATTTTCCGCCCACTCTCTAATTTTCCTTTCACTCTTAAGCAAAATGTAGATACTTAAAATCATGAAGCAAAATCAAGGATGTAACACAATTTTTTTCTTTGGCTTAAAGTACCACTGATTAGGATTCATTATCCAAAACATGCCTGTCTGGTGCACTGCCTTATGCCTCCAGATTTAGGCTTCTCTCGTATCAGCTGAGTTCAGTAGTTCTTTTCAAATCTTATTTCCACAGATTGCTTTCGAGCTCATTTGAATGGACTGTATAACAAAACACCCAAGATAACTGAATGGAAAGGTATCATTTGGAACACATGGAAGGGATCAAAATATTCTCTTAGGTCAACAAAGATTATGGTGCGCAGAGTGCTGAAAGCGTCTTGAAATCGATCATATCACATTCTATGTACATAATTGAGAAATAAATTCTTCCGTTTGCAGTGTTCATGGCTTTTCTTTTGTCAATAAGATCAGTTGAATTCAACAGAAGAAAACAATAAGATTGCATTCCATCAAAGTATGGGATTCATCTTCTACCACGAGGATAGCAAATAGATACTGTAAACGTGGAACGTTTCACGTGGGGTAATTTTCACGCTTTTCGGGATCATATTTTATCGCCAAAATAATCCCCACGCGTACTGTTGCAATGGTTTACAGCTGGTATCAGGATAGAAACCATCAATAGCTAGTAGATTTACTTAAGGTAAGGGTTGCGACTACAGGAAGATAACTCCGACATAGACGATAAATGATTTAAGCTCAGTTTGTTACATTACTTCAGAAGAAAAATAATACTCCTTGAAATTTGCATTGCTGAATGGGTATTTTTGGGAAAAATGCATATTTTTAGAAAGTCAGTTTGCTTAAAAACTAAAAAAAATGTGCGTCTGTTTCTATGAACAGACCCAAAAACATAAGAGTTTAACTCAAAGTTCGAATTTCTAATTATCTCACTTTTAAGAAGTATAATGAATCGCATATATCCTGATGTTCGAAACTTTAGAAGCAGAACTCATAAGAAAACAAAATTCCCTATTTTCGGCGATTTTTCATTAAGAAATATGCATTTTTTTTTCTAAAAATACCCATTCAGCAATGAAAATTTCGAGGAGTATTATTTTTCTAAAATAATGTAACAAACTGGGCTTATATCATTTACCGGTACCTTCAAATTACATGATATGAAAATAGAGTTATCTCCCTGTAGTCGCAACCCTAACCTTAATGTCAAATTATATGGTACAGTGAAATACCAGGGAAGAGTAAGTATCTCCTGCTAGGTAACAACACCTGTCATATTAGTTCTGTAGTATTTACTCTGAAGAAATCTAAGTTATATGCCAACTAGATGTAATACAACCAGATTGAAAGATCTGATGACCAAATATCATTTTAACTCTCAAAAAACAGGACTTCACACAACTTGGCACTTAATTTCAGTATTCTTTTGCCATATTAAAATAACAGACGATACATGTACTTGCAATTATTCAATGTTCGTTTCAGAGTGGAATAGAATGGCTGGATTCAATACTTCAAATTTTCACTTCGTCATACAGTAAATGGTATTTCAGGGATTCAGGGTGGCCACAGATTTTGATGACATTCCCTGAAATTTCCATGATTTTTCCCTGACCTGTAAAAGATTTTCCCCGACAAAATGCGGAAAAATACTAGTCTTATTTCACAATGTTTTATGTTCAAATATGTAATTACAGTTCCTTTCCTTTACTGTACTTACTCATTTCTTACCATTTTTATCTTTGCATTTTTTATAGTGTCCATTAGCGAGTGAAGCGAGCCAGAAAATTTTTAAGACAATACTCTTGTCTTTGTTCAAATGAATATGGTCAATTTCATCAAGTACTTGTTATATTTCTAAACCTTATAATTATAAAATTCCCTAATTTTTCTCAGATTTTCATGAAATATTCATTTAGTGAAATTCCCTGCAGGGAATTTTTATTAGCATTTTCCACGTTTTCCCTGTTTTCCAGAGTCCGTGGCCACCATGGAATTTGACCAAGTCAATTCTTAGTTTATGGTGCCGGGCCCAGGTCATTTAACTAATGTCATGTATTGAAAACATACAGTTCCTGAATGAACAAGAGAAAAAATTGGAGAAAAATATTGTGTTTATTTTTGTGAATTTTACTGACTTTTTCAGCCAATTGTAAAATGTGACATGAACAATTGCTAATACATGTATAGTAATCATTGCTAAAACTGCACCATCAATGATGGTCAAATCAACAAATTAATTATCAAATCATAATTAACATGTACAACCAGAAATGCTGACAAGTAAGAAAAAGGTACCTTACCTTATGTACCTTAAGGTACATGTACATATGTGTCTTTTTTATGGGGGGGGGGGTCAAAATATACATGTACATACATATACTTGACATAGGAAGTACAGGATTTATACCTAATATTGAAGTTCTACTGAAAATTTACTGAAAAATTCTCCAGAAAAATTTTGAAAGGGATCAAGTACATGTACATGTATTTAAATAACAATGGAAGTCCTGCAGTGAGTAATGTGATAATGAAATTGGCATTGGGGTTCATATCTTTTAATTAACAATCATGTTCTCTTCTGGAAAATAAGTGGGGAAGTTTAGATCCTTGCAAGAATTTTTTTGACAGCATTCCTGTATATATGGGCAGGCACAACTGTGCAAGTAGAATCATTCACTGATACTTTCTTTTGCAGTTTAATAACCATAAACCTTTACACTTGAAACTTTTCCTGATGCAATTGAATCATACATTCGGTATTTTCATTAACTGTGACAAATTTTCACAGTACCAGGCTAACTTCAAAAGGAGCGAAGGTTTATACAAAGCAAATGATTCTACATATGCAATATTTTTTCCTACATTTTTTTACAAACCAGATCATTTCTTCTCATCAATATACATGTACATGTCAGCCAATGCAATCTTCAAATGTTCAAATATATCTGTTAAGAAGTCAATATGCTCACAAATAGACAGAAAGATGTGGAATGATGTGAATATGTACAGGTACTTTTTATCCTTTTGAACAAGATATTTATCATGGAAATTGAACATTTTTCATTTTCAAATTTTATGTAAGTACACCTTAGTTATAGCTGCCTATCACTGCATTTGTACTTGTACATATACAAAGCTGATGCCTCAGCAGAATGAAATCGTCTATGATTTAACAAACATTTATTAGCACTATAGTTTTCATCGCACTTACGTGTATCTGACAAATATATACGAAGTATTCATGTGTTTCTTCATGAGATTCATGTGAGAATAAAGTCCTTCTCTAATATAAAAGTGTGTGTATATTTCCTCTAAGTTACGAAATATTCTAAACTCGTAGAAAATATGAAAATGATGGAAGTTACACAAACAAGATCAAATTATTCTTTGTCATGATTTATAATTGCACTAATCATCCTCTGAAGTCCATTTACAAACTAAGTTTTGATTGGGTCCTGTTTCTGATTTGGTAGGGCATAAGGTGCTCCGAGGAACTGGTCAGCGATACGTCCAGCCTCTCTCAGGCCGCTCAACAGAGCCCCGTGGACAGTGGCGGGATAGTTTCTTATTGTGTGCTCACCAGCAAAAAATAGGCGTGGCAAACTTCCCTGTGAATGTGAGACTGGGGTAGCCATCAGATCATAGTCATTACCTGAAATTAGAAATAATGTAAAATATAATTATAATCTTGTAAAAGGTTTATCCTATAAGTACATACGTGTAAAAATATATAGTAATGAACATAAGAGAAGATGTAAAATGCAGTTCATACATATACCCGTAATTCTTTTAAAATTTCCCTTTCTTTCAACGTGAAATTTATGCAATATTGCACAATTTAAATCAAAGAATGAAAATATTGCAAGATGCAGTAAAACGTAACTAAACATATACCTAATTTCAATGAGATTTTATGCATTTTAACTTCAGTCACATCATCAGAAAATTGACCCTTTGATTGCGAAACAAAGATCATAATTTTTGACGTCACTATGCTTAGAAATTTTTTACAACATCAACAATGCATCATAACATCATTAATTTCCCGGTATTTTTGTGCAATAATGCACATGTTATGAGCAATTCCTTTATTTACAAACAACAACATACATGTATATGATGGAGTAAGGTAATATTTACCAGTGGACCCAGCAGCTACATAGGAATAGGATCCTCTTGACCATGGGTCTGCACGCCATCTTGTTACGAGGGTTTCCTTCGGCTGTTGGCAAAACATTTCATAAATTGAGATTAAATATTTGTATTTCATAGCCGAATCAGAAGCATACCAATAATGAAAGATTATTTATCCTTTTTTATATATTCATATTTTATAGCGCTTCTATATTACTGCCTTTTTCATATGTTTCTTTGTAAATCAAGATTCAACTAAACTTTTTTACTTCTTTCTTTCAAATTCAATAAAACTTCAATGCAAAATCTGGTGACTACTAGATGAAAAGGAGGACATATTTTTAATTCCAAATAAAATCTTTCTACTGTTCCAGTTATAGTTTTCCATATTTCTTGAAATGTATATAAAAGTTCAACCTCATATCATTTTGCAATATATTGATAATGACAGCACAACTACGATAGACTTTCGTAGATCTTTCGTTAAAACCCTGAATTCACTAATGACATCATTATGCAGAAAGCTGTGAAATGGTGTCACATTGAACCTTTGTCTTTTCAACTAAAGTATATGAAAATGGTCTTTTCAACTCTTTTGTATTACATGTACAATTACCTGAGGTACGGCATTGTTGCCAAAGATTCCTTTCAGAACGGCAATAGATCTTCCCACTATGACATCATCACTAACATTCTCCATAATGGCCGCTGCTTCCCCGGCAACCAATGCCAGTAAAACTGGGGCCTTATAGAGATTCCAGAATAAAAATAACTCTCCGCGACTGGCTGTGGTACTTCCCACGTGACCAAATAAATTGGCGTTAGGGTCCCAGAATACACGATCAAAACATAATACAACCTTAAAAATATAAACAAAACTTGTACATGTATGAAGAGCGATATACATGTATTCTGATGATTCTTGCCATTTTCTACGGAATTCTGAAATCTCTTTTCCAACTTTCTTCAAAAGAAGCAGCAAGCGACATAATAAAACTATATACAGTATTTTAAGCTCTTTATCATCAAAGAAAAATGATGTTTTAGTCTCAAGTTTACTACAATGTGAAGGATGTCATGTAACTCTACATTGACTTTCAATATTAACACATCTCACTTAAAACACAATTTCATGAATTTTGTATATGTAAAATATTGGTATTATACAGCTACTATATAGTCTTAATGTTTTATCATTCAAAATCTATTTAATAGAAATAGTTTTCTCAACTTCAGATCAAAGGTTGGACAAGACTTGTAGTTAAGACAAGTTTTTTAAAAGCAGTACGACAGAAATTTATCGTAGGAATAATAAGTGAACTATATGAAAGGACTAGGTGCACTAACCCCTCATATCGGCCCTATAATTTCGACGAAAAATGTTTTTGATAGACGAATTATTAATTATCACTTTTAGCAATGTTGAATATTTGAGAAAAAAAAATACCGCGTCATAATTTTGAACCCTCATAACGTCACGCGCGTGATGTATGACGTCATGGTTTGACGTCATTCACCCTGAATTACACAAAACTAAGGAAAATCATCGTATTTTACACGCAAATCTTCAAAATTCATTTACGCTCCAGGCCTCGCCCACTAATTTTTTTATGCAAATTAAAAGGCCGATCAAAAATCCTTCAATTGATACAAAAATATTCCTGGGCAAGGCCTGGAGTACTACTTGATTTCAAAGTTTTGTATAGAAATATCCCTCATTTATTGCTATTTTGAATGATTTCAACGTTTTTAGATGTTTTGAGCAACGTATTATTCAGTATAGGACCGTGAAATCAAAAAAAGCTTTCCTGATTTAGATTCAACATACATGTACATTTGACATTTCATAAACTAGAATATCATGGATATATAAACAACTTTGAAAATAGGGCCGAAATAGCAGGTTACCGCACCTACTCCTTTCTTCCAAAACTACATCATCAATTGACAAAATTCTGCTGTAATACAACAGGAGAGTTTATAGTGAAATATACATTTATATTTACCTTATTGAGGTTCCCAAAGCCCATTCTCTGTATAGCAGCTGCCTTCCAGTCAGGTAAAGTAGGATTAAACTGAACACTATTCACCCCTCCACCTTTTATACACTCTTTTAATACACCTAGAGGTAATGTGCACAGGACTGCGTCTGCTTTCATGGTCTGCTGGTTAGAGTTATTCTTGGCATTGCTGACCGATAGCTCCACGCCTGAAGAAGTGGAAGAAAATTCATTAGAACGTTTCACTTTTGAAAGAAGAGACGAAGTTTTTTTTTCTACCAGACATTAGAAATTTTAAGAGAACTTTTCCGTCATTTTGATCTCTTACTTATTACAGTTCTTCTAAAGATAAATGTAAATGCAACATTAATGAAATGAAGAAATCTTGCAGACTAAAACAGATAAATGTACAAAATCTAATTATCATATGGTTATGCACTGTACACCATTTCACATATAGTTCAAATATTCAGATTTCTGAGACAAAGTTTAGGTGGAAGTTGTGTGGAATTTATTGATCAAATATAACAGAAATTCAGAGAAATGTCAAAAGCAAATTATTTATGATTATACGTCACGATTTTGTTACAACAAACATGTATTTTCAGTTTTAATTATTGGGAATATAATATCTGTACAGACCTCCCGGCAGACAGTTGATTTTTCTGACAGCTGTGTTAAACTTGATATCTAACCCCTCTGACAATGCTACTGGTACACATGAATAACCATTACGAACTGAAAATCAAATATTCATCAAGATATTTAAAGAAGAATTAAATGAAATTTAATTTCCAACTTCAGATATCAAACATCATACACAAACTATATTGTACAACAAGAATTTTTTGCAAGAATCTAATTTCTTTAAATGTGTATTTATTTTTGCAAGTATGAATCTTTCAATTTGAAAAGATAGGAATATGAACAGATTGAGAATTGCATTTATGTATTAATAGATTTCTCGGCATTCTTCCATAAATTGATGATTTATGAAAATGATTTTATTCACTTACAAGTATCATGCTTATTGTAACGATATAATATGAGTTAGATATTGTGCATGTTTCTACCTTCAGAAGGCAGATCAACATGCCCTATAAAAAAGTTCTAAGTTGTACAATTTTTGTCGAAAGTTATTTTCAAATTTTCGAAATAATCGCAAAATTTAGTATCTCAGGAAAATTTCTACTCTTAAAGTATATTTAACGATGATGTCAGTTTTACCTGTTAAGTGACTCCCTGAGAATTCAAAATCGTCATCCTGGTCCCAGTGTTTGAGTGAGAGTAAAGATAATGGAGTAGCGTTAGCAAACTCTAAGTTGGCAAAATGCCAGTCGAGGATCTGCCTGTCCCTCGAGGATAAATATACATCACTGTGAAAACAGATAACTTATATAAACACATGTGTGATGTTGAAAATCTGATTTGATAATTTATTGATTAATAGTGACTTTGAAGGGACATTTATGGGCTTTATGGTAATTTAGATTCCTCAAATTATATCAAGCAATGGATCATTTACATATAAACTGTATGAAACATGCAAGCATAGCGCATTGAATTTTGAAATTTAAGAAATTTATGTGACTAAAAATTCAAAATGTGATATACATGCAAATGTACGTTTTCTAACCTTGGAGGGTTTGTTTCTAATTCATGTAACTTTTCTTCTATTTCCTTTTGTTGAGCTTGCATCTGTTCATATTCCTGTTCAAAGAAGAGTACATGTAAGTTGAAAATTAAAAAGTTTTACATATTTAATATTACGACAAATAACTTCAAGGGAAATAGGGCTGATAATAGGCATCCTGATTGTTTTTTATTATCATTTTATTCTCAATGAAACAAAACATATCAATTACAACGTAAAAAGTTAGAATTTGATAATGTCATAACAAAATGTGTAAAACATTACAAATGTGACATACATGTACTTTGCAAGCTGTTTTAACAAAATATTTAAAGCATTACAAATATGATGGAAAAATAAATGACATACTTTACAAGCAGCGTTGAGATCTCTGAGTTTACTTTTGACTAGGAATTCAGCTGTTATATCTCGTGGAGGTTTTACTTCCGAGGCTTCCTTCCACTGTTTGTGTAGCTCTTCAACCTTGTCCCGTAAAGCTAACATCTGCAATACATCACATAAGGCAACAAACCAACATTTTACTGTAGTAAATATATGTACATGTACGTACGGTACATGTATAAAAGTCCAAGATTTGATTGGGATACCTGTCATTGTTGAAATAAAAATACACATGCACATACATGTACAATGTACATGAAACAAAACTGCTAAGAATAAATTAGTGTGTCAATGACTATTTAAAGTCAAACTGCCAATGCAATTTCACGATCCAAGTAAGGAATCAAACAATGTCTTTGTACTTTGAATTTTTTTTCATATACATTACAAACCTACAAAGCTAACCAAAAAATAATTTAATGGCTTACCCCTTGTTGATTTTTCTTGAGTTTTTCCTGAAGTTCAATAATATTCCTTTGGTGTTCACACTGCTTCTCTTTAACATGCTTCTCCTGCAGTCTGAAAATATAGTAAATATGAGTGTGTCTACATTAACGTATCCAATGTACAAATGGAGATCTAGCCGACATCTCGTCCATTTAAACAGTGTTTAAATTATCTCGGTAATCTTCGGCAGTGTCTCGATAATTTCCGTGGCTTGAGCGACGGTCAGCATGTTGACCTTTGATGGTAGAAACCATTTTGTATGTTGTATTAGGTATATTTAGGTATAAATATGCAATTATTCTAACTATGTAATACAATTGATATTTATTTGTACAACGGATACCTTAAATTAATACATGTGTAGAGCTTCAGACACAAAAACATTCAACACCGGAAAATTGATAAGACTTCTTTTGTTCAAGTCTATGAGAAATACATGTACATGTACTAATATAGATATCAACTTGAATTGCTGGTACAGTACATTTTAGGTGTTGTAGAATTTTTCAACATCTTGAGTGAGACATATCAAGGCATAATGAGCCACTAGTAACTTATCACATCTGGATTCTAACTGCAATATCAGATGAATTTTTGATGTGTTAAAAACCCCTTTGGCTGTATTACACGGACACAGGAGTTTGAAGTTAAAACATTCATTGTAGAAGAGCCAAAGAATGTGTCAACAAGTCATAGCAGTCAGAATCTTGTAAAACATCCTCTCCTCTTTATAAGAGAAGGAGATGCATCTATTGTTTATTGACATTTATTATTAAAAGAATTTTAGACTGAATAGAGTAGGTGACACATACTTGATAACTGCTTCTAGAGCCTGTCCTAACGATGCTGGTTTGCCATTTATTGAGTTGAAGTCTAGCTGGTGAGACAAGTATGATGTGGCTTCAAGAAGTCTGTTAAACTCCCTCTCTACCATCTCATCTTTATCCTTTGGTACCTTCACATAAAATCAAAGCACTGAATGTACTGAGTGCGAATAGCCAGAAAAATATCACTTATAATGTATGACAAAATATTGTGTTTTCAAAGTTATATTTGTTCCTGAACAGCTTCGTAAGTTTGTAGGCCAGTTTATGGACGAATAAAGACAGAACTAAAGTGCAAATCCATATGTTGTCGTAATGAATTGAAACATGATGTCTGACATTGAACATGAAAATTAAATAACATCACATTAAATCTAACCCCCCTAAAAATACAACAATCCAATATGACTATCGATTGATGATACCATATACAAGGAAATAAGAAGAATCTTATTTTCTAATTTGATCCCCACTCTCTCTTTAACGTTTCAATGTTCAATGTTAGGTGTGTGCTAAGAATTTGAAGGAAAATTCACTTCTTTTTTAGTATATATTTCATGATGGAAGTTCCTAATTTTTCCGTCGTATACAGATTTTATTTTGTGAAGCGGGACAAAATAAGCCTACTTGAAGTTCGTTTTACGTTTCAATGATTCAACGTAATATCTTTATCGATAGCACCGTTTCATTTATACCTGTCCACTAAAACAGGTAATGGAAAGGGGTTCCAACACACAGCCTGTGTTCATCTCAATACATACAGATGCAATTTTTCATTAGGCCATGCATGTACATAACACGACAGCTCGATTCATACAGATAATTCATTGATTCAGACAGTGATCAGACTTTATACCGATCATGACGCTGAAGCAGTCCCGAGGTACATGTAAACAGAGTAACATCATTTATACATACTCAGTAGATGGGGCACCCATGAGTGAAGAAATCAGGTAATCGCTATGTGCTATTCGCACAAAAATGTAATAAAATATGATAAAATTATAACTTATAGTAATGTGTTATAGATTTAGAAATTACATGTACTTATTTAATTTTTCTAATTTGAAAATGTCAAAACAAAATAAAGTACAGTGTGACAATTTACAGTCTCACTCTCAAAAAGTTCTTTGCTAAACTAAATTTTGATACTGATGTTTCAGCCTTGATCAGATTAAAGGAAAGAAAAAAATTCAATGATAAGCAATGCTTGCAATTTGGTCTAAATGAGGGAGGTGAAAATGAAAATATTAAGATCTCAAAGTTGGAAAAAAGAAGCTGAAACATTGAAAAATAGCAATCCAAGGAATGCTTGTGTCGCCTGCGAAGCGGTTTGATTATTATTCTAGAAAGTGGATCAAAATTCTTGAAAAGTAGGTCTAGGTCAAATATCTAGATCAAGGTCAAAAGGTCAAAGTTTATGGTCTGTGTAGAAAGGTCTTGTCACAGGGAATACACATGTGAAATACAAATCAAAAGATATATCCATTCTTAACTTTTTTTGAAAAGTAGGTCAAATATGTAGGTCAAGGTCAAAAGGTAAAAAAATAATGGTGTGTGTAGAATGGCATTGTTACAAGGAAAATACATATGAAATATCAAAGCCCTATCACCTACCAATCAAAAGATATAGCCAATATTACTTTTCTTGAAAAGTAGGTCAAATATCTAGATCAAGGTCAAAAGGTCAAATTTAATGGTCTGTGTAGAAAGGTCTTGTCAGAAGGAATACACATGTGAAATATCGAAGCCCTATCACTTACCAATCAAAAGATATAGCGAATCTTATATTTTTTTGAAAAGTAGGTCAAATATGTAGGTCAAGGTCACTAGGTAAAAAATTATTGTATGTATAGGAAGGTCTTGTCACAAGGAATACATATGTGAAATAACAAAGCCCTATCACTTACCAATCAAAAGATATAGCGAATCTTATCTTTTTTTCAAAAGTAGGTCAAACATCTAGGTCAAGGTCACAAGGTCAAAAATAATGGTATGTGTAGAAAGGTCTTGCCACAAGGATTGCACATGTGAAATATCAAAGCCCTATCACCTACCAATCAAAAGATATATCCATTCTTAATTTTTTTGAAAAGTAGGTCAAATATCTAGGTCAAGGTCACTAGGTCAAAAATTATGGTATGTGTAGGAAGGTCTTGTCACAAGGAATACACATGTGAAATATCAAAGCCCTATCACTTACCAATCAAAAGTTATGGGCTGTGACACCCAAAGTGTGACAGACAGACAGACAGACGGACGGACAGACGGACGGACGGACGAACAGACGGACAGACGGACAGACGGACAACGGACAAAGTGATCCCTAAGTGTCGCTATGCTTCGCAGGCGACACAAAAATGATTATTTTAACTTAATGTTCCTCCCTTAGTTTCATACAGGCGACATTTCTGTTTGATTTTATGAAGTTCCGTGCTAATTATTTTCTAAATTACCGTCACACAGGGGACATTTCTGTTTGACTTTTAGAAGTTCCATGTTGATTATTTCCTAACTTATCGTTCCTCCGTTAGTTTCACACAGGGGACATTTCTGTTTGACTTTTAGAAGTTCCATGTTGATTATTTCCTAACTTATCGTTCCTCCGTTAGTTTTACACAGGGGACCTTTCTGTTTGACTTTTATTAAGTTCCAAGTTGATTATTTCCTAACTTATCCTTCCTCCGTTGGTTTCACACAGGGGACATTTCTGTTTGACTTTTAGAAGTTCCATGTTGATTATTTCCTAACTTATCGTTCCTCCGTTAGTTTTACACAGGGGACCTTTCTGTTTGACTTTTATTAAGTTCCAAGTTGATTACTTCCTAACTTATCATTCCTCCGTTAGTTTCACACAGGGGACATTTCTGTTTGACTTTTAGAAGTTCCATGTTGATTATATCTTATTCCTAACTAACCCCCCGTTTACACTATGTTCCTGGCGGCCATGGGGGCCACGTTTCAAGCCACCGTGGACGATACGTGGTGACTGTGAGACAGCGTAGGGGAACGGGATCAACAAACGTAACTAGCCATGTTTGCGGGGGCTGACGGGGCAATGTTTAAACTGTCAAAACATTTTTCATGGCAGCCCACGGTGCAGATGACCTACTTTAGAAATCATAGCAAAACTGGTCAAATGCAACGCAACATGACAGAATGTTACAGACTGTAACAAAATTTGGGACAGCGTCCATAGCAGAACAAGAAGCAAAAGTATGACTCGGCAACTTACCATCCTAGTGAAGTTGAGTTACAGTCTGTCATGTTTATGTCCCGTTTAGCTGCGTCTGCTTTATGGCAGATGCGCGTTTTATCAATGTGTGCTACGATTTCTCACGGCGAGCTAAGCCGTTTCGTCACATTCAATCACAGTACGTCCCAGTTTGCTACAGTTATTTCAAGTTTTACTACATCCTGGCACAGTACGCACGGTCACACAAGATGTATAACAAGCCAAACCCTTTTTTGTAGCTTTATGTGTCTCCTTTTCCTGGCGGTCATGGTTAATCATAGTAGGCCATGACAGATCTTGGTAGACTTGGCCAACTTGATTGGATCGTGACAAATCGTGACAGACCTTATCAGAACGTGGCAGGTCATGGGGAAATGTACAAACATCCGTAGCAAGCCGTAAGTTGAAACATAGTGCACTGTCAGGCCTACAGGATTCAGGAGCTGCGGCTTGTCACTGATATCTTGACAGGATGTGCGAAAACGTAACGAGACCTAACAGAACTTGTATTCCAAGATAAAAACTGACAAAAATCCTTTGGCGTGCTAAGTTTTGGGCCGCTGGACTGCTGTGGTTGCCAGGAACATAATGTAAACCTAGGGTTACTGTACCTCTGTTAGTTTCATAATGGGAACAATTCTGTTTGATTTTTTAAAGTTCTATGTTGATTATTTCCTAACTTACCGTTCCTCCATTAGTTTCATACAGGGGACATTTCTGTTTGATTTTATGAAGTTCCATGTTGATTTGTCGACTCAGTATTGTAATGGGATTGCCACCTGTTATAAAATACAAATACACATATACTTGTAGGTAATTATGCACATGGAAATACCAAATCGGTAAATATTCCTACATTTAAATGTCCATTTCTTTGTGCTGTAAAAGGAATTCTCCGCACATTCTTTTTTTCTGTTTAAGTTGAGATCTGACATAATATTGTTTGGATAGAAACCAGTGTAAACTTTTTGGAGATTTAATGCAAAAAGTTTGTTTCCGGAAAATCCTGTCCTAAATTTATAACCTTCCATTTCATGAAGATATATAAACACATTAATTTATTAATTTTTGCAGGTTTTTTATACCTACTATCTAGGTACAAATACAGATACATGTAGAGCTACTTTAACAAAACTGTGAAAACTAAAAAAGCTTCTCCTAAATGCTTGTTTTATGTGCAAATAATATTCAATTTGCATACCTATTAACATGAATTAAGAAACTTATTCACTAAATAAGACACATGTATATTTTTGGACTTTTTGGAATAGAATTAAATTACATGCTGAATATCTTGATATTGACTAATATACCTAATCCAGTAACGACCATAGCACCCAAGTCTGCTACATAGTTATTCTTCCTGAATGTAGCCACCCTCCCTCCCACTCTGTCCTGCAATAAAATAATACAAGGTACATGTATAAACTGTATAATGTGAGAATAGTCAATCATGTGATGTATTCAGGGACTTGACTCTTTGTCTTATAATAAGGCGTAATACATGGAAATCTACATACACTACATGTACATAAAGAACAGTGTGTGAATTGAAAATATGTGATAAATACATGTATTAAACATGTTAAATCAAATGAGCAAACTTGAATAACAGAAATTTGCTTTAACAAAAACATAGAGCTTGTCTGAAGTTACAATTACAAAATCTGCCGAAGTACCTTGAACAATGTACATGTATTTTAAGTATAACAGAAATATGGATATTCTTCATTACAGGGTTGGATGTTTGGATTCCTCTGTCTAATGGTAACTCTGACCAATCACCAAATCCCTTACAAATATACATGTAAAAAAACAATCACAAACTTACCGTAATCGTCCGAAAAAAGTCCGCACGAGTAGATATCACGCAGGCAAAAAATTGCGCTGAAAATCGTGGAAAAAACTCTAATCTAGTAAATAATACGCATTAAAAAAGTCGAAATTTCGCCGATGTTTTCTCCCAAATTAATCTATATTAACACTAAAAATACCAAAGAAACGGCCCGCTCGGTAATTATAATTGTAGATATAAACGTACCCGTTTTTAAAAATAGTTTAATTAGATAAGTAACTTAATTAGTTGAATTATTAACGTACCCGTAATTAAAAATAAATAGTGAAGCAATTACTAGATGTTTTCGTGATCGCTTTGATTGCCCGATATCGTTTTGATGGACCGAAATTAATAACATTTATATTAACGTAATGACTTGAATTAGATACCGATTACAAAATAATCCATAGTACGATTGAAAGAATTAGGATTGACAGCCATATTATGTATCAATTAACTGAACTGACCATTGAAATTTACCGTTAGAATAAGCCTATTTGAGAAGATTTTACTTCCCCCTTCACCTGTCAAAAGTGACAGATCAATTTCATGCTTGACCGCACCGCTACCGGTGAAGGCTATTGTCTCCGTTCAACACCCCTCGGGGTAGACAGGTGTTTAAACTCATACAGGTATTTAACTTACACGCACTTGTACGATCTGACCTTAGATGACCAGGTACCGTAAATACTTGGACAAATGTTATTGTAACGCGATTGTTTACTTACGCACGGACTGGTAGCGTGAATTAAAGTCAAATATACTTACAAAATTGATCTATTGACGAATTCTCCGTTCAGAAAAAAAGGTCTCGATATTCTAAACCAGTGTATTGACCGCATTCAAGAATTTTTTTAGCAAATTGCCATAAAAAGTAGCGGGTAATACACCGACGGAGACGGTACTCTGGATTCCAGTACAACAACTTCCATACCAAATGCCATAAGCTGACGAGCTGTCCTTAATCCTGCTATCAAAGTTATAGCAACCAATCACAAAATCCCTTACAAATATAGTATAACAATTACAAATTTACTCTGGATTCCAGTATAAGGACTTCCATACCAAACGCCATAAGCTGACGAGCTGCCGTTAATCCTGCTATCAAATTATAGCGACCAATCACAAAATCCCTTACAAATATAGTATAACAATTACAAACTTACTCTGGATTCCAGTATAACGACTTCCATACCGAATGCCATAAGCTGACAAGCTGCCGTTAATCCTGCTATCCCGGCTCCTATTACTATCACTCTCCCATGCTTCTTCCCTAGTAAAAAATATGTCTATTGCTTTGGGTCTTTTTTTTAACATATCCCAGTATTAATTTCACCAAAACTGAAAGATCATTTATTCACAACATGTATGTGTGCAAGAAACATTTACATGCATTTATTTCTTTTGTAAATGCATGTATCAGAACAGCTTGCTCAGGAATGTGAGGAATATTTTCATTTTAGGACAGCACAATTTTATCACAACCTACCTGGTAATGGCTTCAATCTTTTATAAACTCCAAAGTTGATATATCCAAATCTTTCCAAGTATGCATGGACTCTCATAACCAAGGGCCCATCACCTATAGAATAGGATACCCGCTACATGTAATATGCTTAAACTTATCTTTTCACAAACATTCAGAAAAAATAATTTGTAAAATACTGTGACAATTTATTACATGTATTACAATTGGTTTTCTTTCAATTATAGCTGACAGAAATATAATTCAATCTCAAACATGTAATGCAAAATAATAATAAAAAAAAAAAGAATAATTTGCCAAGCACTATGTTACATGTAAGTCTACTGTACAGCCTTGTTACTTTTATGACTGAATTTGAAATCAATTTTTCCCTACAAAGAAAAGCTCAAAAGAAAAAGAGATACATTACTATTGTATGGGGCCTCTATCTGTGGTAAGGCATTCTCAAATGTCAGCTGCTGCATGGGATTGTCTAGCCATAGCTGTAGCTGTAATATGAAACGAATTAACATAACCATTGTTTGCATGTTTCATGTATTTTATCTGGTTAAGTTAACTAGGTGAGACATAATCCTTAAACCCTGTTCCCTTTTTTGAATACACAAACAGCTATTACATGTATGTTAAACATATAAAGTATCAATAAATGATTCATTACAATTTTTTTTAATTTTCAAACAATGTACATCATTAGGTCCAAATCAATAAAGACTCCAAACATTTTCATTTGAATCTGTATGCAGGTAGCACTTTCATACATACTATTCTATTTCTGAGATACAAGAAGACTTTCTGTGATTGAGGGGGGCCTTGTAAAATGTCTGGGAAACAGGCCGCTTCCTGTGACGTCATCTTATCAAAAGGGACACGACTCTGAAAGGCTGCACCCTCCAGACCTGAAAAGTTGAAAATAAATACATAAATATAATTCCTTCCTATCAGAATAAATACAAAGAAAATTAATTCTTGGTGCAAAAGATATCTAAAGTTAATTAGAAGAATATAGGTATATGTTAGAGTAAGTTTTTAGTTACCAAGTGATTTGGTAGCTAGCAAATCACACGGACGAGAAACTACACTCTAACTTACTTAGTGTATATATGCTTTACAACTCAAAAAATCACCATTCATTAGTAATGATTCAGGGTTTTTTTTTTATTTTGGGGAAGGTGCCTGTGCCTGTCCCATTTGGGAAAATTTGCGACATTTTGCTGAAATTGGGAAAAATTTTATACAAATTCTCATGAAAATATAACCCTAAAGTATCATTTATTAACATTGATAATTCATTGATTTGCTTGAACTGAACAAGAGATGAATAAAAGACGTTAAAAAATGCACTTCGAAATAGGAATTTTTGTGCTGACCTCCAGGTTTTGAGTCGTATTTTCTAAGGTGACTTTTTCGTAATTCCTCTTTGGGAATTTCAGGGTGATTTTTTGGGAAAAATAGAGGAAATTTGGCATTGGGAAGGGGCCGAAATTCGGCCCCAAAACAAGGAAAAAAAAACCCCTGTGATTAGAAAATTACATGAACTGTTTGAAAGCGATAACAATAATTTTGATCTGATCAATTATCAGAAATTGATTAACCGTAAGTAATTATCAGTAAATTACATGTACATGAATACTATTATAATGAGTCTGCAATGAAAGTCTCATTTTTAAAATATGGAGGAATGTATCCAGATATGAAATTTCATATTTAGCAAAAAAACTGTACAAATTTTTAACCCTGACTCTGTTTTTGTTTTAAAAAATTTGAGAAAATCACGATTTTGGGTATATTCCATGTAGTCCTAAACCCCCTATCTCCCCTCTTTTTTTTTGACAAAACTTTAATAGAAAAATAAATCTGTTTTCGGAAGTGGATCAAGATATTGAGTTTTAGAATGTCATAAATCGCATTTTAAAAGTAGAACACCAATGATCTCACTGTCTAAAATTTATGATATTGAAACATGTAGATAAGAATGTAGTATTATTAACATATTTATTTTCATTTTTATCTTTAAATAGTTTAATTAGTTTCGTAATAAAGTAACAACACATGACACAACATGCAATGACGCAACACAGAATGACGCTACGTGCAATGATGCATTGCAAAGCAAGGTGTACCACAAAGACTTAGTACCATGCTATCTCAAATTTCTGGGGAGAACACTGCATGTAGAGTAGAAAATTACTTAATTAAGGTATGAAAAAGGACATCTTTCAATTTGGTTTTTCCAGGTCTATTACTCAAGGTATCAACCTCACCAAAGTGCAATAATGGTATAATGTGTAGATTTCTAATTAACATTAAATCTAAGTCAAAATAAGACAATGTGCATTCAATTCTCAAAGAGAATGCAGTATAAATCTAATACCAATAAAACTCATTTTGATGGACATTTAACCCTCTGTGTGAAAAAAATTACATCAATCTCATAATACATTCTTTGATAATTCTGTATCATAAAATGAATCGTTTGTTTCTATATTCCACAGCAAAAAAATAGGCATTTTTTCCATTCATGTACGTTATAAACAGACATCTACACTACTGTATGTGTTCTTATTTTACTTTTAGCGGGGTTCATAATTTAGCGGAACTAGCGCTATAAAGACTCACTTATTCAAGACTACGCTTAATCATTGAACTTACAGATTCATGCTGAAAATAAGTCAGGTGCACTAATTCATAATTACGCTAATACTGTATGCCACTTTTTCCTAATTTGGTTGAGCTAACATAAGTACACCTAAAGTAAATGATTAAATAATAATATAAGTATATTAACATAATCCTACAGACACATACCTGTAGGATCATCATTTTCACTGTCATTGTCTGGCTCCTGCTCGTTCTCAGGCTTTGAATTCTGGGATTGAGTGGGTGGTTTTTCTGGTTTGGCTTCCTTCTTTTCTTCATCGGAGCCCCCCTCCTCCTCCTCTGATACATTGGCAGTCGGTTCTTCACTGTCCTTGTTCTCTGCCTTAAATACAAAAACAATTTTATCAAATTCCATCCTTTAATTCATAAGACAATACATGTATTAGTTACCAAGTCATCTCGTGACCTAATGGTACAGTATACCAGGTCACTAGATTTTATACTGGGCAATATGAAGCAGAGTCCGGTATAAAACTTAGTGACTTGGTATTATCCTGTACAAGGTCACTAGATGACTAGGTAACAAATTTACCCCACCGATGACCTATTTTGATAATTTTCCCAGAAGTTTTGGACATCATTGTCTGATCAAGCTACGACGTCAACATGAAGATAACATTGTGACGTCAAGAAGGTCTGGTATACGGTAAATGGCAAGGCAGGCCGGTATAAGATATACCACGTCTTCACAAGACCATTTTTAGCCAATCCCTTTCTGGTACATTGTATTTCCTGGCAAACTTGTCAGAGGTGGGGTAAAAACATGTACCAGTACTAGTCAGGCACATATTATTGCTGGGCACATATTTCCAGTATCATCACTCTATTTATATCTCTGATAATTTTCAAGACCCCAACTACAGCTTGTCGGTTCTGATTTGCATTCAGTCACCTGCCCAAAACCATTGTTCAACACATGGGCAACTTTTCTGCCCAAGTAAGTTGATGATGTCAAGACGATGGAGAACAATCAGAAAGTGCAATTAAATGTCAATATAACTTTGATTAGATGTATTTCAATTTCTGATTTTCTGTACATGTACATTGTATTATAAGTGTGTTCCTTTATTCCATTTGGCAGCGTTATTTCCCTCCATGGATTACAACTCTCGGACTTTGTAATCTCTGCTATGTTAAAATTGCTCTACTTTATAACAAATTTATTGAAGTTTTTACATCATTTACACCAATGTCTCGATGAGAATTACAAACAAGAAGATATTTTTGAAGAATAGTCAGAAGGTTAGTTATGAAATCTCTTCTGAAGATTAAGTTATAAATATTCTGATGTCAACATTTTGCATGGTAAAATGGATCAAGTCCAAGAGTTGTAATGTAATCCAATATGGCATTTAGTTTGGAGGTATGACCAGGGTATGAACTCTACTGAAAATTTTACTAGCCATGTGGGCTCGTAAAATTTCAATTTAAGGGGCCCACACAACTTTTTACGAGCCAACACAGAAAACCAATGCTTTTTGGGGAAACATTCCTCTCCCCCCTTAAAAACTGACCCAACTGTGTCTGCTGGTGAGACATTTAATATACGAAACACATATTCTATAAATCTGTATCTAATCAAAATCAACAACTTTTGAAGAAGTCATACAAATACAAAATCAAGGATTGCAAGCATCAAACGATAAGATGAATTAGTTTGCTGTATCAGCTTTAAAACACACTCCCTCACTATATCGCCCCCTGTTATAACGCCAAACTGGTATACCATCACAATTTTTTAAGTAACAGAAATTAAAATCTTTTATATAAAATCTTTTTTTATATAATTTTATTATTTCCATGGTGTCTGTAATACACCTATCTATCGCTGTATAGACAAATGACGCCTATTATGACGTCACTAACGTCGAGCACTGCTACGTTCGGCTTATTCAAATATTACGTCGCCAGTTTTGTACTTGAGAATCAATAATGCTAAAATGACATCAATTGCAAAATAAACTAGATAATTAAATACCGTAGTAATCTATTATAAGAAATTACTGTAATCATTTTTCTGTCATCGATGTATAGACAAATACTGTTGCACAAACAAAATATAATCCACTTCGCTAATAGCAATTGCTAATAGTAATTGTTGAAATCCAATTAATTTATATAAGGTAAGTTAGGCAGATTGATTGCAACAATTCACATGGAATTTATGTCTAAACATCCGGAGGAAACTGACCTGAAAATCACTTCATCTCAAACAGAAAAGCAGTCTTCATGAAAACCTTTTTTGACCACTAACCAGCCGGGCTAGTTGAGTGCAAAAATCTACTAGCCACCCAAAATTTTCACTAGCCATTGAAGAAAAATCAAAACGCTATAAAGACCCATCGTTACCTCAGCTAAAGTAGGTCTGTTGAGTAGGCAAAAATTCACACATATATAGAGTATATAAACACCACTAAAGACGGTATGGCCGAATTGCAAAGTAAGCTTTTGTCACTAACTGGGTCAAGGTCAATAGGTCAAATAAAACAGCATAAATTGAAAGGTCTTGTCAGAGGCAACTTACATGTATATAATAAAGTTTCTACTGCATACAGTTCCATAGATTTTGCTTAAACCAGGAACTTTAACCAAAATCCTTAACTAGGTCAAAGTCCAAGGTCAAGGTCACTAGGTCAAATGTTACCGCATAAATTGAAAGGTCTTGTCATGGGCAAGCTACATGTATAATATAAAGTTTCCACTGCATACAGTTCCATAGATTTTGCTTTAACTAGGAACTTTGACCAAAATCTTTGAGTAGGTCAAAGTCCAAGGTCAAGAGGTCAAATGTTACGGCATAAATTGAAAGGTCTTGTGATGGGCAAGCTTCATGTATAATATAAAGTTTCTAATGCATATAGTTACTTAGATTTTGCCTCAACCAGAAACTTTAACCAAAATCTTTAACTAGATCAAAGTCCAAGGTCAAGGTCACTAGGTCAAATGTTATGGCATAAATTGAAAGGTCTTGTCATGGGCAAGTTTCATGTATAATATAAAGTTTCTACTGCATGTAGTTCCTCAGATTTTGCCTCAACCAGAAACTTTAACCAAAATGTTGACGACAGACGGATGGACAGACGGACGGACATCGTCAATCTATAGCCTAGGCCAGAATTGTTTTGCAATCTGGCCAAAAATCGAACAAAGTTAAACAGAGAAAAAAAAAACTTATTTGAATCATACTCGCTAAAAGGCCGGCCGTTGCTTGCGGCGCTTGGCCAATAGTTATAAAATTTTTGTAAGAATTTCTTCATTTCAGTGTTCTGACAGTTCAGTCGAGAGTTTTGAAATTGTTAGATATTTAATTGAACATGTTATAATCACATATTAGTCAGTACCGTAAAATAACCTGTCACGCCGCACTGAAAACAATGCACTGTTGTTATGGAAATATTTATCTTGTATCTTAAGACAATATTGCAATAAACAGATTTTACAGAAAAAACGTTATAATATTTCATTTGAAACATGTACAATAAAAGAAACATTTAATACAGTACTTAACCAGCAATAAAAGTTGAGACGCAACGTGTACTTTTTACGGAAAGAAGGCGGCAATTTTAACCCAAGTATAAGACGAGAAATCGCCAGCTGTTGGCCCTATGCCCCTAAGTCAGAACACTGCATTTCATTAAAAGTCACTTAAGCCAGTCAGGCTAGTTCTAGAGCTGCAACGAGTCGGGAACTTCTCGATTCGGTTAGATTTCGATTTTTTTCGGTTCGAGTTATTTACGCTATAATTTTCCTTAGATATTTTATTTTTTCCTTTTATTTGGAAAATTTAACTGAAAATCTCATCTCAGTAAAAAAAATAATGTTCAAGTGAAGGTTGTGTATGATATACATTTGTATATGTTTATGTATTACATGGATGGAAATATTATTCAGATCCCCCCCCCCCCTTCCACAGAACAGCCTTCTGGGGATATGATAACCAGATCATACAAAGAAGTGCTTACAAGCAGGGACATATATATTTAGTTATAAAGGTCCCTGATACTGGGTAAATAATTTAAAAGAGTCATTTCAAATTGGGGTAGCACTCGACGAAATGCGGCAAAAGTCGCCGGCTCGAATTTCCTCTGATCCTGTATTTTCTGTATGATATTGCTAGGTAAAAAGCTCCTGAAAGGTTCATCTTTTATTCTAAATCATTACCTCAAATCATTTTTATTGGGAATCCCTGCGATTAGTGAATCTTTAAAGTTGAAATTAGAACGTTTTTCTGCATTCGACTCGAATCGTTTCTGACCACAATGACTCGCGATTCGAGTCGGAGCTAAGAATCGCGATTCTCGGTGCACCGAGACGAATCGTTGCAGCTCTAGCTAGTTCAACATCAAATTTTGGTAGCCTGAGGAAATATTTGGTAGCCAGGGTGGTCGGGCTAGTGAGTTTTCATGAAGACTTGAAAATATGCAAGAATCGGCTGCAACAAAGACAGGAATAACCAAATAAGAAAATAGCATCTACATAAGTCGGTTGCGCTGTAACTAGCTCTGCCACTTCTATTGGGACAAGTACGTAAAGTAGGCAAGAATAGACTGGGGTTTTCCCGAGGGCAAGGTCATTTTCAGTTAAATGGGGCCTTTGGGGATACATCCTCATAACTTTCAAGCCTCTGTCCGCCATCCCCCCCCCCCTCATTAACAAGTAAAAGTTTCTAGCAACGTACCGCCTTTGCACGCTTTCTTCTGCTTGTTCGTCGTCCCTCTTCATCCTCCTCTTCGTCTCTCGAAGGTGGTGGACGTTTTTTCTCATCCATTTTTCAGTTGCAGACTTTCGTAACGCTTGTGTGCAACAAAGGAAATTCGATTCCGGAAGTTGCCGGTTAACTTTGTGAGCCCGATGTATTGTCTTTTTTTACGAGTTTCAGTTACTTTTATTTATTTATTTATTTATTTATTTATTTATTTATTTATTTATTTATTTATTTATTTCGCCAATGAGTATCGAATATTATATTGAATAAATACTGCATTGTTTAAACTAATTTGCACCATATGTACCTCTGAATATCATTTTTAGTACCGTTTTCAAGTTATAATACATGCATTGAAATCACAACAGATATCAAAAAGTCGTCTCCGAACAATGACAGACAACTATGATCGAACCAATCGATTTTCTGTCGCGACAATTGTAAATAGTTTTAAAGTTTGAATTTTGGTCATTTTAGATTTTAATTTTATAATAATCCGGCCGACCCTGCGTTGAAAATATTTTAAAATAAATAATCAGACCCGAAAAAAATTACCAGCCCCCCCCCCCCCCCTCTCTCAGGCTCAAATGGTCGTCCCGACTTTGCACTCTTTGTAAGTCGATATATCGTCATCGTCGTTTTAAAAAGGCAGTTGTTGTTTCTGCGGAAAAGATTTCAAGGACCGAACTGACCTAGTCTGTAAACGTTTCATTCATTCATTCACATTCGCACTAGTAAGTTTTGATTTCAATCCGAGATTTCATAATTTCGGTCACTTTTACAGCACTTGGAGATGAACTATACTGAGTCAATGGAACATGCATTTACGATTCGGAGAACAGAACAATGAGATTTTTTGTTTGGTTTTTTTTTTTTTTTCGGAAATTTATGCTTCGATTAACTTGCACAACTATCAAACTTTCAGGAGGAAAAAGGATGATTGCCATAATGGCGCTCCGTACAATATGCATTGGAACACTGGCGAGGAATGCTTAGTTTCGGAGTAAGTCAATATTTTCTTATTTCCTTGTATCCTCATAAATGTCGTCGATCTGTTTTTCTTTTTGTCTTACACTTGAAAGAACTTAATTGCTCTAAGCTTTCATGATAAAACCTACATTTATTATTATAAACGCCCTGAAACCAAGTGTACGGAAATCGCACTATGGAACGCCGTACGGGACTTCACCTTTACACTTGTAAACAATACAATGCTTGCAGTGGCGATATGTACACGTATTTATGCATACACATGTAAACAACAATTACGATAACCCGGTCCTTGAAATTGATTGTGGTGCTGGAGCCTCGATCTGTTATGATTAGCATACAGGTGATCATATCAAATAGCACACTGTTTCTTGGTTGAAATTGGGGGAAAAAAATAAAGATAATTGAGAAAACAATCAAAAAGATCTTCTGACATTTGTCTCTAATGAAGACAATTGAACGCATATAGGTCTGTAGTGCCAAGAATAGTATATTTTAAATAGTGTACATGTACAATGCAAAACAGATAATATAGATTAATATATTTTCAGTAATTTCAAAGGGTTTTTATACTTTTATCATGATTACATTTTGTATGCCCCGCCGAATTTTAAGCTCAGAAATTGGGAAAAATGCCTGTTTTCAGCATTGGGAATGGGACCGAATTTCGGAGAACTTCTAAAAAATTCCTGCTTAAGGTAAATTGAATTTAAATCAAAACCGTTAAAAGGTCATCAATTTCCCTTTTTACCCTGGATATGATACTAAAGTCATCAAAACAACATTTCGCATGACAATGAACCAATTTACTGTTTTTACCTACATCATCTCTAACATTTAACGCTGACTGACACTGACAATGGAATACTGTTGAAGACTGGATCGACCCTGACCCTTTGTCAAAGCTGAAAGTTGATCGGACTTTATTGGTGATTCTTTGGACATTCAACAGAACACGGACTGTTTTCATTTGATATCCATCTCGATAGTTTTTGTGTTGCTTTGGTCGATATCTCTGTTTTTAACTGTCTTTTTGGGATGCGTCTTTGGATACCACTGTGATCCAGATAGCTACCCCATCTGCTATAAATACATGTATGCTCGATACATGTTTGTTGGTGTGTATCGTTTGTTCGTATTGTTATGTGTTGATAGTCACTTGTAAGTCCTATTCATAGATGCGCAGTTGTATCCCATCGACAGAATGCAACCTCTGCATCTATTCTGTTCAGTCAGAATATATTTTGGAAGTGCTGTTTTCCGAGATTCGATATGGAAACCATAGTTCGATAACATTAATTTGTTTGTTTTTCTTCTAAACATTTTGAATTTTTGTGGCGCTGCGCATGCATTAATTTATTTGCTGCCACGTACCCACATAAATTTACACTTGGACTCTATAGCGAGCATTTAACTTTTTGTACTTTTCCCCTTAGTGTTCAATACCTAACAATGACGATTTCGGCGCTCCTGAGTTGATAGAATTGGCAGAGAATGGGAAGTACGAGGAACTGCGAGAAACATTGCCATCTCTTCCAGAAGGAGGCATCAATGTAAAGAATCATTTTGGATGGACAGCTCTGCGACAGGCATGTGTCGGTATGTAACTTGCTTTTCATATGAATAATGCCATCGGTTAAAGATAGTACTGGTTCATCTTCAGTACCTCTTACAGGTTTAAAGGTTAGATTTGGTTCATCTCCAGTACCTTTTATAGACATAAAGGTTAGATTTGAACATTTAGTTGTATACAGTTGTAAATAACCACCTTAGATTAATTTATACATTACCCAGAAATTGGATAGACCATGTCTGTACTTGGCATGTGAAACTGTCAACACAACCACTCTCAAAGTTAATATGGCCGTATTCATCAAAATAGATAAAAACATGATAGAATCTCATCACAACAATTTATATTACTTTGATGAATTTGACAGTAAAGAGAAGGAAACTCAAAACATCTAGCTATCTGGAAAATTCAAATCGTAGTTTTACATCGCTACATGCTGCTATTGAGACATTCAATAAGTGTACATAAAGCAGCTTTCAGTGACTAAATTACTAGGTAGTTACTAGATATCTAGATTCTTTGTGCCAGACATGCGTACACGCAATCGTCCTCCATAGTACTTTAAAATAAATGTTTAGCCGAGATACAAAAAGAAGACTTAAGACAGAGAAAGAAATGCACAACTACATAGTGCAAAGCTGAATATGATTACGTATGGAAAATGAAAAGTTTCTCATTCAGAAATGTTTGTATAATAATATTCTACAATCAATTGATTTCGTAGGAGGTCATTTATCCTGTGTCGAACTGCTTCTAAGTCATGGTGCTCAATTTGATGAACCGGACATAAAGGGTCAAACTCCACTTTTTTCTGCTGTAGCACAAGGACAGTTTGAAACCATGAAAGTATTGTTAAGAGCTGGTGCTAACCCAAACTGGTAGCTTAAAGAACAGAAGTTGTCCTCTCATTTCAGCCATAGTCCATGGGAGAAACGATATGGTTAGGGTAAGTTTATCAGTCTCTTTCCCTCTATGTAGACAGTACTTACCTCGTCCAAACACTCTAGAATCAAAGGAGTTTTCCGTGGAACGCGTTCCAGTGTTATCCCGATCGGTTTTGAGTTCCTACAGGTGTTATACATTTTACATCTTTATATATGAAATGTATGTATACTATGCATTATTCAGGAACTTCTGAAACACGGAGCACATCCAGACTGTATCAGAATGCAGGTTGACTATCTTCCATCATCCCCAGTTAACACAGCACTTACCTATGGACACTATGATATTCTGAACACTATCTTAAGGTATGGAGCAACCGTGAACTACGAGGGAGTGTTCGATCCTGTGCCTGTATCTCCATATCTTATTGTTTATAAGAAAAGCCTGTCCCTGAGATATTTTATGTTGCTGTATGAATTTGGATGCAGATATGACAATCTAATACGTCAGAAGTTTGAAGAGTTGCCATTGGATGAAGTTGAGCAATACAAGACAACAAGTCTCCAAGTATTCGGTAAGTATTCATTACAGAGACTATTTTGTATACAGTAAAAACCGGTATGCAGCAAAAAGGTTTCAAAAAGTCCTGTCAAAGTTTATTTCATTGCAAACTTTCTTAGATTTAATTAGGCTCAAATTCTATGATACGAAGTCTCCTTGACTTCATATGTCATTCATGGTCTTTTTCAAGGCCGAAATCAAAAGAAACCAGTGTAAATTGTTGGTATTATTCATATCGCACTTGCCCATTGGTCTGTCTCTCATATCGTAAACGACTCACAGCTCTAGTAATAACAATGAGATAGATATCTGTACGTTCTCATGATAACTGTACCGTTGTTAATCTCTATGCTATTAGTGAGCAGGCTTATGAAAAATAATGACCTTTATTTCAATAAAACATATCTTCAGTGAAGGACAGTAATGTTTTTTTTTTCTTTTGATATTAATGGCTTATCTGGATTTATACATTAAACTGAGTTTTTTTTTTCTTTTAATAACTTTGAACATATAATGATAATTATGTTTCGATTTCATTTTCATTTTATTTTCATTTTATAGAGAACCCTAGGTCTCTGAAGTCGTCATGTCGCCTAGTGATTTTCAAGCTCTCGAGGAAGCCCCCGGAAAAACGCTTAGTATCTCTAGACATCCCTCAAGACCTCCGCTTGTATTTGTCATACAAGGAGTTCATGTGATTCTACTGATAACCTTTTAGTACATATTTAGCGGTTAACGTTTGTCTTTGGGTAAAGCGATGCTTAGTGTTCCAGATGTATTCTATATATACCCTGCAATATGGCCACAGAATGATGTGCAATCAAATGACAGCTCGAAATAACCTTAAGCTTTTGTCACTTAGTGCTATAAATGTATTTTAAAGGTTCTCCGCAAACCTTGTTGATCCCAGCTTGAAATGACGGCAATGCATGATATGATAAAGATAACATATGTACTGCTCGTGCTTCTCTTGAATCTTCTCTGTTGTAGAAAATGCTTCATTGATTAAAATATAAAGATTTTCGGAAAGTTCATTGTATAGTATATAAAAGAGGTAAGTCATTTTTCTCCTATCTCCGATTGGGATTTTGATTATACCAGATCATACAGAAAAGATGAGCGATACATACCCTGTCTGATACATGTGCATACATTAAAATCCAAGTTACTTATTATGCTTGTCTACTCTGTGTTTCCGCATTTGGGTGTCTTGATGTGTTGCTGTGGATGCTGCAACCGAGTCCTGTTGGCGATTCCCTCCTTTCTTAGATGTGTTGCTGTGGATGCTGCAACGAGTCCTGTTGGTGATTCCCTCCTTTCTTTAGATGTGTTGCTGTGGATACTGCAACCGAGTCCTGTTGGTGATTCCCTCCTTTCTTAGATGTGTTGCTGTGGATTCTGCAACCGAGTCCTGTTGGTGATTCCCTCCTTTCTTAGATGTGTTGCTGTGGATTCTGCAACCGAGTCCTGTTGGTGATTCCCTCCTTTCTTAGATGTGTTGCTGTGGATTCTGCAACCGAGCCCCGTGGCGATTCCCTCCTTTCTTAGATGTGTTGCTGTGGATACTGCAACCGAGTCCTGTTGGCGATTCAAAATTTTGTGGTTTCTGTACATTACAAGGACAACTGTTACAGATAATAAATTCATTTCTTGAATGTAGCTATTATACCAAAAATTACAGGTAAGGTCTGAATATGGCTCAATTTCATGCAGATTTGTGCCCCTTCAAACTTGGAAAAAAATCAATATTTATATTCCCGCCATATAATGGTGGGGGTATTTATTGATGCACTTGTCCGTGCGTGCGTCCGTGCGTGCGTCCGTCCCACCTGTGGTTTCCGGACATTTAAAGGAAAACTATTACAGATAATCAATTCATTTCTTGCATACAGCTTTTACACCAAGAAATACAGGTCAAGTTCGAATATGGGTCATGTCCCTCAATTTTGTGCAGAGTTATGCCCCTTGAAACTTAGAAAAATTCAAAATTTTGTGGTTTCCGGACATTTGAAGGTAAACCGTTGCAGATAATCAATTCATTTCTTGCATATAGCTTTTACACCAAGAAATACAGGTCAAGTTCGAATATGGGTCATGTCCCTCAATTTTGTGCAGAGTTATGCCCCTTGAAATTTAGAAAAATACAAAATTTTGTGGTTTCCGGACATTTAAAGGAAAACCGTTACAGATAATCAATTCATTTCTTGCATATAGCTGTTACACCAAAAAATTCAGGTCAAGTTCAAATATGGGTCATGTCCCATAATTACGTGCAGTGTTATGCCCCTTTAAACTTGGATAAAAATCAATATTTTGTGCTTGCCTGACATTTAAATGAAAACTGTAACAGGGAATATATAAATTTTATTATTTTCTTAGATGTAGCTTTACATTATAATACAGGTCAAGTTCAACTAAAGAGTCATGTTCCTCAATTTTGTGTTGAATTGTGCCCCTTCAAAAGTTTTATATATTGCTTATATTTAGAATATGCCGGGCGGGTGTATCATTGATCCTTAGATCAACAATAAATTTCATTTATGCTTGCCTGACATTTAAATGAAAACTGTAACAGGGAATATATTTATTTCTTAGATATAGCTTTACATTGAGAAATACAGGTCAAATTCAAATAAACGGTCATGTTCCTCAATTTTGTGTTGAATTGTGCACCTTCACACTTCTTATACATTGCTTAAATGTAAAATATACTGGGCGGGGGTATCATTGATCCTTAGATCAACAATAGATTTCATTTTGATGTGTTGCTGTGGGTGCTGCAACCGAGTCCTGTTGGCAACCCCCTCCTTTCTTTGATGTGTTGCTGTGAATAATGCAACCGAGTCCTGTTGGCGATTCCCTCCTTTCTTAGATGTGTTGCTGTGGATGCTGCAACCGAGTCCCATGGCGATTCCCTCCTTTCTTAGATGTGTTGCTGTGGATGCTGCAACCGAGTCCTGTTGGCGATTTCCTCCTTTCTTTGATGTGTTGCTGTGGATGCTGCAACCGAGTCCTGTTGAAGATCCCCTCATTTCTTTGATGTGTTGCTGTGGGTGCTCTTACCGAGTCCTTATGGCGATCCCATCCTTTGCTTTAAACGGCATTCTCTGAAAGCAGTCGCTCAACGATAACCACAAGATTTTTTCCATTTTCAAAAAACTGTTTGGTAAGTGGCTTAAGAATACGCAATGCGAAATTCTATGATTATGTTTCAGAACTAAACGCATAATCCAGGAAATTTAAATATTGATTACACTCTATGCAAAATTAATTAATGGCAGTGTTCCTGACCACAGCGTGTTCTATGGTTACATGTTTGTTTCAGAACTTAAGGCATATAAAATCCAGGAAATTTAAATACTGATTACACTCTATGCAAAATTAATCAATTGCAGTGTTCCTGACCACATCATGGTCTCCATATATCTATATCATGATACCATCTATGAAATATGAAGGAATATTTATAGACTTAAATTAATTCCTTTTTAATTGGAAATTTGCATAGAAATTACTTCCTTCATTAATTGGACGTAGAAATTTCTTGCACATTAAAATTGGCTTATGTCTATTCGTTTGTCAAGACAGGGCTAATATAAATACCAATAACTGGAATAAAAGTTGCAAACGTAGTAATAAATACGTTCGTATGTGCAGCATTTTGTTGTTTTGTTGTAAAGAAGAAAACGTTGTGTATAAACCATATGAATTTAATGTGCACGTTGAAATAAATTGCGTTCTCTCGAAGGTATTTTACAATAGTTCGACAGAAAAGAAAATCATTGTGTATAAGATATTCTTAACCATCAAGGAATCGAATGTAAAACCTCATTTGCAAAACGGTAAGGAATACCGGCATTTATCACTCTCATTGTCAATCCTAAATTAATTTGCTTTAGGGTATCTGGTTTTCATTGGTGAGGTCCAAATTAATATTGCGCGTCTTCAAATTCATGGCATCATTTAAGAACAGATCAATTTGCAGCATATTTCGGGTACTCCACCCTCGTCTGGCCAGAGAAAATTTGGTGAACAGACATTTTCGTTGGCGTTTGAAGAAACGATCTACACGTGCCCTCGGGGAATCCTGGGCCACCGGCAGTGACACTCACCAAGTGGTACAAATGTTGCGTCACCAGGAATGTACTTTTCGGTATTTAATTTCAGTTGATGCATGACTTAGAGTTTTCAGATCTGCCTCAATGATGTGATTCTTCAGATATTCCAAAGAATAATCAAATAGCTCTTGTTGTTTTTCTTTATTCCTGGAAAAGAATCAATCATTAAAAATAATTTTAGATCGTGCTGAAGTAAAGTGGAAGAATTCTCATATAACTGTAGTGAAGGGAAAAACTTCTGTTCAAGTAACATAATTTCATTTCTCACGAAGAACCGAAGCGACCAGTTGTGGATCTTTTGTAAATCACTCTTTGACCCATTACTCTTTTAAAGAAAACGACGATTGATACATAAACTATTTTGATTGACCTCTGACTAGCGAAACAAACGAATAATGCAGTTGGACGAATATGGAAATATGTTGAATATATCTTTCAAACCAAATCTTAAAGCTGCCTATTAACACATCCAGTTTTTGTATGGTAACTGCTTGTACTTATCAATTTCATATACAAACAAGGCTTACAGAGTTTAGGAAATAATATGCATGTTGATTCAAGAAATCTATTGGGTTTACCTGGCTTTATCGTGCAGCGATTGTATCTTACTGCTTGCAAAATAAACGTCTCTTGCTGCTTTATACGAAGGATTAATAGCGACCTTTGTTTGAGTTGTTGATTCTTAATTGAAAGCTCACCAGTACATCAGTATTCAGTCTCAAAGTCCAGAAGGTCAGAATTCCCATTGGAACAGTTGCGAACCCCAGAATGAACAACATTCCAAAATGAGACCAGGTGCCCAGGGGAGAATCAGCGTCGGAATTCCTTCCTCCATTCAGAAATGACAAGCCTTAAGTTGTTCTTCGTGTTATTGTCTTCGTCTGTTTGTCCGATTTTGTTTCTCGTAATAAAGTTCTGAATACTTTCCAATAAGACATCCTCCCTGTGGACCAGCAATATTTCACTCACATCAGATTGAAGCAAATAACGGACAAAATGGAGAGCTATCACACAAGCAAACATCGAAAGACAGTGAGAATAAGTATTAACTGTTATGTTTTCCTGTTTGTGCTGCATCCGGGTCTTGTTAGAGATCCCCTCCTTTCTTCTACCATTTCGGTCACAGATTTTATTTAACTATGCTACTAAATCGACTTTACAGGAAAAGTGGAACCGCGGACTCTTAGCAAAGTAAATGCACAAATTTAAACTTCAAAAAAATTAAACCAGAGAGTGCTTCTGAAATGACTTTTGGCTGTGTCGGAGAATCACTTTTGCTGGAAGCATCATTGATGAGGATTTACTATCCAAAACACGTGTCTGGTGCTTCAAAATAAGTTTCGAAATTTTCTTCAAGAAGTTAAAGATTTGGAGCACTTCCGTACTATTACATCACACGGACCAACTCACTCCCATATCGAGAGTTCGCTTCTTTTCATATGGAGGAGGTTTTTGTATGTTTGCTTTGGTTCCTGTTTCATCCTGATTTGTATGCCTCTGAATTATCGATTTTGTACTGTATACAGGGATATGGTCATTATCCATATTTGCCAACCAAGAACAACATCAAATCTGACCGACAAAATAAAGAGAGGCAACCAAAATATATCAGGAATAATATAATGTATTTTGCTGATCAAGACTTTGGTGAATTGAAAAAAAAGAAATGTCATATATTTATTGATAATGGAATAACAAAATCAAAGAGATTAAAATAAATATACCAACATACACATCTTAAGACATTTGCTATGAAAAGGTTATTATGCAATTTCACAGTGCTTCATCGTTGATATCACGAAATAAATTATGCAGATATGAATTCAACCACTGAACATTGGATATCATTATAATTAAAGAAATATTTTAATTCAAAGGAAACATTCAACGTCGAAAAGAAATACATATACAACGTGATTACAGAAAAGAGAAATGTAAGGTTTTTTTTTCAATTAACAATATGTCCTTTGTCTACTCATGAAAAATGAAAAGTTATCCGTAAATCATTCTTTTATAATTTGTTTCCATTTAGTCATACATTTAAAGTTAATGAAATCCTTTGACAAAGGGCAATGTTGTCACCCTAAAACTACATTGTCTAAACTACTTTTTAAAAAATTTTAATACATAAAATGAAAAAAGATATATCTTAATTCTGCATCACCAGTTTTAGAACGAGTAGTCAATCCACATTAGCAAATGCATAAAAATCGTTGTTGGCAGTTCGATGTACAAAAATGTTAATCCTATTTAACTAGTGATAATTTTATTTCAGCTTTAAATTGTGCAGTCACAAAAATAAGACTTTATTATATTGTTACAGAAATTATACTTTAACTTTGGGTGCAAATTCCATGAATCGCTGGCTGATACTTGCGTACAACACCAAAGTTTTCACTCATTGTAAGACACACTTAGCTCATATAAGTCGACCAATAACTAAGGAATGAAAATAAAGAATGGATAGTGCACATGTACCTATTCCTTCATATTACAATTTGCTACATGGATGTAACAAGGAACAAAAGTTGAAGACAATGCGATAAAGGATTTAAAACAAAAAAATGTCTCCGAAATTTTATAAATTCAATTTTTCGAGATAACCTCATTCATATACATATATTCGTAGATTTTGAAAAGGCTTATTGAGGTTCTTTTTCAAAATGTATAATCTTCGAAAAGATATTCCCGACAAGAATAAAATCGGACTTGAAACAAGATAGTTATATTTATTGGAGCAAGGAAATTTTTTTTCTAACAATTGATGTGTATATTAAGAATGTTTGTGTTTTTTCAACAGAAATTCTTTATTTTTACTTAAATTGTTCTAAACCATACAAAATTTTTATGTTAAACTTGTATTCACTTCTAAACTGAGAGAGATCAAAAGATTTTTACAATATGATATAATTTTCAGAAAACAAAATGTATGTAAGGTCATGTAACATGTATGAGGACCTGAGGTGAGGGTCTTCTAGACAAATTTAAAAATTTAGAAATGTAAACTAGTGAAAAACTTAATTAAATTCTCCTTCCAAGATTGTATAAATTTTAGACTCTTTGGTGATTCATGTATGTTTGAAATGATACTGATAATGTATTTAAGGAAGCCCCTTTTTTCAGCCACATGTATACTTTCGATATTCTTAAATATGAACTTGCCATAAAAGAAGAAAAGTATGGCGAGCGAAGCGAGCCAAAATTTTTTTATTAATATATAAAGTGAAAACTGCGGCGAGCGAAGCGAGCCGAAAAATTTTAAGGGAATTTTATGGTTATTCTTCAAATTCAGATTACTTGTAAGAGCAAGATTATTTTTTTCTGTCACACCATAAGCAAATTTATTTTTTTCATCAAAATTCAGAGCAAAATTATTTTTTTCGAAAAAAAAAACCAAGGCCCCCCCCCCCCCAGAATATCAAATGGACCGTGCCTAATTAGAATAATACAAAAGTCGAGTACCGCCTTCGAAAACGCGAAAACTTTCGGTATCTTCATGACTTACCTCAAAATCATGGCTAAAGATTCGCTGATACTCGAAATATTTCTGATATTATGAATCCATAAGAAGCAAAGATAAATTCACTGTTGATAAATGACAAAAGTGAATCAAATCCTCATCCTAAATACTGAATATTTGATCCACTTATGCCTGAGTATTCGCTCATCCAAACACGGCATCTTTCTGCAGACAGCAATGCAGTTCGTCCTTGAAATTCGTCTACTGACGCGTAATCGACTTACTACGTCACACTTCTTGGAAGTGTACATGTGGGTGACCTAGATTTTGACACATTTAATCACTGGGGGTAGACGGCGTCGTTTGATAATGGTTACATGTTTTGAATATGTGCTTAAGCAATAAAAAATGGGCATTTTGTCAGAAATTAATCTGCGTAAGTTCTAAAGTCACGTGATAGGCTCTTGCGTTTATCGAGAAATAAAGCAACAGTTGGTTTGGTTCCTTTATATAAGGGAAACGCATTAGGAATGTAAATATGTACATGTATGATATCTTCCGAAGAGAATGTTTTGAAGAGAAGAAATCGATACATGTACTACCTGAATCTACTTTATATACATGTAATAAGCTATTTTGGTATAGTCAGGAGGTATTCAATCAAGGAAGAATGATCATCTTACCATTGAATGGAGGTATCTTGTATATCAGAGAAAAAACTAATGATCCATCTGGTTGCCATCGTACCTTATCCTGTCTGTTATACTCAACTGTTCCCAAATCTATAAAAAAAATTACGCTGTCAAATATGATAGCAATTAATAACAAGGGCATTGTGCACAGCGATAATAGCGGAACACACACATACGAGGAAAACGGAGAGAACAGACGGCGACAACAAAAACACCTAAACATGAAGGATGGGACAATGTACATGTATATGATATGGTCATTATCCATGCATATTTGTCATTCTATCCATGGCGCTAATTTTATAGGTATGAACAACTATATAAGTGGTGCCACTCAGTAGGAATACGACGCCGCGTAATTCTTAACGAAAATACTTTGAAAAATTGGAAAAAAAAACACCAAACGCACACTGCAGTTATTTGTATGGTCAGCGAGTCGAATTTCATTCAATAGAACTTCCAAAATATATTTAAACTGCGTTGGGAAAAAATTCAAGGTTGTATGTTGAAGGTGAAATACAACTGTGTATCTCTATTTGAGAATTTCGAAAAAAGTGATTTTTGAAAAATTTGACTATATATAAAACTTAAATAGAGTCAGTAAATCAAAGTCAAACAAAAAAGTTGAAACCAGATTACATGGGCCACAATCGAAAGGCCTACGAAATTTGGGGAATAAAATACAAAACTGCGAAAAGAAAAACGACAAACAGACTGAGACAATGACACAAGCTCCACAGAAATATCTATCGAACCAATGAAGCACGGAAGACTTTGTAGAATGAATTGTATTGTAGGTGGCGTTGTTAAAACGCACCGTAATGATTATTTTCATATATTTAACAAATATGGACTTGGTCGAGGTCATTATGTCATTATAATGACCCGATGAGATTTGTTATGTTGACCTCGGCCTCGGTCAATATTACAAATCTCATCGGGTCATTATAATGACATAATGAACTCAACCAAGTCCATATTTGTATAATATCACATCAAATATGTCACGTATCCAATCAAGTACAACATCCAAGCAAGTAGGAATAAAATGGAAGCCCAAAGCCTATTTCAATGTCTGTATCTATAATTTCGTGTTAACCTCACTTTTGCTAATTGGCGGCGGAATGACCAAAAAGTAATTGTAAGTAGCGCCAACCCAATAAAGTCGATAAAGATATAGATTTATATGCTGTATATATATACACTAAAATTAATAAAAGCAATTGCACTTACATCTTAAAAGTATAGCAGCATATAATCGAGAAGTAGCACATCAGCTTACAGTTAAAGACAATGAAAATGCCCCCAAATCATAGATAGAATAAGGCACAACGCAAAGGGTTTTTAATAGCTATTCTCTGTAAGCATTTGCACTTTTATGAAGGACGCATGGCACGGCATGTCTCAGATTTTGATGAAATTTGAACACAAGGTTGGGTCTGACCCAAAAGTAAAAATTTGTTAAAAAATTTCTTAATATCACATCCGGTTGCCATGGAAACGGACTTTGAATATTGAAAAAATGCATTTTTGGGCGTTTTTGAAGTCACATACATAATTCATGCAGCATAATCTAAAACAAACACTGATAAATTATCAGTACCCTATCATTGCTCTTTGAAGTAAAGTAATAATAATGTTGGGTTTATGGTCTTATCTATATGTTTCCATAGCAACAACACAGGTACCCTATCAAAATACTATTTTTGGCATTTTTTTTCAAAATTCAACGATAAATTACTTATATTTTTGAGTTTGTTATGCAAATAAAACATAAGCATTCACATTGGGACAACGTTTCTGTTCGTTGCTATGGCAACATGACCTCAAATCGCAAAAATGAAAGCAATTTTGACAATATTTAGAGTCCCTTTTTTACTAGATCATTGAATTTTGATTCAAAGTGATGAAAATCAATTAATGTATTCAAGTAGATCTTTCATTACACGAAAGAAAATTTCTGAAAAATATTCAGGAAATAGCCCGTTGCTATGGGAACGATTGTTTAAAATTGCACATAGGCCCACTTTGAGTCCTTGGATACGGGCATCAAATGTTAAGTAATCTGATTTTTTTTAAATCTAAAATAAAGTTTAGACTTTGCTTTATCGTATATGTAAAAAAGGTTGTGTAAGCCTGTTTCGTTTTTTGAGGAAAAGGCTTTGAAAAACAACAAAAAATGCTTATTTTTATAATGTATGGCCAAATTACTATAGCAACCATTAATTATTTGAAACTTTTTTGTTGTATTTTGATAGAGGCTTACTTGATCTTTATTGTTATTGAATTTGAACTTCCTGGGATTAATAATTACTGTTTTATGAAAATAATAAAAAATGGTTGCCATGGTAACATATGTTCCCCATAGCTTTTTCACGGTTTTTGAAAGAGCTCTTTGTGTTGGATATTTCCGAACAATTTTTATCTGTTCATCATGATGCAAAATTTTTTAAAATGACTCTGAAGTTGCAAAATAAGTAATATTAAAGACCACAGTTACCGTTGTCAAGGTAACTTATGTACATAGCAAGAAGTGGGTTTATCTTGAATTTGCTCATTTTATAAAAAAAATCCTATTTCCTTATCATATACCCATCAAGAGAGAAGGAAAATTGGAAAATACAAACAGCATTTTGAAATCAATATATCAAAATTAGCTAATTATGTTGTCATGGTAACAAGCCTTATTTACAATATCAGACACTAGTAGTGAGCTTATTTAAAAATTTATGTCCTAATCTTTAGGATGCATAAAAAATCTTTTATTGATGTCACATATAGACCAAATTATAGAGCTTCAAATTAGCTCAATTTTGCCAATTTCTCAACTTTAAAGGCCGTTGCCATGGTAACCAGATGACCTAGAATTATTTTTTTGTCAAATTTTCCTTATTTCATTGGTCCCTACTTATGTGTGAAATTTCATGAAAATCGGAGACCATGCGTGCCGAAATTGTTTAAATGGTTACAGAGAATTGCTATTAATGAAAAAAGAAGAAAAACAACAAATGGAAGGAAGGAGACTTCATAGAGATAAAGTAATCCCTGACTAATAAGGATTAAGGATAGAATAGATATATGTACCTTTATTTATGCTGCTATATATTTTTTTAAATTGCTTACATATTGTTCTAATAAAATGGTAGAAATCAAAATAAGATTAAATATCTTACTTCCAAAATCATTCAGAATTGTCGAAGTTGAAATACACGTTATCGTAACAACGGTGACAAGTAAACCGAGGCAATTCATCCTGCTAAGTAAAAACTGATAAAGTTCTTGAATTTATATATATATGTTTTATTTGCAGATCAAATTGCAATTTACGTGGACTGCAGTACTCGATAGTGCGTATTTTGATTTCGATACTATGCACCAGCTGCTTTTGTAAAGTAATACGAGACAAAACTTCCTGAATAAATGGCTGTAACATATTCATTTTTTTTAGAAAATATATGTTATTTAGATTTTATTTCATTTTATCATGAGCTCGTACAAATATATGTTCGTAAATTATGAAGATATTGACTGATTCCAAAAAGTTAACTTTATTTTTCCCGAAATTTGGCTACTGGTACTTAATAATAGTGTAGTCCTAGGAAAATAGGAACAGTTTATAAATGTGAAATTGTATTACCGTAACAGGGACGTAATCAAGTGAATCGCAAGAACTTCATCAGCATATAACCATCGTCATTTCGATTGTCTCAATAACGTATTAATTAATTTGTTTTTGCCGAATGACTGTAGCTCCGCAAAAAACCCTAAAACAAAGGAGGGGATCTCCAACAACAACAGGTTGCAGCACCCAAAGCAAAAACTCCCAATGCAAAAACACAGAGCAGACAAGCACAGAAAGAGACGCAAAAGGGACAAGGAACGTCAACACACAACAGAGAAACATCAAACACAAAGTACTACACATAAACCAACGAGACCAATGGGCAAACAGTGTCGACTTAGGACGGCCATCTGCCACGGAAATAGCAAAAGGTGTGGTTATCCTGGATTACGTGCGCACAACCCTCTCACTTTTCCAATTACCCAGAGGTCTCGAAGAACGTACAATTGTGGTGTAAAACAACCTCCTCGCTGTCAGATGACCACACACAAACAAGACCGCAAAACGCAGGGGCCCAAGCAACACAGATGAATATGTAAATGGATATAAAAAGAGGGCGTACGTAATACAATCCGTGCTCTGCCACCGCGAGCTCATGTATGTTATCACCCGAGGAGTCCGATTGATATTCATAGAGGACAGGTGGTCGGGGCCCTGTCTTCTCTAAAGAGGTTTGGACAGGGCCCGTCATGGAGTCCCGTCGTCACAGTCAGTCAGAGTGCAAGTTTTAAGAATGCGCTTGTACAAGACTGTAGATTGGTCAAGTACCAAGCCTAGTCTCCATCTGGTGACATTAGGATCATATCCACGGTATAAAAGGCGTTTGATGATAAAGGGACCCTCGGTGGTCTTCTTGTTAGAGGACGCAATGGCGGCAGACACGAACTATTACATGTACAAGCTCTGACAAAGTGTAAGTTCAAGATTTCGAACTTTTAGGTCACCAGTCATTTGCTTTGGGTATTTCACAATATATTCTAAATTTCCTGTCATCAAATGAGACCTAAATTTTTAAAACCAAGGGGTATCTACCTTATTGCATAGCTCTGTCCTTAGCAGGCGTTTCGGCATAACTTTTTCGGTCATATTTAGAATTAAGCTCCTTGCGCCTACCCTTCAACGATTTTTGGCCACATTTTACACTTAAATACGCTTCTGAATAAACCCTGCACAAAATTTGGAGCTGCTCATTTTGGCAAGAGGAAATTAAAAGTCTTTACTGTAGATGACGCCAGGAAAATTCAGTTTGGCTTTATTTAAACTGTTTGACATGAAGTACTACTGAAGATGATTCAATATCCAAAACACGTGTCTAGTACAATAAAATTGGTACTATATATCATATGTTTCAATACTGACAATTATTTATGATTAGAAACGGAAGTGACAATCATTTATCAAGGACTCTGTTTTCTGGGTGTGAGCTTTAGGAGTTTTGGACCACCCCTGAAAAAAATCCTGGATCCGTCCATTGCAACCGGTACGCTAGATCATGAATAAGTGTTTTGGATTTTTACAGTAGACATTTACAAAACAACAAGAAGCTTTAATGTCAAGGTTTCTGCTTTCACAAATTACTTCAGGCGTTTTAGAAATTGTACAAATAATACTGTCAGCTTCTACAAGCAACATAGTATATTACTTTGGGTATTTCACAATCTCCTTTTTATGATGCCATAAGAGACAAAAAAAAATAGAGGGATCAAAGGCAGACAGAATCACCTTCGAAATTGCTTCAGAATCATCAAACGCCCCTTACACCATTGATATGTTCCTGTTACCAGATGGATACTCGGCATGGTAATTGACCAATTTACAGCCTAATCCTGACTGTGAAAAAGGAACTCCATGACGGGGCCTGTCCAAACATTTTTAGAGAGGACAGGGCCCCGACCACCTGTCCACTCTGAATAGCGGTCGAGCTCCTATATTTCGTATGCCCTTGTCTTAATTTATATTTACTTACAAATTCGTTGCTTGTGTAGCCTTATCGAGACAACAAATCCTGATTTTCGCGTCATGACAGATGACAATCATTTCTATTACACCAGTTTATCACATAATCGTAAATCTAACGTTTGAAATTAAAGTTATCTTCTCCTTGACATATCTTACGCCTAGAAATATCCCATATACAAAATAGCTAGAAATTAATTAACTATCAAAATAAGTATAATAATTTGCATAATTAGTGTGAGGGAGATGCCGTATGATTATACTTGGGCTCCTGCGTTTTACTGTCTTGTTTGTGCGGTCATCTAACAGTGAGTGTGCGTTCTTCAAGACCTTTGGGTAACTTGAAAAATGGGAGGGTTGTGCGCACATTATCCGGATAACGACACCATTTTCTACTAACATAGCATATGACCGTCCTCAGTCAGCACCGATTGTCCATTTGTCTCGTTTGTTTATGTGGGGGTCTTGTATGTTTGGTGTTTACGTTTTGTTACCCTGGGGTCTGGAAGAATGCACAATTATTGTGTATTATAACCTCCTCACTGTCAGATGACCACACAAACAAGACAACAAAACGCAGGGGACCAAGCAACACAACACACAGCATTGTTAAAGGATATAGAAAGAAAACAAAGGGCATACGAAAAAACAGTCTTCCGGCTGTATCTAGCTCATGCATCACCCGAGGAGTCGATCGACATTCAGAGAGGACAGGAAATCGGGACTCATTTAATCAAAGAGGTTTAGACAGGCCCGTCATCAAGTCCCGTCGTCACTGTCAGTCAGAGTGCGAAAAATCTTAACAGTGCGCTGGTACATGTATAAGAATGTAGATTAGTCATATACCATGTCGGGTGTCTGTTTGATGAAAGCAGGATCATAACCAGGGCATAAAAGTCTTTTTTAATTCAGACGTATTTCAGATGGAACTTTTGTCGAACCTTGATCATTCTTATTTTGTTTATTCATATTTGTTCACCATGAAAGGTAGGTTGTGAAATTCCCATTGTAATATACCATATTGCATGTGTAGGTCCAAATTTCAAAAAGAATTTGAGAGTAGTTTTTGGTAAATATTTGGATAATTTTAACTAGTTAATGAAAGCGGAAATCTTGACCTAAAAGGTTGATGATAATGTGCAAATTTATGTGAAAATCCAGAACATCATTACACGCTCTAGCGTACCGAATGAGTTGAGATGTTAACGTCTTCAAATTGAATAGCATCATTTAAGAACAGATAAATTGGCAACGTGGACCAGACATGCACGTTTCGGGTACATAACCCTCATCAGTGATCCTAAATCTAAACAATGTAATATGCCAAAAAAGTGTGAAAGTTACTATGTCGAAAAAGTGTACCGAAAGACGTAGCAGGATGGGTGGGATATGATGCTCCAGGACCCACTTTTTAGAAATTTCAAGAAATTTTGATAACAGAAATTTAGAATGCGTTGAAGAAACGATCAACCGAAATTGATCGAACTTGGCTACATGTGCCCTCGGGGAATGTAAATGTCGTGTGTTGGTAGCGTTGGAACATCCCCGTCAAGCCAGAAAAAGTCTACTATCTTGAATCCAAAATCATCTCTTTTGTCATATACACTCGTATGAATCTCTCCATTAATCAAACCTATCTGCAGCATAGCAGATAAGTTAAGTTATCCGGTCGCACACAGCTTTTGTACGGTAAGAAAGCTAACTCGCGTGCGAGTAAGATACGACATTGAACAGAAGGAATAATGCCTCTTTGGCTGTTAGCTAGAAAGATAGTGTTAAACCGTAATGCGCGCGCATCTCATTGTAAGCTTCCTCTTTTCTCCGCTCGGGAACAGAAATCAACACACAAAAGTATTCTCCGCCTTTTCTCTGCATTTTTATACAATTTGTGGTGGGTCGGAGTGTAGAATTTGGTATGTATGGTTTCCATGGTTCCGGGCGGTCTTATACACAACGAGCAACTCTAACCCAGCCTCCTATTGTCTTCTCCGGCCCTCGATGTTTGGTGGAATTTTACAGTCGATGCCTTGCCGCACCGGCCATTCGACGCCAAGAACCTTATGAATATGCATTATGCTAATTAACTGAAATAGCCCATTGCTTGGTATAGGCTCTGGGCACAATTGCTCCACGTGTGGCTATGTTTTCGGCTTTCTTCGCCCGACTTTTTGAGCAATATTTATGAAGTTAACATTGGGCTTGAATTAAAATTAATTGTAAGCTAGCAAGGGAATATTAGATCATTATCAAATCTTAGGTCACAGATCGATATAATATATTTCTACAGTAATATAATCAATAGAGTTATGCAAGTTAATGTACTACATCCAAAAAAAAAAAAAAATAATAATAATAATAAAATAAATAAATAAGTAAATAAAGGCTAATGTTTACCAGTCCTGCTCATTTTTATAGATCACAAAGTTTCTCCCTTAGGACATAAGCATGCTGAGAAGCTCGGCGAGACGATCGACATCACAGTACGCCCGGGGCCGCAGTCGTGGTACCCCGAAGGCCCCAGCCGCAACAATGAAGGCCCGCTCAGCGACAAAGCGACGTACATCCACTGTGGTCACTACATGCCCCCCTGAGACTGATGTCAATCCCACACCGCCCAAATCACGAGCCACGTTGCCTGCGAGCTCTCCTGAGGAGGCGCCCACAATTATTCAGGATAATGATGTCATTGATGCTATGCCTTTGTCTCCACCCCCGCAGAGTACTATTACTGCGGCTCATGATGCCTTGGCTGATGCTACTAGCAAAGGTACATGTACGCTAAATGATGGTGTATCAAATTATGCATTCCCAATTCAACCAAATGCTTTAGTAAGCGTCACTGACGCCCTTGGGGCTCATGTTGCTTCCTCACTTAAATCTTCTATTTTCAACAATGAATTTGTCCATTTGCATAAACTCATACCAAACAAAGCTAACGAGGAACCCCAGCAACAGCTTACGCTAGTAAATGGGGAGCTCGTAATAAAACCTAAACACAAAGAAATTCGCATTAATTCACTAGATTCTTGGACAAATGCTTTTCTCATATACATGAGTATCTACCTTTCAAAATTTCCTGAGCATGCTCAATCCTTGCTTAAATACTTACATACCGTGCGCACAGCCGCACAACGCTCTACTAATTCAAGTTGGCTCGATTACGATGTTCAATTTAGACTAAAGCGGTCTCGCAATCATACTATTCAGTGGGACTCTGTAGATGCTGAGCTCTGGCTCCTTTATGTTAATCCAAGCTCCACATCTATAACAAATACCACACCAGCTAAAGCCGGCAAATGTCTTGACTTCAATTATAAGGGTCTGTGCTCTAAGCCCATTTGTAATTATCAACACTTGTGTATGAAATGTTCGAAGTCCCACCCCATGATGAATTGCAGGGTTCAAACTTCTAACCGCCAAGATCCAAAAACTTTTCGCAAAGAATACAAACACACCCCCACCACCCAGTACGCCGGCCATCAGTACGCTGGCCACCAGTACGCCGGTCACCAGTACGCCGCCCCCCAAGCTGCAAGTAAAGGCTACGGCAGGGGTCAATCAAACACGAATTCAAAAGCTCTGGGATATGGCTCCTACCCCTATTAATACTTCAGTACTCGAAACTATGTTACAATATTATCCTGATAAACAAATAGCTCAAGAATTGATTTCAGGTTTCAAGAATGGTTTCAGTATTCATTACACAGGCATACGGTCCCCCATTATAGCAAAAAATATGAAATCGGCAACAGCTCACGCTGAACAATTGGCTGTCAAAATTTACCAGGAAGTCGAGTTAGGAAGAATTAGTGGCCCCTTCTTGGAAAAACCCATATCTAACCTTCGCTGTAGCCCCATTGGCCTTATACCTAAAAAACAAGGGGGTTGGCGTATGATTTGTAACCTCTCCGCACCTTTTGGAAAGAGCGTCAACGACGATATTGACCCAAAGCTTTGCTCAGTTCAATATTCATCTTTTGATAGCGCCATAGAAATGATTCAAAAATTGGGGACAAGCACGTTGCTCGGCAAAAAAGATATCGCAAGCGCATTCAGACACCTCCCGATCCGTCCAGAGGATTTCTGTCTGTTAGGTTTCCAGTTTCAAGGAAATTTTTTATCGACAAATGCTTGCCTTTTGGCTGTTCTATAGCTTGTGCAACGTTTGAAAAATTCTCGACCGCATTGCACTGGTTAATAGAACAGCACAGTTCCCTGGACTCTATAGTCCATTACATTGATGATTTCCTATTCGCAGGCCCAGCCAAGTCCGAAAATTGTAAAGAACTCATGGCCACCTTTGACATTATCTGCGACCGGTTAGGGGTTCCTATATCTCAAGATAAAACCGAAGCTAACACTAAGCTAACATTCCTGGGCCTTGGCATTGATACGGATACTCAAACGATCTACGTCCCGGCCGACAAGGTTCAAAACTTGCAAACGCTACTGTTAGCAACTTTACAGTCCAAAAAAATAACTTTGAAAGAAATGCAGGCCTTGACTGGCTCCCTGGCCTTCATATGCAAAGCTCTGCCTGCAGGCCGAGCATTTTGCCGGCGATTTTATGACAGCCTTTCCTCGGCTTCCAAGCCTTTTCACCGGATTCGAATCACTCGGGAACTCAAAGAAGACATTGAAATATGGCTAACCTTTCTTGAAAATTATAACGGTTCCACACCATTTCCCTATCCTCTGTGGGTACCAAACAATGCGCTTTGCTTAGCTTCGGACAGTGCTGGCTCGTTTGGCTGTGGGGTAATCTTTAAGAACCTATGGGCTTACATGTCTTGGCCGGAAGAATGGTCCTCTGATATCAGGAGAGACTTGACCTACCTAGAACTAGTCCCCGTTGCACTTGCGATTCATATATGGGGCGAGTCCCTCCAGTCCAGTAAAATTGTTATGCAAGTGGATAATCTGGCCGTTGTTCACATCTTGAATAATAAAACCTCAAAATCCCCCAGGGTCATGTCATTACTGCGCCCCCTGTTGCAGAAACTCCTGCAATTTAACATTCAACTTTATTGCATGCACGTTCCAGGCTACACTAACGTAATAGCAGACGCTATATCTCGATTTCAGTGGGATACGTTCAGACAAGTGGCCCCCATGCGGACTTTTATCCGTGCCAGATACCATCCCAATTTTGGCCCAGTTTAAGCCTGTTGTAGAGAATCTCGTCAGAAGCTCTTTGTCAGCGAAATCGCAAGCGACTTACAGTAAGGGCCTCGATTCTTTTGTACAATTTAGAAAACAGTTCTCCTTTCCTAATTATTGGCCACCCTCTGTGGACCAAATAGTCAATTACCTGGCCTTCATGGCCAGTAAGGGGCTCTCTTACTCCACTGTTAAATGCTACCTTGCCGGAATAAGCTTCAATCTGAAGCTTAACAATTTTACCGACCCTTGTCAATTCTTTATTGTTCAAAAGATGCTGCTTGGCCTTAAAAGAACTAAAAATGTTAAAGATGTTCGCAGCCCTATCACCCTCCCACTCCTAAACCAATTATTAAACGCCCTTCCCCATGTTTGTCACAACTACTATGAATATATCCTGTTTGCTGTAGCATACTGCCTGGCTTTCTTTGCTCTATTACGGGTTGGCGAAATCACACTCACGAATGCTCAAACCAGTTATGATCCACTGCGACTCGAAAATATTGTGCTCGAACCCTCTCACCTCATTATCAACATTCTCAGATCAAAAACTGACCAGGCAGGCAAGGGTACGCGTCTCCAAGTCAATCGTAATAGTGATAACCAGCCCCTATTTTCCTGTTTGCATGCATACATTAAAATTAGACCACAATGCGCGGGCCAGTTTTTATGCCATGTTGATAGCACCCCTCTCACCTATTCTCAATTTCAAAAAGTACTAAAGAAAGCCCTAGCATTCATCAAAATAGATACGTCAACTTTTAAATCCCACTCCTTTCGCATAGGAGCCGCTACCCAACTTTTCTTGAACGGTGCCACTGAAGACGAAATAAAATCAAAAGGTCGCTGGCGCTCAAACTCCTACAAAACGTACATTCGCCCTGAGTCTATTATCATGTAAAGCATAAATCTTACAGTTACTAATTGTAAGTCAAGCTTTCAGGAAAGGACTCAATATGGATAGTTGGATCTTCCATTGTGGCCCGTGCAAAATCTTACTGTCAGATGAATTCTCCTGGTCTCAACCTCTCCCTAGAATGCAAGGGCGTCACAGTGATATGGCGGGGTGTCGGCGGCATGAAGTGGGCCAACTTCGAAGACAACATAAGGAAGTTGTTAGCAGAGTTTGACCCCCCTAAGATTATTGTTATACACTGTGGAGGTAATAGTATTGGTGTGCTGCCGCTTAAGCAGCTTCAGATTAGCATGAAATTTGTATTGGGCCGTTTGCACCGTCAGTTGAATGGAACCCTATTGGTATGGTCGTACATACTGCCTCGTTTCTATTGGCGGTCCATGTTGTCGAGCTCAGCGGCTGACGTGGCACGCAATCGGGTAAACAGTTCCATCGGTGCATTCGTCCGCAACCAGCTGGATGGTGCAGTAATTCGTTACCCCGATATAAAAACATCCCAGGGCAAATTATTCTGTGACTCTGTTCACTTGTCCAATTTAGGCAACTCCATATTTGTCGCGTCGCTGCAAGCCGCCTTAAATAAATTTCTATCATCTTCCGAACGTGTGTACCCTTTCTAAATAATAGATGTTATATCATGTAGGTCAAGCTGTCTGGTCACGGCTTTAAGATATAATTTGAGCTTCAATTCCAAATCCTAGACTAACTATGTTACCCTTAGCAATTGCCATTCCAAGATATGTTTGCTACCATATTGCTTATTTGATAATGTAAACCTGTATGGCCTTGTTGTTTTTCTGGCTTTGGATGCCAGGTATGTTGCTTCTTGATGATGCGATTGCCTTGTGCAAATTGACCGCCGTTGTGTGGCGGTTGAATTGTTTGGTTCAGGTTCTGACCCAACCAATTCACTTGGCAGAATTGTGCATCAAGCCATCGCTGGTGACCTCTGTTTATCTTCCAGGGTACCCAGCAGTATATGGCTTATTGTGCTTTCAAATGTGCTGACAAAATGCCAGTGATGGTCGTCGCACAAACTCCGTGCTATCTTTGCATTTAACAGGAATTTGGAATATGAACATTTTGCGATTATCTACTTTGAACATTTAATGTAAATAACATCACTTAATCATTCAGTATTGTCTTATTATGATTCATGCCAAATTGTCAATATATAAAGTAAAAAGTAAAGCCATGACCAAACAGCCAAAACATGTGTTCTCTGTGTTCTGTCAGGATAACACTAAAAATATAGATCTAAAAATGTTGTTTATATGTTTGTAACGTTTGCATGATATGAGTATAGATTTCATTCCGATATCTTTCAAAAACAAGGATGTCAATAGACAGATACCTTCAAGTACAATTGAAAATAATCAAATCATCAAGTTTTCTTTGCTTTTGAAGAGTTTAGATAATTCTTTTTCCATAAGTGAATAAAATAGATATACAAAAAGAGGAAAAAAGGATTCCTGAAGCACCTCGCGGCATTTTATAAAAACCTTTATGGGTGCATAAAACCAACTCTTGTTTGAGATCCCCTCCTTTTTTTCGAAGATAGGATTCTATACTTAGGTCATTTATTAGAAGACTACGGAACTGCATTTTTTTTAAACTTGAAATATCACCTGTAACAATATGAGATATATATTAAGAGATTGCACATTCTCAAGAGGCAAGCTTGATTCAAGTTTTTCAGGATCTGTACACAGTTAAGAACAAAATCACAAATAGGTTTCTTATACTTATATGAGGAGGTTCAAAATTCTCAAAATATTGAAGGGAAGAGGAGGGAACAAAGAAAAGGAAACAATAAAGACAATCGCATCACGTTGGTGAAACATGTACCACGGCACTATTTATTTGATTAATCTATGCACAGAAAGCAATAAAATAATAATGTGTCTTTAAGCTGGCGTCACAGAAATGAATTGATGCAGCGCCTCACAAGTTCCTACAAGCGATTGTCTCCCTCAGTTTGTTTCCTTTTTGTCGCTTGCGAATGTGTTCTGCTGAGGTTACAGCAACATGTCATGTTGGGGATCTTATCCTTATCTAACTGTATTTGAGTGCAAGCAAGTAAATATAAGTTCATTGGATATTTAAAAAAGGTGCAGAACACAGAATTTATTTGGATATGCTACTGAATCGAGCCTACAGGCGGAGCCGCGCACTCTCTGTCAAATACACAAAGTCAACAACGAATTCAAACAATAGAACCAGAGGGCGCCAATGAAATTAATTTCTGCTTCGTCTGAAAATCACTTTAGCTGGAAGCATTGCTGACTTATTATCCAAAACACGTGTCTGGGGCCTGTTTTACAAAAATACTTAGGAATAATTTTAGGAATTTTCGTAACTTTCATCATCAAATACAATAAAAGCTTAAAATCGTTTTCTCTTTAGACTAAATTGTTTTTTTCTCATAGCAATTCTAAATACTAAATACAAATTCAGAAACAAAACATCGCGAATTGTAGTTTATAAGAAAAGGGAATGATCTCCAGTATGACCACCCTGCATTCACCCAGCGAAACAAACCCACAAAAAAGTGACACATAAATGACATAATACAAACTCCAAATCGCAAAAAGACACAGCATCCATCAGCACACCACACAAAACAATCGTAACAGACGTACAGAAACTAGGCAAAGAAGTACTAGGCGATCAAGAGTTACGAAAATTGCTAATTTTTTCGTAAGATTTTTTTTTTGTAAAACAGGCACCTGGTTCATAAACGAGAAGGTAAAGTTCGAACACTTCCGTATTGTTGCATTATCTTGCAAGCACAAAACATGATTGGAATCTTTACCAAAAGTTTAGATACTATGACAGGGTTCCATCAGTCTGCTTCTTTATTTTTTCGTGGATATGTCAAATAATTTTCATAATCAAGATAATGTTGGAATTATATATTTTCATTTTTTTGTATAGAATGACAAATATGGATAATGACCATATCCCTGTATACAGCACAAAATCGATAATTCAGAAAATCAGAAACCGAAGGCATACAAAATCAGGACAAAACAGGAACCAAAGCAAACAAACAAAAACCTCCACCACATGAAAAGAAGCGAACTCCCGATATGGGAGTGAGATCAGGTGCCCAGGAAGAGTAAACATCTCCTGCTTGCATGCAACACCCGCCGCTTCAATTCGGTAGAACTGTCACATCCTGTAACTTCCATTTCGGAAGAGTTAGAGTACAATCTTGGCTTGGATGGTTCAAATGGTCTTTGACAGAATATCACCAACCATTCTGGAGAGTGGGACATCATAGTGTATGACGAGTTCCCCATATCGACCGTAGAACTTCCTCAGTGACGATGTTAGTCGGTCACAAACATATCCCTGAATGAGAAGCTTATCTGAAAGACGCCTAGCTCTCAGAACAAAATCCGTATATTTCGTACTTGCTCTGGCATAGAGATATGAACGCGCCATAAGCAGGCGATGAAGGGATGTTGCTACTCAGAAAAGGAAAGTTTGTAATGCTGAAATTGAAGTCGTCACGTTTGTCATAGAGTGAGGTGTTCATGTGACCATAAGTGTCGTAGGACAACATTATGTCCAAATAGGATGCTGAATTATTTGTCTCTGTAGTTTCTTTGACTTCAAGCTCTGAAGGATAGATTCTGCTCAGGTAATCTGCGAATTTCGGATTATTGATGGACAAAACATCGTCTATGTATCTATAAGTGAAGTTGAAGTCAGAAGCTAAGTATCTTTTCCCTTCAGAGACCAAAGATTGAATGAATTCATCTTCGTACGAGTAAAGGAAAATGTCGGCAAGGAGTGGGGCACAATTGGTTCCCATTGGAATTCCGATAATTTGCTGAAAGACCTTCCTCCAAACACCACAAAAATGTTGTCGATCAAAAAGTTTAACATCTGAATAATATCTGTTTCAGTGTACTTATTTTCAGAATCGGACTTTTCTTTTACAAAGTAGGTTTTGTCATAGTTCACAACAATAAATTTGTATTTGCGATTACCGTTCTTACTTGTAAACGCATTACTTATAATTTTTGCGAGTCTTTCTTTCAATTTAGAATGTTATACCTAACGTTATGAATAATGACATTGGCATTTTTGGCCTTTGTCATTTTGATACCAATACAAAATATAATTGCTCATTTTCTTCGTCGATATCAATATAGATGATAAGAATAAAACAACAAGGATATATCTAATTACCTTTATTTCAAATAAAGGAATATAAAAAAAGAAAGGAATTGCACGTGGCGGGCTTTAAAATCCATTTTTGAACACATTAACAGCCATTTTATTAGTCATAAATTGTTGACAATGATTGGCTGACGTAGATTTTTCTCTCATGAACACATTGCGTACCTGTTGAAAAGAGAAATAATATTAATGCGAAAAAAAAAAAACGTTTTCAGTACTTGTGAATTTTTACCATTATCATCAAATCTAATTCGTATGTGATAAGGCATCTAATAAGTTATGTCAGAGTACTTCAGTTTTTAAACCTTATTCGATAGTGAGCAAAGCAAAATGCACACATGCTTATGCAAAACTGATTGTCCGGAGAACGAAAGTGTCCGGTCAAGAAATATCGAACCTGAAGTAATTACAACGCATACTTTTTGTGTACGAAAAACGAAATTAGAAAAGTCTACCAAAATATTGGCGTGGAACACATTGATAGTATCGTAAAGTTTCTCATTAGTTAAGAGTCTGCTTTAATTAATTTTTGAACTTCTCTTAAAATTTGGACAGACATATACAATTATATTACTTATTGTATTTTATGGTGACCGCAGTGGATGAAGGTCAAATAGGTGCCATCAAAGCACATGTGCCTAGAAATGATTATCCATGAACTTAGTTGGTGTCGTCAAAGCACATTTGCTTAGATGTTGATAAACCATGGTTCTGCTTAGATGGTGTCATCAAAACACAACCAAATAATTATACAAATGAACTTTAACAAATAATGGCCCCAGAATAATTGGAACTAGAGAAATTCGACTTCCTTTTCTTTTGACAACGTGAAATCAATCAAGGAACTATTATGCATGTAAATGCAACAATCCAAACAATGAAATGTGGCCAAAGACTGTAAAAATTATGTCAAAAAAAAAAAATACTGAATGACGTAGCATGATGGGTGGAATATAATGCTAAAGGACCAATTTTTCAGAAATTTCTAGTGAACAGAAATTTTCGAATGCGTTTTAAGAAATGATCAGCCGAGACTTGGCTGGTCCATCAGCAGTGATACTCATCTATTGGTACAAATGTTGTTTCTTCAAATTCATAGCATCATTTAAGAACATATAAATTTGCAGCATGGAGCAGACATACACGTTTTGGGGTACTTAACACTCGTATGTAAATGCAACAATCCAAACAATGAAATATGGCCACAGACTGAAAGTTATGGGGAAAACGAATGACGTAGCAGGATGGGTAGGATATGAGGCTACAGAATATGATGCACTGAAAGTGGGTGCCAGGAATAGCTGCTTTCAGTATTGGGAATTCTGATGGAGCAAGATCAGGTTTAAAGCCACAATCATGAATGACAGGCATGGCAGTGACAGGCTTGTGGACAGGAGCATTTTCCTGATGGAACAGCACATCCTTAACTAAAAATAATGAAATGTCTGATAAAACTCAAATTCTTCAATACGAGGCTCACAACATATCAATAAGCCCTCGTATTTCTAATCCAAGAATCAATTATTGTCCAGGTAACTTTACACCAATAGCTTTTGGTATGAACTTCTCATCTGACATGATCTAGAATGGTCAATGTCAGCATATAAACTAATTACCCTTTAACTCACTTTCTATATTCATGACAAAATGCAACTTAATTTTCATCTGACATGGTCCAGAATGATCAGCATACAAACTAAATCCCCTTAAACCATTTTTTGCTACATATTTAGAATGGTGATTAAAGCTCCAAATTATGTCTGAACAAGTATGGATCATCAGATTTTCAAGAACATATAAAATGCATGGTATCTAATAAGATTTCAATAATTAATCTAACTTAATGATGTAAATGTCATAATACTTACATCTTTGTTCCTTCCTAGTAATTGCCAGTTGCATATTTACACCATTTTACATGTTTTGATTTCAATTCCTCAATACTGTATCCACATTCTGAAATACAATTCAATTCATATGAAAAGAGATTGGCATTATATAACATTTTTTCAGCTGAGATAATTGGCCTAATGAAATAAAGACAGGACTATTCAAAGGAGGATGTCAAAATAACAAAACAGGGAAAATACCAAAAACAAACAGAAAAAAAAACCCCAACGAATAAATAATTGTTACGTCTTCAAATTCATAGCATCATGCAAGAACAGATAAAATTGAAGCATGGGCCAACCATCCACGTTCTGTGTACTTAACTCTCGTACCTGATCCTCAATCCAAACAATGAAATATTGCCGAAGACTCTTAAAATTATGTAAAAAAAAGAAAGACTTAGCAGGATGGGTGGGATATGATGCTGCAGGACCCACTTACATGTACATGTTTACAGAATGTTAATATTATATGAAACAGCTGACAAAATTATTGTAACACATTGATGGCGGAAAATATTCGAAATGTAATGTGGATTTGCAGTATATGTAAATGATCTTCTCTTTGAAGTGGATATTGAATCCTTTTCTAGAGTTAGATATATTTTATATTAGATGCACCGACTTGTGTTTGCATGTTTGCTTTTGTAACATCTAGTATATTCTTGTTTTAACGTTTATATCTTTATTTTTGTAATATTTTATTTATATTTTACGTAACCGTTTTGAATACCTTTTGGAAAGAAAGAGTTGATATCAGGCGACCTTTGTTCTTTGTGATAGTTATGTAATCAAATGTCTTGAATGTATCACTGGGTTGTCTGAAATCCAAACCCCAACTTCATCCTCAAAATCCGGCTTTACTTTGTAGCATTTTTTTTTTGCGCTCATATTCATAAAAAAAATGTCTCAGGGAACTTTTCATTGCCCAGGAAACACACAGATGGATATGTAAATGGATATAAAAAACTGAAGGTAAACGAAATACAGTCCATGCTCTGCCATCTCTAGTGAGCTCATGCATGTGATCACTAGAGGAGTCCGACTGATATTCAGAGAGGACAGGTGGTTGGGGCCCGGTCTTCTCTAAAGAGGTTTAGAAAGGGCCCGTCATGGAGTCCCGTCGTCACAGTCAGTCAGAGTGCAATTCTTAAGAATGCGCTGGTACAAGGCTGTAGAATGGTCATGTACCAATCCAAGAGTCCGTCTGGTGAAAGAAGGATCATATCCACGGTATAAAAGACGTTTGATGATTCTAACATAATTTCGATGGTAATTATGTCTACCTTTGATCCTTCTTATTTTGTTAAATATGTCACCATAAAATGCAGGTTGTGAAATATATAATATATAATATAATGTATCATATAATATATAATTGTTTTACTGAAATTTCATATTTATATTTTGATACGTAGTATATAATTATGTTTTATTGACATTTCATTCATAACTAAATTATTTTGGGGGTAAAACTTTTTTTGGCGAATATTTATTGATTCTAGGGGGTGTCTTAAAATGATTACTGAAGTGTATTAGCAATTCAGGCTCATTCATGATGTTGAAACAAAAAGAGTTTATTTTCTACATGATTTTGGAGCAAAATGTTTTTTTTCTTTTGTTTTGTTTAAAAACTACAGAAAAAGCAAGTTTATGAAAGGAGAAACACTGGCCTGAAAGTTTCTTGATTATTTATGAATTTCTACTATGAAAATCCAAAAGATTAGTAAATGTTCTAGTGTTCTGAAGACACGTGGCACATGTAGCCACGTTCGATCAACTTTTCGTTTTTATATATCAATTTACATATCGAGTGTTGCTTGGATCCTGCATTATGCTGTCTTGTTTGTATAGTCATCTAACAATAAGAAGGCTATTTAACACCAATGTAGTGCGTTCTTTGAGACCTCTGGAAAAATGGAAGGGTTGTGCGCACGTAATCCAGATAACCACTTCATTCGCTACTAGCGTCGCAGATGACCGTTTTTAGTCGGCACCGATTGCAAATTGGTCTAGTTGGTTTATGTATAGACATTTGTGTTTGATTTCATCATTGTCAAGATGCCCCTTTTGTGACTCTTTGACCCAATGTACGTTCTTCGAGACCTTTGGGTAATTGGAGAAGTGATAGGGTTGTGCGCACGTAATCCAGGATAACCACACCATTTGCTACTTGCGTGACAAATGGCCGTCCAAAGTTGGCACCGGTTGCCCATTGGTCTCGTCGGTTTATGTGTAGTCTTTTGTGTTTGATGTTTACATGTCGTGTGTCTCTTTTCCGTCTCATGCTGTACTCGTCTTTTGTGTTTTTGCATCGGGGTGTTTTGGTGTTTTGCTGTTGATGCTGCAGCGGGGTCTTGTTGGAGATCTCCTCCCTTCTTTCTTGTTGTTCTGTGTTTTCACTTGGGGTGATTTGATGTTTTGCTGTGTTGCTACAACCGAGTCATGTTTCCTTTGAAAGATGTCTGATGTACATGTATGTCAAAAAAATTAATATATATAGGATCTCAAATGAATTTTCATTTCATACGATGTACTATGAAACGAGTTGTGTGTTTTATATCCCGAGCCTTGGCGAGGGGATATAAAACGCACAACGAGTTTCATAATACATCGTATGAAATTAAAATTCATTTGAGATTCCTTTTATCACATGATATTGCCTAAAAATGTGTATTTCTAACGTGAAATCAACGTTTCCGAGAACTATAGAGGCGAACCACGCCATGATTTAGAAGTCGTCTGCTACGCCATGAGAAGTAGTGTCCCCATCGTATTCGATATTCTGTGCGTAAGAGAAAAGTACTTCAAATCTGAATAGTATTTTAATGCAAGAATTATTTACAACAACAATTTTAATCATTGATATTGACTCTGGGTCTGAATTTAACAGTTGACCGATATTTGAAAGGTCACATTTGTCAAGGTTTATGTGATTAGGTTCCAGCCTTGACCAATCGCATTCAAACAGAGCGATATGTAACGTGTTATCATATCATATATTTATGAAATGGCTTTATGAAACTGCATAACGGGTGTATCATGTGATAAAGCTAGGTATGTGAAAGCGTGACTACCAATCAGACGAATGGTCAGACATGCACGGACGAAGGACAATGACATTATTACAATTATGTCGATGTTGCTTTGTAGACGACATAAAAAGTAATCAAAACATGGAGGAATTACTTTAAGAAATAGAACTTCAGTGGTTATGTATAAGAACAAATCAAATTGTCAAATGCTGTGCAAATTATGCATGTTTCTGCAACATTTAAGATATAGATTTTACCCCAAAAAATTAATTCATTTTTCTTTCAAACACCGGCAATTAACGTATCAGGTTCGATGAATTCATTAAGTTTGAGAGTCCCTAATCTTTAATCATATTAATGGACTCTCTTATGGTTAAAAGAGAATAATGTAAGATACATTTATACTATGATTAATAATTATAATAAATTTTCCACTTCCAAAACTAATTGTTTCATAAACTAGTTTGAAGTATGCTAAATTGTACATCTATTGACCTCACTCCCGCATGATTTAGGCATTACAATTTCCTCTCTATCTTTGTTTTGTTTCATGTACTTTTAAAAAATGAGTATGTCAATTGATTTTGATGTTTGGATTTTGATTCTGGATTTTGTGTTTGATTTCATTCACTAACTGCTCGTCTATATGTCCCCTTCATTCCCAAGTCAAGTTGACAAGATGAGACTAAACCTTAAAAAAATTTTTTTTTCAAAACTATGCTTGCAATGAAGCTTATAATGAACAAGGGAAACAAATAAGCCCTCTGATTTCAAAGATCATTGATAATATGGAACACATGTACATGTAGTTAAACAATGGAAGAAGTCAGTTAATGCAAGTCAAACATTAAACCCAGAGTCAAAATCCAAAAAATGTTTGTCACAACCTTGAAAAAATTCAACACAGATATAGAGAGAATATCTAAATTCTTAACTCCTTTAGCATGGGCAATGCTGATTCTGCATTTCGCCATTTACAGAACTTCTTACTTCTGTTCTATTTGATTTACACTTAATTTAAGTGTGACATGATTATTTTTCCACCAGACCCAATGTCATCTTGAAACTTTTCCGAAGTATGCAAACCGATCTTAATTAGTTTTCTGAATATCATTGTAAGGGTCATTTCATAGAAAGAGTAGTATTATAAATTATCACTGATAACTAAACACTACGCTTGAGTCTGATCAAAGAATAATGTCTCATTACACCTCCTTTAGATTGGATACATTCTCTTTACTTTGATTGGAATTCTAAAAGAAGGCTGAATAATCAGTGAATTAAAGTAAAACAAACCAAGATCAGAAATATACAGTGAAATTTAACAGGAATTCAAATTCTTGAGGGAGGAGGTGGGTGGGGTGACGATATCAAGTCTTCCTATGATTTGTCGAAAATGCTGATTTGGTTCAATCTTGATATGTAGAACCCCCTCCTCCTGATGGAATAGAACTTAAGGATTTATTTTCCTGTGCATTATGACACAAAATGTTGACAAACTGAAGACACATCTGTGACAAAACTCATGGACGAACACAAAGAGGACATATAAATCATAAACGAGGATTGGAAATAAAGACACAAGAGACATTTATTAATCATACTCTTTTAACAAAGACATGTATATGCATGCATGTTAATCATACCAAATAAAAATTGTAAGACTCTAGTAGGAATTAAAATAATTGAAAAAGAAATGTCTACATAGGATGAAACGTACAACCTTGCGTGCTAATTCTTCCACAAGAATGGCATTCCATGAGGCCTCCGTCTAAACAAAGTAATCCATGAACGGCTAGGAGTTTTCCTATGAGTTCAGGATTACGCGAGAATGTATTAAGTCGTACAAAAAGACGACCAGAATGCTTAGGAGGAGAGCAAAATGGAACAGTCGCCATATTTGTTTTGTTGGTTCCTTCTGGTATACAGGTAGTAATTATTTAGAACGAGTCGCTTCCCTTCTGAGGCCACCAAAAGTATGACATGGAGTAAAAGATAGCGCTTCTGTGATTGGATAATATTCATTAATACAGATATGAAAGAAAAGTACTGCTTGTAGACTTTCATTGCATGTACAGCATTTTCATGAAATTTATTTTAGATAGAAATATTTAGGGGTGCCAAATGGGGGTATTTTTTAGTTTTAACTGATCACTTCATCCCCCTTTTTCTATCAAAATTTAAGGGGAGAAAAGCAACGTTAACACCCAATTTTTTTGGTCAAAAGTAAGATAATTTATTAATCTCTGTCATGATGATTAGCATATTTTCAAATCAATTTTTTACTGCGTTATGGGGGCCCAATGGGGATAACCCCTTCCCATAGAAGTATATGTTAAAGGGACCGAATCAATAATTACTACCTCCATACCTTCTTGCTTCCGGATGTTGCATGACGTGTAGGTTATAATTAGATTATTTCTAGATAATTGTAAAATCATTCAAAATAAGTTTTAATTTGAAAAAAAAATAAGGAGAAAGGGAGCAAAAGAAAAACACTCAAAGAATTCCTAAAAATCAAATACCCGCTCCCCAAGATAAAGCCAGATATAGACTCAAAATAGAAACATAAATGAATAAATTTAAGCTAAAGTAAATAAATAAAAACTTTGATAAATAAACAAATGAATGAACACTATAATAAATAAATAGATAAATAAATAATAAAACAAAATGATGAATGAATAAATAAATCAATAAAAAAAAAATACATAAATAAAAAAACAAAAATTTAAAGTTTTCTATAGAGAAAACCAAAAGAACAGAAGAAATTCAAATGTTCTCGTCGAAATTGTAAATCGGAATAAAATCGTCATCGGGAATGTAATTTCCACAATAAATATCAAATTCAAGGATGATTTACCTCCATATTGACAACTATCAATCCCTCATTTGGGTCCCTCCGAAACGAAATTCCATTCTCTTATATCCATTTTGAACTTTATAGTTCTAAACTTCTCTGTTCTATCAGAACAGTAAAAAAAAAACCCCAGCTCTAAAATATTTCCAATACATAATTACAAAGAGTTCCGTCCAACCGAAGTTTTTAAATAAGTTTTTGCTTCAAATATACAATCATTTAAAGTCTGTACATACTAGTACTCGTATATCTGTAAATCAATAGCAGTATTGATCTTTACAGTCGATATGAATTTGGAAAAGTTCCAAAATCATTTTTCAAATTTTCTATCGTGTACTCTGAAATCATAAATTCTGTTTTTTGGCAGCAGTTCAAAATCTACTTCTCGATTTTTGAATAGAAGAGTACGCCCTGCTGGCAATTAAAAATGTTTATACCGAATTTTCCCATATTTAAAAAACAGTTCCCTCATATTAGTATTCCTTTATGTCCCATTTTAGACAGGGAAGTAAAGAGAAACGAAGTTTTTCCTCTACTGTCAGAATATAACCTCTCTGAAAAAAAAGCATTACTCGTGAAACTTTCATTCAAAATCTTTACCTCCGATTAAATAAAAGTTATAACGTTGCTATTACAAATAACATCAACAACAACTTCAGTTTTACAAAAAGACGACGAAAAAGCTTCGAACCAATTAAGAAGAGATTAGATCCATTTGTTTACAAGCAAATATTTGTTTTTATGGATATAAAGTTATAACCATAGATACATTTATAAACTAAAATATTATGTCACAATATTCTATAACAGAATAACAAAAGATACCTTCGTAGTAGATATTTTCTACTTCAATTTTCAACGAAATAATCAAGGAGCTTTTAGAAAACAAGAATAAAATAAAAAGATATATAGAAAGAAAGGAAGGGATCTCCAACAACACCTAGTTGCAGCACCAACAGCAAAACCCAAATACATCCACTGCAAAAACACAAAGACACTCACAGAATGTTGACGGAAATGGTACATTTTGTACAATGAACGCCAAACCACATAGAAACACCAAACATAAATGAAAAATGTATGAGAGATAGCCAAGCGATGAATCTAAAATTAGGAAACAAAATTATGCTAATAATGAGAGGAGCAGACTCACTTGTACTTATGACGGCCATCTATGTATCCCTCAAAGGCTATTCTATTTAATGAAAACCTCTGATTGTCTCGAAGATGAAGGCTAAATAATCCCTCATTTTCATTAAATGAAACATTAACAATATGTTTAGAAGTAATACCTAAGTTGTTTCTAATATAAATGATTATGTTATCAATAATAAATGTAACCGATTTCCCTTGGTATTAACACTTTGAATAAGTACCCCATTGTGCTTAAACAAAGTATGCATAGGGGATTCGATCGCAAATATTATGTTCAATAACTTACTCGACATACATGGATGATACTATACTGTCGCCTTCACACTGGAGAGTTTTTAAATTGAGGGATATAAAATATGTACTATAGAACATGTATTTCAATATTGACAATATAACACTATTTGAACGTAATCCTCTATAGCTCAATATGTAAGGGTGTTTTCTTTCACCCTGAAGGTCGTATCTTCGAGTCATGTTGATACATCGATTTTCTCTCGCCTATTACCAAAATATTTTGTTGAAAATAAAACATTGCATCTTTTCATTTTTAAAACGTTTTAGTGAAAATATACAGGGGTTCATATATATTACTTAAGAAGGTATAGAGTTGGATCATTTCCGAATTATTACTACCAGAATGTTTTTTTATGTGAAAGGCCGCGTTTGTGCAAACATGACAGAGGTTTATCTTTCACCCTAATTACCCAGGTATGGTCTAAATAAAACTATGGATCTTAGGTCTGGTCTAGATATGTACATGTAGCTTGGAAAAGTTCCAATATCGATATTTTAATCAATATATTGTTACTTTGAAATGCTTTTTCTCTTTGTTACGATTCTTGTCATTTGTTTACTTTATTTTGGAACTAGATATGTTCTTTTAAAAAAGGCAACATTTTTTGAAATAGTATTTCATTTCAATGAAGTCTGTTCAAACCTTATATTCACAGTCACAGCCAAAAGCAGGCAAAAAACCAGTATCAGACGGGAATAACAAAACTTTTACGTTTATTCCTGGTTCATTTCACAGAAGTAGTTCCTATGTGACTGATCTACGAAAAAAGAAATGACTGACTGTAATAAAGGGACTCCATGACAGGCCCTGTCCAGACCCCCTTACAAATGACAGGGCCCGACCATCTGTCCTCTCTGAATGTCGATCGGACTCATCGGAAGATAACATACACGAACTCGCTTCATCCGTAAGAGGAATACACACTAAGAATCCCTAAAAACAGATATCCCTCCTCAAGATAAACCCCGAAATAGACTCAGAATAGATAAATAAATAAATGAATAAATTTAAACTAAAGTAAAGAATGTTATGATCGCTGAGCGATATAAGTCCCCTACCGGCGGCATATATTTATGTCCTGCAACTCTGCCTATAAATCACTCTTCAATTAAACATGAGTTTTGAATAAACTTACTGTCCGTGCAGGTCAATTCTGAGGTTTTATCTGCTTTATCGATTCGAAAAATAGGTCAAGCTTGACAAAAGTCGAACTTGCTCCGTAACTATCCAAGACCAAGCTGTGTATCAAATTTTACCAGAATATCTCTATTTCTTGCAGAAAAAAAGTATGGAAAACTGACAAAAACTGAATTGTGCAAGTCATCAAGGGGCATAACTCCTTGAAATATAGGGAAAGCGTGACAAAATTCGAACTTCCTCTGTAATTATCCAAGATTAAGCTGAGTATCAAATTTTAACCGAATATTTCTATTTGTTGCATAAAAAAGTATGGAAAACTGACAAAAACTGAATTGTGCGAGTCATCAAGGGGCATAAATCCTCAAAAATAGGTCAAGCGTGACAAAAGTCGAACTTGCCCTGTTACTATCCAAGACTAAGCTGCGTATCAAATTTCACGTGAATGTCTCTTTGTTGCTGGAAAAAGTCCGGAAAACTGACAAAAACTGAATTTTCCACGTCATCAAGGGGCGTAAATCTTCGAAAAATATGTCAAGCATGGCGAAAGTCGAACTTGCTCTGTAACTATCCAAAACCAAGCTGTGTATCAGATTTTACCTGAATATCTCTATTTGTTGCAGAAAAAAGTCCAAAACTGACTTAAACTAAATTTTCCAAGTCATCAAGGGGCATAACTCCTCGACAAATAGGTCAAGCGTGACGAAAATTGAACTTGCTCTGTAACTTTCCAAGAGTAAGCTGTGTATCACATTTCACCTGAATATATCTATTTGTTACAGGAAAAAGTCCGGATAACTGACAAAAAATGAATTTTCCAAGTCATCAAGGGGCATAACTCCTCAAAAAATAAGTCAAGCGTGACGAAAGTTGATCTTGCTCTGTAACTATCCAAGACCAAACAGTGTATCAAATTTCACCTGAATATCTCTATTTGTTGCAGAAAAAAAGTCCAGAAACCTGACAAAAACTGAATTTTCTGAGTCATCAAGGGGCATAACTCCTCGAAAAATACGTCAAGCGTGACGAACGTCGAATTTGCTCTGTAACTATCCAAGACCAAGCTGTGTATCAAATTTCACCTATGTATCTTTATTTGTTGCAGAAAAAAAGTCCAGAAAACAGACAAAAACTGAATTTCCAAGTCATCAAGGGGCATAACTCCTCGAAAAATAGGTCAAGCATGACGAAAGTCGAACTTGCTCTGTAACTAACCAAGACCAAGCTGTGTATCAAATTTCATCTGAATATCTCCATCCGTTGCAGAAAGAAGTCCGGAAAAGTGAAATTTGGACAGACGGAAAGACGGACGGACAGGCAGACTGAAATGAAACTAAGACTCCCCTTCGGCGTTGCCGGTAGGGGACTAATAATAAATAAATAAAAACTTTGATAAATAAACAAATGAATTAACACTATAACAATCAATCAATCAATCAATCAATCAATCAATCAATCAATCAATCAATCAATCAATCAATCAATCAATCAATCAATCAATCAATCAATCAAGAGAAAAGTACGTAAATAAAAATGAAGTTTTCGATGGATAAAACCAATAGAACAGAAGAAATTCAAATGTTCTCGACAAAAATGTAAATCGGAATAAAACCGTCATCGGGAATGTTAGTACATCAAATCAAAAAATGATTTACCTCCATATTGTCAACAATCCCTCTTTTAAGGTACCTCCGAAACGACTCCATTGTCTTATCTCCATTTTGAACTTAATAGATATCTAAAAGAGAAACAAACTTCTCCGTTCTATCGGAACACTGAAAAAAACTCCAACTCATCCGTTTCATAATTACAAAGAGTTCTATCCAACCGAAGTTTCTTAATCGGTTGATCGTTTCTTCAACGCATTCTTAATTTATGTTATCAAAATTTCTTGAAATTTCTAAAAAGTGGGTCCTGTAGCATCATATCCCACCCATCCTGCTACGTCTTTCGGTACACCTTTTCGACATAGTAACTTTCATACTTTTCTTGGCATATTACATTGTTTAGATTTAGGATCACTGATGAGGGTTAAGTACCCGAAACGTTCATGTCTGGTCCACGTTGCCAATTTATCTGTTCTTAAATGATGCTATTCAATTTGAAGACGTTTACATTTATACCACTTGGTGAGTGTCACTGCTGGTGGACCAGGAGTCCCCGAGGACACATGTAGCCAAGTTCGATCAATTTCGGTTGATTGTTTCTTCAACGCATTCTAAATTTATGTTATCAAAATTTCTTGAATTTTCTAAAAAGTGGGTCCTGTAGCATCATATCCCTACCATCCTGCTACGTCTTTCGGTACACCTTTTCGACATAGTAACTTTCATAGTTTTTTTGGCATATTACATTGTTTAGATTTAGGATCACTGATGAGGGTTAAGTACCCGAAACGTGCATGTCTGGTCCACGTTGCCAATTTATCTGTTCTTAAATGATGCTATTCAATTTGAAGACGTTTACATTTATACCACTTGGTGAGTGTCACTGCTGGTGGACCAGGAGTCCCCGAGGGCACATGTAGCCAAGTTCGATCAATTTCGGTTGATCGTTTCTTCAACGCATTCTAAATTTATGTTATCAAAATTTCTTGAAATTTCTAAAAAGTGGGTCCTGTAGCATCATATCCCACCCATCCTGCTACGTCTTTCGGTACACCTTTTCGACATAGTAACTTTCATAGTTTTTTTGGCATATTACATTGTTTAGATTTAGGATCACTGATGAGGGTTAAGTACCCGAAACGTGCATGTCTGGTCCACGTTGCGAATTTATCTGTTCTTAAATGATGCTATTCAATTTGAAGACGTTTACATTTATACCACTTGGTGAGTGTCACTGCTGGTGGACCAGGAGTCCCCGAGGGCACATGTAGCCAAGTTCGATCAATTTTGGTTGATCGTTTCTTCAACGCATTCTAAATTTATGTTATCAAAATTTCTAGAAATTTCTAAAAAGTGGGTCCTGTAGCATCATATCCCACCCATCCTGCTACGTCTTTCGGTACACCTTTTCGACATAGTGACTTTCATAGTTTTTTTGCATATTACATTGTTTAGATTTAGGATCACTGATGAGGGTTAAGTACCCGAAACGTGCATGTCTGGTCCACGTTGCCAATTTATCTGTTCTTAAATGATGCTATTCAATTTGAAGACGTTTACATTTATACCACTTGGTGAGTGTCACTGCTGGTGGACCAGGAGTCCCCGAGGGCACATGTAGCCAAGTTTGATCAATTTCGGTTGATCGTTTCTTCAACGCATTCTAAATTTATGACAAATATGGATAATGACCATATCCCTGTCTACAGTACAAAATCGATAATTCAGAAAATCAGAAACCGAAGGCATACAAAATCAGGATAAAACAGGAACCAAAGCAAACAAAAACAAAAACCTCCACCATATGAAAAGAAGCGAACTCCCGATATGAGAGTGAGACCAGGTGCCCAGGAAGAGTAAGCATCTCCTGCTTGCATGCAACACCCGTCGCTTCAATTCGGTAGAACTGTCACATCCGGTTACTTCCATTTTGGAAGATATAGAGTACAATCTTTGGTTGGATGGTTCAAATGGTCTATGACAGAATATCATCCACCATTCTGGATAGTGGGACATCACAGTGTATGACGAGTTCCCCATATCGACCGTAGAACTTCCTCAGTGACGATGTTAGTCGGTCACAAACATATCCCTGACTGAGAAGCTTATCTGAAAGACACCTAGCTCTCAGAACAAAATCCGTATATTTGGTACTTGCTCTGGCATAGCGTATCAACTGAGATATGAACACGCCATAAGCAGGCGATGAAGGGATATTGCTACTCAGAAAAGGAAAGTTCGTAATGCTGAAATTGAAGTCGTCAGGTTTGTCATAGAGTGAGGTGTTCATGTGACCATCAGTGTCGTAGGACAACATTATGACCAAATAGGATGCTGAATTATTTGTCTCTGAAGTTTGTTATCAAAATTTCTTGAAATTTCTAAAAAGTGGGTCCTGTAGCATCATATCCCACCCATCCTGCTACGTCTTTCGGTACACCTTTTCGACATAGTAACTTTCATAGTTTTTTTGGCATATTACATTGTTTAGATTTAGGATCACTGATGAGGGTTAAGAACCCGAAACGTGCATGTCTGGTCCACGTTGCGAATTTATCTGTTCTTAAATGATGCTATTCAATTTGAAGACGTTTACATTTATACCACTTGGTGAGTGTCACTGCTGGTGGACCAGGAGTCCCCGAGGGCACATGTAGCCAAGTTTGATCAATTTTGGTTGATCGTTTCTTCAACGCATTCTAAATTTATGTTATCAAAATTTCTTGAAATTTCTAAAAAGTGGGTCCTGTAGCATCATATCCCACCCATCCTGCTACGTCTTTCGGTACACCTTTTCGACATAGTAACTTTCATAGTTTTTTTGGCATATTACATTGTTTAAATTTAGGATCACTGATGAGGGTTAAGTACCCGAAACGTGCATGTCTGGTCCACGTTGCCAATTTATCTGTTCTTAAATGATGCTATTCAATTTGAAGACGTTTACATTTATACCACTTGGTGAGTGTCACTGCTGGTGGACCAGGAGTCCCCGAGGGCACATGTAGCCAAGTTTGATCAATTTTGGTTGATCGTTTCTTCAACGCATTCTAAATTTATGTTATCAAAATTTCTAGAAATTTCTAAAAAGTGGGTCCTGTATCATCATATCCCACCCATCCTGCTACGTCTTTCGGTACACCTTTTCGACATAGTGACTTTCATAGTTTTTTGGCATATTACATTGTTTAGATTTAGGATCACTGATGAGGGTTAAGTACCCGAAACGTGCATGTCTGGTCCACGTTGCCAATTTATCTGTTCTTAAATGATGCTATTCAATTTGAAGACGTTTACATTTATACCACTTGGTGAGTGTCACTGCTGGTGGACCAGGAGTCCCCGAGGGCACATGTAGCCAAGTTCGATCAATTTCGGTTGATCGTTTCTTCAACGCATTCTAAATTTATGACAAATATGGATAATGACCATATCCCTGTCTACAGTACAAAATCGATAATTCAGAAAATCAGAAACCGAAGGCATACAAAATCAGGATAAAACAGGAACCAAAGCAAACAAAAACAAAAACCTCCACCATATGAAAAGAAGCGAACTCCCGATATGAGAGTGAGACCAGGTGCCCAGGAAGAGTAAGCATCTCCTGCTTGCATGCAACACCCGTCGCTTCAATTCGGTAGAACTGTCACATCCGGTTACTTCCATTTTGGAAGATATAGAGTACAATCTTTGGTTGGATGGTTCAAATGGTCTATGACAGAATATCATCCACCATTCTGGATAGTGGGACATCACAGTGTATGACGAGTTCCCCATATCGACCGTAGAACTTCCTCAGTGACGATGTTAGTCGGTCACAAACATATCCCTGACTGAGAAGCTTATCTGAAAGACACCTAGCTCTCAGAACAAAATCCGTATATTTGGTACTTGCTCTGGCATAGCGTATCAACTGAGATATGAACACGCCATAAGCAGGCGATGAAGGGATATTGCTACTCAGAAAAGGAAAGTTCGTAATGCTGAAATTGAAGTCGTCAGGTTTGTCATAGAGTGAGGTGTTCATGTGACCATCAGTGTCGTAGGACAACATTATGACCAAATAGGATGCTGAATTATTTGTCTCTGAAGTTTGTTATCAAAATTTCTTGAAATTTCTAAAAAGTGGGTCCTGTAGCATCATATCCCACCCATCCTGCTACGTCTTTCGGTACACCTTTTCGACATAGTAACTTTCATAGTTTTTTTGGCATATTACATTGTTTAGATTTAGGATCACTGATGAGGGTTAAGAACCCGAAACGTGCATGTCTGGTCCACGTTGCGAATTTATCTGTTCTTAAATGATGCTATTCAATTTGAAGACGTTTACATTTATACCACTTGGTGAGTGTCACTGCTGGTGGACCAGGAGTCCCCGAGGGCACATGTAGCCAAGTTCGATCAATTTTGGTTGATCGTTTCTTCAACGCATTCTAAATTTATGTTATCAAAATTTCTTGAAATTTCTAAAAAGTGGGTCCTGTAGCATCATATCCCACCCATCCTGCTACGTCTTTCGGTACACCTTTTCGACATAGTAACTTTCATAGTTTTTTTGGCATATTACATTGTTTAAATTTAGGATCACTGATGAGGGTTAAGTACCCGAAACGTGCATGTCTGGTCCACGTTGCCAATTTATCTGTTCTTAAATGATGCTATTCAATTTGAAGACGTTTACATTTATACCACTTGGTGAGTGTCACTGCTGGTGGACCAGGAGTCCCCGAGGGCACATGTAGCCAAGTTCGATCAATTTTGGTTGATCGTTTCTTCAACGCATTCTTAATTTATGTTATCAAAATTTCTTGAAATTTCTAAAAAGTGGGTCCTGTAGCATCATATCCCTACCATCCTGCTACGTCTTTCGGTACACCTTTTCGACATAGTAACTTTCATAGTTTTTTTTGGCATATTACATTGTTTAGATTTAGGATCACTGATGAGGGTTAAGTACCCGAAACGTGCATGTCTGGTCCACGTTGCCAATTTTTCTGTTCTTAAATGATGCTATTCAATTTGAAGACGTTTACATTTCCGTCGGGTATTCAATCATTTAAAGTTTGTATATACATGTAAGCCTACATCTTTAAATCAATAGTATTATCGATCATTTACATCGATATGAATTTAAAGAGATCCGAAATCAATATTCAAATTCACTGTCTAATACTAATCTAAATTTATAAATTCTGCTTTTTGGCAGCAATTCAAATTTCACTTCTCGATTTTTTGATCGAAAAATAGTCCCTTCTGGCAATTGTTTATGCTTATGCCAAATTTTCCAATATGATAAACATTTCCCTTATACTAGTATTACTTTTTGTGTAATTTTAGATAGGGAAAGACACTGTAGTTTTAGAAATAGACAACGAGATAGCATTGCGCAGATTAAGAAAAGAATAGATGAATTCTTTATTCTAGCAAATATATATCTTTGTGGATATACAATTTCATCCAACCTCTGGAATTTTTCTTGCAATCTGATTGGTCGAGAAGAACCGAATATTACGTTGTATTATTTTACTGACAGGATATTTCTTTAATATCCTGCTTCTACTAAGACGCTTTAGTCTTTTGGCGTCACCGAGATGATTTACATAATGTTGACGTAACGTACATAAACCAAAATTCATCGGTGGAATAAATTCGTTATACATTTAGATACTAGGGCTGGGTATCGAAACCAAATTGTCAATATGATACAGTGCAATACAAAAAATACCGATATCCGGTATATCGTTTTTAATTTCATATTTTGTAAAACGCACAAATTTTAAAGGGATAGGTTTGTCCGAAAATTTTGTCTTTGCGACTGTACTCTTTTGAAAAACTGAGAAATCAAGGTAGGTCAATGAGGTTAATTTTAAGATGATAGACATTTTCTCTAATAAGGGGCAGATAACTCTTAAAATTTCCCCCCCCCAAAATTGCTTTTAGTGCCCTACTACCTGTATTTATGATCTGATATCAATAAAACTTCACTCACTGATAGCCCATTGGCCAAAGATAAACACCAATTATTTTGGGTTCAATAGGTCAGAAATCAAGGTCATTTTAGGGCTACAAATAGCATTTTTTTTTTGTAGAAATACTTTAAAATTCATGAAAAGCTCTTGTTTTGACAGAAACATTCTTTAATTTTCTGTAGTAGATATGATAAATACATTTTCTTTTAAAAATATATCTGGTTTTATCATCTTTTAAAGAATAATTTAGAAATTGATCGACGTAGAATTGGGGAAAAGTGGGGGGGGGGGGGGGGGGGGGGGGGGTAATGCATGCACCAAAATGTTTACGCTGCAAGTATAAGCTGAACTGTAAACCATAGGATCTTCAAACTTTCCATGTAGAAGTTCCTCAAGAGATGAATGATGTTCAAGATCAGGATCAAAGATCATAGACATTTGGATCCATTAAAATTTTGAAAATATTTTGAAAATGTTTTAAAAATCATAAAATGTTTATTCATTTTCAAGATTGCAGGGTCTTTCGGAATACATGCAACTAGAGTGTTTAGGGAACAAATGTATCGCTTGCTATAGGTCATTTTAAGCAACAAATAAAGCCTAAACCATCTTGCTACAACGAATATACAATGTATAAAGAAATTTTTCTTTACAATTCAAGGATAATGGTCGTGTCGCACCGCCACCCCATGTATGCCGCCTATGGTTTTTTTTTATAGAAAATGTCAAATATCAAGGTCAAAGAGGAAAAATCATGACCAAAATTGTCACATGTATGAATTCAATGTACATGATTATATCACATACAAATTGAATCTAAAATTACCAGTCGAAAGAAATGACCAGGTTAATTCCTTGCGTGAGAAAAAAACCCATACGGAAACACGGACTGATGGAGTGACTAATATGTCGCCAAAGTATAAAGGTAGACAGAAGTAACGAAATGCGATGTAGTACAAATGTATGTACGTACCTACATATACACAGAGAAATAATTTTTGAATCAAATAATTTGTTTTATAAATAAGAGTAACTGTTGCGTAGTTTAGACAAATCGTTTACAAAGAAATCGATGAATATTCTTGCCATTGAACTTATATTCAATAACATGACATTTTTTCCTTCGAATGTATTTTCATCCTTATTTCACGGGGGGGGGGGGGTTAATCTGGAATTATCCCATTGATGAAATATTATGTTATTGTAACCGGCTTAATTGTTGCAAAAAAGGTAGCAAGTTATCTCTGATAAAAATTGCGTTATCATTATTACCAATAACATTATCATACATACGATTTACAGCAAGTCCACTGATTAGGATTTGATTTCAATTTAGAGAACATTGCCCAGTTTCACAAACGTTCTTACGAAAAAAAAAAAAAATAATAATAACGAATTTTCATAACTGTCGTCATTGAAGAAAACATTGTATTATGTTTTCTCATATCATTTTTACGTACTAAATATAAATTCAGAAACAAAGCTTCTCTAAATATGGCTAGAAAGAAAAACAACTCCGCAATCAAAAGTTACGAATTTTCTTGAAATTTATCGTAAGAATTTTTGTGAAACAGGGTGCTGCCCTATAGTTCTGCAAAAAAAAAAAAAAGAAATTACGCGTAATCTAACATTAATAATGGGAGATTCCAAAGGGAAAGGACCATAGCCATCCTGACTCCATGGCGGCTCCCGCAATTTTGCTATTACATGCATCTTTTTTTTTATTTATTGCATAAAGTTCTTTAAACTCATCTACGGATTTTACACACAGGTAATTTCTTTGTGACCCCTCGACTCTCGATCGTAACTCTAAAATTAGAGGGGTTCGAGCATGTGAACGAGTATTCATTATATCTTCAAATATTCATTTGCCAAACCAAAAAATAAGTAGCCTATTGGCTTCAATGAGATGAGTGCTCAGGCGCGTAGCTACCATGTAAGCAAATAAGCCCGGGCTTGCACATCAGCTCGGCCGTATCATTTTTTGTAATTGCATGAGAGAGAGAGAGAGAGAGAGAGAGAGAGAGAGAGAGAGAGAGAGAGAGAGAGAGAGAGAGAGAGATGTATGGAGTGTATGGACATGGACTAGATTAGTATTATAAGACGGAGATCAGTAGTCTAAACCATAACAAGAAAAGGTCAATCTTTGATAGCCCATTTCATTTCGAGGCTATGAACTCAGTCTCTTTTTTATGATCAGAAAACGATCTCGTTATACCTTGTTGAGCAACTCATACGAATTCAATCACACTGCATGTACGACTTTTAAAACAAAAAGACAGATAAAAACGATAGAGAAAGTGTGTGTGTTGTCCTTGGTCAATCCATATATGCAATAAAATCCAACTACATAAAATTTCTTTTGTTCTTGTACTCTATTTTTGGCCGTGAAACACGGGAGTGTTAATTGTCAGCGTTGCGACCGTCATATTTGACCATTGTTTCAGACACAGAAGCTATGTAATGTTTTCAGAATACCTTCACTCAGTATCTGGATTCTACGTCCGCAAAAACCAGTTTGACATCGCTGTCGAATCGTCAGGAACACTCAGCTTGTTTCGACAGACTGTCCGAAATTTTTGAACTCGACTCGACCGCAAATACTGGGTACGTGACCGTCACACAAAGATCTTCGGTTTGTCATTGATATGAGACTCCCACTACAACATACTAGTATATAGCGTCTGTACTTCAGATCTTTGATACATTTGAACACTAAGTTTACTTTCAAAACAAATTTTGTTTTATTAAATGTTTCAATCATATTTTTCGTAGAAATGCATTCGAATTTTTAACATAGTCTCTTGATAAAGAGGTATTTTCAGTATATTTTCTAGGGCTCTGATTATCTTAAATCGTTTCCCGTCGGGGGGGAGGGGGGGGGGGCTACCAGGGCTCTGCCCTGGACCCGCCTCTGTGAACCTGCACTTCAAAACATGGCTAGCTACGGGCTTAGCTAGTGCTTATGGATTCTCGACTTTTGAATGATTTAGAGAAAATAGAAGATTCATATCATGTTGATAACTTGAAAAAAATAGACCCCCCTAAAAATTTTGGACCATGTTAAAGTATCGAAACTTATCATGCCTATTTTATTTATTGTTTTTACACAGATTCAAAACAATTTTATTCCATTATCAAATTATGCCGTCTACCCCCAGTGATACATGTGTCAAAATCTAGGTCACGTACCTGCACTTCAAAGACGTGTGACGAAGTAAGTCGATCACGCGTCACACCAGACGAAGTTCAAGGGCGAACTATACTGTCTGTGCTGCTGTCTGCAGAAAGTTCCCATGTTTGCATGTGCGAATCCATACATTTGTGGATCAAATATTCAATATTCAGGATGAGGATTTGTTCCACTTGTGTCATTAATCAACAGGGAATTTATCTTAGCTTTTAATGGAATCATATAATACCAGAAATATTTCGAGTAGATCAATCAGCGAATCTCGAGCCATGTTGTTGAGGTAAGTCGTGTACCGGTCCAGTGAATGACCTTTTCCGCGGCTGTTCTCGGTTTTTGAATTACTGTATTCTTATTACAAATGTACTTCCAGAAGAAACGGGTGGTTTTACCGAAGTTGAGCTACCCACAATATCATGAAAATTTCGTGTCAAAGGCATTAGAAATCCAGAGAACTGCAAGTTTTCTTTCTTGCCATGTCATGTTAACAAAGAATATGTACACAGATATTGTACTTGTACTATTATACTTGTACAGTACATGCGGTTTGGGCTAAAAGACGAAAGGACAAGGGGCGATATGACCCCTATTTGGCCGTGGTTTTACAGCAATTTCATAAGCCTTTGTTGTGTTTTCATGTTTTGTGTATATATAGATTAAGATCTGTCATTAATTTTAGCGAGTCCGAAACTTGACGTCATTTTGTCTATGACGTCATAAAAAGGCGCCAAAGTTGATTCGCTTGCGAAATTCTGTCGATTTTTATACGATTTTGAGTCGAATTTGACGAAATTCTACGTGAAGTCACTCATTAACCAAGTTTATACTTTACACACAATTTCTTTGATTTATGATCTCACTTCTGGCAAAGTATCGTGTTGGTTATCGCCTGCGCTCTGTACTAACTTTAAATATATTTGTTGTTGATTTTTGTCGTATATCACTTTTCTCATGTCACATAAAAATTTTATTTCATATATTAGGTCAATATAAAGGAAGTGAATGCGTATTCTTTTTACTAATTAGATTTACACATGCCAGTATATGAATGCAAAATTATACAAATGCCTGTCATTTCCTAAACAGTATTAGTTATTAGGTTTGTTACTGACCGTCTACAGTTATTTGTCGGGTTGATCAAGCCCATAGAAGCCGAAATCTCTGTGGACGGTCAGTAACAAACCTAATAATTGTTTTATTTTGTCGAGGACCATAATCTCCGTCTTTCGTCGCTAAAAATGGGTGTTTTGTGCCGTCCTTTTACATACGAATTCATTTATAAGGCAATGGCGGAATTACTGACGGTCTATAGAAATCTAGACGTCGAGCATGTGACGCGATTTACGCTTTCTGATTGGTTCGAATTAGTCCGTGGCAAAATAAAAAGATCATATATGTCTTATTTGTTTCCGTGTTTTGGGAATTGATACCTCTGCACAAAGGACAAATGATCAGATTATCGGCATGCCGTTTCATGTTTATACACAGTGACGTAGCTCTGACTGAAAAAGTGGGGGGCACAACATCCCAAAATTTCTAACAAGCAAAAAAACAAAACAAAACAAAACAAAGGGCGGGGGGGGGGGGGGGGAGGAGGTAAAGATTAAAAAGGAAACATGTTCTGTATGCACAAATCTTAACATTTCTGGTGCAATTCTAAATTTTAAGTACATGAATAAATGTCTGATGAGCGGTAGCGAGCCAGGAAAATTTTTTTTAGAAAATATTGACTTATCAGAAAATACTTTCTATACCCTCTATCATTAACAAGTACATGCAATAATATTCTATATAGTTTGAGTTAAATGCCTTTATGTACATTGATAAAGGAATATGTATATAAAGGATGGATCAGAATAGCTAAATTATTCAGAAAGACTATAAGAACTGGCGAGCGGTAGCGAGCCAAAGAAAAATGTTGATAGTTGACCGAAAAATTGAAGACTTATGGGACAAAATGTTGCTATTTTAAACAATGTTAATGCATCGTAAAATTTTGTGATTGAAAAGTGTGTGTGTGTGGGGGGGGGGGGGGGGGGGGAGCGCACAAACATGGTTGTGCCCCCCACTTTTCAAAGTGGGGGGCATGTGCCCCCGCTGCCCCCCCCCCTTCTCCTACGCCCTTGATTCAGTAACTTACATGTATCAATAAAAGAAAGTAAACACTTGAAGAGATCAAATTCTTCATAATATGTCTTATATCAATTGATTTATGTGAGAGAGAAAGACCGGGAACAATTTTGAATTTTGTATCATTTCTGAAATATATATGTATCGCCCATGACAAGAACATTTCCGTTGATACGAACAAGGAATTTGAATGAAAAATTAAAGATATACAGTGATCCTGAATAAACGGTTTATATAGTTTGTGCATCGGTTTTTGTCTATACATCGATAGACAGAAAAATTATTACAGTCATTTCTTAAATAATTAAATTTCAATATACCTCTATAGTAAAAACTCAATACATTGTAGATGGCGTTTAGTGGAATGAATTAGAGCTGCGCACCCCAAATTCAAAATGACGTTTTTAAATGTTACTGCGAATGTATGCGTTTGATTCGCCTGAAAATGTGAATTTGTACAATTTTGTAAAATTAATTAATTTTCAGGGACACCGTCACTTTGAACTTCGCAAATGTAGAAAATAATTTTCGAGAAAAAAAAAATATTCTTTCAAGATATATGTGTTATGACCAAGAAAATATCGTAGAAACCAGCAGTCAATTTCACAAAAATTCTTACGAATAATCTGAGAATTTTTCGTAACTTTCAGTCAATCGTATCTCAGCCATACGAATAGAAATTTCAATAAAGTTGAAATAATCTTATTTTTTGAGCGATTTAATGACTTCAGCCAATTACACAATTATAACACTCGAAATTCCAACGATATAGTAACACCACAATGTAGAACAGCGTATCACTTCAACAGTTTCCTCCCTTCTTCTGTAAGATTATGGAACTCCCTTCCCAACCACTTGAAAGACATTGACACTGTATCATCCTTTAAAGCAGCTCTTTCCGAATTTTATTATAACTCTAAAGTCCCAGCGTATTATTCTGTTGGAAACCGTAAAGCACAAATCTTACATGCAAGGTTACGGATGGATTGCTCCTCACTTAAATACTATTTATACGTCAAAAATATAGAAACTGATCCCAGATGTACTTGCGGCGAAATTGAAAATTCAACACATTATCTTTTAAAATGTCCACACTATACTCGACAATGTCAAAATTTATTTAATGAACTTGGTCAAACCTATAGTGTAAAAGTTCTCTTATTTGGAGATCAAAATAAATCGTATGAATTTAACGAAAAAATCTTCAAATGTGTTCAATCATACATTATTGACACAAAAAGGTTTTAATCACTATATACATGTACTGCTTATATTTTCTAAAGTTTACTTTTTTCATGCCTTATGTTTTCCTGTGTACACAATCTTCCCATTGATAAACATGCTTAATGTAATACATGTTCAATCCTATTTTCTCACGATTATTTTTCCTTCATATACATGATACACACTTAGTTAAGACAGTTTACTACTATTGGTAGTCCTTATCTACATTTACTTATACTGTATTATTGAAAACTGGATGTTCGCCATCTTATCTTATTTTTTCTATATTAATTACATTTACAGAATTAGTTTTTCTTTTTCATTGTTAAGCTCTCTATGATTAACAGTTTCCTTAAAAATCACATATATTATAATGTTTTGATCTCTGATTGGTGTAATCTATATAATACAGGAGAGAAATTTATATAAGCTTTAAGCTTTCTTTTCAATCCTACTTGATTAGATACTATTACCTGCATTGTATACGTAACATGTTTCATGTGATATTCGAATAAATATGTTTAAACTAAATAATCTTTATTTAATTATCGAAATTCATCAAAACATGAGATAAAATTTGAATTCTAACGGAATATAAAATAAATATTAGACTTTGAAAGTTAAGAAAATTTCTGAGACTTATCGTAAGTATTTTTGTGAAATTGGCCGTAGGACGTTTGTTTGAATATTGCAATTCATAGAATCAACCTGATTTTTCATTTCAATTTATATTTATTCTATCAAAGTTATGTGTTTTTTTTTTCCTTTTTTTTTTCTTTTTTGTTTTATTGAAATTGCATATGACATTATTTTTCATTTTAAAAGCGCCCTCCAGTTTTCTTTCTTTTGGTCCAACTATATAGAACTTTATAACCTCGACAAGTTGAATATTATCGATCAGCATTTTGTTCATTCAAAGCTCAAAAGAATGTTAGGCAATCAGGGGGAAAAAACCCGGGAATTTGACCATCGGGATCAAAGAGAACAATAACAGTACATGTATATAAATTTTGTAGAAAATTCAGTCCTGTTGATGAAATAACATCTTCTGTAACCCACCTGGCCTTTTCATTACCTTATTTTTTAATCTTTCATGAACTAAGTCACATAAAGCTTTATTTCAGCCCATGATTTTGAAGAAATGTAAAACTTCAGCAATTTTGGCAAATTCCAGGCGGGAAGAGGTCCTAACCCCTAACCCTCACTCTCGATCCGCGCATTTAGTTAATTTCTTAATGTAAAGAAAATACGTAGATGAGATATTCCTTGTACAACGCGAGAAAGGTGTTATTTTTGTATCTGCTGTTTAATTATTAAAGTGCAGTAAACATGCATTTTTGAAAAAAATGTTGTATTGGGGCAAACGGTTTATCTTTCTCTTGATTCTAGACTTCGTATACCAGGCCTAGGATTGGTAATCAAGCAATGCATTTTTGCCGAAATGCAGCCCAATTTCCACTGGAATATCATTATGTTTTGCCTAAATCTGGCAAAAACAGTTCTAACTGATTATTTCAAAAATATTTCACGATCCTCAAATTCTAAACAATTTTTAAAATTTGTCAATTTTCTAGATATTTATATCGAACATTTGGTAAAGAAATATCTGTGTTTGAGCTTGTTTATGCCTTGAATTGAGTCATATTCCTGGCTCATAAAAATTCATCCCTCAGATCAAGAAACGTTTACATTCCGATATTACGGTGTTCCGTTAGGGACATCGCTTCTTCGCGCTTGAAATGGAAGCGAAGTTATGATGCGAAGAAGCGAAGTTACGATCTTCACATCGTAACTTCGCTTCTTCGCATCGTTACTTCGCTTCATCTTGTCTTCGCTCCTTCTCCGCCTCGTTTCTCATCAGCTTCGCTTCTTCGCATCGTATAACTTCGCGTCACAATGTGTTTACGCGAAGAAGCGAAGTACCCAACGGAACACCGTACGATATGTGTCAATGCTGTAAATTGAGAAGATTTTTGAAAATTTATTCAAATCGGCGGTTTCTGGAGTGTACTTTCAAAGATTTTTTTTTTATGGAAACAGTAGTTTGCTTTCAAAGCATGTCTTTTGGCACTGCGGGCGCACGGCTGTATCCGTCACTGCTCGCATTTTAATCGAATGTTTCGTAGACTATGTAGATGACCGTGAGTATGTGCTTTTTGTATTGTGGTGCAAAGAAAACAAAATCAAAATAATAATATCACGGTTTATCATATCCTTTGTTCACTGCCCTCATTTGAAAATGCAAACTTGGTAATGGACCTTTAGTACCTCCTAAGTTTCTATAGCGTTTCCCGAAATTCTGTGCAAAAGAAAATGGAGAATGTATACGGACGGACAGACAGACGGATGGCTACGTAAAACTCATTTGAACCTTTAACTCAAGTGAGCTTCAAACATTTGTCACATCCAAATGTCTTTTTTTTCCAGTGCACGCAATCTTACACTTATCATAAATTCAAAATACGACTTTTTATACATGTATGACGTATTTATTTATTTAAAATGTATGCCCCCTGGTCGCATATTTTTTTATATTATTTCATGAGGAATGGATACTTCAACCTCATCGAGGGGCGGATACAGAATTTTCAGTGAAAAGGTTGCTCATTAACCAAACGTCTAGGCGTCTGGAAGCCATCTCGAAGTTGGTTCACGAGGCGCAGTATCCTTCCTCCCCTACGAAAATTATTTAAACACTTTTCAGATTTTAAACAAAAGCAATCTGGAGAATTGCTATTAGACCCTAGAATCGTTTCAAAATACGTGGTTCGAACAGCGTTAATAGTTGGAACAAAATGTCAAAATTTTTTTGTACAACCCTTTCTCTGCTCAAGAGTGTACGTCCATCACGCCCCCTTCTTTATCCGCTAATATGCAATTGTATATATAGTAATTGAACACAAACGTACATGTAGAATGTATGGATATATTAAAGATTAAAGGATTGAAGATACTAGTAATACAAAAATTGAGGAATACAAAGACCCAAGATACGTATTGGTTTATCAAACATTGCCGAAAATTTATATACATGAGAGCGCTTTGTGACAACGTCAAATAGCGAAAACGGCGTCAGAAGTGCAACGTCAACGTCACACCAGGGATACTTTGAACGCTTTATTCGGCATCTAAACATTGTCCGATTCCTATAATTTATATACCAAATAACAGAGGAAGACGTCCTCTATACCCACAATAAAAGTCATTAATTTTCCGACATCGGCCATTTTAAGCCCAAAACGCCCCTTGTCCTTACGTAAAGTGTAAATGGGACGGATAGATCTTACATCGTAACGTCGTCTCAAAGATGCGCGGAAAATTCGAAAATCAAAGTAGCGCGTATCCTTAAAGGCAAAAACTCAAGCGGAAAAAGTAGGTCAAGGTCATGAAAGTTTGACCAAAGATACATCCAACATGCAATTTTGGTAAATGTAGCACTTATACATTGCTCAATATTGACCTTTAAAGGCAAAATCACTCAAGCAAAAAAGTAGGTCAGATGCTGCATCCTATGCATGGGTTCACCTCAACATCCCAAGATGAATCACTGGTGCAAGGCTGGAAACTGTAGCAGCAGTACTTTCTGAGATACTGAGCTACCCAAAAAACTTTAACCAGACATTGGCACAAGTCATTCAACCGGGAAATGTAGGTCAGATGCAGCATCCGATGCATGAGTTCACCTCAGCATCCCAAAATGTATCACTTGTGCAAGTTTGGTTACTGTAGCATCAGTGCTTTGTCAGATTCAGATTCTTTATTTCTTTATGCCTGAGGCACATCAAATATACACACATAAATATATATGATATATAAATACATGGTCAGTCAGATAATATATACTATGATAAAGAAAATGCATGAATTTATGTAATGTAGACAATATCTATGAACATTTATTAAATTAAGAATAACCATATCATAAATTGAACAGTATAAGAAACAAAACATACGATAAACTTATTATGTCAATAATCTATTTCTTGTATTATTCGCTTCAATCAAATATTTCCCTAAGTACTTCAATTCTTTCACATTCTCTACACTCAATAATTGTACTAATTTAAATACGCTGCTGCTCTGATAGTAATACCTTTTAATAAACTTCTTCCTTATATTTGCATAAATGGGATAAATGGGGCATTGTAAAATAAAATGAAATTCGTCTTCTATTTCGTTCATGTTACAAAGAGTACATTTCCTTTCTGATCTATTAATGTTTGTATATCTACCTAATTCAATGTTTAATCGATGACCCGAAGCTCTAAATTTTGTTATAATTTCTCTTATTTTATCGCCTAAGGGCTTAGTAAGATAATACTGCAGACAAAAATTATCTTCAAGATGAATGTACAATTTTCCTTTTTCCAAATGATTTATTTCAGATCGGATTTCTTGAATATAAATATCTTTAATCTTTTGTTCAATTAAGGCTAAAGTATGTTTGTCTTCGTAGTTTGAATCCCACAAGAAACTTAATCCTAATCTATCTAATTCTAATTTTATGTTTACAATCCATTTATCATTTTCCTCTATCATTTGCTCATAACAATTTCTGAGAATACAATTTTCTGACTTTCTTAATTTTAGCCAATATTTCATAATTTTGATTCTTCTTGAAATGTAGCAAGGAAAACGTCCTAATTCATGATAAACAAGTTTATTACTTACATTTTTGTGAAGCCCTAAAATTCTTTTACAAAATGTTATGTGAACTTTCTCGATGTCCACCCCCTTATCAAATCCCCAAACTTCTGCTGCATAAGATAAAATGCCATTTACATAAGTATCGAAGACAGAACATTTTGTCTCAATATTAAAAGAAAAATCTCTCAATTTAGAATCGATACCGAAACAAGCTTTCCTACCCTGTTCTGCTAAGTGTTGCTGTGTTTTAGTGAATTTCCCATTATAGTTTAGTAAAATGCCTAAATAATTAAATTCATATTCATATTAAAAATAGAATAAAGTTGCCTTCTTGACGTTGTTTCGAAGATAACGACTGCTTGAATCTCCTTAGTAATAAGAACATTCTATTTATCCAAAAGTTTCACTAAATGAATTACTTCAATATTGATTCATCAAAATTCCATGCATAATCTATCGCTATTTCAATATTCAATTTTAAATTATGAAATATTCTTGCATGCGCACATATACTTATCATTAATAATACATGAGTTATATACTTTGAACTCGAACACCAGCCAAAATTGATAACTATATTACTATTTCCTTCTCAAGGAGGTGTACTTTAACATGTGTAAGGACACTTGCGACACGAAAGATCTCACGAATGTTTTCTGAACCTACACTCGGGGTTTAAAGATAATATCCCATGAGTAATTCTTATACATGTAATCTCAATGAACACGAATCATAAAAAAACTTTGCATACAAATGTTTTGGGGATTTTCTTTAGATTCTTTCCAAAATTTTACGATTATGCTTGGACTTCTTGTTCTGGTCTTGAGTTTTGTTCGTATAATTGGAACATTCTTTGTTAGATTAATTAAGAAAAAAAAATGTAAAAACCCGAGTCTTGCTAAAATGTGTGAACATTTTGAAAGAGCTTAAGTTTGAGAGGGTAGATTTTATTTTCAAGAATACAAATTGCATGTTTTATAAGTGGTCCAACATCTTCTCGTATTTTGTACTATGACAAATATGGATAATGACCATATCCCAATAAATACATGTAGTACAAAATTGTTAATTCAGAAAAGGCGTACAAATAAACAGAACAGTTATTCAGTCTCATAGTAGAGAAGGCAAGGCAACAGGAACTGTTGCGAACCTCGGAAAGAACAAAATTCCGAAGTGAGACCAGGTGCCCGGGTTGAGTTAGCGTCTACTGACTGCATGCATCGCAATAGCTCCATGGAAACCTGTCAAATTCGGTGAATGTCTCGATGTACATTTTGATGTACATATCAGGTAAGTATGTCTTGTTTGGCGATGATGACAGCTATTTTAAAATTACAATGTAGAATGTCACTGATCATTCTGGAAAGGGGGATCTCATATGCTTTTATTACATCCCCGTAGCGACCGAAGAACTTCCTCAATGATGATTTCAGCCGTTGTGTAACATAACCCTGAACAAGTAGCTTACTTGCAAGCCGTCTGGCTCTAATGTTTGGAACATGCCCTGGATAAAAATCAGGATAAAACAAGAACCAAGAAACAAACAAAAACATCCAGCATATGAAAAGAAGCGAACTCCCAATATGAACTACGTGTTCCAGCAACGTTTGATTCACATGTGCTGCGCACGACAAAGAGCCACAATGAATTATCCTTATCATATAAGTGTTACACAACCTTTATCATAGAGATAATCCATGTGATTACTGAGTCTCAAAGGGCACATACTTTCTGTCTTTTGTGGTTTGTGGTTATCGGTTTCCATGTTTATAGATTTATCTTGTATTTAATGTCCTTTCTTTGCTTTTTACATTTTACATGTCACCATACCGCAAGTCATAATTCTTTGTCACACAACCTGTGACAGTGAATGGATATTGCTATATTCAAACTATGTTAAAGTACGTCCATATCAAAGCTCCCCAAGAGGTTCGAATGAATCTTAATATTTTTGTGCCTGGATGATAATGGGGACCAAGTAATGTTGGAGGTCCTCACATTTCTTTCATAACCTTATAGAGATGTAAATGCCTGTCCACTTGCTATTAACTTAAACCCATTTATGAAGGATTAATCAAGAAAGTGGTCACAATTTTTGAAAATGAATGTATGAATAATAGAAAGATATACAAGATCAGGATTCTTTTCTCTCCTCCCACATACACCCAAAGATTAACCTAATTTTGTTCCTCTCGAGTGAACAGTTCGTTTTTAAGAAACTTAAGTAAGTGTCAATCATTTTGATCCTCTCGACTTATTATGCTTACAAACGCACTTAACACTCATGCTTTCTTTTGGACTGCTATTCAAAATTTAAAATTTTGTGGATGAATTCTTTCTTCTTGCCACAAATATTTCTGTTTTATGTGTAGACTATAAGATATTGTTAGTTATACAGTATTAAGCATCTCGGTGACGTCAAAACCGTAAAGCGTCTTAGTAGAAGCCGGATATTAGAATAATATCCTGTCAGTAACACAATACATGATGTACAACATATTATCCCACCTCTGGCAAATTTCTTGCAATCTGATTGGTCGAGAAGAACCGAATATTATGTTGTATTATTTTACTGACATGATATCATTTTAATATCCTGCTTCCACTAAGACGCTTTACGATATTGACGTCACCGAAATGCTTTAAAATATGTTGACGTTACATACACAAGCCAAAAGCCATCGATGGGATAAATTCGTTATACAGTGTTTTACAGGAGGGATACAAAAATATATTGGGTCGATGAAAAAAGTTGTATTGGGCTCGGCTTCGCCTCGCCCAATACAACTTTTTTCATCGACCCAATATATTTCTGTATCCCTCCTGTAAAACACTGTATAACTAATAATATTCGGTTCTTCTCGACCAATCAGATTGCAAGAAATATGCCAGAGGCGGGATGATGGTAAATATTTGTTCCTAGTTTTATCTTAAACAGTCCTAAAATTCAGTTTCATGGAATGAAAGTGCATCAAGGGGTAAATTTATCAAGGATATGGAAGGGGTCTCAAGGAAGACTACCGTGCATTGACCACACCAGAAGACACTGACAGGATAAAAGAAACAACGAATGTCAGAAACAACTTCGACAAAGTGCTAAGACAACTAGACACACAACAATGTTCATGCCCAATGTTCCATTCTGCTATCAAATCAGATACACCAAGCATGAAACTGAGGGAGACCATTGTGCATTCCCCGCTGTCTCTTGGTGGCTATACACTATATAATCAAATTTTGTGGCTATCCGAATTTAGAATACACAAACCTCCCACTATAAACGTAAACACATAGGTCTCCCGATAAGATCAGTTAATTTTAAAACGAAAACCCCTCTGAATTTGATATATCTAATAGATAAATTACTTGCATTTATATAAATTACTTGCATTTATACTTGCATAAACCCTCTGAATTTAATAAATTTAATAAAAAAAAATTACTTGCATTGAATCTGTAACATGATTCGTGTGAGGTTTGGGTATCTTGAAGTTAAGTTATTAGCATAATACACTCTGTGCTTACAATGGACTTTTCATTGTATGAAGTTGATCTTTGTGTTTCTGTGTTATTGTCTTTCTCTGTTTTTTCTTTTTTCGTTAGAAAGTTCTGTTTTATATTTTCAGGAATGTGTAAGCCTTTAGATATTGATTTTTGAAGTCTTGTTTTGTGTGTGAATTTCATTCGCTAACCCAACTCGTTATACCTTCTTCAACATCATTTCAAGCCAATTGTAATGCTTCGGTCGATTATTAGTATAGGGATTGTCCTAGGATGTAAATTTCCTCTAATTTAGATGATATTTTAGGATTTAATAACAAGTTTCCGAAGTAGCAAAATTGTTATTTTATGATTTAAAATGTTGTAAGGTGATAACACCAAAAGACAGTAACACGTAGGGATCCTTGAATGTAAAAAGTATATCAATGTATTGCGTATGAGAAACAGACCTTGCGATCATCTCTTTTGTTATGTCATCTTCATTGACAAGAGATATCTATGAACATTGGAGTAAACGGCAAAAAGATCTTCAGAAAATTTTGTGCAAGAAGGACGGCTTTGATAAAGCACATTAACTATGTCCTCCTTGAATAACAATCTATGTGTGTATCAATTTATACGTTATACATCAGTGTTAGTCGACTTAAAAAAAAAAACAATACACAAGATATATATTGCCGATACCTTTCCTCTTGTTTTTGTTTTTTGTTTTTTTGTGACGTCAAATCACATGAAAATACTTTTACGGAAGTCTCGAGATACTCGTATGTATGAAAGTAAAACACATACCCATATCACCATCAAATGACTTACAAATTATTGATTAAATAGAAACAGAACTTCCTCACGACAAAGAAAAAAAAAAACACGGACAGACAAGAAGGACAACTTTATCTATTAAACAATTTCCAGAGTCCGGTTTAATACGGAATGCACAGTATCTGGCGCTCTAGAAAATAAAATAATTAAAATATCACATGAAAGATGATGCATAATGTAATGAAAGTTAAGTATCCAAGCAGGGTCAAAAGGGAAGCTTAAAGCTTATTTTATTTTGAAACAAGGGTTGTCGCTCATTGGCCTCGTTATCAGAATCAAGAATAAGAACTTGCGGATACTGTCTTTTACAAGATTTAATTTCAGCGAACACTGTAGACTACCGCACCGGAAAAGAGTAAGAAATATAGAAAATATTTCCACAACAAATAATATGATCAGCTTTAAACATTCTATAAAAGCGCCCGAGGAGAGTTAGCAGAGTAAGCATTTGGGAAATTCTAATCTAAAATATCTAAAAAATAAAGGACAATGCCTTGAGACGTTATTATGTGTCATGTTTTCATTTTATTGTCCAGAACATTTTTGCAGTCGCTCATGAAGGTGACGGATGGTCGTCTGATAATATTGGTCACCCTAATCTTTAATCTTGTCTTTCATGTTTGAATAATGCCATTGTTAAGTTATTTTATTTGATTGTCTTGATTGTTACATACCACAGGAAGCATAAATTCAAGGAAATATATTTTGGTCGACTGTTTTTCTCCTTGTCCGTTTATGCATTATTAAATAAGATAAGAAAAATTGCAGTTTGCGAACGATTGCAAACCTCGGAATGAATAACATTCCGAAGTGAGACCAGATGCCCGAGGAATGTCAGTGTCTCCTGATTGCATGCAACACCCGTCGCAACAGCTCCAAGAAATCAAAGTCGATGATTATCTCTATTGTACATATTGATGTACATATCAAGTAAATGTTACTTGTTTGGTGATGATGACAGCCATTCATTCGCAATCCAGAATGTCACTGATCATTCTGGAAAGGGGATCTGATACGCTTTTATTATATCCCCTTAGATAATAAAACCTGAAAAATCGGGTCGCGGGGAATTGTATTACCAACTCCACACTGCAAATCGAAATACATGTAAATATTAATGAAAGGATTGGAACCCCAACAAGGCACGGTTGCAGCATCCACATCAAAACACCCCGAGTGAAAATTTGTTCAATTGAAGAAAGAAAGGTGAATTACTACGGAAGCCGATTTGTGCCAACCTAAGTGAAAATTTTAAGTCGTAATTACGACTTAGAATGTCTTAATTACGACTTATTATGTCGTAATTACGACTTAGGTATCTCGTAATTACAACTTAACATGTCGTAATTACGACTTAGTTATCTCGTTATTACGACTTAACTATCTCGTAATTACGACTTACTTATCTCGTAATTACGAGATAACAATCTCGTAACTACGACTTAGTATGTCGTAATTACGACATAGCTATCTCGTAGTTACGACTTAGTTAGTCGTAATTACGACTTAATTATCTCGTAATTACGACTTAATTATCTCGTAATTACGACTTAACTATCTCGTAATTACGACTTAACTATCTCGAAATTACGACTTAGCTATCTCGTAAATACGACTTACTTATCTCGTAATTACGACTTATTATGTCGTTATTACGACTTAGCTATCTCGTAATTACGACTTATTTATGTCGTAATTTCGACATAATATTATTCCCTCTAGAGTGAATTTTTGACACATTTTTACGTTTTTTGAAGTTTTCCGAAAATTCTCAATGTTTTATTATCTCTTTTATCTATTGAACCCTTTTCACATAATACTGTATATTTATAAAGTGCTTTTTTATGAGATTTAATTATTGAGTTTTTATTACTTTTGATTGATTAAAGAAAGGGGATGCACTGATCATTCCCTTGAATTTCTATCTTCTTCATTCTTCTTCTTCATCAAGGTGGATAGGGTTGTCGAATGAGCGATATAGGCATACTGGGGCCTTCTGTTCTTCCTTGCATCCCTGCGATCTCCTTAGCTGCAGTCATGGTTCATGTTGGCCTTGGTCATAGTGGAAATTATAACAAACTAAGTCGTAATTACGAGATAGTTAAGTCGTAATTACGACATATTAAGTCGTAATTACGACACATTAAGTCGTAGTTACGAGATAGCTAAGTCGTAATTACGAGATTGCTAAGTCATAATTACGAGATAGCTAAGTCGTAATTACGAGATAGCTAAGTCGTAATTACGAGATAGCTAAGTCGTAATTACGAGATAGCTAAGTCGTAATTACGCATACTAAGTCGTAATTACGACTTAAAAATTTCACTTAGGTTGGCACTAGTCGACTTCCGTAGAATTACAGTCCTGATTAGGGACACTACAGCATAGTCAAATGAATTATTATACCACTTGAAATATGGGGTCACGGGTAATTGTATTACCTACTCCACACTGCATTTCGAAATAAGTGTAGATGTAAAATGAAAGTAAGGGGCATATAATGAAGAGCAAAAGTCGAAACTGTAACTACAATGTCTGCCACTTGATAAGGACAAAGCTATGCTTTCAGAAAGATAACCCTTTATTTTAGAAAAAAAATGATCTAATGTTTTGACAGGGAATTTATAAATATTACTCCTTTAATGCGATGTTATTATCTACGTCTGTTTTTCCATGAGTCTCGTGAAAGTATATTGCATTGTTTTACCTCTCCATTTTTTCTGCTTAAATATTGTCAAGAATTTGCATACTTTTGATCGCGATTATTTGGGGATTCTGATTGTGGGTTTTGTATGACTTTGATTTAATGATTAAATCTACTGCTATTTTTTTCCTCTTATTCCCCTCATTTTTTTCTTAGAATACTTCGTATGTTTTTCCATAGTGCCATTACAAAATCACCAATGTTCACTTAGTAAAATAAAAGGCTTGATTTCATTACCTTTATTTCCCGTACAACCATTCATTTTTTTCTATCCTTATATGAGTCTTTTCATTTACATCGCCTAATGTATTCAGATGCTTTAGAATTTAAAACACAATGGTCCTCTTATGTTTTAAGGTATCCGATGTACAATAGGGCATTTTTTCATGCCTGGTAAGGTACTATAAACTATATATTTTCTGAAAGGATATAATGCCCACTGCTCAGAAATAATAATTTTGGGACCAGAAAAACAAAGGGGAATAACTGATGAAGAATTTAAATTGTCTGTTTTCTCTATATAACATATGCAAATTAACAAAGTTGTTCAAGAGTTTTCCCACTTTGATTTTTAAGACCTAAGAGTCTTATATCTGTACTCAGGACATCATTACCCTTCAGAAAATATATAGTTTATAGTACCTTACCAGGCATAAAATTTACCATACTTTACAATGGAGATGATTAAAACGCTATATAAAATGACTCAATTGTACAACGGATACCTTGATACCAAAAAGAATTAAACCGTTTGATTAAATCATTGATCAAAACTTCAATACCTTTATAAAAGAAAAAGGGGTAGGAATTTTGAAGATAATTCAACTACCGTATCTACGCCATACTGAATTTCTAATTTTTCAATTTCTAAAAGTGAATCATAACTTCTAACTAGAACGGAAACTTTTAACCTCTGCAATCAATCACATGTCCGATTCTGCTTCTATATAAACAGGAAATGTTTAATTACATCATATCAAAGTGTAATATTATCAAAGTGTAGCAAATACAACTATCATATTCAGATCTAAATTGTTGCAAAGTTTAGTGGATTTCTATTTATCTTCCAGAGTACATAATTATCAAGAATGATTCAGTTGAATAGTAGTTTCTCTAATTGGGAAGTAATGTGTTTGAGATGTTAATAATGATTTCTACAAAGAACAAGTACAATGTAGACATACATTGGAAATATGACTATGATAATGAATTGCTATGTGTTGTTTGTACATCTAATGATGATCGGATCTTGGATTCTCAGCAGGATTTTTTTCTGTTCAAATTATAATGGAGGTTCTCATCTTATACCAGATAAGGTGAATGTTTTCTAATATATTGAGAAATCCATCCATAAAAAGTGAATATTTTAATATTTTCTATTATACAGAAATCCATACACAAATTAACACCGGTGCGGCAACTGAATTAAAGTTTCGAAGGAAGTTTCATTATTATGACCCAAGGAATATAAGTTCACGGGTATTTTACAATTGGTGACATTGTGCTGGGATTTGTATCATTAGCAAGAAACTAATTAAATTAGAAAAGGAAAAATGATGACCTCTATCTCAACTTATTTTAACAAGTTTCAAACAAAAGAAGGGCACTGATCATGCGCAAAAGCATGTATGGAATCTTTGCTTCCTGTTTATTAAAAATAAACATTCAGAAGTTTGTTTTCTTGCATAAATTCAAAATTTTCTTTTACCAATATTCATCTGTGATAATCATTAAAAATTTTTGAAATCTAAATTCAATTCCTCTCCGGAATTTATACATGTATATCTGTCATGTGCTGCTTTTCCAACCAATCAAAATTCCCCTTCTTTTAATGGCGACCAATTCAGGAAAATATCGCATTGACACTTCCAAGGATGCCTGATTTGATGCATGAACCGACTTCAATTAATCTTTCTTTCCAGGAAAAATTACAAACATACCCCGAATATACACGGTTGAACAAAGAGCGGCTAGCATACTTCGGTTTTGTGTATGTTGAAGAAAGCCTTGTGGAATGTCATCTATGCGGCCAATGCCGTCAAATGATTCGAGGTGATATTCTTTGAATTTGTTGTTATCAGTGTATTTTCAAGAAATAACATTTAGTCGATTTACTTAAATCTTTGTACGATATCTATCGTTTTGGATGATATTTAATCGTTCTCCGTGACCTGATGTTTGTCAACTATATTAATGACTTCTTTTCAGCTCTGTCACCTGAAAGAAGCTTTGTTTTGGCCTTTTATCAATGTGACATCATATATATATTTTCTGCTATTTCGGAAACTAGCCATTTCACCGATAAATATCATCGAAATTAAAGGAGTTTAACATCTTGGCACCATCCCTGCAATGCTATTTTGAACATAGATTTTATTTGGATATGCCACTGAATCGACTCTACAGGAAATTTGGAGCCGCGCGCTCTCTGTAATGTAAATGTTCAAATCTAAATTAAAAAAAATAAAGAGGGCGTTACTGAAATGATTTTTGGTGGCCCCGCTAGAAGCATCACTGATGAGAATTTGTTATTCGAAACACGTGTCTTGTGCATGGAAATTGGTTTGGAATTTTCTTCAAGAAGGTATAGAGTTGGAACCCTTCGACATTATTATTTTTGCAGAACATGTTCATTACGACGAGATGTTAAAACATACATTGTAGACGGTGTACATATGCAGTTTGCATGATTTACATTACATATTTTTCAATTTATCTTGGAAGTGAAGTTTTGGAAAGGAATTTGTATGTAGACATCAAACATAAAATCCTTTTCGATTGTACATTGGCCTTATGAAATATAACTTTACTTTTGATACGCAGATTTTTTTTTTATCAAATGCGTATAAGACTCTGCAACAGAGTCTAGTTGGAGATCCCCACCTTTCTTTGAATGTGACCACAAATATTTTTGTGGACAAAGTATCTCAGTTTTATCGTGAATTTCTTTTATTCGCAGATCGGGGTTTCCGAAGAGGATAAAAAGAGGATAGATACATTACTTGATCATTTAAAAAAAAAACGAAAAAAAAAAAAAACAATGTCCCAAAAGCAAAAAATAAACTTACAATCATTTTTGGTTTTGTTAAAGAATGTGAACTATTATAGAATAAAATTCTGGTGCTTTGAAATTGAGGATTATTTATGATTCAGGTTGAATTCTGAATTCAGATCGATTACATTTTGAATGATCTAATTTTCAACTACCTTTTCTGTTTTTAATGTTCAAAAAGTTAAAGTTTTCAAATTTTACCAGGAAATTTTTAGTCATTATAGAGTAAAATGATTTTATTTGATTTGAAATTTTGTTTTTTAAGATTCCATCAAACTAAGCGGCTAAATTCAAAGAACATAAACCAACTATTTGACTGAGCTGAAGGATTTGAAGAACAAATAGATACAAAATGTAAGGTGAATACAGACAGAAGCATATCAGTTGTCATATCATTTAAGTAATTTGTTTGATTTTGTTTAGTTTCAAAGTATATATCAAATATTTCATAATGAGAGTCCACTTTTAACTACGTTATGAAACTGTTTTTAAGCCATAATCAAAGTTACTTTTTAGATTTCAATGTTCATGTGATGATTAATTCAAACAATAACAACATATACGTTGTTACGGTTCCATACAGGTAATATGGTCTGATATACCTTGTATTAAATCTATATTTCCCGAGCCGAAGGCGAATGACCACGAATGAAATTCATTTTAGCAGAAAAATAAAATGAAAGGATCTGAAGAAACAATAAGGTGTCCTTGACGTCACAAAGCTCTTTGTCAAACTGCAAATAAATTTCTAGGAATCTCATTGGTTGTTTAACCGTAATTATGAGACTATGTTACCCGTCTGCAGCCGTAAATATAGAGCTTTGTGACGTCACGGACACCTTATTGTTTCTTGACGTCATAGTGCGCATTTCCCGTAAAAACGTTCTGAAGTTTTGAATTTCTCTCTCGCTTCAGATCCCTTAATTTAAGTTTTCTTCTAAATTGAATTTCATTCGTGGATTATTCATTTTGAATAAACCATTTACGGGTACGATCTTTTTAATGGTGAAGAAAATTTTACAATCCATCAACAAACAAAAAAGTTAGAAATTTTGCTTTTGACGCCATTCTGACAATTTATAAGTGATTTGCAGTATGACAAAATTGTTATTACGGTTCCAGACAGGTAATATAGCCTTCGGCTCGGGAAATATAAATTCAAGACAAGGTATATCAGACCATATTACCTGTCTGGAACCGTAATAACGTATAATATTTACGGCTGCAGACGTGTAACATAGTCTCATAATTACGGCTAATCAGTCAAGGAGATTCCTAGAAATGTATTTGCAGTGTGACAATACTACTTGAGCATATTGTACACTGTATTCTGTATCCCTTATATTTATGATATATCCTTTTAGATATTCATCTTTTTGCTTCTAAAGCTCCTGCAATTTGCTTTCTGTCTGTCGTTCCCTTACTGTGAGGAGGCTATAACATATAAATTTATATCTGTTCTTCGAGGCCGTTGGGAAACCAAGGAATTTAGGGGAGGGTTATACGCACGTAGTACGGAAACTGTAAACGGGTTCAATTCGCCGGTGTCAAAAGTTCGCGGTTTTCTAGATGAAGCCAATTGCCATGGTTTTCATTTCGTGGCATCGAAGGTTTCGTACACTTTTATCGCGCAAGCAAACATGCATGTACACCTCCATCACTTAAAAAGAAGCGAACTCCCAATATGGAAGTGAGATCAAGTCCCCTAGAAGAGTCAGCATCTAGGTTAGACTTGCTCAAGTCCTTATATCAAATAAAGATAGGTGAAGAGAATTGCAATTATTAATTAGATTTACAAGTAGAAAACAAATACCCCTTTAAATCTATAGGCGGTGGCTATTGGCTGCAGAGATACAAGGACTTGACAATTTCAGTGTGGCAATTTCAACTGTCACTAGATGGATCTTGTTAATATATACTGTGGCCACCTCATGACTTTATTGCACTAAAGTCCCGTAACTTAAGAATAAAATGAATAAAGCCATGTGTTATTTCATAATGTGGAAAGAAAGTAAAATTGTTTTTGAATGGTTTGCATAGACTTAAAAAAGAAACAGAGAAGACAAATGTTTCCTGTTAGCAGAGCAATTTCACTCTATTAACATTTTTTAATGTATTTAATTTTAGAATTCATTTGATATTATGACTTGAGCAAATCTAACTGGAAAGATCTAATGTACGGTAAAAGAAATATTTACAACTCGACAGTGTTCTAGCGTTCTTAAGTTCATTTTAAGGGAGTTATATTTCTTTCAAGAGGCTCTATGGCATACATTCAACGTCATGTTTAGAGCCGAAGTATTCATTCGAGTTCCTACATTTCTGCCTTGAGAATCACTGGTAATATCTTATTATGGGATAACCGTTTGATTCTTAGGGGTCGGGCAAGACGTTTTGGAAAAAGAAAACAATCTGACCCACTGATGTGCAAGAATTAAAAATGATTTTAGATAATGTGCCTTGACGACCAAAAACAAATACACTAGCCTAGATTTCGACAAAAGGTGAAGATAATACTATCTTAAACTAAAAGAATGTTCGACTGGTCTGAATTCGCTCTCAAGAGCCTGATAAAAATTGACTCGCTTCGCTTCCGACATACCGAAAATTGATAAAGCTCGCTTCATTCATCTTCCCATGATATTTCAACTAAGGTTTTATCTAGAAATGGTTAGATTAATTTGAATAAGGCATGAAAAAAGGAACTTGTTGTTCACACGCAGTACCGTGGCGTTTTTTTGTTTTTTTTTTTTTCTTCCCTTTTATTTGCTTCGTTTCAGAATTTGTCAAACAAAACTAAAAGAGTTCTTCCCCTTTCTTCACAAAACACAACACGTGGGGGACACCTGTTCCACCAGCAGTGACTCTCGTCAAGTGGTACAAATGTTACACGTCTTCGAGTGTATTTGAATACTATTCTATTGAATTTGAAGACGTTTAACAAACCCTACATAAAAATTGGAGCCGCACATTTTCGCCAAGAGGAAATTAAAATTCTGTATTGTAGATGGCGCCAGGAAAATTCACTTTGGCTTTATTTAAACTGTTTGACACTAAGTACTACTCACGAGGATTCGATATCCGAAACACGCGTCTAATACAATAAAATTGGTACTATAGAACATATATTTCAATACTGACAATTTCAACCACTAGTTTAGTATCACTGCTGGTGGACTGTAAAAGTCCCAGAGGATATCGCTCATCTAGTTTTAGTGTTTACGCACTGCATTGAAATATATTCTAAATTTCCTGTCACCAAATTAGACCTAAATATCTTAACTTAAGGGGCATCTCCCTCATTGCATAGCTCTGACCTTAGCTGGGATTCCGGCATAGTTTTTTCGGTTATGTTTAGAATACGGCTCCTTGCGCCTACCCTCCAACGATCTTTGTCCACACTTTTCACTTAGATACGCTTCTGAATAAACCAACACAAAATTTGGAGCCGCTTATTTTTTGCAAGAGGTAATTGAAAGTCTGTATTGTAGATGGCGCCAGGAAAATTCGCTTTGGCATTATTAAAGCTGTTTGACACTAAGTACTATTAAAGAGGATTTAAGTATCCGAAACACGCGTCTAGTACAATAAAATTGGTACTATAGAACATCTATTTCAATATTGACAATTTGTACCAATTGGTGAGTGTCACTGAGGAGTCCCCGAGGGCACATGTAGCTAAGTTCGATCAACTTCGATCAACAGTCTGTTCAACGCATTCAAACATTTTTGTCATCAAAATTCCTTGAAATTTCTAAAACGTAGGTCATGTAGCATCATATCCCAACCTTCCTGCTACGTCTTTCGGTACATTTTGGACACAATGACTTTCTCACTCTTTGGCCATGTTACATTGTTTAGATTGAGGATCACTGACGAGGGTTAAGTGCCCAAAAAGTGCATGTCGGGTCCATGGTGCAAATTTATTTGTTCTGAAATGATACTATTGAATTTGAAGACGTTGAACTTTTGTTTAACTTGGTGAATGCAACTGCTGGTGGACAAGGAGTCTCCGAGGGCACATGATGCCAAGTTCGATCAACTTCGGAAGATAGTCTCAAGTCACGGGGAACGATTTTATCTGCTCCACACTGCAACAAGAGAGAAGTGTTTATACTAATAATACGGAAGTGTTCCAACTTTATACCTTCTTAAAGAAAAATTCAAACCAAATTTCATGCACCAGACACGTGTTTCGAATAATAAGTTCTCATCACAGATGCTTCCAGCCAATGTGCTGTTCATAAGCCGCCTAAATTCATTTCGCTAGCGCCCTCTGGTGTTAATTTTATAACTTAAATTTGTGAATTTATTTTACAAAGAGTAAATTTCCTGTAGGATCGATTCAGTAGCAAATTCAAATAAATTCTATGATCAAAATAGCATTGGAGGGATGGTGTTAAGATGTTAACCTCCTTTAATTTCAATGATAGTTTCCGATGAAATGAAAAGTTTCCGAATATACATTTGGACCTGCTTTTGTGCCTGACTTAACAAAAAATTTCTTGGGATACACCTCTTCATATGTGATGTGGAATCTTTAGTTTGAATATACAGGTGTTACATGTTTATATCGTGTATATAGGAACTATTTCCCAGAAAGTATTTTGCAAAATAATTCATGGCACTTAGATGAAGTGAAATATTTGAAATTCTTAGTGTCACTGAATTTATCTTCAAAAGCAAAGAAAACATGATTATATGAAATGTTTCATTGCTACTTCTAGGTACCTGTATGATATTCTTACTATCGACAATCCTGCTTTTGAAAAGTATAAAAATGTTATTTATCCACATGAACTGACTCTCAACAATGCAAACATAACAAACATTGAAACGCCATTTTTGGACCTAAATATCTAAATTGTTTATGGAGAGAGTATGTATGACAAAAGAGATGATTTTGGATTCAACATAGTTAATTTTCCCTGGCTTGACGGTGATGTTCCTAGATTACCATTACATAGTATCTACATTTCGCAGCTCAACCGGTATGCTAGAGCATGTACTGATGTTTTGGTTTTTAATAGTAGAAAATTACAAATTACCAAGATACATTTAGGTCGAGGTTTTCGCTTTCACAAACTAGTAAAGACTTTCTGGAAATTTTACAATAATGATTGTCAACGTCTTTTGAAATTCAAACCCATACAAGCAACAAAGTATATTACTGTGGGTATTTCGAAACCTGCATTTTATGGTGACATGATCAACAAAATAAGAAGGATCAAAGGTAGACAAATTTACCATCGAAATTGTGTTTGAATCATCAAACGCCTTTTATACCGTGGATATAATTCTTCTGTCACCATGGCTTGTTACCAATCTACAGACTTGTTCCATCGCATTCTCAAGAATTACACTCTTACTGACTGTGACGACAGGACTCCGTGACGGTCCAAACCTCTTTAGAGAAGACAGGGCCCCGATCACCTGTCGTCTCTGGATGTCAGTCGGACTAAGATATCTAATTGCTTATTGCTAATGCTACATTTAAGTATTTTCTTATCTTACAAATGCCGGCTTCTTCGCCATAAAAATTATTCTCCCGTCGAGAAGCCCCCCCTCCCCCCCCTGGACTTCGCCCTGGTAGCGCCACCCAGACCCTTAACTCAAATCCCGTAAACACCCCTGATTACCCAATGCAACTTTTGCAAAGTTAAAAAAAACTACTTCGTATATCTTTTCAACAATAAGTGGGTGTGGGTTGGGAGTGCAGCTTGTTATGCAAAGCCAAATTTTAATAAGGCATTTTACTGACATGCACAGAAACCAGAAACAACATTTTTTTGCAAATTCTAGATTCCAACTAGACCCAACCAATCTTGCCTCCTTAGCATTCGCCCTTGGCCTCAGGGCACGACCATTTTATCCTAAAGGGGTGTGGGGGCTGGCAGTTTTTGGAAATAATATTCTGACGCAGAAAATGTTGAAAATAATTAATCTGACATCATCTGTTGCAGAAATAAATATTCTTGTCCACATATTTGTTTAAAATCCCAATATGGGAGTGAGAGCAGGTGCCCAGGAAGAGTAAGCATCTCCTGCTTGCATGCAACACCCGCCGCTTCAATGCGGTAGAAGTGTCGCATCCAGTACTTCCATTTCGGAAGACATAGAGTACAATCTTTGGTTGGATGGTTCAAATGGTCAATGACAGAATATCATTTGTGAGAGTGGGACATCATAGTGTATGACGAGTTCCCAATATCGACCGTAGAACTTCCTCAGAGACGATGTCGGTCACAAACATATCCCTGACTGAGAAGCTTATCTGAAAGACGCCTAGCTCTCGAAACAAAATCCGTATATTTGGTACTCGCTCTGGCATAGCGTATCAACTGAGATATGAACACGCCATACGCAGGCGATGAAGGGATGTTGCTACTCAGAAAAGAAAAGTTTGAAATGCTGAATTTGAAGTCGTCACGTTTGTCATAGAGTGAGGTGTTCATGTGACCATCGGTGTCCTAAGACAACATTATGTCCAAATAGGATGCTGAATTATTTGTCTCTGTAGTTTCTTTGACTTCAAGCTCCGAAAGGTAGATACTGCTGAGGTAATCCATGAATTTTGGATTATTGATGGACAACTCATCGTCTATGTATTTGTAAGTGAAGTTGAAGTCAGAAGCTAAGTATATTTTCCCTTCAGAGACCAAAGATTGAATGAATTCAGCTTCGTACGAGTAAAGGAAATTGTCGGCAAGGAGTGGGGCACAATTGGTCCTCATTGGAATTCAGACAATTTGCTGGAGGACCTTTCCTCCAAAAACCACAAAAATGTTGTCTATCAGAAAGTTTAACATCTGAATAATATCTGTTTCAGTGTACTTATCTTCAGAATCGGACTTTTCTTTTACAAAGTAGGTTTTGTCATATGTGTAGTTAACAACAATAAATTTGTATTTGCGATTGCCGTTCTTACTTGTAAACGCATTACTTACAATTTTTGCGAGTCTTTCTTTCAATTTAGAATGTGGAATTGTAGTGGAAAGTGTCGAAAAATCAAAGGCTTTGATCGAATGAACTCTACTAAAATGAGTTTATTTCAGATGTTCTAAAAGTTACTTCGAATTCTTTAAAATCCACATCTGGTTGATACCACTGCGAGAATATATTTTCAAACAATATTTTTGAAGCCCAACTTTGATTTCAGATAATACTTTGATGAGTACATGTAAGATCGATACAAATTTGGTAGAACATTTTGAGGAACCAGCGATGAAACGTTGTTTGTATGGATTCTTATGCATTTCAGGTATGCAGTATAAGTATGGTTAATCTAAATCTAAATTGTTAATGTCGAAGCCAAAGGAAGCAAAAGCTGATTTGTGGTTATCTATTATTTCAGAGGCAGAAAGGTTTATTGGGATGTAAGTGGGATTTCAAGGTGTCGAATTTAAACCCAACTCTTTAACTAGGCTGTCGAAATAGTATGTTTTGCAAGTAAATTTGTAAGTATTTGAGGCTTTGTGTGCTGGTGTGATGACATAATGTTCTTTTTGCAAGTAAATGTGTAATTATTTGAGGTTTTGTCTGCTGGTGAGATGACAAATAATTTATGACATATTTAGTTGACGTAACCAGGGTGTGTATACATGATTGTATTCTTGTTTTTTGTTTTGTTTCGGTTTTTTGCCAGGATTATTAAAAATTGAAAAAAGATATTCTGACCTTGAGTTACTGGAAAATAAGTAATATGCGAGGTTCGACTGATTTCCATCTTAGGGGGAGGGGAAGATTATCTCAGAAAGTAGGGGTGTGGCTACCAACATGTTATGTCCGGACAGATGGAACCTGAACCATTTTAAACTTGAGGTATGGAAAGGACTGCATTTATTCTATTATTTTTGTCTGATACAATGTTACGATGGCGATGACACAATGGCGATGACACGATATTACGATGACAATGCCACGATGGAGATGGCACGATGTTCTGATGGCGATTATACGATGTTACGATAACGATGTCACGATGACACGACTACGATGGCATTGAAACGATGGCGATGTCACGAAGTGAACGTCGTACCTTCGCCATCGTAACATCGTATCTTCGCCATCGTAACATCGTATCTTCGCCATCGTTGCATAGTAACTTCGCCATCGTAACATCGTAACATCGCCATCACAACATCGTAGCATCGCCATCGTGACAAAGGGGTTCAAACAGAATTCCATAATTTTACACTGATGAAACAACACACCTTTAAAAAGTGAACCAGTTTAATATTTTCCCGTAACTGTGTTAGAAGTGAAGCATAGTATGTGTCATTGATTGTTGTCCTTTTGAGATAATCTATTAGCAGAATACCTTCTACAACCCAGAAAACTGAGGCTCACAACATAGACATAGAACTGTCATTAGCTGTATTTTTGAATACTTTTGCAATTAAAATTAATGTTTATATTCACTGTTATCAATTTCCCTTTATGTTCCTTTTTCATTGCGCACGTTCCTTTTCAATGATCACATCTAATGAGAAAAAGAGCACTGAAAATGTTAACCAGAACACGTTTCAATATTTTGTAGTTATTGATTTCTTTAAAAAAAATTTCAGTGTCCGAACTACCATCAATAAGTAAACTTAAAGAAATATATAGAAGAGCTCTTTCCAAAATGATATGCCTATGCAATTGCTTTGCGGGTTGGAAGCAAACATACGGCAAAGAGGTTAAGCGCCTCCTTAAACTGTTAAGAGTAAAATAAACAAAGGCATGAAAGGAGGGAATATCCAACAAGACTGAATTTTAATGAAACAAACGGAATATATCCGTACATGCGCTGATATGTCGTGTATGTATGCAGTATCCTTCAGTCAGAATTAAAAATCGTGTATCTGTAATCCCAAGGATTTTTATGGGATGTTCAAAGTTCGAACAGGATATCCTGTTTTAGTATTCAGTTAGTTAATAATCGGATATACTGTCAGCTGTTCTCTATGATATATATACTGTATCAATACATCCATAATTCATACAAAATATAATATCCTTGCCTTAAGCAAGTAAAATCTATATTGATACAGGGATATTATATGTATACTTGAAAATTATTTATAACTTTATTTATCTGATGGAACAAACTGAGCATAATATGATATACAAACATCTTGGTATTCGTACTTTCAGGGTTGTCAGCAGTCTTGAAAAGTCAGGAAATTGTCTTTTTGAAGATCAGTTGATTGTCAGATAATTCCAGAATTTAGCCAGTGAAAAATGAAAAATGAAAAGTCAGGGAAAAAAATATTTTGTTCCCTAAGAGTGCTGACAACCCTGACTTTAAATATATCGTTTTTCAAGATTCCATTGATACATTAAAACTCATTGAAAAAAAGAATTCATTGAGATATCTATATTACGAATTTAGTCAGTAAAATATTGCACCGTCATTTTTTCACACTCTGGAATTAAAACTGGAATTCTATTAGGAAAGGTAAGGTCATGAAGTCAAAAATATTATCATAATAACAACTTGCAAAATTCATCAAACATGTGTTATGGGTCAGAATACCCCAAAACGCCAGCAAAAATCAGACAAAGACAGAATATAGATTTACAAGTTTAATTATGTACAAAATATATATATTTACAATGATTACAACTTACAATACAATGTCTGGATCAAAGTGTCCGTTACGGTCCACAAAGTCTATCGAATGTATGGTTTCCGGTAATCACAAACGTTCTCGAACGATCGGTGTCCAAACGTTGTTAAATGGATTAAAGTCTCAACAAATAAAGTTTCCCAGTATATCAGAATAGATGAATGAGTCGTGTCTACGAATGTGTACGAAAACCCCCTCAACACAGTTCCTCAGAGGTATTTATACTTAATACCAATGAATTTACCAGAAACTTCTAGAACAATGACTCATTACAAATGATTAACAATAGAGTAAATTCCAGAAATCACAGTCATGTGATGATAATGATGTAACAAAGAACATACTGGAATATTCTCTAATGAAATAAACATGACATAGTAAAATCTAGAAAGAATTATTATGAAATCATTAAATAACATGACTAAGTACATGTGTACCTACACATAAAGTAAAACTAAAATAATACATGACCCACAACACCTCCCCCCTTAAAAAAAGTTTGAATGTCAATGAAAAGTTAGGTGATAAATTCTGCAAAAATCACTCATGAAACTCTCGATAGTGCATCTGCAATCACATTGTTTTTGCCCTTGATATGGTTAATAATGATATTGTACTCTTGCAACTTGTAAGTCTTTGATTCTTGTTTGACATTTTGTGCAAAAATGTGAGAGGGTTGTGGTCAGTAAACACAAGAATGGGATGTAAAGTAACATTCAAATAAACATCAAAATGTTGTAAAGCTAACAATAATGCAAGACACTCTTTTTCAATAGCAGAGTAATTCTTTTGACATTTTGTCAATTTCTTAGAAAAATAACAAACAACTCTATCTACACCATCATCATTTTCTTGAAACAAAGCAGCCCCGATTCCCACGTCACTGGCATCAACAGTAAGCTTAAATTGCTTATCAAAATTTGGAGCTGACAGGACAGGACTATTCATAAGAACACATTTGATTTTCTTAAAAGATTCGTCACAGTCATTGGTCCATGCAAAATTCACTCTCTTTTGTAACAGATTGGTAAGTGGACCAACAACTGACGAGAAATTTGGACAAAATTTTCTGTAAAATCCTGCCATTCCCAAGAATCTCATTATCTCTTTCTTATTGGTAGGAATCGGGAACTTTGAAATAGCTTCCACCTTGGCCATGATAGGAGTAACAAAACCTTGACCTACTTTGTGACCCAAATATTCTACAGTCGCATGACAAAATTCACTTTTCGCAAGGTTCACTGTGAGGTTTGCTTTTGCAAGTATGTCGAAGAAGGTACGCATGATGCGGAGATGATCATCCCAGGTGTCGCTGTAGATGATGACGTCATCGATGTACGCCTCGCATCCTTCGAGATGATTTAGGAGCGAATGAATCATCCTCTGGAATGTGGCTGGTGCGTTTTTCATACCAAAGGGCATTACTTTATATTGGTATAGCCCATCTGGAGTCGCAAATGCCGATATTTCTCTGGCTCTCTCGGTAAGCGGTACCTGCCAATAGCCTTTAAGCAAGTCAAATTTACTGACAAATTTTGCAGTGCCAATTTTATCTATACAGTCATCGATTCGTGGGATCGGATAAGAGTCAGTTTTGGTGACTGAATTGACTTTTCTAAAGTCCGTACACAATCGGTAAGTTCCGTCTGGCTTCGGAACAAGAATACATGGGGAACTCCAATCACTATTGCTGGGTTCAATAATGTCATTTTCAAGCATGTATTGAATTTCTTTCCGCATGTATTGAAGCTTTATCGGGTTTAACCGATAGGGATGCTGTTTGATAGCTGACGCATCACCCACAATGACGTCATGATGAGATGCATTCGTCTTTTTTGGAACGTCCGGAAAGATGGTCGTATATTCCCGCATTAATTGATGCACTTCCTCTTTTTGATGCACGGTCAAATGTCCGAGTTTCACTTCCGGATTTGTCAGAATTTCGGAATTCTTCCAACGGACACTTTGAGCGAAGTCTTTTTCGACAGTCTCTTCATTACATTCAGGTTCAACACAATTTTCTAATGTATTTACATTGGCCAAAGTGGAAACTGGTTTTACAAAATTTCGGTCACTTCTATCAAAATACTCTTTCAACATGTTAACATGACACACTCTTTTTTCTTTTCGCCGACATGGTGTCTTTACCACATAGTTAACATCAGTAATTTTACTCTCAATCTCATAAGGACCGAAATATCTAGCTTGCAAAGGATGATCAGGGATAGGCAAAAATACAAGAACTTTATCGCCTGGTTTAAAAACTCTGTTTCTAGCATCTTTGTCATACCATGTTTTCATTTTCATTTGTGAGGTTTTGAGATTTTCTTGAGCCAATTTGCAAGCATTATATAATTTCCCCTTGAAATTAGACACGTAGTCTAAGAGATTCAAATCGCTAGTCTCAGTCAACCATTTTTCCTTCAATAACTTCAATGGCCCCCTGACCGTATGCCCAAAAACTAGTTCAAAGGGACTGAACCCCAGGGACTCCTTAACCGCTTCTCGTGCCGCAAACAACACGAGGTGAACCCCTTCATCCCAGTCTTTTCCATACTGGTGACAATATGTTTTCATCATAGTTTTAAGGGTTTGATGAAAGCGTTCAAGTGCCCCCTGGGACTCAGGATGGTACGCAGAAGACTTATACTGCCTGATACCTAGCTCATGCATAACCTGCTGAAACAACCCTGACATAAAAATCGAACCCTGATCTGACTGAATAGCCTTGGGAGCACCTACGAAACTGAAAAACTTTGTAAGGGCCTTAACTATGGTCTTTGCCTTAATATTCCTAAGAGGTATGGCCTCAGGAAACCTAGTCGAAGTACACATAATTGTCAGTAAGTACTGATTACCTGACCTAGTCCTAGGCAAAGGACCTACACAATCAACTAACACCCTACTAAAAGGTTCCTCAAAGGCTGGAATGGGTTGGAGGAGAGCAGGTGGTATAACTTGATTGGGTTTACCTACCATCTGACAATTATGACAAGACTTACAAAACTCAGACACATCTTTTCTCAACTTAGGCCAGTAAAAGTGACTTAAAATCCTATTATAAGTCTTATTGACACCTAAATGACCTGCCATGGGTGTGTCGTGAGCTAAACTCATGATGTCCCCGCGATACGCTACTGGAACCACTATCTGGTGAACGACCCGCCACACGTCATTAGGGGGTGCATCGGGTGGTCTCCATTTCCGCATAAGGATGCCATCTTGTATGTAGAAGCACTCTCCGACTTTGTCCGCTTCTTCTCGGGGAAGGGCCCTCTTGCTTAGTCGGATAATCTCCGGATCTTTAGTTTGCTCGGAGAGGAGCTGCTCATGGCTTAAGGCATCTGTATCTCTGTCTAATGGCGGATGATAATCATCACCAGGTATCGTCGGAGACTTGTCAACATGAAGTGGTACTGACGTTTCAGGTACGTTGTCATCAATAGTAGACATGAATGTATCGGAAAGGTCTATATGTTTGGAGGGATAGTCCTCTTTAAGTGTAGAAGTACTCTCAGCCTCTTTTAGTCTGTTCCTGGCCATCGCCCTGGTAACAACAGCGCAGGCTGGGTACATGTACAAGTCGTCGTCTTCATCATCGGACACGACTTCGGACGTGATTTTCTCACAAACAATCGGATCGGCTACAACTTTGCCGCCAGCTAAATCGTTGCCAAGCAACAAGGAAACGCCTTGAACGGGAAGAGTAGGTCGAACACCTACGATAACAGGTCCAGTAATTAAGTCTGACTTCAAATAAATTTTATGAAGGGGAACATCAATGACGCCTAGCTCCACACCCTGTAATAAAACTGACCTACCAGTAAAAGTGTGCTCAGACAAAGGCAATGCACCCTCTAACAATAAAGTCTGGGCAGCACCAGTATCTCTCAAAATCTGAACAGACAACGCTTCGCTAGAATCACCGAGTGAAACAAATCCCTGTGACAAAAAGGGCTTATAATGATCCTCCACAAAATCATCAGAACTGGACTTAGAACCCTGAATCTCAGGAGTGTCAGAACAAATCGAATCTAAGGCTTTCCTATCATTTCTAACAGACGCACAGGCCTGTGACTTAAGTTCTTTTTTCTTCTTAAGCTTCAAACACTCACCAATAACATGACCTTTTTTCTTACAATAATTGCATGTAGGAAGCGACCCCACCCCTGGAGATGCCTCAGAACGCTCGGACCTAGGTCCGGACGTAGAACCACCTTGAGATGGTGACTGGGAACTAATGGACGACTGAGACTCTTGTAAATTTTTCTTTGGAAAATCTGAAGTTTTTGCGCTATCGCTAGATTGAGTTTTTGACACAAAATTTTTCTTATGAGTGAGAGCATACGTATCAGACAAAACAGCGGCTTCTTCAACAGTTTTAACATTTTTGTCTTCCAAATGAGTTCTTAAATCTTGATGTACACACTCTTTGAACTCTTCTATCAGAATTATTTGACGCAAATTGTCAAATGAATTGGGAATTTTCTTAGATCGAAACCACTGGTCAAATAAATCTTCTTTTTCTCGAGCAAATTCAACATATGTTTGATTTTCAAACTTTTTGTACTTTCTAAATTTTTGTCTGTACGCCTCAGGTACTAACTGATATGCTCTCAAAATTCTGTCCTTGACCTTGTCATAGTCTGAACTCTCAGCAATACTGAGCGCCGAGTACACTTCAGCCGCTTTGCCAATAAGTACGCTTTGTAATAAAGTTGGCCAAAAATCGCGTGGCCACTTCAGATTGGCCGCGATGTTCTCAAAATGTGGAAAATATTTGTCCACGGACTTTTCTTGAAATTCTGGTACTAATCTGATGTTTTTGGCGGCGTCGAATTCAGACTTGACAGGCGAAGGAACAGGATTTTCCTTAGCGCTTTTCTCTAACTTTAACTTTTCTAACTCAAACTGGAGATCTTTCTCGTGCATACGTTCCTGTTTCTCTCTTTCTTCCTTTTCTCTTTCAAATTGTGTTATTTTTTCTTCTTTTTCAAATTGTCTTTCTTTTTCTTCTCTTTCAATTTGAAATTGTCTTTCTTTTTCTTCTTTTTCAAATTGTTTTTTCTTTTTCTTCTTTTACAAATTGTAATTGTGTTTTCATTTTCTCTAATTCAAACTCATATTTTGACATTTTGGTTTCGCTTGAAACAGGTTCAACAGGAAATCGTATGACGAAAAGACTTCCTTAGCTAAAAGCTCTTTAGCCACAATATTTCTAATTTCTTGTTTTCTCATAGAAGATTTTACATCTAACTTCAGGTGAAGACCTAAACCAATCAAATCATCTTTTTTCAATGATTCGAACTCATCTACAGTCGGCGATTTCAAAAATTCAGTGACCGAAAATACCATGATTGATTTCTGCTGGCAAAAGTTTGGAGAATTTTCCTTTTTTCAAAAAACGAACTTTTACGTAAAAATGCAAATATGCAGAGATTACGATCCCGGCCGAGCCCCCAATTCTGTTATGGGTCAGAATACCCCAAAACGCCAGCAAAAATCAGACAACGACAGAATATAGATTTACAAGTTTAATTATGTACAAAATATATATATTTACAATGATTACAACTTACAATACAATGTCTGGATCAAAGTGTCCGTTACGGTCCACTAAGTCTATCGAATGTATGGTTTCCGGTAATCACAAACGTTCTCGAAAGATCGGTGTCCAAACGTTGTTAAATGGATTAAAGTCTCAACAAATAAAGTTTCCCAGTATATCAGAATAGATGAATGAATCGTGTCTACGAATATGTACGAAAACCCCCTCAACACAGTTCCTCAGAGGTATTTATATTTAATACCAATGAATTTACCAGAAACTTCTAGAACAATGACTCATTACAAATGATTAACAATAGAGTAAATTCCAGAAATCACAGTCATGTGATGATAATGATGTAACAAAGAACATACTGGAATATTCTCTAATGAAATAAACATGACATAGTAAAATCTAGAAAGAATTATTATGAAATCATTAAATAACATGACTAAGTACATGTGTACCTACACATAAAGTAAAACTAAAATAATACATGACCCACAACACATGATAATGTTCTCATAAATGATAAATCACTTATACCTTTAACAGAAACTTATCAAATATTATTTCAATCAGACTGTTGAGTGCCTATAAATGATAACTTATAAATGCTTAAATAATTGATTCATTATCAAATGAACGAAAATTCGTTTTTATGCATCATTTGCGTCGAACTCACCCACAGAGAGTATGAAGTATTTAACATGTAATACAAAACAAAAAATTTAATAAGTATATACTATTTACTGCAATGGTCTCTGCAGGAGATTGTTCATTAGATAGCATTGTCTTTCGTGTTTCTATTGGGCTGTGTTATTGTCGCAAAAGGTTTGTCCCCTTTTTTTTGGTGGGAAATTCAGTTTTATCATGATTATTTAATTTTTATTTTTTTCAGTTATGATTTTTGGATCCTGATTTCGGATTTTGTGTTTAAGTTTTATCAACTGATTTATAGCACTGTTCATGAGAAATTTTTTAAAAAATCAATATTCCGTATGTCAAGCATAATATTCAGCGTATGTAAATGTAGAAATAATATTTTCCATTTGAAAATAATCAAGATTTATATTTACAAAAATATTCATTATTAGTTATCAATATTTCAAAAATGTATGCTCTACGGTACGGTTTTAAAATGAAAAAATATTTACATTTAGATGATTCTCAACAATAGGGATTTTTCTACTATCGAATATTTGAAGAGCGAAATTCTGAACATGAATTAAGATTTATGCTAAAAGAAGTCTTCTTGGTACTGAGGTATGCACTCATGGAGATATTTAGTTTGAGAGAAGTTCATCAAGTCTGCTTAGAGAGAATTAACAAATTTATTTCAAGTCATTGCTGAAAGACCGAGAATCTAGGCGAATGATATAGATGAGTGTCACTGCTGGTGGACCATGAGTCCCCGAGGGCACATGTAGCCAAGTTTGATCAACTTTGGTTGATCGTCTGTCTCATCAACGCATTTGGGATTTTATGCTAAAAAGTTCTTGAAATTTCTAAAACGTGGGTCATGAAGCATCATATCCCAACCATTCTGCTAATGTCTCATTAATGATGCTCGAGGTCGGGATAGATTAAATAAGGAAAGTTATATACTAAGAGCTAAATTTTAAGCATTAGCGAAACAGTTTTTGCTTTAATTGATATCAAAAGAGGGTTTTCTTTAGATCCGGTTTGTTTTGGGTTTTTTATTAAGAATAATCATAAGAGCTCCAACTCTCCGTCTTCTTGTAGAAAATTTCAAACCAACCGCATTGTAAATTTTCTTATACTATTTAATTTGAAAGATAATTCTGAAACTGTGGAGTATATTCATCAAAGCATAGCTCTGTTCTTACATGTAGCCGGTTCCTCGGCATGGCATACAATTTAGGTCAAATTTAGAATTTAACTCTTAACAATGTATTTTGGCGGCTCCTGCAAAATTACTTTGTCTGGAAGCATCACTGAGGGGAATCTAGTATTCGAAACACGTGTCTGGTGCATAAAAAATGGTTTGAAAATTAAAGAAGGTTAACATTTTAGCACCATCCCTCCAATGCTATTTTGAACATAGATTTTTTTATTATGCTACTGTATCGACCCTAAAGGAAATTCGGAGCCGCACACTCTCTGTAAAGCAAATGTACAAATTTAAGATAAAAAAATGAAAGAAGAAGGCGCTAATAAAATTAATTATGGCGGCTCCGCTGGAAGCATCACTGATGAGAATTATGTATTCAAAAAAACACGTGTCTGGTGCATTAACATGGTTTGAAATTTTTTCACGAGGGCAAAGAATTGGAACACTATTCTTATATTAACTATTTTGATTTGACAGAATCATCAATATTGAAATATATGTCCTATAATACCAATTCATTCTATTGTACTAGACACGTGTTTCTGATATTGAATCGTGTCAGTAGTACTTAATGTCAAACATATTGAATAGGGCCAAAATGAATTTCCTGGCGCCGTATACAATACAGACTTTTTTGCCAAAAACATGACCTAAAATTAAGCCGAGACCCCAGCAAAGGACAGAGCTATGCAATGAGGGAGATAGCCCTTAGTTTTAGAAATTTAGGACTAATCTGATGACAGAAAATTTAGAATTTATTCCAATGCAGTGCGTAATCACTAAAACTAGGCGAGAGATATCCTCGGGGACTAAGAGTCAACCAGCAGCGATACCAACCTAGTGGTTAAAATTATCAATATCAAAATATATGTCCTATAGCACCAATTTTATTGTACTGGAATGGTTATTGAAATTTTTGCATTTGGTGTATTGGTGCACTAAATTATCACAAGATAACAATATTTCATTTTAATGGTACCATTTTATAAGCCCAAAACAACCAATGGTCAACGGTCTACATAATTATACGTATATCCTAGTTTCATAACCGAAAAAAAAAACAAGATTCGGATGATATGGATTTAAATGCACCAGCTTGACTTACTTTAAAACATGTTTAGACGTGGACCTTTCTTGAGCGAGCATATTTTTCTGATTGGATCATACGGTCTACCCGATCGTTAAAGTTGTTGTGGGTCATGTATTATTTTAGTTTTACTTTATGTGTAGGTACACATGTACTTAGTCATGTTATTTAATGATTTCATAATAATTCTTTCTAGATTTTACTATGTCATGTTTATTTCATTAGAGAATATTCCAGTATGTTCTTTGTTACATCATTATCATCACATGACTGTGATTTCTAGAATTTACTCTATTGTTAATCATGGGTAATGAGTCATTGTTCTAGAAGCTTCTGGTAAAATCATTGGTATTAAGTATAAATACCTCCAAGGAACTGTGTTGAGGGGGCATTCGTACACATTCGTAGACACGATTCATTCATCTATTCTGATATACTGGGACACTTTATTTGTTGAGACTTTAATCCATTTAACAACGTTTGGACACCGATCTTTCGAGAACGTTTGTGATTACCGGAAACCATACATTCGATAGACTTTGTGGACCGTCACGGACACTTTGATCCGGACATTGTATTTTAAGTTGTAATCATTGTAAATATATATATTTTGTACATAATTAAACTTGTAAATTTATATTCTGTCTTTGTCTGATTTTTGCTGGCGTTTTGGGGTATTCTGACCCATAACAGAATATACAAACAAGATCTGTTTTGTAGTCATTTCGTTGTCATAAATAATACGGACTAGAAAGGAATTTGCAAAACTCAATAAATCGGGTTAATTTCATATTAAACACCTTATATACGAATAAATGAATTACGATTTTTATGGAAATTAGCACTAAAGATCTCAAAATGACTCCAAATGATAGAATGTATTGATATCGAGATTAAATCATGATATTGGATATTATATCAAACTGGATACATTCAGATGGAAAATTAAATTACTATTCGTAAAAAAGTCACCAGTATCATAACCTATGGTTTTCTTGTTGGATAACAGCTAATCTCGAACCAGGTAAATGTTTTCATAAGGTTCAAAACCGAAAATCATAATGTTTACCAGTCTTAAAGTAATTATGAAGAACCAATATTACATTGAAATATTAATATTTGAAATGCACCTTTCTGACTTTGAAACAGATAATGTAATAAAAGTAATGATAAAAGAAAATGACAATATACCAAGATCTAATAATAAAATTCAGAGCATGCGCATAACTTAAACATCTAAATAAAGATAATGTAGATGATATTGACAATTATCATCGAGTTATAAAACTAATTAGATAAGGTTTCGAATACTGAACTTTTGAGGACTTTCGAGGCTTTTTGATTGATTTTAAGAATAATTTACTTTAGACTTTGTTCATGAAACATTGATGTATCTCTTTGTATTGTATATTGGCCAATCATAATTGGTTTCGTCTGTTTCCTCGGATTGAATGAATCCCCGCGTCGTCCAATTGTCTTGAAACACAATGGCTGCTCCCACGCGGTATGCTGACCCAAATCTTTCTCATCAACAAATACAAGAGACGTATCCAACTAGTACAAATATGAATAAACAGTTGCTGTCTTCTTTGGGATTCGCATTTTGTGAAGAAAATGTTGTTGAATGTCACAAATGTGGTCACCGTCGATTGATTTCAAACGGTTTGAAAAATTACAGTGCATGGAAGAATTCTGCCTCGAATTATTCCTTTTGTCGCATATTAAACATAACCATGATATATTTTAAAGCATTACCTAACATTTAGTACAATGATTTTTTTCATATTGTTGCAGATTCCTGCACCTTTGCAAACCTGAGTGCCATGCATCATCATTCATGTCCATACGTCAATGGTAAATATTCCCTAACTGTTGTTGAAAGTGAATGTTTTTCCAGATTTTGAAATTGAAACTACATATAACAGGGGATGCTTACTCCTCCTGGGCACCTGGCCCCACCTCTAGCTTGCTAGGGGTCCGTCGATGCTTAATTTAATGCTCTATTGTGAATGCTGTTGAGATTGTCGCCAGGATCTTCTTTAATTAACTCATTTGTGTTACACTTATGCCCTTTGCAGTGTGGAGCTCGTAAAAAAGTTCCCCGCGAGGGGGTTTGACAGTGTTTTGCATGTCTTTCCCTGACATGGTCGCCATAGCACTTTTTATATAGACTTTACCTCAGCCAGTGCATGTTTTATGGATATTGTTTTCAGTTTCGAACGTGAACATCGACGGCGAGCAAAACAGGGGATACTTACTCCTCCCGGGCATCTGGTCCCATCTCTAGCTTGCTAGGGGTCCGTCTATGCTCAATGTAATGTTCTATTGTGAGTGCTGTTGAGATTTTCGTCAGGATCTTCTTTAACTCATATATTAGGATGACAATTATTTCTAGTTTTGTTTGATGCAAAAGTTATTTTAGTTTGAGGTCTTAACCAATCTTAGTTTGATTTTAATCAATCTCAGTTTGATTTTAATCAATAGTCTATGTGTCAGTCTTTATAGGATTGAGAAATCTGTCACCTTAAAGGAGATAGAAAATTCTTATTAAGACACTAGGACGAATTTTGACGTATGTTCTTCATCTATTTGCAGGTCAAAACAATGAACATCTGGTTGGGGACGATCAAAATGGACTTGATGAAACATCCTTCTCTGATGTGTTAACTGTTTATGTGTAATAAGTCACTAAGGTACTCTAGGTATTTTTTTAAAGGAGTAGTGCAATACCATATTTCTATGTAAAGTGCAATGCATTCATTTTTATCATTTTTTATCAAACATGTTGTTGATCATTCATACATAATTTGATTTAATTAATAAAACACCAGAACAGCTCCATTGACTTTTTCCAGGTATTTAAAAAAAATTAATATTCAAAGTTTTAGACATATAAGACTTATAATGAGCAATGAATTGATAAGACTATGTGCGGCAGAGCATCCAAGTTGATGATCTTTTAATAATACGGACGTGTTCAAACTCTATACCTTCTTGAACAAGATGCAGTAATGAAATTTGCCACATGTTAGCTTATTCACTAATGAGCAAGCTTATTACTCCATTTCAAGGACATTTGTAAATTAATACTTTCTAAAGTGATCCAGAGAGTACAGTAGAGTAAGTTATCCGATGTACAATAAGGCATTTTTTCATGCCTGGTAAGGTACTATACACTATATATTTTCTGAAAGGTTATAGTGCCTACTGCTCAGAAAAACAAAGGGGAATAACTTCTGAACAATTTAAATTGTCTATTTTCTCTTTATGATATATGCAAAATAACAAAGCTGTGCAAGACTTTCCCCCCTTTGATTTTTAAGACCCGGGAGTCTTATATCTGTACTCTCAAGGCATCATTACCAATCAGAAAATATGTACTTTATAGTACCTTACCAGGCATAAAAATTATCATACTTTACAATGGATATGTTTAATGTGAAATGACTCTATTTTACAACGGCTTCAATCTTCAATACATGCATATAAGTGAATTACGTTTAATAAAATGAAAATATATCTACCAAGTTCAATTTAACAGGCTCATAATTCAAACAAGACACCCTGGTCTACATGAAATCATTACAGGCGAACGTTATAGCACCAAGAATCTACCAGAAGTCTTATTTTGAGAGAAAAAACACCTCTCTATTTAGAAGAAAAGTTTGGAGTTATCTTTTCTCAGACCCCTAGCTTAAACTAGTGCTTTCGATTTGGACAGGCCATGAAACATATATTTTATTACATAGACATGCAATGTTGTATTTCTTCGCTAGAATGCATTCCCTGGCTTTATTCAATGCAGACAGAATACATTTTGGAAGTTTTCGTATCAAAGTTTAAGCGCCATGATCCTAGTGGCTGTCCCTTTATGATTATTTTAGCCATTTTGAATTCGTGTGGAAACACATTGATTCATTTGCTCCATCTATATTGAACTTGTTTTACATTGGAACCTCTGACGTTTATAAATCCGGGAATGAAAGTCAAACACTGTTTGTTTGATATACATGTATTCATAGTAAAGAGGGACTGCCCGACAAATTGTCCATCAGCAGAGACACATGTACAGTGGTATAGTTTCTGGTAAGAAACTTCCAAAATGTATTCTATCTGCATTGAATAAATCCAGTGGATGCATTCTGTCGATCAAATACAACATTGCATGTCTATGTAATAAAAGAAATATTTCTAATGCATGGCCTGCCAAAACTGAAGATTGAATAAAAGTCAAACACTGTTTGATAGTACTGTCCTTCATTTTTCTATACGAGTTAAAGAAGATCCTGACGATAATCTCAACAGCACTCACAATAGAGCAAAACATTGAGCATCGACGGATCCCTAGTAAGCTACAAGTGGGACCAGGTGCCTGGGAGGAGTAAGCATCCCCTGTTTGGCAAGCCGCACCGCCGTCAATGTTCACGCACGAAAATGAAAAAAAGATATCTAAAATGTATGCACTGAGGTTACATTGTAGTCTAGAAAGTGCTATGGCGACCATGTCAGGAAAAATATTCAAAACATTTACTGTCGAATCCCGCGCGGGGAACTTTTTTACCAGCTTCACACGGCAAAGGGCATAAATGTGTCATAAATGAGTTAAGGAAGATCCTGACGATAATCTCAATCGCACTCACAACTCAAAACTCATTTCTCTATACGAGTTGCCTGTTTGTCTCCATTTTTAAGTATTGTTTGCCTAGAATGAATTAAGTGTTTGGTTAGAATAAATTTATCAAGAGAATGAAACCATGTCCTCGTGTTGAATAGAATGGAAAGCCTAGACAAATGGGAATCAAAACTAGCCTCTGAATATAGCTACATCTATATTATATACTAATTCAACTTCTGGTCACACGCGGATGTTTAGAATTATATCTTCTCGTACGTGAGAAGAATAAAGAAATATCAAAATCAAATACATTAAGCAGGCACAGAAATGGTTAAAATAGCTAACAAATCATGCTATCTTGGTAAAACTGAAATGGAACGTTTTATCACAATAAAACTTATTTTATGAGTGAAATTAGTATGCTAATGATAAGTACACAGAAAAGAGTTACTAGTAATCAAAATATTGAACTTTCTTATCAAAAACATATTTTAATGTTTGGAGCTAATAGTAGGAATTCCAATGGGAACCAACTGTGCTTCTTGGTTATATTAGTCCCTGCTTTCACACGGAAAGAGGCACCTAGCCTCGTTTTCAATTTGACATACGATGACGTGCTCTCAATCAATAATGATAAATGATAAGGTTGCTGGTTATATCCTTATGAACTAGAGGTGAATGAAACCACTGCTTCATATTTAGATGTTAAACGACTTCAAATTCAATAGCATCATAGAATAAGAGATGAATGGACCAGACATGCACGTTTCGGGTACTTAACCTTGTTAGTGATCCTCAATCTAAACGATATAATGTTGCCAAAGAGTGTGAAAGTAATGTCCAAAACTTACCGAAAGACATGGCGGGATAGGTGGGATATGATGCTACAGGACCCACTTTTAGTTACAAGAGATTTTCGACTGCGTTGAAGAAACGATCAACCGAAGTTGATTCGACTTGGTTACATGTGCCCTGGGGACGCCTTGACCTCCAGCAGTGACACTTACCAAGTGGCACAAATGTTAAAAACAACATCAATAGCTTCATAAAACATCTCATGTTATCTTTTGATGACAAAGCATTATAACATCTTGTTTTCATCCATGTTGGTAGATATTAAGGAAAGAAACATGCAAAACACCTAATTTAATACATTCAACGGATTTGACAACAAATATCTGCCTGATGAAATTAAAGTGTTCCAACTCTTAACCTTCTTGAATAACATCGCAAACCAATTTCATTGCGTCAGACACGTGTTTCGGATAGTTAATTCTCATAAATGGTACTTCAAATCCAAAGTGACTTTTCAGACACAGCCAAAAGTATTTCAGTAACAAACTCTTTTTCGAATTTTAATATGTGCATTTATTCTACAAAGAATGCACTGCACGGCTCCAAATGTTATGTAGGGTCGATTCAGAAGCATACGTAAATAAACTCTTTGGCCAAAAAAATAAACATTGGAGGCATGGTGCTGGGATATAGACCTCTTTTAATCTCGGTAGTATTTTAGGATAAAATGTATTAATTTGCTATTTTGCTAAATAACACCCTAAATATGGTGTTAAATTGAGAAAGGGCCAAGTGGCGATTGTTGTTAGCAAACAATAGATACTTTATCTCCCAAGGCGCATGATTTTATCCCCATTAGGAATTCACTTTTGCTTCTTTGCATATGCTTTAAATTAGTTCCATCCTTCTATGCTTTACTGTAGAAGTGTTTTCTTTTTTCCTTATTGTTTCTTGTTCTAGTAGTCTTCAGTGTTAAATGTTTCTATTTTGCAATATTGTAAACGTGAAGTTTTCGCGAAGGGGTAGAATTTGTTGATTTTGCGATTGTATGATTATCGCAAAAATAACCATCGCGTGAAAATTAAAACCAGTATAGGTACTCCTGGTTTGGCTTAAATTACCCCAATGTGTACTGTTCCAATGTTCATTTCACGAAAACTTCCCTTTGTTCCCCGTGACCTGATGTTTGTTAAGTGTATTAATTACTTCTTTCCAGCTCTGTCACATGAAAGAAGCTTTGTTTTTGGCCCTTTATCAATGTGGCATCATATATATATTGTTTTGCTATTTTGGAAACTAGCCATTTCATCGATAAATACATGTATCATAAAAATTAAAGGAGTTTAACATCTTAGCACGATCCCTCAAATGTTATTTTGAAAACAGATTTTATTTGGATTTGCTACTGAATCGACCCTACAGGGAATTTGGAGCCGTGCACTCTCTGTAATGTAAATGTACAAATCTTAATTCAGAAAATTAAAAAAGGCGCTACTGAAATCATTTTTGGTGGCTCCGCTGGAAGCATCACTGATGAGAATTTAATATTCAAAACACGTGTCTGGTGCACGGAAATTGGTTTGGAATTTTCGTCAAGAAGGTATAGAGTTGGAATCCTTCGACATTATTACAGTGACAGATTCGAAAAATAAGTATGTATGGGGAGCTTTGAAATCACTGTAAATGCATACTGTAAACGTTGTTATTTTCGCTGGGGAAAATTTCGCGATTATAACATCAAGACGTTTCGCGTGGGGAAATATTCGCGATAAAAGGTATTTCCCATTGTAAGAGTGCAGCGGGGATATTTTCGCGTGGGGGAAATCCCTCGATTCGCAAAACACGCGAAAATTACCCCCACGCGAAAATTTCAGCGTTTATTTTAGTTGGATTAAATAGTACGTCTTTAAAATTCAAAGTAGCGTCATCCATATCGGATTTAATATTTACAGTAAAGATTATTGATTACAATGTCTACAATGTAAACGTCTTCAAATTGAATAGCATCATTTAAGAACAAATAAATTGGCAACGTGGACCAGACATGCACGTTTCGGGTACTTAACCCTCATCAGTGATCCTAAATGATTACAATTGATTACATTGATTACAATTGATTAAAATGCCCGAAACGTGCTGTTTATTAATCTGCTTTTAAATGATGCTAATGAATTTGAAGACGTTTAACATTTGTACGAGTTGGTGAGTGTCATTTCTGGAATACCAGGAGTCCCCGAGGGCACATGTAAGTCAAAGTTCGATCAATTTCGGTTGATCATTTCTTCAGACGCATCGAAAATTTCTATTAACAAAATGTTCACGAAATTCTGAAACCTGTCTTCTGAAGCATGACAAATATGGATAATGACCATTCCCTGTATATAGCACAAAATCGATCATTCAGAAAATCAGAAACCGAAGCATATCCCAGCCATCTTGCTACGTCTTTCGGCATTTTTTGGACATAATTATCACACGATTTGGACATATTTCATTTTTTGGATTGAGGATCACTTACGAGGGTTAAATACCAGAAACGTGCATGTCTTGTCAACGCTATTAATTTATCTGCTTTTAAATAATGCTAATGAATTTGAAGACGTTTTACATTTGTACCACTTGGTGAGAGTCACTGCTGGTGGACCAGCAGTCCCCGAGGGCACATGTATCCAAGTTCGATCAATTTCGGTTCGTCGTTTATTCAAACGCATTCGAAAATTTCCGTTAACAAAATTTTCACCAATTTCTGAAACCTGGGTCCTGTAGCATCATATCCAAGCCATCTTGCTACGTCTTTCGGTATATTTTGGACATCATTATCACACATTTGGCCATATTTCATTGTGTGGATTGAGGATCACTGACGAGGACGAAATGCCCGAAAGGTACATGTCTGGTGTAAATGTACTAACAAAATGTATAGCTTGAATTTTTCCTACTAAAATTTACAAAACTTGAATATGACACAGCAAATATTGTCATTAACAAATAGACATTTTAATATTGTAGATTGTGAGATGAAGTGATTGTCAATGACCATTGAGGAGGTAGAGAGAAGGGGAGAGGGAAAAAACAATGGCATGTAACATAATTTTGACAAATCTAAATTAAGAAATATGTCATTTTACATGCAGTAAATAGATACTTTAGGTTAAAATAGATAATATTTTATCCTTGATTTCTCTTTTTTTACGATCAATCACATGCATTCTTTGTAAATGATTAATTGAGAGTCGTTTAAATATCATTTTCTTAATTCATTTTTAAATTTCCAATCTGATATAAGAGAGTCTAAGAAAAGATGGACTCATAAAAAATCCTTTATCTACATAAATAACAGATTTAAGAGTAAAATAGATTGTAAATCATCACATCAAACATCACATATCAACATGAAGAGAAAATATCCGATTGAAGACCTAAATTTAACCTTGTAAATTGAATTGTACTTGTTATTCACAACTTTATACATTTTTGATGCTTTTTTTCAAATATGTGCTTGAAAATGCTCAACTTCAAAAAGAGAAAAAGAAAAAAAAATTATAGTTATGAAATATTGACTGTCTAATGAAAAATAGGTCTCGATCAGTATCTATTCTTGAATTTTATACCCTTAATTCCTTAGTTTCTCTGTTTGGATCTATTTCAGAGTATGTAATATATGATAATGTTGTTAAAACTTGTCAAACCGCACTTAATTATCCTGTCATGCAAAAGATGAACATGAATGTTTTTGATATTAATGCTTCAACAAGAAATCAAACATTGCAAAAACCCATATAGTTAATTAACAGAATGTAATTCACGTATTAAAAGAATACAAATAGTAGAGATGTCCACTCCATTAGTCAAAGTCTCTACCATAGTTTTAAATTCCTATTTTATCATTTCAAATCAACAGAACTGATTCTGTTGTAGTATATTCAATTTTTAAGCTTCTAACATTTACTCTAAAACTCATAAGACTATTGACAAATGTGTCAGTGTACAAGTACAGCTGACATTTTTCTACAGTTTTATACATGTATCTTGTTCTAGTCATTTGAAATACCTAATACAATTATTACGTAATTCTGAATAATACAGGAAAGGCCATATATTGTGAGATCATTTTTTCCTTGCTGAATCCAGAACTCTACTTCAATGTTTTTAGCATGTAAGTTGTGTTACATGTATAAAGAATGCAGAAAAAACCATGCGCCAATATTTTGCCCTTAGCTTAACATATATGTGCATATACCCCCCCCCCCTCCCATTACACTTAATATCTCGGTTATGCGACAAAATATTAAAAACCCGTTACATATGTCATACAAAATTTCAAAATATTTCAACCAGAAATAGATCTTTAAAGTATTTTTAACTATTTTATTATATTTTCATTGTATTTTAAAAATCTAAGCCCCATAACTCCGTAACGACAAATCGAATGAACCTGAAAATCAAAAGGCGGCTTCTTCTTCAAAGTCTGATCACAATGTAGAAATATCATGTCAATCTGTTGACGCATATTCAAGTAATGCGTTCCATGCGCCAATATTTTGCCCTTACCTTAACATGTATATACATATACCCCCCCCCCCCCTCCCATTACACAAAATATCTCGGTTATGCGACCAAAAAAAAAAATGAATAAAAACCCGTCACATATGCCGAAGAACATCCTTTCTACTTGAAGTATACAAAATTTCAAAACATTTCGACCAAAAATAGACTCCCATATCGAAATTTTATCCTGATTTTGTATGCCTTCGGTTTTATCGATTTTGTGCTGTATACAGGGATATGGTCATTATCCATATTTGTCATTTTAAAGAATTTTATACTATTTTAGTATATTTACATTGTATTTAAAATATCTAAGTCCCATAACTCCGTAACGACATATCGGATGAACCTGAAAATCGAAAGGCGTCTTCCTCTTTACAGTCTCATCACGATGTACAAATATCGTGAAAATCCGTAGAGGCATATTGAAGTTTTTGCGTTCCATAAGCGGACGGACAGACGGACAGATGGACAGACGGACGGACCGCGCCATAACATTATACGTCCCGTCAAATGACGGGCGTATAAAAGTGAATCAATTTCCTTTCAGTTTATTTAAATCGAATTCAGAATATAAATGATAGCATTCTAGTTTTAATACATAATTATGTTTTCCCCTTCAATAAATTTGATAATTAGATTATCAACAAGAAAACATACTTATATTCTTGGTTTGCTCTATTATAAGTTTTATGTCAGATTATTATTTTGTTGTGCATAGGAAATTAACAAAATCTTTTAAAAATATTGACAACCCAGCCTTCTTTATCCGATTTCAAACCCCTCATTCATACAACGTATGTATCATTAATACAAATCTGTAACGGAGGGGGGAGGAGTTGGAGCAGGCAATATGGGAGGGACATTGTCTGAAATAAACATTACAGAAGTACCCATCAGTAATTCAGTCTCATAGTCGAGAATGCAAGGCGAAATCATAAGATTTTCCACAGGAACGGTTGCGAACCTCGGAATGAACAAAATTCCGAAGTGAGACCAGGTGCCCGGGGAGAGTCAGCGTCTCCTGATTGCATGCAACACCCGTCGCAACAGCTCCATGGAAACCTGTCGCATTCGGTGATTGTCTCGATGTACATTTTGATGTACATATCAGGTAAGTATGTCTTGTTTGGTGATGATGACAGCCATTCAATCTCAATGTAGAATGTAACTGATCATTCTGGAAAGGGGGATCTCATTTGCTTTTATTACATCCCCGTAGCGAACGAAGAACTTCCTCAATGAAGATTTCAGCCGTTGTGTAACATAATCCTGAACAAGTAGTTTACTTGCAAGCCGCCTGGCTCTAATGATGAAATCTTCATATTTGGAACATGCCATGGCGTACCGTATCAGTTGAGAAACAAAACACCATAAGCAGGAGAAGACGGAATGTTGCTACTCATCAAAGGGAAGTTAGTTATGTGGAAGCTGAAATCGTCACGCTTGTCATACAGTGAGGTGTTCAAATGGCCGTTTGCGTCGAAAGATAGGAGTATATCCAAATATGAAGCGGATCTGTCGCTCTCTATTGTTTCTTTGATCTCTAGTTTATGAGGATATATTTCATTTAGATGATCCTTAAAGTTCGGATTATTAAAGGACAACACGTTATCTATGTATCTGAAGGTGAAATTGAATTGATTGGCCATTTCAACACTCACTGTTGACAAGCGTGTAATTTTAGTTTCCACATAACTAACCTCCCTTTCATGAGTAGCAACATTCCGCATTCTCCTGCTTATGGCGTTTTTGTTTCTCAGCTGAAGATTTCATCGTTCTAGGAAGAGGGCAGAGGGCAGAGGGCTTGCAAATAAGCTACTTCCGCATTATTGTTCAGTGGTATATTACATAATGGCTGAAATCATCATTGAGGAAGTTCCTTGGTCGCCACAGATACATAATAAAAGCGTATCAGATCCCCCTTTCCAGAATGATCAGTGACATTCTGGATTGCGATTGAAGAGCTGCCATCGTCACCAAACAAGAAATATTTACCAGATCTGTACAATGTACATTAATATGTACATCGAGACAATCACCAAATTTGACAAGTTTTGGTGGAGCTGTTGCGACGGGTGAGACTCTCCCCGGGCATCTAGTCTCACTTCGAAATTTTATTCATTTAGAGGTTTACAACTGTTCCAATGGAAATTCTGATGATTTTGCCTTGATTTTTTGACTTTGGGGCTGAATAACTGACTCGTAGTTACTTCTTTCTTTGATGTTCATTTGATAAGTCTTCGCCACTAAATTTGATGAATTACGGATACCTCCTTCGATACACCGAACTGTCATTAGCTTATATTTTGCATATTTTATAGCATTTAAATACACGTATATTCGCTGCTGTCTATTTTCCTTTTTGCATTTTGTTCATTTTTATTGATCACGTTATTTGTCGTATATGTAATGAGAATATGGAGCACTGAAAATGTTACCCAGAACGCATGATTCATTATGCCATTGTTATTTATTTCAATAGAACTTTTTAGTCTCCAGACTGTCAGCCCAAACAATTATCTATGAGTGAAAATAAAGAAATATATAGAAAAAAAGAGTGACCTGTCGATGTGATTATTTCACGTGTCGGGGTTATCAACTGTCATTCAACACTGTTAAGAATAAAAAAAAAAGAAACAGGCATGAAAGGAGGGGATCTACAACAACAAAGTTTTAGAAACACAAACGGATTATATCCATAAATGCAATAAGTATCGCTCATATGCTAGGCAATCATTTAAAAAAGATGCGACTGTTCGTGTATGTATGCTGCTTTATCAGCCAGAATGAAATATTGTATATCTCGATTCTGTAATCTCGATCTCACCTCTTTTAAAATGTTAACAATTTAAATAAACAAATAATAACCCCATCATAGACAAAGTAAGAAGCATTTTGATCGGATTAAATTCGAGCAGGAAATTCTGTCTTAGTATGCAGCAAGGTTGTAATAGGATAAACTGTCATATTTGAAATATACACAGAATCAATACATTCATTATTCATACACGTATACATATAATATCTATACCTTCAACAATGTGATCTTTATCTTTAAAGGATTATTATGTCATATACTCGAACTATTATTCTAAACTTTATTTATCTGAGGTTACAAACTGGTTATAATATGTGCTTCAAAGTTACGCATATTCGAAATTTGACTACTGGAACACTTCCGTATCATTATTATGGACACTTATTTCTTGTTGCTGTGTTGAGCAGTTTAAATCGTTTATCAATTTGTCATCATATATATTTGTCTGCTAACTCGGAAACTTTTCATTTCATCCATAATATCATCGGAAGTAAAGGAGGTTAACATCACAGCACCATCCCTCCAATGCTATTTTGTACACAGATTTCATATGGATATGCTACTGATTCGACTTAACAGGAAATTTGGAGCCGCGCACTCTGTAAAAGTAAAATTTAAATTACAAAAAAAAAACCAGAGGGCGCTACAGAAATGAATTTTGGCGGCTCCGATGTAAGCATCACTGATGAGGTTTTTAATATTCGAAACACTTGTCCGGTGTATAGAAAAATATATTTGAAATTTTCTTCAAGAAGGTATAGAGTTGGAACACTTCCGTATTATTGAACATGTAAATTCAGGACTCACTCAAAAATGTAAAACAGAAACTTTTGTATTCAAGATTCATAGAAATATTTTTATTCAGGATTAAATCAGATGAGTACAAATATTTGATTAACTGGAATACATATAAATGATTTCTGTACAAAATTTCATAATGTGAATAACTTTCCACTGGATACTAGGATATCAGAGGATACTATAAACGGAATACATTTTTCTGTACATCGCCTTTCTCCTTCTCTCAATGTGAAATCGTTTACAATCAAAACTGGGATTCTATCAGAAAATTCCTTTGCGCTTTGAAAATGCCTCATGGAATATAAGGATCAAAACTGATTTTAAAAGGTAAATTCAATTTTTCAAAAATATTGTCAGAATAGCAACTTGCAAATTATTCAGAAGACGCTTTTCTCATAAATGATAAATGTCATTTACCACTTAGTCTAACAGAAACTTGTCAAATATCGTTCCAATCAATTGTCTATGAATAATAATTAATAGATTTTTTTATCATCGAATAAACGAAATTTATTTTCATGCGTCATTTTGCATACGAAATGACGAAATGACCCACAAAAATTAGTTCTCTAATGTCTTTCACATTTAATTCAAGACAAAATTTGTAAATAACTATACGATCTTTACTACAATGGACTCTCGAGGAGATAGTTCATTAGATAGGGTTGTCCTTCGTGTTAATATTTAGCTTTGCTTTTATCTCTGTCTATTTGTCTGATTTCTATTTTCTCGGTAGAATTTTCTATATATTGCTTTTGCATGCAATCAGGAGACGCTGCCTCTTCCCGGGCACCTGGTTCGACTTCAGAGTGTTATTCATTCCGAGGTTCGAAACCGTTCCAATGGAAATTCTAATGATCATGCCTTGCCTTCTCGACTTTGAGGCTGAATAATTGATAAGTACTTCTTTGATGTTTATTTTCAAGAATTTTGTTTGTGAATTTTGGATCCTGATTTTGGGATTTTTGTTTGACTTTCACTGATTTGAAGACGTTTAACATTTGTACCACTTGGTGAGTGTCACTGCTGGTGGACCAAGAATCCCCGAGGGCACATGTAGCCAAGTTCAATCAATTTCGGTTGGTCGTTTCTTCAAACGTATTTGAAAATTTTTTTTACAAAATTTTCTCCATTTTCTAAAACCTGGGTCCTGTAGCATCATATCCCAGCCATCTTGCTACTTTTTTCGGTATATTTAGGACATAATTTTCACATATTTTAGCCATATTACATTGTTTAGATTGAGGATCACTTACGAGGGTTAAATACGATCACTATCGAGGGTTAAATACCCTAAACGTGCATGTCTGGTCCATGCTGAACATTTATCTGCTCTAAAATGATGCCAATGGATTTGAAGACGTTAAACAATTAAACAAGTAGAGATACCAATCTGTAATTGAAATTATGAATATTGAATTTTATGTTCTATGCAAATAATTTCAGTGCTTCAGTGTCTATTTCCATGTGTACTAAATTTGATAAATTATTTGTAACTATGGAGTATATCCCTCAAGGAATAGCTTAGAATTTTAATCTTCAGATATTGATTTTCTTTCTTTCGGTCTTGAGCACACGCATAAGCCCAAAGCAACCAACGGACATCACCAAAACATTCATACTACTATATATCTAGCTCTATTCTCAATTTGACAAATTTCTTTCGTTTTCAAACTAACATAATATTTTTCAAATAACAATTAGACAATATTCCCATATAAGTGTTGGTCGAAACGTAATGCAGTTACACTTTGTCATTTCGGGACAGCAAAGGACATGGAGCCCTATGTTTGACAGAAACCCTTAGTTTTGATAATAATCTTCGGAATAAAAGAAAAACTGCGGATTTTAATTAGAAATATATATTTATGATTTTACAGAATATTCGGAGCATTTCTTTATATATTTTGTGAAATTTCAAATCTTGAAACTAATGTTATTTCTATGATAATTGTTTATAGTGTATTTCATATCAGTTTGACATCAAACATTTAACTAATCATTTATCAACGATCTATATATATGTGTGTGTGTATCCTAGTTTCATGATAAGAAAGAAACAAGATTAGGACGATCGAGTGGATTTAAATGTACCTTGACTTATCGAACACGACGTGGACCATTCTTGAAAAAACGTTTTAATCTGATTGGTTCACGTGGTCTATTCAGGTACTAAATTATACAAACACGATCGTTTTAATGATTTGGGGCATGTTAAGGTATATAAAGAAGAGGTTCGATCAGTGCAGTCCTTTCGATCTTAAAAGGGAAGAACTGAAAGAAAGAATATAAATAAATCGGGTGTATTTATTACACATAAAACCTTAAAAGTTAGAATATGATTTCGGAGGAAATTTTTACCAAAGATCTTGAAGTGATTTTGAGTGATGGAATATATCATATCATCGACAAAAGAATAAGTTTTTTAGTATTGTATATCCTATCAGAATGGATTTATCCAGATAACAAAGGAAATTAATTTTCTAAAAAAAATAGTCACAAGGACTTTGCTTCAAGCATTTCTTGTTGGATCTCGAGCCAGGTAAATTTCTTTAAAACACCCAAAGCTTAAATACAATATAATGATATTTACATGGACTAGTCTTAAAATAGCCATGGAGAACCCATATGAAAATGCCAAAATTGGAACTTTGAAACAGATTTTACAAGAATACATTTTGATTCAAGTGAACCAGCACTTCCCTCATTTCTCATATAATTTATAATCATTTTCATTATTTTTTATTTAGCATACAAGTTATAACGAAAACAATGACGTAATATATCTAAAATTATATATATAAAATATATATGTATAATCTTATATATAAATTCAGAATGAGCATGCGCATAACTTACATGTAAACATCCCATGAATATTAATGATATTGATACTTATTACCCTCTAATGTAAATGCATACATAGTTTTGATATTAAGAATTTTGAAGATTTTTCAAATGTTGAAAATAATGTTTGATTTGAAATATGATTTACTCTAGACTCAAATAAATTATCACTGCATCTCTTTGTGTTTTATTATCTTCGGACTACCGGAAGTCGTTTTTGCAATTCGAGCGCGCTTTCTTTTTTCACATTGATATTAAGAAAATGGTTATTCCATTACAGTATGCAGCAGACCCAACACTTTCGCATCAGGGACTGGTACAAACGTATCCAAATAGCACAAAAATGGATAAAGAATTGCTGTCGTCTTTTGGTTTCACTTATTGCAAAGAGAATGTTGTTGAATGCCACAAATGTGGCCAGCGTAGATTCATTTCAAACGGTATGAAAATTCACAGTACCTGAAAAATGTTTGACAATTTATCCTATGTTCTGCAGATTTAGAATTACCATTAATTAAGAATCATTGCCTTGAATTTGGAACAAAGAAGTTCTCTTTTATTATTGCAGATTCCTACTCCTTTGCAAACCTTCGAGCCATGCATCATCCTTCATGTTCATACGTCAATGGTAAATATTTCAAAACGTTGGTTTGAATTTAAACTTAAATTCAAAAAATAAAACAAGAGGGCGCTACTGAAATGGAATTTTGGCTCCTGCAAAATCATTTTGGCTGGAGGCATCACTGATGAGGATTTGATATTCGAAACACGTGTCTGGTGCATGAAAAGTTAGTTTGAAAATTTCTTCCAGAAGGTATAGAGATGGAACACTCCCGTATCACTATTAAAAAAATTCTTATTTCCAAACTTTTAAATTGATACTATATAAAGATGCTAATGATTTTTATTTCTGTTTGATGTGAAAGTTCTAAGAAGTTGATTTCGATAACAAGTCTTCTCTTCTTGGTAGGACTTTGAGGGTTCGGAAAAAAAATGAATACTGATATGGTCACCTTGGATTATTTATGATAATAAAAACGTCCTTATTCGGACCCTAAAACGAACGCAGTTTTTATTTCCTCCATTTTGCTATGTTTTATCTATTTTCAGGTCAGAATGGTCAACATGTGGTCAATCAAGGTGGACCTAATGAAACATCAATGTCTAACGTTTTAACTGTTTATGTGTAATAAGTTACTACTCATGTATATTTTTGGGATTTTGTTCTTTCACATTGTTGTTTTGTAGTTTTATTATATAGAATTATTTTGAAACTTTAGATATTTTGTAAACAAGTTGGTACATGCCATATTTTCAGTGAAGTGCAAGGTTCTCATTTCTTTATTCTTTATTCAATAATTTATTTCTTTATTCAACATGTTGTTGATCATGTTCATGTCATAAGGATAAGTAAAATAGTGTCAAATACAACAGAACAGCACCTTAAACAGTGTTTATTCAGAATTTTAATTATATTAGACTTATCATGACCAATGAACTGACAAGACGTTGCACGGCAGTGCTTGCAATTCCTTTTATTTTAGAATAGATTATGTATCATTAAATCAACATCCCTTGCTACATCTGGCCTAATTCCCTCACGAGTAATATTATTGCTCCATAATTTGATTTCCAGAACATTTGTTTAATCATGACTTTTAGTTATCACAAAGAGTGATTGAAACCCAAACATTCGATTCAAAACAAAAAAAGGAGGGTTGAGCTTCAATCAACTTAAATTATGGGAAGAAGGTTGAATGAATTGAAAAATTGCTCTGCCAAATGCAATTGGACATGTCTTATTTTAAAATACACATTCCTTTTAAGAAGAAAAGGGTTACCTATCTGAACCCACTGGTTTAAGTTGTCATGCCATGAAAATATCATTTTCATCACATAGACATGCGTCCTCAATAGATTGATTCAGTTTCTACAGAATACATTTCGGAAGTTTTCTTATCTGATAAGTCTCGGTGCCATGATCATGGTGCCACAGCATTTGGCAGTTTATTTATATTTATTCAAATCATTTAAAATTTATCCATATGAGTAACACCAACTATTTGGGAATCTTATTATTTTTTAATCTGTCGAGATTTTCATAAATATAAATTTGCCAATCACGTTTCGATGTTGTGATGCTATTATCTACGTCTGCTTGTTCTTGTTCCTTTTTCCTTGAGAAAAAATGTATTACATGCTTAAAAGGTTCAAATGTACGTTTAAGGAAAAAGATTGTATCTCATAAAATTGTCTTAAGCAATAAAATATGTGTAAACTATGTTCTCCTGTTGTTATTGATTGGGTTCTCCTCCTTATTTTCTTTTGTTTTGTATTTTGTGAGGTTTTGTAATGCTCTTAATTTTTATTTAGATTTTGACTTAGTGTTTGATTTTCCTACTCATTGATTCAACGACTTTTCAGGAAGTTGCTGTTGAATGGAAACAATGAAGTCATAAATAAAAAAAGCAAATAAGATTACTATGACATCGAAAAAGGTATTTCACTGCCTTCATCTAAAACAAATCAGCAATAAACAGAGATTAAGAGACACATTTGACAAATAAAAGAAGAAACATTAACTGTATCATCATAAAAATATCTATAACAAAATGAACATGTATTCATACATAAGTGAGTGTGCCCTATTATTTTTTGGTACAATATGTTTACATGAATATGACTATGTTGCATAGTCTGTGAATGAAAGTCAAACACAAACGTAAAACGTCTTCAAATTCAATAGCATCATTTAAAACAGATAAATTTTCAGCATGGACCAGACATGCACGTTTGAGGTGGTACTTAACCCTCGTCAGTGATCCTCAGTCTAAAACCCGAAATCAGAATCCAAAAATTACAATTAAAAGGCTTACAAATTCTTGAAAAGTATAAAATAGAACTTTCTCACGATAAAAGAAAAACAAAACAAACAGACTGAGACAGAACACACAGCTTCATGGAAACACTTAAGGACAACAATCTACATAGTCCAGTGTAAGTACGAAATGCACTGTAGGTGGCGAAGTTAAAAGTGGCACCCTACTAATTAGTACAGTTTAAACATATTCAAATATTTTAATATATCATATGAATCATGTTACATATATAATGCAACTTGTAGTATCTTAGTCTGTTGTCAGTAGGACCAAAATGGAATCCTGGAGCTATTTAATTTCTCTCGCGATGTTACTTTTGAAAAAGAACAAGGAAGAGTTCAGCTCATTGCCCCTGTATCAGACTTTAGAATAAAAAAAAATTACCAAAAATCATTGAAAATGCACGTGGTGCAACCTTAATAAATTCAACGAAGAAATTATTGATGTACACTAAAATTCAATTCCATTTATCACTTCATTTGTTTATCAAACATAGAAAATATTTTCGCAACAAATAATACAATCAACTGAAACATTCTGCAAAGAAGCAAAAGTGAATACCCATTGGAGATCAGCATCTCCTGTGTGTTAGCAATACTTGCCACTTATAGGTCGTGCAGAAAAGTTAATACTAGTATATGCTAAATTCGTTGTTTTGGATGGCTCTAACCTAGAATATCTTCCAACATGGACAACGAGATGTTATAATGTTTAATGTTTTCATTGTTTTGTCCAACACATTTTTTCAGTGACAAAGTCAGTCGCTCACAGTAGTTTTTTTTTTCAGCTAGTCTCCATGTCCTAAGAACAAGGTAGTTGTAGTTTGAGCTCGATCTAGTGTATTAATAACCTATACATAGGGAAGCAAAGTGTTTACAACATTCAATATGATGAATATTATCTCAACAAATTAAACTTACTACATAGCGCAGAAGAATAGGGAACATCAAAAACAAATACAAAGAAAACAAAGATACTGTAAATTGACAAGATCATTTGCTTCAAAAGAATGGAAATATTGAAATTGTTGATGAATTGTGATATTTTTAATTGATTCAACTAAATGGACATTTTCAAAGAACTTATAAGCAGTTATCTTTACAATGTAGACGAGCAGTAATTGATCTTAAAAGAAAACATAATAAACGAATGAAATTTAATCACCGTACTCTTCTTTCATTTTTGGCAAATACCTTTGCAGTTCTGTACAAGATTTAGTGATCATGCAGCTTTGCAAAATGCTACAGTAGAAAATAAATTCAACATTTGATGCAATGATATATGCAGATTCGATGGGAAGCTCAGATTGGTTAAATACAGGTAAAAATTATAACATGTTAACAAATGCTTTGTTTAGTCTTGCATTGATTAATTTCAAATTTCATGAACTAATCCAATATTTCGATTGCCCCGATGGATTTCTATAACATATACTAGTAATATAAAAAGAGGAATGGGAAAAAGATGTCGAATTTCTTTCTTGCTTTATAATTGATAAATAATAATGAGATAAAATACATGTATATACCATAATCCCATTGAAACAAAACCTATCAGTAGAGGTATGAATGAATGTATGTAAGGTTTTAATACCTTCAAAATATGTCGCCGTTTCAATGAAACAATATAGAATTCGTTTAAAAGAATGATAAAAGGACTGAGTTATATTATCTGAAGATAGTAAAGTATATCAATATGTCATGCAGATGATCACATACTTTCCTTTTAAAAACTTTTAAATCGGCTAGAAACAATAGCAGCACATAGTGATTTCTTCAATTTTACTGGATCAAAACTGCATGCAAAGAAAAATGAAAATCATAGTATTCTTTAAATAGCAGGATTAAGAGAATCATATTATCAATATAAACATCGAAGATGTACCCATCAGTTATTCCGTCTCAAAAAAGAGAAGGTATGGCTAAATCATGAGAATTACATTATGACAATCATCAAGGAAGTACCTATCAGTTATTCACTCTTAAAGTCGAGAAGGCAAGGCAGAATAATTTGAATTTCCATTGAAAGGGTTGCAAACCTCGGAATGAATAACATTCCGAAGTGAGACCAGGTGCCCGGGGAGAGTCAGCGTCTCCTGATTGCATACAACACCCGTCGGTGATTGTCTCGATGTACATATCAGGTAAATAATTCTTGTTTGGTGATGATGACAGCCATTTAATCGCAATCCAGAATGTCAATGATCATTGTTCCCTATCATTCCCAGCTGGAATTTTAACTTACTGTCAAACCCGCGAGGGGTTTGACAGTAAGTGTTTTGAATATTTTCCCTGACATGGTCTCCATAGCACTTTCTATATAGACACAACCTCAGACAGTCCAGTGCATGTATTTTTTATATACTGTTTTCATTTTCGAGCATGGACATCGACGGCGGGTGCGGCTAGCCAACAGGGGATGCTTACTCCTCCCGGGCCCTGATCCCACCTCTGGCTTGCTAGGGGTCCGTTGATGCTCAAGTTGGTGCTCTATTGCGAGTGCTATTGAGATTATCGTCAGGATCTTCTTTAATTCATTTAAAAGAAAATAAGCAATTAAATGCAGGTAAACAGACCGTTTGCGAAAACATGCCCTTTACAACGCCCGATTTATTTTAAAATGCCACAGAATTTACCTGAATAAGTGTTATGACTTGAAACGGTATCTCTGTTGCCATCAAAATCACTTGTGCCATTCTTGTTTACATATGCAGCACAGTCAGTACAACACGTTTTTGATGACGTGGTACAATGTCGTCATATTCAAAACATTTGTCATGTGACTTCGTTTTAAACTTCAAAGGCAAGTGCCGACTTTAGGCCCAATTGTGCCTGTTGATTTTTATGAAATAGTTCATCTGCATTTTGAAGATGTTCTAATTACCATTTACATATATGTTTCTAAATTTGACAACTGTATTCTGGATTGCAGTTTGATCATTCAATTGTCAATTTCGTGTATCAACTGTCAATTGTATTCCGAAATATGTTTGCCTCCAAAATTGATAGAATTAAAGATAACAATAAAAGAGAATATACTTATGGTAATAGAGTTAAGATAAAAATAGAGTCATGGGGATAGAGTTAAGATAAAAACCGAAAAAGATAAAACCCAAATAAAAATGAGGAAGAAATAGATGACAAAATTAAAACTCAAAGCGCTATAAGCAGCATGCCTTGAAATATTGATTTAAAAATGTGTCAACAAAGAAAACATAGAAAAATATGGTGATTTTAAATGTGTAAATTTAAAATGAATATTACTGAAAACAAAGTATTTGAAATTTCTAAAAGGTACCAAAACTAATGAAAAAGATTTTATAAGCTTGCATATGTAAAAAGCATCTTAAATCTTTATTATGAAATAAATTCGAAAGGCATTCTCCAAGAACAGAACCCACTTGAAATACAAAAAGGGAAAATCAGTTTACTATAAATCGTGGATAAAAGCGGAACAAGATGCGTTGAAGACAAAAAAGTCATGTATGATAACAACCGATTAAAGGACTTATTATAATAATCAAGGAGAGGTTCGGTAACATGGAAAATCGGCCCTGATTTTAAAATGTTTTAGCTTTCGATTGTATTTCGTATCAAGGAAGAAATACCAAATAAATAATTTGATTTACGTGCAATGAAATGGCTTCAAAATCGGCTTAAAGTCGTAAAATGCTGAAAAATCGTAAGAAATTGGCATAATTCTGGTCAAAATTTATGAAAATAAGTAGGGCGCAAGCCTTCACCCAAAATAGTTTTGATGTTAGTTAAATTTGCAATTTATCTTTCGATCTACATAAAATTTATGTTGGGTGAGGGTTGACGCCTATACTACTTTCAAAGATTTATTTAAAAAATATGGCGATTTTCCGTCCTGCAGAGCAAATGACGTCAAAATGAGACGTCATAACTAACGAAAGTGACGTTTTGACAATGATAAATATTTACTTTCTATTTCGGCAGGTATTTGAGATAAATAGAAGAGTTGCTGAACCGTAATTTTCATAAAATTATTTTTCGGAAAAATTTAGGGCCGATTTTGGGAGTTAATGAACCTACCCCTTTGTTACAAAACAAATTGGTTTTCCGAAAAAAACAATTATTACATTTCTTTTTTCAATTCATTGAAATACAATAAACATTCAGAAGTTGTATGTTTAACTGATTTCTATTGTATACCCACAGCTTCCATATCCACTCACTGCCTTTTGTAGGACCTAGGGTCCTGGCGACTTATTGCTTTGTGTTGTCCACATACAGGAATTAAGCCTAGCTTAGGAGAGGGCATTATATAATGTTGTGAAAACTTTTGCCCAATCCTTTTTCTGCTTTTTGAAATAAAATATGATTAAGCTAAGGAATTAAGCATTATATAATACGTGTTGGGAAACCTCCTTGTATCAAGATGAATGGGAGTGTTTTCCGCACGTAATCCGGATATTCACATACATTGCTATTAATACAATAGTTGGACAGCCAAAGATGTCTCTGGGTCTTTCTCTTTTGATGCTTGATGGCGTCTATGCATTAATTCTTGACCCTCTTATTTGTCTCTGTTGTTGTAGTTTGTAATGCCTTGTGTCCTGGTTTTCGGTCTTTTGCTATAGTGACATGCCGCGGTCGGTTCAACATGGTCATCATTGTCTTGTTAGCTATATCCGTGTTACACTTTCTAGCCATAAATAAATTAGAATTTGTCAAAAATGTTTCAATAGCACTTTGTCTAGAGGCTTATATCATGGATACTTTGTCTGTTCGAGAAAACCTTGTTTCAAAAGATATTCATACTTTTCGAGCTTTAGCTTTCGGGGAAACAATTATGACAAAGACAAAATTAAACCTACAAAGTCTGTGCTCTTTATTTAAAGTATATATATTTGATGATAGAAATGTTGCATTCAGCATGGAAATATAACCAATCAAACACAATTACCTCGAACAGCTCTGAACCCCCCCCCCCCCCCCCCCCCCTTCCATGGCAAAAATCTCAAGAAATATTGAAATTCATGCAGGTAACTAAAGTTATGGCCAGGACAAGGTTTCACACATCAAGTGCACAAACATTTGTCTTTAACCCAAGACTTTTTTTAAGTAATGACATACTCATTGGATGTTGGCCGTAATTCCATCAAAAGACCTACTATATAAAAACATGCAGTGAAAGTTATGACCCATAAGAGATTTTATCCATAAAGTTCCTGGTGATTTTGACCTTTGACAAATGACCCTTTTCAAGTTAAGGACGCATCATAGGGTACGGGGCAATAATTCTTCAAAAAATACAAATACATGTATACAGGAAAGAGTAGTTTCTGGGCAAAGTTTTACCCATCAAGTGTAATGCAACCTTCAACCCTTATTCCTATTAATGACAGCCTTGTTTTTGGCAAAAACTCTGCAAAATACACAAATGCATACAGCCATTGAAAATTTTGGTTGGATAAAGTCTGACCCTATAACTTCACTTAGACCTTTGTTTCGTGTCATAAGACTTAGTAAATAAGTATTATCATTAAAATCAATGTAAAGATATTCTGTGATTGGATGTGACATCGATATATATGTAAAAGGTTGATTATGCTTTTTGATATACAGAGAAAGTTCCCATTTGGGAAGGTACCTGAAGTAAAGAAATTGTGACATCATTATTTCTATGCAAACTATAATGTAAAATTATTGCATAGAATGCTTCAATTATGTTTCTGTAGGAATGCCATAGCTAGGAGAGTTAGCTGCCCCTAACCACGGTATTGGGTTCGTGACTCTGCGTTTAAAATCGTTAGATAACGCAATTTAAAAGCGTTTCTTCTGAAACTTTTGAGAATCTTTGCTCATTTGTAGACCCGGTAACCGGGAAAACATAACAAATACTATTTTACTGATAAAATAGTCAGATAAGACTGTATTGTTTGCATCCCAGTGAATATTAGGGTGTTACAAAATGGCGGTCAGATCAAATATGTTGCATGACAGAAGCTACGCTGATGTTGTAGCTCCAAGAACGACTGCTAAACCAGTCTTTATTAAAGAATATGATTTCTTTGGTTCGGAGAAACCTAACCAAGAGCAATATATTACACATGTAGAACTCTATGCAATTCTAGGAACCATTATCCCTGCAGAACAGATAGCTGGAATCCAGAGGGTTAGAGGCCTCTGGCGTATCTATACTGACGACAATGACTCTCGATCAACATTGCTTAGTGAAGGTAGTTTGGTTATTCGTGACAAAAGCATACCAATCTATGGCAGAAACCCTGGAAGCATGTACCCAGGGGACGACGACCTCCTGAGAGTAAGGGTTAAAAATGTCCCTCTATCTGCGGACGACGGCCAAATTAAAAGGGCCATTAGCCTCTTTGGTTGTGAGGTCGTAAATTTGTACAGGGAAAGGCTCAGGTTTCAAGGACGCCTTACGAACTGCGAAACGGGCGATCGACTGCTCTTTGTCAGTGAATTGCAAGGTCATCTACCAAGGTCCATACAAATTGGAAAGTACAGAGCTATTGTCCTTCACCATGGTCAACCTGATGAGAGAAAAGAGTGTACCAAATGTCTCCAAAAAGGACACAACACCAGGGACTGCACAAATGACACTGTATGCAGAACATGTCATGAGACAGGTCACATTAGCTCTGAATGCCCAATGCCACTTCAGGATGATCCATCCCATTCCCAAGATGAGCTATCAGAAGATGAGAGTGATACTGAGCTTGATGCTGTTTCTACACAGGTTAAGGCATCTACCACACAGGAGAAAGCTCATGACACCATTGTACATCATTCACAGACAGATCAGACTCCAACACCACAACAACAGACACAGAGTGATAGCAGTACTACTTCAGAGACCAGAAAGTCCCAGAAGAGCAATGCCAGCCAAAATACAAAGAATACGAAAACAACTATAACACAATTCTTTAAAGACAACAATACCCCACAAAGGAAATCTGGAAATATCCCAGTCTATGTAAGATCCCCACCAACCCCTACAGAACAGATCCAGTCCAAAGCAGGAAAGAAATCAAAAGAGCACAAAGCTTCTAATAAACCCAAATAAATGATATGTTTGCATAAATATAATTCCATGTCATCATCAGACACTGACCCTTGGACAGTCTATAAGGTGTCAGGTGGTCACATGGTAATCACAACAGAACTCAGAAATTGTCTAGCATATATATATTGTAAATATTAGAATCATGAATATGTTACATTTATTGACATTAAATACCCAAGGTCTTAGAGACAAACATAAAAAGGAAAGAGTATCAACATATATAAATCAACAAAAGGCAAATATTGTGTTTATTCAAGAGACACACTTCACTGATGAATTACATTATGATTTTAGTAATACTTGGCAATGTTTTCATTCATATGGTTCATCAAAAAGCAAAGGTGTTAATATCTTAATTAAGAATAGTCTGAATGCAGAATTAATCAATACTAAAACAGAGTCTGATGGAAGAATAATCTTAGTAAATATCCGAATAAATGAAATGAATCTTTGTCTCATAAATGTTTATGGGCCAAATGATAAAATCACACGAAATAAATTTTTCAAAAAGCTATCAAAATTTGTCAGGAATAATAGTGAAGGGATTAACATATTTGGAGGGGATTGGAATGATATCCAAAATAAAGTAGATAGAAAATCTAAAACTAATGTAGGAAAACCTGTTAAGAATTTAAAAAAAATAATAAAATCATATAAATTACTAGATCCTTGGGAAATCAAAAACTCAAACAAACATCAGTATACTTGGAAAAGGAAAAATAACTCAAATGAAGCTAGCAGAATAGATTACTTTTTGATTGGTACAGAGTTATTACAACGCATTATAAGTTCAGATATAAGACCTGCAATAATTAATTCTACAGACCACATGGCTGTCAGTTTGAAAATTAACATTGAAATAATCACTAGAGGTCAAGGGTATTGGAAACTCAATAGTATGCTCCTACAAGATGACAAATACAAAACAATGATCCGAAACTGTATACGCAAATATGAAACTGAAATAAATGACAAACCTGAAAAAGCTCAAATGAATTGGGAATTATGTAAAATTGAAATTAAGGAAATGTCTATAAAGTATGGTAAACTGAAATCTAAAGAAAAGAAAGATAAAATAAACCAATTAGAAAAAGAGTTAACAGAAAGAAACACAAATTCACACAGGACTAAAATCATAGAAGATGAATTAGAGAACTTATATGCAGCAAAAACCTATGGGGCGCAGATAAGGTCTAGAATAAAGTGGGTTGAGGAGGGTGAAAAAAGTACTAAGTTTTTCCTAAATTTGGAAAATAACAGACAAACAAAGAAAAGTATAGTAAAATTATATGATAAAAATGGGAACATCCTTACAAAACAAAATGAAATACTTCAAAGGCAGATGGAATTCTATGAGAATCTCTATAAATCAAAAAACCCAGATCAAATTGAAATAGAAAACTACATAAAACAGGTTGAAGCACAAACTTTAAATAGTGAGGATGTTAAGCTATGCGAAGGACTATTGACAGAAAAAGAATGTTATGATGCAATCCGAAGTATGAAACAAAATAAATCGCCAGGAATTGACGGATTGACTCTGGAATTTTATCAGACTTTTTGGCCTGAAATACATAATTTACTAATTAGTTCTCTAAATAGTGCTTATAACCTAGGTAAAATGTCAAACTCACAAAGAAAAAGTATCCTATCTCTTATGTTCAAAAAAGGTGATTCATTAGACATAAACAATTGGCGACCTATATCCTTATTAAATGTTGATTATAAAATTGCTGCCCGTTGCCTTGCTGATCGCTTAAAATCTCTTTTACCCAAAATAATAAGTTCTGACCAAAATGGATTTATCAAAGGTAGGAACATTAACTACAATATTCTCTTAATTAAAGACATAATCGATTATTCTGAAAAATTTGACATAAATGGTTTGATTCTTTTTCTTGATTTCGCCAAAGCATTTGATACAGTGGAATGGGGGTTCATGTTCTCTACTCTGAAACACTTTGGCTTTGGGGATTCTTTCTTAAGATGGGTACATACTTTATATACTGACAATGAATGCTTAATGACAAATAATGGTTGGGTATCATCTCCATTCAAAATATCTCGAGGCATCAAACAAGGATGCCCTCTTTCTTCCCTACTTTTTGTCATCACAGTCGAGATACTAGCTCTAAAACTAAAACAAAATGCAAATGTTAAAGGTATCAAACTAAATTTCAGTGACAAAAGTTTCAAAATATCTCAACTTGCAGACGATACCACTCTGTTTCTTAAGTCAAAAGAAGATGTTTCAAAAGCGCTTAACCTTATAGAAATATTTGGATCACTATCAGGGCTTGTTTTAAACAGACAAAAATCAAATGGTTTTATATTAGGGAAAACATCTAATATTCCAGACAATTTTGAGCAAATCAATTGGGGCTCAAAATTTATAAAAACTTTGGGAATATCCTTTTGCAAAGATCATAATGCTATGTTACAAAAAAATTGGAATGATCGAATAGCTAAAGTTAAGTCTAAGATATTGTCATGGTCTGGTAGACAACTAACTATGATAGGAAAGGTACAAATTATAAAATCTCTACTAATACCCCAATTAACCTTCATGTACTCAGTACTCCCTATGCCTCAAGAAATTTTAAAAAAAGTAAACAAAATTTTGTATAAGTTTCTCTGGGGAAATAAAAGTGAAAAAATAAAAAGAAAGATATTAACTAATAAATACAAGGATGGTGGCCTAAATATGACAGATATTAGCATACATATTAAAACAATAATGGTAAAATGGGTTTCAAAATTAACAGATAATTCAAATTCATTATGGAAAGAAATCCCCAAATACTATTTTAATTCTTATGGAGATAATTTTAATGTTTTCAGTATGAATATTGGCAACATCAAACACCTACAAAAAATCAAATGTTTACCTGAATTTTACCAAAACATTCTCCAAGCATGGGTACAGATCGGTGGGGGAGAAATAACTTACCCAAAAAATAACCTTGAAATTTTAATGCAACCTCTGTGGGGTAATAAATTTATTCAAAACAAGGGGAAAGTTTTAATTAATAAAAACTGGATGGAATCAAATATATGTTTCATTAGAGATATTGTTGATCAAACAGGAAAAATCTCAGAAATGAAAATTTTACAGAAGTTAAATATCAAAAGAAATTGGATTGCAGAAACTAATTTGATAAAGCAGGCCATTCCTACTGAGTGGAAAAATAAATTACGTGAAAACCTCGAGTGGATACATTATAAACTAAATAAAAAAGTAGGTATAGTGAAAATAAAAATAGGTAAGAAAGAAATAAACATCAACCAGCTGACAAATAAAAACATATACAATGCATTGCACGAAAAATCTCAAGAATATCCAATTTCATTCATTTACTGGGAAGGTAAAATCCCACAAATTGCTGGAGAAACCGTCTCCAAGTTCACAAAATGCTTCAATTTCATATTCAACGAACTTTTTGATAATAAATACAAAATGTTCCGATGGAAATTAGCTCACAAGATCCTTACAAATACAAGCATTCTTCACAAATGGAAAATAATGGATAGCCCTCTCTGTAAAACCTGTAACGAACTCGACGATTATCAACATTTCTTCTTGGAATGCAAATTCACTGATAAATTCCGTCAAAGAATAAATACTATACTCCAAGCACTCGGATTCCAAGAGCAAATGCTTACTCTCCATAACGTTGTTCTTGGTTATAAAATATACGATCCAAAATTCAAAGAATTAAACATCATTCTTACACTTGCTTCTTTTTCTATATACAAAGCCTTTTATTCCAGTGATTTCAAAGATAAGCAAATCGACATAACTCCAATTTTCAATTCGGAATTAAAATACTACATCCTGGTTGCCAAAAATCTGCATATTTCCTCTAATTTACTTGAGCGCGTTGCTTCGTTCCTTCAACACTGACCGCGAATTACACTGCAAAAGAAAAGAAAAACAACATTACTGGTTTTTATTCATAAATTCATAACATTACAGAATCAGTAAGTACCCGTATCTCTAATCAATCATTTTATCCATAATTAAAAGCAATAAAAACATACTTACCCTGTATAATCACCTGTCCATTTATACACTCCATTTCCCACGTCAGATACGTGCAGACGAAGATCTTGACCGCTGACCGATTTAAATAACTAGGCTACGTGACACTCTGCCGCACCTGCACCGGGTCAAATCGTTCCCTATCTAAATCGTTCTATTATATAAACATCTTCCAACAGTCTCCATGCATTGCACATTTTCACCGTAAGCACTTAACCGTTACTATCCTTATAGACATATTATATGCTAATACTTGAATCTTTTAGATTGTACGTAGAACGACAATCTTTTACATTTTTGTACATTTATTTTTATTCTCACTCCAATACTACAATATAGAATTCCTAGTACATGTACGTGCGACAATATCATTTCTCTTCTTACTCCAATATACTGCTTATTACGTTAAGATTGATAAATTACTGTATCATGTATACACATTAAATCATGAAAATAAATACATATATATAAAAAAAAAGAAAAAAAAAAAAAAGAAAAAAAAATGTGCTATGATGATTTGAAAAGGCGATGAAGACTCATACAAAAAAAAAACAACTCTATTCTTACTGACCACACACTGCACCATATTAATATATTAACAACTTCGTAATTTAATACGAGTCGGCCTTATTCTGAGCACAAAAAAAAAAAAAAAAAAAAAAAAAAAAAAAAAGGAATGCCATAATGCTATTAGATACTGTCCCTGATTGGAAGTAAATTTTTACTTCAAAAGGTATAGGAAATAATGGAGAAAATAATTTTTATTAGTAATCAGTAAGTTTGTGAACAAAGAGGGCAATATGATATTTAAAATAGATTCCACTGAACCATAAATAAGTCTGAAAGGGATTGAAAATAATAATTTTCTTAAACAGAGACTCTTAAAAATGGAATTACTAAGGTTGATTGTCCAGACTTTAAGTGGAAAAAATCATCTATGTATAAAGAAACTCAAACAACATTCATTACAACAAACAATTTTATTTCAGCTCAGAATACTTTTCATCACATACAGATATATATCAGCAGTATAAATTTAACCAATGAAATTCTGTTTTGTAACATTCATGGACGGAATGCTGAAATTAGTTACATTTCTCCTATAAATGCATCACAGATCAAAACATAATGTAAAATATTTCAAAAAAATATTGTAAAAAATATCAACAATAATAAATAACACTATGCTTCACTGTCAAAATACTTTGTACACAAATCAAAGGAAAAAATAAATCATATAATAAATGTATAACATCATTTCTATGAACTCATAATTTGATATGTTGCATATCACAAAATTCCTAGTTTATTCCATATTTATAATGTATTTTTCTGTAAACATAAATACAAGATCATTATTAAGGACGTAATAATGAGATTGCAATAATCAATGTGGCACATATGTGTATCATTAAATTGCACACAAAAACTGTGAATGGATTAAGGCTGCATGAACAGAATAAGGCATCAATTGATATAAAGTTATTCCTTTCCACAGTGTGTGGCAAAGGAACCTACATAGCACAATTTAGTCTATGTATAAAGAATACATTTTTCTAACATTTTTGGCAATGTTCTTGTAAAGTGGGTTTCAATTTTTTCATCATTAACTTTGCAAGCATAAATTGACAATTTTTTATTCATAATGTCACTCATTGGTCTAAAATGGCCAAATAGTGGCAGTGAGTCCTCTAAGAGCCCATCTGATTGGTGGAATGCCATCTCTCTTTATATCGATCTCCATGATTGGATCTCTCTGAGCAATACGAGATGGATACAGGGGGCACTGGAATGAAGGTTCCTGTAAGGCTGGTTTCTCATTGATAGGATAGCACTGTAGGTGTAATACAGGTAAGGGGGCATAACCCTGCCTGGAGGCTTGGTCTTGGAACTCGTTAGTTGTTTTCTCAATGGAGCATCCCCAGAGATGAATACCGTGAATGTACACACCCTCTGGTGGGGGTTGTAGTAACTGTGAAGTTAAGAGAAAAAATTCATCAATAAAGAATGGACTTCAATTTACACGAAGAAAAACTTCAAAATGCTATAAACAGATCTAAAACCTTGCAATGGCTTATCAAACTTTAGAAAATTCATTTATCTATTAATGACAAAGGAAACATGTAGCAAATCAACTTTTATGTGAAAATGAAATTCTAATTTTTTTTATTTCTTTCTGTACAAATGACATGTCAATTCATATAATTTTTGCTTTATTGCTTCATCAAAAATAAGCAAGATGAATACCACTGTAGGCTTTGTTGATGAATAATATAAAGAAAAAGCTTACATGACCAAAGTCTCTGAATGTGGTATCTGTCTGGAAGACAAACTGTTCAAAGTTTCCTGATCTGTCACCACAGTATGCCTTGATTGCTTCTTGTTTAAGTAATGCTAGTAATCCTCTAGGGTTAAAGAAAGCTCCCAACCAATAGGCAGGCATTGCTTTACGTCCCTGAAAGAGGTAGAAAAAAAATCATCATAAGCATTTGAACAGAAACAAAGATCACACTGGTACTAAAACTAAATTAATGTTTATAAGCACTTCAGGAATTCTTAGTTATTTACTTTCTCTTGAATTGGATTGTGAAAGTAATATGTTGCTATTTTATTCTGGATTGTAGAAAAAAATCTAAAATTGATTTTTTTCTACTCAGTCACAATGTTTTGCATTGCATTTAGAATGTCTTCAATACATCAAGATTTGCTTACATTGTTGAGTATCTTCTCGAAGTGTTTCCATCTGTCTTCTAAATCCCTGAGCCACTGTGCGGCATTATAGGTGCTAGGTGGCGCTGTACATCCTGTCATCTGACACCAGATACGAGGAATACGGAGATGATACAGATCGTCAGCAGCCGATAGATAACGCTCGGACAGCTGGTCTCCCATCTTATCATTCTCACAGGCATTCTTGATTGTCTGAAAATACAAAGCAAGTAATAAGTGATGTAGGAAGTATGTGTATATTGGGCTGGTTTATGATGTTGTGAAAGATTTTTCTACAAATCAGTATTACAGAAATTTTTAATATATTCTGTGCTTAATTTTTATGTACATTTTATATGTATTCCAACTTATGCGCAAGCAAATTCAAGATTTCTCAACTTTGTATTTTTTCCCTTTTTATCATCTTCAATGTCTGTTAAATTATTCTATTTCTATTCTATTCTATATATAATTATTCTTTTTCAACAATTTTGAAAATTTTAAAATGTGTAATTCAGTGAAACAATTTTTTTTATTGTGTAGCATGTAAATGAGTACATGTATAATTAATAAGACAAAGGGATGTAACTCTTATAAATTTAATTCTGATTGTCACTGAAAAAGACAAGAATATGACATTTAATTTAAAACCTACCTGTAGGGTATTTCTGACTTCAGTTAGGATCTCGTGGAGTATCTTACATTCCTTCATGATGAAGTCATTAAACACAACATGATCTCCCGACAGCTTCCTTATCTTCTCTACCACAAACTCATGGAAAGACTGTAACCCAGAAATATATCACTATTTTCTAAATATGAAAATTTATGAATCTGAATTATAAGTTTAGTTATTTTTATTAAATTCAGGAGGTATCTTAATGTTGTTTTTTTTTTCTTATAAGAGAAATTCATAAAAGCTATAAGTCAACAGCAGAGCAACAAGAAAATATCCATTATCATCACTTTCAAAATTCTGAATTTCATAACGTACAACATACAAGTAATATTTTGATTATTGTATATACCAAGATGGCATGCCGATACATTGTTCAACCATAAAACACAAACATAATTTTCACATCAAAACACCATGTCCCTATCAGCAACTGTCTTTTGTAAGTGTGCTAAATCAAACTCCAATAAGGGTCAAGGTAACAAGGTCAAATTTTGATAAAAACAGAAAGATCTTATACAAAGAATATGACACATGTGAAACTTTAAGCTCAAAAGTTATGCACAAGATTCAAGTTTTGGACATACAAACAAACATACAAACAAACAGGCAGGCAAGACAAAAACAATATGCTGCCAACTAGGACATTAAAACTCAAAGTTTTGCCCTCAAATGATACACATATTCATTTAGAATTAATATGGCTATCAATATGATATGACATAAAATCAGTTTTCAAATTAGGCAAATACACAAAAAGGACACTAATTTTACTTTTAAAATCCAAAGTTTGTAACACTATGCATATGCTTACATTAAAACTTTGCTCTAGGTATATTGTGTTACCATCAACATGATCAAGGTAGCAGGTACTCTGACCTTGATGAAAATTAAAGTATTGCCACTGTAAAACTTGCAATATTTTCCCTATTTCTAATCTCTGTATGTCATGGTGCATAAGACATTGGCATATCATTGAACATTACATGGCTGATGCCAATCTGTACATATAGCAATTACGTTTTCTCAGTCACCTTTGAAACAAACAATATATGTAACATCACAAAACACTGAAACATACAGATCTTAAGCTCTCCCTACACCATCATTATTCATTCTGTCTTCAGTTCTTGTTAATTTTCACATTAAAATGCTAAAATTTACCGGCTCTTGATCCTTTGAAAGTGAACGTGGAAATGAATTCAAGAGTTGTTAATTATAGTTTTTTAAAAGTAGTTTATAAGAATTATTAAAAAGTGAAATAGCTGAACACTTTAAAATGCTGTTTTTCTTTTTTTTTTTCATTTATACCTTTTGAATATTTGAGTATTTATTTGCAGATGCATAATCTTACCTTGCTACTGTTTCCAATCTTTGGTGTTTTCTGTAGTAGATCGTTACAGATTTGCCATAGTTCTACGTCCTTGAACCTGATCTTGTGAGTAGCGTAACTGGCTGTGGAGAACACACCATAGTTTACCACTGCTGGGTTGTTACTAGTCTTACTTATACCTGCTAATGCTGGACCTAAAAAAATAAAGAAATAACATCTCCATATCATGATCAAAAGTAAAGAAAATGTGAGTCAAGAGTCAAGTCAGAGTGCTTATCTTTTGCTTACCCGCCTTTTTTGCTGTTATAATACAAACAAGATTTTATGTGTGATGGTACGGTATGAAAAAGAATTTAAATGCATTCTATTCACAGTTTACACTAACAAATAAATATAGATAGGTAGAGGTGGTTGCAAGACATTCAGTGTATGACTGTTTCAAATACTGTAACTCGTCTTTTATTCGTGAGCGTTTTATTTTTCGTGATATTTGCGAGTCAGCTTGTGTCATGACAATTAAACGCCGTGAACATGATTCAATGAAGCTTCATTTTTTACATATATAACCTCAATACTCGCAAACATAAAACGTTGTGAATAGGTCAGGGTTATCGAATTCACAAATAAAAGACGCCACGAACAAAAGATGGATTACAGAACATGTACTTGAAAATGAATTAAATGCATTCATATTTTTTTGAAGCACAGTAACACAGAAAAAACTGATTTCTGGAGGCCACCAAATAGCTTGTTGTAAAAGCTGAAGTGTGATGCCTATGTATACTTTTATTATAATGAAAAAAAAATTACCATCGAAAGGAGTGGGTGGCCGTGGGAACATCTTATGTGACAATGTATTTGTTGACGGCATGGCGTCAAACACTTTGTTCATTCTGGTGAAGACATATTGGTCATCTCCAAGTAGAGTCTGTAATGTCATAATACAAAATTATATTGATAAATCATTGAAATGTTGTGGTTTATTCTTAATTTATGAGATTCAAATTGGTAGATTATAAAAGTATTCAAAAAAGTTTAACATTGAAAGAAAGACCACATTGTTACAAATCTAAAACTTCACTACTACTATACCTGACAACAAACTTTTCTACAACTATACTTAGTCTATTTTTCCTGGTATAAATGTACTAACAAAATGTATAGCTTGACTTTTTCCTACTAAAATTTACAAAACTTCAATATGACACAGCAAATATTGTCATTAACAAATAGACATTTTAATATTGCAGATTGTGAGATGAAGTGCTTGTCAATGGCCATTGAGGAGGTAGGGGAGAGGGAAAAAGACAATTGCTGGCATGTAACATAATTTTGACAAATCTAAATCAAGAAATATGTCATTTTACATGCAGTAAATAAATACTTTAGGTTTAATAGATAATATTTCATCCTTGATTTCTCTTTTTTATGATCAATCACATGCATTCTTTGTAAATAATAAATTGAGAGTCTTTTAAATATCATTTTAATTCATTTTTAAATTTCCAATTTGATATACATGTAATTTTATGTTATCACACAAAAATTATTCACTCATTAATTTTGAAGCCATAGAGCACGATTAAGGTTAGAAAGCCATACCGAGCATTGGAGGGCGTCCTTGCATGCAGACAAAAACAAGCACAGACTCAATATTAATGACAAATATCAATTCCACAAGGGAAGATTACTCGTGATATCAGTGCACATATTACTTGAAACAGATCCAAATAGTCTAAGAAAAGATGGACTCGTAAAAAAACCCCTTTATCTACATAAATAACAGATTTAAGAGTCAAACAGATTGTAAAAACATCACATCAAACATCACATATCAACATGAAGAGAAAGTATCAGATGAAAGACCTAAATTTAACCTTGTAAATTGAATTGTACTTGTTATTCACAACTTTATACATTTTTGATGCTTTTTTTTTCAAATAAGTGCTTGAAAATGTTCAACTTCAAGAAGAAAAAAAGAACAAAAAAAATTATAATTATGAAATACTGATTGTCTAATGAAAAATAGGTCTCGATCAGTATTTGTTCTTGAATTTTATACCCTTAATTCCTTAGTTTCTCTGTTTGGATCTATTTCAGAGTATGTAATATATGATAATGTTGTTAAAACTTGTCATACCGCACTTAATTCATCCTGTCATGCAAAAGATGAACATGAATGTTTTTGATATTAATGCTTCAACACGAAATCAAACATTGCAAAAACACATGTAATTAATTAACAAAATGTAATAAATGATAAAGTATGATTTTCACCAAATATCATAATAAATGATAAAGTTTGATTTTCACCATATATCATCCATGCAGAAAACAAATTATGCTGCATGGAGGAAATTGAAGCAAAACGGAAAAAAAATTCAAATTATTGAATGGATAATAGTTCTTAAAAAATCGTTACAAATGACCATATGTTCTATGACGATTGTTTCTTTGTGATGGTGGGTGTGGGAATGAGCCTGAAATGATTGAACGTCAAATAATGTAGCGCTCTGATCTTAGCAACGAGTGCAAAACAAACAAAAAATGCATTTTACTTCACGACAACTCAACTAAGACTAGAATCTTTTGGATCTGCATTAAAAAAAATATCAAATAACGCTATGCATGCAATTAGGTCGTTTGCTTGTGACTTTTAGAGCAAATCAAATCTTGCATTTCTGCTCGCTAAAACGCAGGCGGGGTTAAGTGACTACATACCACTATGGTCTGGTGTATGTGGCATCCTTCTGGTACGTCTAGGTAATGATTGGCTATACTGGAGTCGAGAGCCTGTAGTAGGTTATTAAGGCGAGCGCTTGGGTTAAAGAATGCTGAAGGATGCTTGTACTTCACTGAAAGGCAAAACCAATTATCATTTGAACGAATTTACCGAGTACTTGACAGTGTTATGTTACAGACAATGTTTGTGACAGAAATTCTCAAGTGACAGATGAGGCCACTCTGGATGAACTTAATGACAACACTTTCAAATGTCAAACTTTATGTGTATCCAATGTTTGGCCACATATAACAATTTATACTCACATCCCTTGACTTCAAAGTCCCTCTTGAGGGCACCAGATGATAACCAGAAGTCCACCATGGCATTAAGGCTCTGCTGATCATAGTAATCTGTCACGTAGCTTCCATACACGATCTGTTGGCAATCAATTACAAAATATATAAATATTCCCAGAAAGTAAAATCATCAATTTCTGTATTTATTTTTGTTCTTTTTTCAAACTTCAGATGATAAAAAATCTGATAACCTGAATTTTCAGGAAATTGGCTGACTTTAAAAGTTTATTACCAATACAACAATTCAGTGTTTATCTACAAAATTACGGAGTTACAAAACACAAAAGTATGGCCTTAATAACTTATAAAGGGACCTGACACATAACATATTGACCAAACTACTGATACAACAATCTTATAACCAATAAAGGACTTTGATCTAGGGTAGCTCTTAGACAAGAGACCTGATCCCATTTAAGGTAACTGTTTTTGCTTACCTCAGAGACGAGGAACCTGATACCATTAAAAGACACTGATCTGGCTTGTTGAGATCCATCTGATGCTATACATGATAGAGGCTCCTTAAATTCTGACTGCACTATAGATAGAGCTTCCTGAAAGTGGGAAAACAACATATTATTAGGATTGCAAAAAGATAAAGGAGTAAATCTATTTCAAATGTATGCGATCCAGCAAATTCTTATACCAAAATAATATCTACATCACCATATTTTTAAAATTTGGGCAATAGGGAATTTTTGGAGCACAACCTGTTTCTCGGACAATTAATGAATTCATTATGTAATTTCACTGATCATAATCATGAACAGACACGGTGTACCCACCTGGAAAGCACTATATCCAATTTTCAAGAAGTCATGGGGGGAGTTCCATCCTCCTTGTCCAAACCGAGCGCGTAACTGTATAGCGGCATGTAGGTAACATAGATTATGTAACATAATGGGCCACTCCTGACGGGACGACTGACGTAGAATGTCCGGCTCAAACCAGGAGAATGAACGGATCATACTGTCCTTCATTACCTGTAATGGTGTTATTTTTGTAATCAAAATCTACTTTATTGAACTCTGGAATCTGAAAAGGACTTTAAAATGATAAACATGTCATAGAAAAATTAAATTTTCCTAAAGAGTCTACAGAAAATATGTATCCACATTCAGAATTTGATACTGTATTGTAAACATCACATTGTAGACCTAGTACAAACTGATTTTCTTTCTTTACCTTTGGCGTGTCCACGACAGCTTTGACGGAGTTCTGTAGCAGTCGTATAGGTAGGATATTGGGAGAGGCCTGACATGTGATCCACAGGCGGAATCCCTCAGGGTTGGGCTGCTCTGCTAGGAACGACTCTAAGCTGTTCAGTAAGTGAGGGGCATTATGGGCATTCTGAATGTACACCCAACCAGCCTATAAAACAATTAGAACAGAGATGAATATTTCTAAGAAAAAAAAACATTTGCTTTGTTGATGCAATTTTTTCCCCTTTGATCAACCAAGTTTTAGTGTAGATATGACAAGTTCTCAGCAATTTGACATACACAAAGATAAAACTCAAGAAACAAAGATTTTTACTGAATAAATCATTGCCCTAGTGTAAACTACAGTGATAATGTTCTACTGCTCCTATTTAATTTTCTAAAAATCTAAACTGTTCAAGTTTTATCGTTATTAAATAAAGAGATAAGGGGTATGATAACAATATTGTGGAAGAGCTAGAAAATATGAACTTACATATATCTTACATATTTTCAGATATTTGATATTTTTTTAATGTTTCATTCAACTTGCCATGAAAATGTATTGTCAAGAATATTGCCGAAGTCATGTGTCTTCGGCCAGCTTCATGGTATTTAAATTTTCTCTTATCAAAACAAGCGGAAGTAGAATATATAACCCTTAATGCCTTAAAGAAAGAGAGAACAGACCTCTTCAATTCCTTTCTTTACAAGTCTCCTGACTTTCCTCTCGGTGGATGGGGCGTTGTCCGTTATGGTCATCATGTACCGCTGAGCTTGTTTACGGCTAGAGAAGTCTAAAAATAATTTGTTGGCAGCCTCTGCTTCATACGAAAACAGGAGGAGAATAGGTATGGACTGTGTACTGGGTGGTACAGGGGCACTCTGCCTTAACATGGCCGGTAAATCAATACCCATCTCACCAAAGTATCTGTGTAAAACAAACAATAAACAATATTACAATGTACATGTATTCAATAGTCAATGGAATCATACACTCTACAATATTTTTCTTTATGCTGCGACAAAAACTGAAAACTTAACATATTTATTTGAATTCTTTGTTTCAGTCAAAAAAAGTGATAGAATTGAAAAGTAAAGACTGTGAGAACCACTTGAAATTCAAATTCAATGTTGTACAAATTTGTAAATATATATTTACACTTTTTTATATGAAGTGTAACAGTAAGGAGGTAATATAATTTTCATGCCAAATGTGAAAATTGCACTTTTGGAATTCTTATAGTAAATTAAAGCAGACAATCATATATAGCCAAGTCCAAAACAATTGGTGCTGAAGAACACTGCCATATATACTATATTCTATTTGTAACCAAACATAGTGCATTTACATGCAAATTTGTTTCTTTTATGCAAGCCTATTTGCAGATACAAAACATAACTCTCTCTGCTATATTTTTTCTACAAACAATATCAAGTGAACTCATTTTCTTTGCCAATTTTTTTAATAAATTTTCTAACATTATGAATCAAGTAAAAAAGATACTCCCCAAAAATTTCAAACTTATCAAGTTGATGTTTTGTGAATTCAACAAAGCAAAGACAAGTAAAGATTGTTGCAAACTGGCAAATTCACCAAATTTTGTACTGCTTATCATATGTAATAGTGGATACTATATGCAACATATTACCCTTACCAATCATCTTAGACAAGTTTCCCCGAGTCAAATTGTAATTTGAACATCTATAGATATAATATGTGATTTAATGATGAAATGGTGGCAGCACTAAAATAATTATCTACTCTACCAAATTTATATGAATTTAAATGATTATTCAAGATAATCTTTCTTTCTAGTTTTGGACTTAAAGGAATAAAAATTGTAGCTTCTTGAAACCTTATAAAGAATAATTTTGTATGAAAATAGTGCATTTTCCATGTCATTTTTATTAAGTGATGACCAAATATTGGAATTCCATCGATTTGATTACAGGGTACATGTATAATATTTTCTTTGTGATAATATTTGTATAATATTTTAACATAATTATTATCTGGGACAGACTTTGATGATAGTGATCTACTCTATCAAACTTAAGGAATTAAACTAGGGACAGGATATATTACATGAAAATAATCTAAACTATGGTGAATAGCTTAGTGAACTTAGACATACATATGCTATAAAAATAGTTTTAGTTTTAGTTTTAGATTACTTAGTTATGAGAAACTTATATCGCGATCAAACATTGAGAATGAAGAGAATACACAACGGCAATTAATGCAGCAAGATGGCCATTTCTATTGAAGGTCACACTCAAAATGGGAATGTAAGGATTTAAGGTAAAAAAAAGAAGAAAAACCAAAATTGACAAAAATGTAAATCATCAAAGTCTGTCTGGTGATGTAACATTTCATAGTAACATAATTTTTTAATGGATCATGTACATTTTGTAAGAATTGAGCTGATTAAAGTAAAGCCTTGGTGGAAAGAGACTAGAAATTATTCTGGTTGAGTAAAAAAGTACACTGGTATGTAAGCCTATATGCAGTGCATGACATTTTGGCATGCAAACATTGCTTAACACACTCTTCCCTTCTTACCCATTGTCACTTTCTGGACCCGATAAGAAACTAGCAACAGAAAGCAAAGGTACAGATTGTTTGTCTGATGTTATACTATGTACGATATATAACCTAAAGCACTCTTTTTTTGGTCTATTTTATATAATATTTATTAATGAAATATATATGTTCCAATGAATGCAGGAATCAAAACTGTCAGCCATATTTTTCATATACCAATAAAATATCTACTCCGTAATCTAAGAAAAGCTAAATTCTTGGCTCTTTGAACATTTGATACATACACCAAAATTATAACAAAATATATCCCAATATATATATATCATATCTATAAAGCTACTATATATTATATGAACTATTGAACTACTGATTATCTTATTTGACCCTATACAGTTACATGGAGTATATGTTTAACTCTGCCATTAAATCACCTGTTTTCTTCTCTGAACTTTCTCCTATTCCTAAAGGTAATTTAACTTCAATATGAGAATTAAGGCAAAGAAGATTTTAGAAATATTGTTAGCCTAAATAGATGAGAAGGAAAATATTATACAATGTATGTCTAGAATTTTGTAGGAAGACGAATGAAATATCTTATCTATTATAGTACATTGATGAGTGATATAGAAATAAAGAAACCATACCATAGATTTATATATAACTTGCTAAAATACTTCATAAGATATTATAGAGTTAACTAGAGAAATTACTTTAGAACAGTGTAAAATTAAATTCCATACCAAAGATTACCTTGAGAATGGATTTACATTATAATAATGTACAAAGTGCGGAGCTGTCAAGATCATACAAGAAAAAAGTCTTACTTTTTGCCAAGAACTCGGTTGATGAATACTGTGGATGCCTGTATCAATCTATCACTTCTCACAGCTCGAACCACCAATAACTTCTTCATGGGAGCAAACTCCTTGCTGTCCATCTTATCGGGTAGCGGCATATTTTCTGGCTCCTTTTCTACATTGTCACAGAGCATTCTCCACTCCATTTCTCTGCCGTCTTTAGGCATGCGTTCAAACTTCTCCTGGAACCATTCAAAATGTGTGGCCAGAACCTGAAGGTTATGGAACTGATCGTCATGCATCCAATCAAATGGCTTCTTCATCTGTAGAATACGGCTATCAGGGGGCTGAGTGTAACCTAACTTAGTCATCACCACAGAGCTGTAGTTAGGGGATACCAGGAACTCCCTCTCTCCTGGACCTATATGACCTAAGGAATCCTCAACCTGGATGACAAATTTGAAAATATTGGATTTAATATAGTTAGGTCTTCTCACAGTGTAAAGATTTCTCTATCAATCAATTAATTCTTCCACAACATGTATTAAAAGATGATTATACTCAAAGTCTTGGTGCTGTCCATGATGAAATTTTGACAAATAACAAACTATCATTATAAATATGCACAGTATTATTTAAACCAATTGTATAACTTCTGGATTAACATCCTAAATAAACAAACCAATGAGGACTCTATCACTGATACCTAAATCACACTTCATGGACCTTAAGACACAAACAGCATATAGTATTGCTCTGATGAAGACCCATAATCATGTCCATACATTCTCACTATACATGTTTTAATACTGGTTTTACTCACTTCAATAGCCAGAAGTAATGCAAAGATGAACCTATCCCTCTCTAGAAGTCCCCTAGCCATTGTGGTGTAGGCTAAATTAGTTATCTTCTCCAAGGTTTCCTCTGCTCTCTGGGCTCTGAAATCATTAAAAACTCAGTACGACATTGTGTCTATGATGCAATTATCTATAATGGCAAATTTTTTGTTGAAAATATATCAAAAAGAGACAATGGAACCCCAAAATTTCAGTAAATAAATGAAAATTTAAAACATCACTCAAAAGGAAATCAAACACACACTAGAAATAAGTCTTGCACTGAAATACATGTAATTAAGCATTGACAATATGAAAGCGGAAGTCCTGAGTATCATAAATCAGAGATTTATACAAGCTGAAAGTATGTTTTAGTGTAAGACTGAAAATTAACATAGTGAAATTGAATCTGTTTGAAAATTCAAGGGATTTTTTTGCAAGTAAGTTAAGGATCAGGTCAAAGACTTTTAACCTCATGTAAATTAACATTGCAATGTCATCAGTTACAGCATGAATCTACAGTAACAGCAGCACAGCAATTGCCTTCATTCATTATAGTATATTGCTGTTCTGGACAGATGTACAGACAAAGACAGACAGACAAAAACAGAACATGTATAGTAACCTTTTCATACTGATATTGGGCAGAAAATGGATTGAAAATGACACACAAATTATGAAAAAAAGGTCCCCTCAGAAAAGCCAGTAGGGGAATGATAAAGAATGTAGATAAGTTGTAGTCGATATATATCAAGGCTTTCTGAGCATCATATTCATCTGGGTAGGATACCTGAGCCATAAAGCACATGGCATTATGTAATTGGGGCATTGGTACAAACAGAGTATCATTTAGTTAGGCAGATCTCTATTAATGTTGCTTGAAAAAGGTTTTTAATTGTATCATATGTATGTACTTAAGAGCAGGAGATTTGTTTTATACCTGACTGCAGGGTCTATCCAAGGGTGGAATTTTCTACACATAAATAAACATCTTTACTGCTATGCTTTGACAAGATCATGAATAATTTCCATGTATTTCTAGCAAATTCCTTAAATTCTATATAACATACAATATTATATCAAATGGCTTATAAAATTCCAAAATAAAGCTAGCCATGGAGATTGAAAAAGAACATTCATCATGCAAGAAAATATATCAGATTTCACAAAAGTAACATGAAGACCCTGAAATGTACATATTAACCCCCAGAGGATACCCTTTGTCTGTACCCCAGGGGGTTGATATGTACACACAGTCATAATACCCCCAAGGGTCAGACCTAACAAGACTTTTAACCCCTTTCCAGAAAGTATTACTACTCATTTCTCCAAATTCTCTTGACTGTCAAAGGTAATAATCCTCAATTTTGAGGACAAATATATCTTTAAAAATAGATTTCTCTAAATCCAAATATTACAAGGTAAAGGTTTCATATTAAAGAAAGGCACCCAAAAGAAGATCTAAAAGTCATAAAAGAAAGAACACACAGGAAGATTTGCAAAGGAATGCAGTAGAATCTTTGTTTAAATACATAGAAACAAAGGAACCCTGAGCATCCTGATAAGTAATCAGTTTTCCACGTAAATATCAAGATTCCTTTTTTGTAGGTTATATGTACATTTGATAGGTCACAACTCTGCTCATGCGAAAAGTCATAGAATTGTATATCTTATTCTTCGTACTTACTCAAACCCTAACACTAACCACCTATGAAAGTATGTAAATATGTAAAAAGCTTGCATATATGTCTTGTTGCAAATGCTACAAAATTTTAATAAAACAAACCAAGATGATGCTAATGTATAAAAATAATAATTAATCTAAATTTACATCCTGTGACACAAAACATATTCTAATAGGTACATATAAAGTTCAATACATCTTATATATGTAATACCAGACTGGGGATGTCCAAAAATAGTAAAAATCATGCAAAAAATAAAGGCAACACAAATTAGCATCCCCTTGCAACTGAGCAAAATGATTTTAAACCAAAGTCTAGTGACCTTGACCTTTGACCTTGAAAATCAATAGGCTTCACCCTCTCTCTATAAGGAACATCTGTGGAAGGTTTGATGTTTCTATTATGATTGCTTTGTCTTTATGCTGTTCACAAGAATATTAAGCCTAAGTCCACAGCGACCTTTGACCTTTGACCTTGAAAATCAATAGGGTCCATCCTCTCCCCATGGGAAATATTAGTGGAAAGTTCGATGCTTCTATGATGAGTGCTTCGTCTTCTATGCTGTTCACAAGAATATTGAGCCCCAAGTCCATAGTGACCTTGACCTTTGACTCTTGACCTTGAAATCAACAGGGTTCATCCTATCCCCACAGGGGACATAAGTGGAAGGTTTGATGTTTCTATGATCATTACTGTGTCGTCAAATAAATTTTGCGGATATCCGATTTAATGACAAACAATAAAAGAAATTGTTGTTAACAAACAAATAAATAGATGGTCTTTAATTTTCTATCCTATCCAACAAGTATTCCATGGCTTCATAAAATTGAAATGTTGTGAATTTCCCACATTCACCTGTGTGGGAAGGGATATAAATATCATGAAACTTCAGTAAAAATGTTCTGATGTGTTTACCACACACTAAAAATCACACTGTGCACTTAAAATACTCAAGCAACAAAGTTTTTGCTCTGATAGAACTTACAACTCTCAATCTATGCCTACAAAAGATAATGACTTACCTCTCAGAATGAGCTATGGCAGCATCGTAGAGCATTTCATACTGAGCATAGGATACTTGGTACATTGGATTTACTTCTCTCATGTACTGCATAACGTGGAAACAGACAGCTCCACGACGTGCAAATTCTCTGGACAGATCACGATTACGAGTATTAGTATGCTCATTGGATTCCACTCTCTCTTGGCTGAAAGGAAATGAAAACTCTGCTGTTAAATCTATACCATGAATGATCTTTGGGTTACATCTATATAAAAGCTTACCTCAAAAGGAAAGTTGAATAATGCATGCAATGCATATTTAAAAAATGTAGAAGCTGCATGATACCTAGTCGAACTTGTCTCCAATCAGAATAACCAAGAGACAGGTAACCTTTGATAAGCCCAGTAACAAGAATATCTTACTTGATTTTCCATGTTGTCTAAAGTTTTTGCTCTTCTATATCGATCCATTTTCGTTTTTTTAATGAAAAGCATACCACAAAAACATTATGAAACTCAATGTGGATACTTTACACAGCTGCAGAATAAAATTTCGCATTAGATTTAGGTTGTATCTATCTGTAAGCCTGCTGATGCTGATACTATAAGTAACAGTACTGACACATCAAACTTTCTCCAATCATAATAAAAACATATAACTTAATATTCAAATAATTTTAAAATACTTGACTACAATTTACCTGTCTACAGTCTCGTCATACTGTTTTTTGAGATCAGCTAGTTTCTTGGTAGCTGGTAGATCATTCATTAGACGTACGTCACTTGACAGATGTGTTAACATTTGACTTTCTAATTTCTCTAGAGATTCCATGTTCTCCTTTCTTTCCTGTAATAAAGATATTTGTCTATAACTTTATATTGAATTTCTAAGCTCTAAGTTATGGTGAAAAATGTACCCGAGTTGCACATTGAGAATTCTTACATGTATGTATATGAAAATTAAGTGAAACTGACTTCAGATCCTACACTGCTAAAGCACTTTTGAAAATAGCATAAGTAAGAGGAAGTAGGGGATATCCCAGCATCATTCCTCCTATCTAAGCCTAACATGTTTACATCAATATGCAAAATATTCATGTGGTGTCAAACAATGAAATGAAAACTGACCTGAAGTAATGAAGCACGTTCCTCCTCCAGCTTAGACTTCTCTTGGTATATAAATCTGTCTAACAGCTGTTCCTCAATGTCTGCCCTTGACCTCTGGAAGAACATGACAGACGTGTACGCAGGCCAGCTGAGCCGGGACGAATGTGAGGCTCTACAGTGGTGTGAAGGAATAGTCGGAAGTTAGGATCACACTCTACCTCATGGTCCTCAACCTGAAAAGGGTAGCAAATGTAGATATAAAGCATTCAGTACAAATTCTATCGATTACAGAAATACTTCTTGATTCCTTCCTCATAGCGGATTACACAAAATGATACGGGAACAATTCAATATTTTTAGTAAACAGAGTTACTACCCATTTTGGATAGTACCTGAAGTAGAATCATTGGCATGTCATCAAATTGCTATGGTACAAAACCTTTCTAAAACTCTGGGAAATACAGCACAAAATTAATGTTACCATATACCAGTTTTATTACTTTATAATGGTTTGTCAGATATCGTCCCAAAATTGGAAATAAATCGGTTTTCGGAAAAGACTCAATAGTCACAAGTAAACTGATAAAAGATCAATGCCCTTACCACTATCTTAAACTTGACTTTTCCATTGATGAATCGTTTACAGCTCTGTATTGCATCTCTGAAGCGTTTGTCCTTGGCCAGTTGTTCTGTATCACAGTCTGTCACTAATAAAGCACTACCATCCGCTAGACAATTCTCAAACTGAGATCTGATATCCTGTAATGAAACAAACATCATAAATTAAAATGATGGAAGACAAAAAAAAATTGTTAGAAAATTGCATACTGGTGATTTAATATAATATCATATTTTTCCTTCTCACAACAACAAATATCGTTCAATCTTTCCTTTTTTTTTACTGTAATGTACTTCCTAATTCTTGTACTTTAGTACATGTATAACAAACAGAGACCCTTTACAAGGGATGGTGGAAAGTTGGAGATGTCTACTGCCAGACAAGTTTGTAGACAGACAGATTTAAAGACTTACTGAATATCTAACTTCCACCAGCCCATTCTGTCCATAGTATTTCCTGAGCCAGTCTAAGACCAGGCTTGTAGGATCACAGATAAGTGGCCATGCTGTCATACTAGCTTCCTGCATCAGGAAACATGCATTCTCTAACATCAACTTAGTTGTCTGTAGACGTGTGGACTCCAAATTGATCACCGTCATCTGAAAATTATTTAAATTTAGTTTGACCAAATCATAAAAGCAGAATCCAAATTAATATACTCAAAAAATTATATTTTACTTGCTTTTTTTTAACAACAATATTGCAATGGTTAAATTAATTTAGATGACTGTAAATTGAATAAATCATTTTAATAGGCAATTATCTCCTTTCATTATCACAAGTTTTGTGAATTAATCAT